>JASEVX010000012.1:42380176-42857676 GCA_031761405.1 Serripes groenlandicus
TCTCTCTCTCTCTCTCGAGTGCGACCAAATTACGACAAAGCAAAACGGCCATAATCGCATCTCAGCTGGTTGGTATTCATTATCTTATTGGTGTTATCCACCGAAATGTTTCACGCCTTATTTAACTTTACAAAAATCAAAAATAGAAGGTAATTAACGACTAACTGTTACTTTTCATGTCCTAATAAATTATGCTGATATTGTGGATACTGCGGCCGCGACAGTCGAAAGGGGGTTTCGTTGCACTATAAGTTAACACTGGAGACTCGAGAGAGTCTATAGATGCATACCTACCTACATGTACAGTCTCGTCCGAACAGTCACCTCCCGCTACGTGTAACATTATCCGGACTGTAATGTATGTCCTTCAGTTAGAAGTGTAACCCTAAATCCTTTCCCTTCCCACCTGTAGACACATTTTGACGCATCTGCTGCAGACGAATTTTAAAAACATCCTGACAAAATGAGAAATTGCTCAAAACGAGCAATTTCTACTTTTGCCACAATGTTTTTAACTAATTATTTTTCAGTAATTATACCTACAATGATAGAGTTTTTCCATTTTTGTTTGTAGACTTTTTCAAAGTCATCTGCTGTAGATGTGCGGTATGAGGGAAATAATTTAAACCATAATATAAACGCATGTACGTACTACTTACTATACGTGTCAGTGCATGATATACGGTAACAGTTGGCATCGCTGAACAGCGAAGGTTCAGACCATCTTGTCCACCTGCTCAATACCATATCATGATCTACACAAGTTGAAAGGATTGACTAACAAGCTTGTGTAAGAACTCTGTGAACGGTATAGATCTGGATATATACTGTTCACAAAGCCCAACTCGAACCTGTTCTCATGGACGGGCTAATGTTATGATGACTGTTTGTACATTACAGATAAGTATGTCACGTGTGTTTTCCAATTTTGCTGACTTTCGAATGGTTCGAAGATGCTACAAGACTTTTTATCTTACATGCCCTCTGTTCCAGCTCACATTACACCAAATACATTCCTTCTGTGTTACCATGTTAATCAACCAGTTTCAACCCTCAATACTCAATGTTCGTATTTTATAAGCGTATCTCGGGTAAAATACCATTTATCATTGAAAAGAGTTACCTATCATCTTATACAATAATCCAAAGAAAATGGGGGTCATGTATTATGCAGAAAGAATTCACCCCGCAAAGGTTACCGTGATTTTGAACGAAATCGGGCTGGGCCGAATCTGGTATTTCACTTTCAAACAAGGTCAAAATACTCGAAATTGTCAAGTCAATCATTTCCGGGGCATCATTTACAATGATTTAAGCTCAATGTCATAGGTTGAATGCATTATGGTGAAGTAAACACTCATTTCTACGCAAAAAAAGTTTTATTTAACCCTTTCCCTCATATAGACGCTTTCTGACGCCTCTGAAGCAGATTGCTTTTCGAAAACATAGTAAAAAAAGAAGAAATTGCACAAAACGTGCAATTTCTCCTTCTGTCACAATGTTTTCCACTTTTAGTCATAGGTTATCCATTTAATTATATAGGCTTTCCATTATTTTTACAAAATATGTTTAAAGTCGTCTGCTGCATAATTGTCGTATGAGGAAAAGGGTTATTAGGACTATTTGGCTTTTAGATCAGCATGACCACGGACGTAATTTTCCCTCCAGTGATGTGTCTAGTAAGATAAAAAAGCTACACCTGGATGCTTAATTGTGTAGAGTTTATCGACTTCTGATCAACCAATCACTTGTACTGGTAATAACCCCTTTCAAGTGAAAACATAACGTCTGACGTCATTGAGCTCCTGATGGGAAGGTTTAATCCTTTCCTATATACGGACGCTTTCTGACGTCTCTGTTGCAGACGGCTTCTGTAAACATTGTGGCAAAAGAAGAAATAGCTCATGATGAGCATTTTTTTCTTTTTGCCATAATATTTTCGATTGTATTAAAGAATAACACTTTCATTTATAGAGAGTTTACGAATGTTTGTCGATGTGTTTTCAAAGTCGTCTGCTGTAGTTCGTGCGTATGTGGCAAAGTGTAAACACTACACCACTAGGACGGTTTATTGCGTTTAAGTGATGATATGTTTGTTTGTTTCGTTGAATGAAATCTAAAAAATAAAAGAAACAAATATGATAATAATTATAATATCTTTTAACTCTTTCCCACATACAACAAATCTGCAGCAGACGACTTTGAAAACATAGTGACAAAAACCTAAAAAATCTCCATAAAAGATAGCTTAATTGTTAAATAAAGTTGAAAACATTGTGTCCAAAGTAGAAATTGCTCATCATGAGCAATTTCACCTTTGGCCACAATGTTTTCAAAAGTCGTCTGCTTCTATTTCATCAAAATGCGTCTGCAGGTGGGAAAGGGTTACTATAATACTATACAAAAACAACACATTACAAAATGGAAACAAACTGAAATAGCGACACGATCCATTGAGTTGCTTACGCAAATACCACGACGTAAACTACTGGGCTAACCGTTCTTCCATTATGGTTAAACAATGCAGGCAAGATGGTAGTTCAAGAGAATATAAATAGATATTACATTTATTGTGATATTTGTATCGGAAATGAGTTACATTTTGTTTGTTTCTGTCCTGTATATGAAGATTTTCATATAAAATGAATAGTCTAAGGTTTACAAACAATGGCTGTTTGATAAAAAAAAAAAAAAAAATAGACTAAGGTTTACAAATGATGGCTGTTTAATCAAATTTATTCAATATATGTCATGTTCGAATGAAACCGTTATAATACCATGCTTTTAAGAAACAGTCTGCATGTATGCATGACTTTGCGTAAAAAATGGCATGTTGACATTACTGATACAATCAGAGACATATAAACATAGATAAATATTTAATTATTTAAAGTGCAACCTAAACATACAACACAATACAATACAATTCAATAATATATGATATTTAATTATTTAAAGTGCAACCTAAACATACAACACAATACAATACAATTCAATAATATATAATAGCCAGCCTTCAAAGGCTTACGAAGCACTATCATTTCTTTTTACAAATGAATTCATGAAAAGTCAATCATAGTCTGTTTCATCATAACATAATGTCTACGATTTATCACATTATTTATATTCAAATTTAGGTTCTTTAATGTTTTTAGTAAATATTACTGGCGAAACTTTAATATCTGATTTCGCTCTTCGTACGATTCGATAAGGTAGTTAGCGATTGATTTAGAGTCAATATTTCTCATCATTGTTTTTAGAGTGTCCGTTTCACTGTCCTGTCGTGCGATATCACCAAAATGTTTATGTCGTAGTTCGTTGTAAGCCGGGCACGACACAAGGAAATGTGTCTCGTCTTCCACGTGTCCTTGGTTACAGGCCAGACATGTTCTTCTTTCTATTGGTACCTGTGGTCTCCTGTATCACCCCAATTCTATGGATAGTGGGAAAACGCCGCATCTGAATCGGGCCAATGCGGATCTTTGTTTTATTGACAATTGTCTATCTAAATATGGCTCATTTTTGAAGCAGTCTTTATACAGTTTATACGTCCGCAGTTTTGGTGATTGTTGTAACCCATCTCTCCAGGTTGTTTCGAGCTTGTGTCTCGTACTATGATTAAAACGGTTTATACGGTATTCACCCGACACATTTTTTATGGTGTTAACATCGAAAAAGTTTATGAGGTTGTTGTTCTCCAGTATTTGCTTAACGTCTGCTGACCACGTGTCTCCTGAATGCGCTGTTTTTTCTTATGTCCCAGACAAGCACGCGATGTGCGACGCGTGAAACAGGTAAACGAGATAGTCTATGCCAAAGACGAATTATATCACAGTGTCTTCTGTAGAGTGGGCTATTAAGTCCTGTTTCACCATCAAGGGCAAATAAAGAAGTTTGCTTTCCGACCCTGTGAGCGAAGTTAAGGGTCTCGTTGATGTCCAGTCCTAAGAAGCGGTACGATCCCACGGTTTCGACGTCATAATCCCCAAATTTAAATTTAAAGTCCGTTTTCTTATTTCGTTGTTTTCTACAATGCATTATTTTAGTTTTGTCAATATTTATGGAGAGTCGCCATTTAATTGTCCAATTATATAACGTGTTAAGCATGCACTGTAAATCCCTTGGGCTGGAGGCAAAAAGAACCAAGTCGTCTGCGTACATCAGCATAGAAAGTCGATATAAACATATATATCTCTGAAAAAATGAATTATTATGAAATATATGTATACTAATTACACGGACTACAAGACATCACACATGTAATATTGTTTTTTATATTGTGATGATATTTACTTTTGCATGTGCAGGTGGCCTTATAAAACAATACACTATTGAATTGAATTAAATTGAATCCACTTACGTCTCATTTTAATATAAACATTAACATCAGCGCCAAGACTATTCCATCAACTGTATACAATCCATGCTCCGATTGGTGAAACAGGCGCCACCTGTGTATATGCGGTTCTATCCGGAAAAAGTCAGGAAACATATGATGAACTTTTCAGATCCATTTTGTCAAAGCGTGAAGAGCTTTGTTTTACTCCTGATCCAACTACTGTGATAACATACTTTGAACATGCTGTCATTCTGTCAGTTGGAAGTGTATTTGGTGAACAAGTGGTGAAATGTCATGGGTGCTTCTGCCACTTAGCTCAAAGCATACGGAGAAAGGTGCAGCAGTTAGACTTTGTTTATTTGTATAGAACAAATGATGATATCAAACTGTTTTGTGGTATGTTAGATGGTTTGGCCTTTCTACCAACTGATGATGTGATTACCGAGATGGACTTCCTCAAGACAAACATCCCTCCAGGTCTAGATGATCTTGTTTTGACAGTGTCTAGATGATCTTGTTAACTATTTTGACGGTGTCTACGTGTCGGGAACTTATCGTCGTATCCAGCCACCGCCAGTTCAAGCAGGTGGAATATTACCGCCCATGAGAGTGCGTAGAATCCCCCCGCTAGTTCCACCTCATATTTGGGATGTTCATGCCGCGACAATGAACAACGAAGCCAGGACAAACAATGTTAGTGAGAGCTGGAATTTCAGCTTCGAACGTTTGATAGGTCATGACAATCCGTCTTTGTGGACAGCCATACAAACAATAGGAAAAGATCAAGCTTTCGTTGCTACATTTATTGAACACAAATTTCAATGGCGATCGACCACACAAACGTGTTAAGCGAGTTACAAAGGTGTTGCAGAAAAATTAAGAAATGTATGTGTGGACTATATTAATGGCAGAAAGACTATTGAGGAGCCTCTACGTGGTGTTGGGTAATGCATAAGACGGAAGCTCCGTGATTAGACAAATATAGAAAAACAATAAAGTTGAGAAAAAAATGCTGGGAAATAAGAAATTATTCATATTGAACAATTTCTCGATTTTTCAACAATCTTTTTCAAATACATGTGAAATGTGATATTTACGATATTTTAAAGACTGCTCCTCAGTCGTAGTGCTAGTTTAAACGAGAATGAAAAACGTCCAAAATAAGATTTAATACTTTTATATTACAATGTGCTACGACAGATAATATGTTTTGCCTGAAAATTAAAAATACATAAATTTATTTCTTCTTATCTTTTCAATAACGTTCTATTTGAACACTGCTGGAAAAAGAATTATTGGCTGGTTTCAACTCTATATTCAACAGTATTTCACTTATAACACGGCTGCCATTTCACATGATTACCCCGCAGCGTTGCCTCTTACCATTTCCTACACACAACATATTTGTTGCAGCGGACTTGTAGGCTAAAATATGGAAAATCTCTATAAATTAATGTCAATGAAAATGATACCATTGTAGCAAATGGATAAATTCAACAGTATGAAATATTTTGTCACAATGTTTTCAAAAAACCGTTTGATAATGGAACCAATGGCATATTACTTAGTTCATTTGTTTGGATTTGCTGATAGAGAAAAATAAGAGATGTTTCTAAATATCCAAATTAAGATAGAAGAATCAATTCATCAAACATGACAACTTAATAAAAGATTGTTCTATAGTAAGAATGTTTTTTTTTGGCCAATTGGTAAAAGTCCTAGGGGGGTATTATCTCATGGGTATTTTGTCCTATGGGGCTTATGTCCCATGGGTATTTTGTCCTATGGGGCTTATGTCCCATGGGTGTTTTGTCCTATGGTGCTTATGTCCCATGGGTGTTTTGTCCTATGGGGCTTATGTCCCATGGGTGTTTTGTCCTATGGGGCTTATGTCCCATGGGTGTTTTGTCCTATGGGGTTTATGTCCCATGGGTGTTTTGTCTTATGGGGCTTATGTCCCATGGGTGTTTTGTCCTATGGGTGTTTTGTCCTATGGTGATTATGTCCCATGGGTGTTTTGTCCTATGGGGATTATGTCCCATGGGTGTTTTGTCCTATGGGTGTTTTGTCCTATGGGGATTATGTCCCATGGGTGTTTTGTCCTATGGGGATTATGTCCCATGGGTGTTTTGTCCTATGGGGCTTATGTCCCATGGGTGTTTTGTCCTATGGGGTATTATCTCATGGGTGTTTTTTTTTTTCTACAATCGTCTGGAGTAACCAGGGTCAAATTCCACCAACCTTACTTAGGATTAAGTAATACTTAAAAACTGAAAGGCATATTTCATCATTATTTGTTTCCTTAATAAAAATGCCTAAAGATTCCATTTCTTAACAAGTATTGTTCGTTAGCATGGCAACAAACTAGGTCAACTTAGTCATTTACTTAAATTCATTCCATCATTCTTTTTCATATGGCACAATGCTCGTCATGCCATAAACTGGGAAGACAATATACCACTGTTTCAGCCGTATCAGTTATTGACTAATTTGACTGTTATCTGCTCTTGTTATAATTTTGCTAATTAACGGAAATTACCGGACATTTACGTAACATTCGGTATGTGTACATCGACTGTGGTGCCGGAGGGCAGTAAAGAAATACACAGGATACTTTATTGTTTACTGGAATCCGCTGTGGTCGAGTGGTTAGCGTCGGGGATTTCGAAACCGGGTGTCCCGATCCCCAGTCGCGGCATTTTCTAGCCTAGTACTGGTTTGTTTACCCAGGGATCATGAATAATTAAATTTAATTGCGCGCTAAATGACCTTAGCTGTCGACGCGCCATAAAGCAATATACATTAATTCCTTCATTGTTTACTGATAACATGGGTTATATAGGGTAATAAAACTCGTTTTTTTTATAAATTATCAAACCCCAATTCTGACCACTTAGAAGATTATTGAAAACATTGAGGCAAAAGTGGAAATGATCAGCAATTCCTCTATTGTACACAATGTTTTCAATTATATTCAATTCATTATTGTTGTAAAGTATGCTGATGGTTGTTCTTTTTTTAGATCAACTGAACTGAAGACTCAATTTGATATATTCCGATCACGTCTGTTAGTCTGTCTTTCTGAATCTTGGGTGTAGTATTAATGTTATAGTGACTTCAATTGCATAACTGTCTATACTCAATGACGATGAACGGCTGGAGATGTGACAAACAAAGCTTGGTTTTGGAGACTTTTTATAATTGAAGAACATTCACAACTTCGTAGTTTGTAAAATATAAAGGAAACAAAACTGATAAAATATGCTTTTATATATTTAAGAATTACTAATCTCTAAGTAATGTTGGTGGAATTTGACCCTGTGCCTTCTTCCATTATATGGCAGGTTGAGGAATACGCCTTTTGGAAATGATGTAGCAATCAAGGGCTACAGAGACAACCTTTTTGAGGACCAATCGCCGGTTAATCTTTCAATCTCTGAATGTAGTGTGTCAGCTCATCTGAGCAATCAGTGTTCTGAGTTGAGATATTTTTATCACCCTCCGTCTGTCGTCCGTCGTCAGTCGCCCGTGAAGAGTTTCTTCAAACGACATAAAACCTAAACCGCTTGACCAATTTTGCTTAAACTTCACAGGGATGTTTCTTGGGTGGTGCCTTTCAAAATTGTGCCTATAATTAATTCCATGCAGAACTCTGGTTGCCATAAAAACAAATTTGAAAATCTTCTTGTCTGAAACTGAAAAACCTAGAATATAAATATTGTGTGTGTAGTGGTTCTCTACAAAGTTTGTTTAAAATATGCCCTGGTCAAAATTGGCCACGCCCCGGGGTTCACCTGTTTAACATAGAAAGATATAAGAAAAACTTTGAAATCTTCTTACCTGAAACAGACATATTAGTTTCCTTATGTCATATTAATTTGACAAAAGTCGGACAGCATTGGTAGTGTCAAATGAAGCGATACTTGATATTGGACATCTTGTATTAGTTTACCTGACCGCATAACAAATCATATTGCATAGGTGAGAGATCCAGGGCCACCATTACCCTAATGTTTGTGTATGTATTGGTTCCAAACCTCAAGTTGTAAAGGTCGTCTGTTGTGTTTATGAAAATATGTTGTATATTTACTAATTTCCTACATATGAGCCGTCCCGAGAGAAAACAAACATTATGGTCTATGTGTAAAGTGTCGACCCGGACTGCGCAGGCTGACCTGGGTCGATACATTACGCAGAGTCCATAAAGTTGGTATTATCGTGAAACGGCTCATATATGTGAAAGCGATTTATAAGGTGAGGTGACCATATGGTCGCCATTTTTTTTATCGATGCCAAACATACTCATTTACTATTTATGTGATAGCGATACATAAGGGAAGGTGACCATCTAGTCGCCATTGTTGATTCATGCCAAACATACTAAATTACTATACTATGTTATAGCGATATACAAGGAAAGGTGACCATCTAGTCGCCATTGTTTATTGATGCCAAACATACTCATTTACTATATATGTGATAGCGATATATAAGGGAAGGTGACCATCTAGTCGCCATTGTTGATTCATGCCAAACATACTAATTTACTATTTATGTGATAGCTATATACAAGGGAAGGTGACCATCTTGTCGCCATTGTTGATTCATGCCAAACATACTAATTTACTATACTATGTGATAGCGATATACAAGGGAAGGTGACCATCTAGTCGCCATTGTTAATTCATGCCAAACATACTTATCTACTATATATGTGATAGCGATATATAAGGGAAGATGACCATCTAGTCGCCATTGTTGATTCATGCCAAACATACTAATTTACTATACTATGTGATAGCGATATACAAGGGAAGGTGACCATCTAGTCGCCATTGCTGGTTCATGCCAAACATACTAATTTACTATATATGTGATAGCGATATATAAGGAAAAATGACCATCTAGTCGCCATTGTTAATTCATGCCAAACATACTAATTTACTATATATGTGATAGCGATATATAAGGGAAGATGACCATCTAGTCGCCATTGTTGATTCATGTCAAACATACTAATTTACTATATATGTGATAGCGATATACAAGGGAAGGTGACCATCTAGTCGCCATTGTTGATTCATGCCAAACATACTAATTTACTATATATGTGATAGCGATATATAAGGGAAGATGACCATCTAGTCGCCATTGTTGATTCATGCCAAACATACTAATTTACTATATATGTGATAGCGATATACAAAGGAAGATGACCATCTAGTCGCCATTGTTGGTTCATGCCAAACATACTAATTTACTATATATGTGATAGCGATATACAAGGGAAGGTGACCATCTAGTCGCCATTGTTGATTCATGCCAAACATACTAATTTACTATATATGTGATAGCCATATACAAGGGAAGGTGACCATCTAGTCGCCATTGCTGGTTCATGCCAAACATCCTAATTTACTATTTATATGATAGCGATATACAAGGGTAGATAACCATCTAGTCGCCATTTCTGGTTCATGTCAAACATACTAATTTACTATACTATGTGATAGTGATATATAAGGGAAGGTGACCATCTAGTTGCCATTGTTGATTCATGCCAGACATTACATACTAATTTACTATACTATGTGATAGCGATATACAAGGGAAGGTGACCATCTAGTCGCCATTGTTGATTCATGCCAAACATACTAATTTGCTATATATTTGATAGCGATATATAATGGAAGGTGACCATCTAGTTGCCATTGTTGATTCATGTCAAACATACTAATTTACTATACTATGTGATAGCGATATATAAGGGAAGGTGACCATCTAGTCGCCATTGCTGGTTCATGCCAAACATGCTAATTTACTATATATGTGATAGCGATATATTCTGGGATGGTTGCCAATTTAGTCGCCATTGCTGATTCATGCCAAACATACTAATTTACTATACTATGTGATAGCGATATACAAGGGAAGGTGACCATCTAGTCGCCATTGTTGATTCATGCCAAACATACTAATTTACTATATATGTGATAGCGATATACAAGGGAAGGTGACAATCTAGTCGCCATTGCTGGTTCATGCCAAACATACTAATTTACTATACTATGTGATAGCGATATACAAGGGAAGGTGACCATCTAGTCGCAATTGCTGGTTCATGCCAAACATACTAATTTACTATATATGTGATAGCGATATATTCTGGGATGGTTGCCAATTTAGTCGCCATTGCTGATTCATGCCAACATACTAATTTACTATACTATGTGATAGCGATATACAAGGGAAGGTGACTATCTAGTTGCCATTGTTGGTTCATGCCAGACATATCATTTACTATAGAACGCCGGGTACCAGACGAGTGATGTAATTGCCCAATACTGTTTATAATATAGATACGGAGTTTTTTTTTTATAAATATATACTCTAGTTTTCCTGTACATCTATTTCGTAAACATTTCTGATTACATTACTTGTGGGTGGCCTCCTCTATATTTGGGTAGTACCTGGTTGTCCAAGAAATGGTGGCTATACGCTAGACAATGTCCAGTAAGCAAGAGTTATGCATCGAATAATCTAGGGGTTTTCCGTATTCCTATAATAGACTTTTCGTTTGTTCGATTCAGACGACGAAAAAAAAAAAAAAAAATCAAAATTTATTTAGTAACCTTTGTGTCTGGTTGATTGCTTATGTTATGATACATATATTTAGAAAAGCCATCACTGTGTGTAAAAATTAAAGTGCACGTTGTATTCTTGATGTATTTACCGCAATGAATAGTTGTCACAAAACGTTAGTTTGCCTTTTGTTCAATTAAACAGAGAAAACGCAAGGTTTTAATTTTTTAAAAATACTGTTTATTACAAAATTTAATATTTACATTCTATATATTGGCAGGTAATTACATTGTTAGTTAATGGTGGTCAGCGAACACTGTAAAAGAAGACATAGTTGTTATACTTATAATACATGTACATGCAACTGTACAACACAACATTTCATTGCATATACATAGTTTGATAGCTGTCTATACACGATCATAGAAAACGTCAAGTTTTTACATTGTATACTTCTATCATAATACCGTGCTGATCTATAGATAAGGGGAATTGTTCATGTTCTAATATCTGTATTTGACACTCAAACCCTATGTTTTGGGTACTCTAAAGAATCGAATGGGTGAGACGATTCTACGTTCTAGATAAGCGGAATTGTTCATGTTCTAAAATCTTTATTTGACATTCAAACCCTATGTTGTTGGTACTCAAAAGACACGTCTGAGTCCGACGATTGTTTTGAGTACCCACAATATGTAGTGAAAAATAAAATAGATATTGTGAGAAAAAGACCAGTTTAAACCCCCTACCCATCTATGCTCCATGATCTAGTATTCTGATAGAAGTATTAAAGCTGAATTAAGACTCCACGAAAGAACATGCCAAAGCGTTGACTGGTATCCAGAAGATCCAGATCAGCCGGCGCATCTGCGCAGTCTAATCAGGATCATCCCTGTTCGTCAAAACATATAGTCCAAGAGGCATCTGTAGAACGGACATGACCATAACCCGACTACATTTTAACCTCTTTAAAACTCATAATTGAGCCGTCCTGCGAGAAAACCAACAGTATGCGTAAAGTATCGACCCGGATCAGCCTAAGCATGACGCTCAGGCTAACCCGGACAGACACGTTTCGCCTTATGTGGATTTTCTGTTTCAGGAATCATTAATCTATGCTTCTATCCACCTGAGACGGAATGTGTCGGCCCGGATCAGTCTGCTCGGATTGCGCTGGCAGATCTGAGCCGATACATTACGCAGGGACCATAACGTTGGTTTTCTCGTGGGACGACTAAAGTATCTGAAGATTAAAACACCTCTATATAACAACACTTAAAAAGTTCCCCTTAAGGTCAGTTTAAATAGAAAGTCGTCAAAGAAAAGCCTCACTACAGCAACAACATGTGTCTGTTTGCGCCCATTTATGCTCTCGAGAGGTTAATTACAAACTTATACGTTCTGAATTATATACACTCATTTACAAGGATAATCGTGAGCGAAAAAAATATTGAAATAAGAGAGAAAATGTTTATAGTAATGAAAAATAAGTCGGGAGTGTAAGAGCCCGTGGTATTGTATGTATACAACACTGTGATCAATGTCTGCACAGCAAGCATACTCTGAAGCTTATGGTTCTATCAGAGTAACAATAACGTTGATTCTTAGCTCCAACACAAGGGATTGTCAAAAGTCAAATGTGTTTGTCGTAACGTTGTCGTAACGTACACGAGTCATTTCACATGAAAACGGATTATAAAGGGCTGATAAATCTGCGTTCACTGTCTGCAAAATGCTAGGATTGCTCGTTGAATGTTGTACATGAATTGCACAGATGTTAGTCCCGCAGTTGATCACGCTGCAAATTGCATATATTATGATCAAACAATATGGATGTGAAGTCAGCTATTTTGTTGTAAATAACCGTACGCTTTTCCTAGTTTGGCACGTCTGAAAGAAAAGAGAAAAAAAAAAAAAAAAAAAAAATGTGTTTAATACACTTTAATTTGTAGAGATATTCTCTTTATCCTAGGCCACAGATCGCCCTAATTGTTTCATGTTTACAACCCGAACGTTTCACTGTGTTCATTCATTCTTATTGACGGACACTATTACATCAAGGCGGCCGTCCTTCTCAACTTCGTGTACTTCAATGTTATACTTAAAACCACGTCTTCCAGATGCTACGGCAACCTGTGGTTCTTTTTCTTGGTTTGGAGCGTAAAGGCTGCCGGAATCTGTATTCGGTGAATCCTGTATAAGTGTAGATGGAGCGCATATTAAAACATCGAGTTGTTTATCGCTTGTATCTATAAGTTATGTTAAAGCGACTGAAATCCAGATGGCACGAACAAAAACAAAAAAAAACTCGAATTCGCCCTAAATGTTATTCTTTATGTTATCCAGGTAAAACCATGGTAGAAAATGTATCGTTTTTTATCAATAAAGTGAACTTGAGTCGTTTTCAATTGTCCCGATGAAGGGGTTTCCTATTTAAAAAATACTTACCCGTTACTGACAGGGTAAAATTTGCGATAGAAAAAGTATCGAAAACAAGAAAATCTCACCAATTATAGGGGTATGTAATATGTCTGTTATCATATTTAAATGCCCCAAATACAAAAATAACACTTATTTTCTTATTTTTTTTTTCCCCCGACAGTTGGGTATCTGGAGTTCAGTCGCTTTTATATGTTAAATTGTGTTTTGTGACTGGAAGCTGTTTTATCTTGGCTTGTCTATTACTATGAACATGGCAGTATATGTCTAAATCGTTGAATCAATGTAGAGTTTTATTAAACCTATATCCCAATGGGCAAGTGGTAAGAGTCGAGGCATTGCCGGAATCGGGCGTCCAGGATTCGATCCTCAGTCGCGGCGATCATGGTGGAGTGTCCTTGGGCAAGGCACATTTCCTAGCCTAGTACTGGTTTGTTTACCAGGAATCATGAATAAGTGAACAGTCGCCGTGATAAAACTAAAATAATGTTTAATAACAGTGTAAACCGCACTAAAACAATGTTTAATAACAGTGTAAACTGCACTAAAACAATAACAATAACAGTGTAAACCGCACTAAAACAATGTTAATAACAGTGCAAATAGCACTAAAACAATGTTTAATAACAGTGCAAATAGCACTAAAACAATGTTTAATAACAGTGTAAACCGCACTAAAACAATGTTTAATAACAGTGTAAACCGCACTAAAACAATGTTTAATAACAGTGTAAACTGCACTAAAACAATGTTTAATAACAGTGTAAACCGCACTAAAACAATGTTTAATAACAGTGTAAACCGCACTAAAACAATGTTTAATAACAGTGTAAACCGCACTAAAACAATGTTTAATAACAGTGTAAACCGCACTAAAACAATGTTTAATAACAGTGTAAACCGCACTAAAACAATGTTAATAACAGTGTAAACCGCACTAAAACAATGTTTAATAACAGTTTGTTTGTTTGTTTGTTTGGAGTTTAACGCCGCTTTCAACAGCTTTGGTCATATCACGGCGGTCAGTGCACCTACCCATGTTTTCCTGGCTTTCCCACACCAGTACTTACACAACATTCTTTCGAAGCCACTGACTACTTTCTCACATAGATCAGAGGTGAGAGGCAATGGAAAACATCGCCCGAAAGAATGTCGCCGCAACCGGGTATCGAACCCGTGACCTCCAGATCACGAGTCAGATACGCTACCAATTGAGCTACCCGGCCGGGTCTTTAATAACAGTGTAAACCGCACTAAAACAATGTTTAATAACAGTGTAAACAGCACTAAAACAATGTTTAATAACAGTGTAAACCGCACTAAAACAATTTTTAATAACAGTGTAAACCGCACTAAAACAATGTTTAATAACAGTGTAAACCGCACTAAAACAATGTTTAATAACAGTGTAAACCGCACTAAAACAATGTTTAATAACAGTGTAAACCGCACTAAAACAATGTTTAATAACAGTGTAAACCGCACTAAAACAATGTTAATAACAGTGTAAACCGCACTAAAACAACGTTTAATAACAGTGTAAACCGCACTAAAACAATGTTTAATAACAGTGTAAACCCCACTAAAACAATCAATCAAACACAACACTATTTAAACCATATACACTACTATACAAGTAAATTAGCCGTTCCACGAGAAAACCAACAGTATGGTCTCTGCGTAATGTCTCGATCCGGATCAGCCTACGCAGGCCGTGCAGGCTAATCCGGACCGACACATACCCTCTCAGGGGAATAGAGGTATAGAGTAATGATTCCAAAAACAGAAAATCCACAGGAGGCGAAACGTGTCTACCCGGGTCAGCCTGCGCGGCATGCTTAGGCTGATTCGGTGGATACTTTAAGTCCACAGTATTGGTTTCTCGCGGAACTGCTCGTATAATATTAACCCTTTCAGCGCCGAATTGTTTAAAGTAGACTCTTCCATGTTCAAACTCGGACGACTCTATTTTCATGTTATAGGACTTTTGGAATATTTTTATAACTCACAGCCAAACAATGTAGATTTCAATATTGCCTTTGGCGCTGAAAGAGTTAAATTGTATTATTATGTGGCTTTTGGTCAAAAAGTCTACGTTACTGTTATTTACTTTTTCAGCAAGAAAGGCAACATTGATGTTCTTGCAAACAATACAGATTCATCTGAAATCAGCATTGTTCGCCTTTTAGTTATCAAGGTAGTCCAAAGCTGTTATTACATGAGAAACGGAGTTGCCCGATTTTGAACAAGGAAGAGTCCACTTTAAACAATTCGGGCGTTGAAAGAGTTATAATCTATCTAACAGTGTCATTCTTCGCTATTGGGCCACTTTAATTGTATTCAAATTGTCTACACCAGTCTTTTATTCATTTAGTTATTTATTTATTGGGGTTTTACGCCGCTTTCAACAATATTTCAGTTATATCACGGCGACAGTTCACTTATTCATGATTCCTGGGTAAACAAACCAGTACTAGGCTAGAAAATGTGCCTTGCCCAAGGGCACTCCACCATGACCGTAGTGCCGCGACTGGGGATAGAACCCGGGAAACCCGGTTTCGAAATCCCCGACGCTAACCACTCGACCACAGCGGATTCCTAACCAGTCTTTTAACTAATCACGCACTCTGAATGCATAATGAGATATTGTTTAAAATAATTGGTTAAATGTTCAAATTAGCAAATGTCTCTGCGGAAAACAACCTTAGAGTTGTTGCGACGAGTTTAGATCCAGATCAACAAGCGCAGCCATATAGTTTAATCTGGCATTGGACTGTTTGAATCAATCAGTCATAGAAGGTTCCAATGAACGTCTCATTACAGTGTTTATTTATACCTGATAGCTGACAGACAGAGAGAGCTTTATTTGAACTGGTGATTATTACATTAAAGTTTGTCTACTGGAGCTTTGCACAAGTATTTATTGTTTTCATTTCTTTGAGATAAACCAACTCGTCATTAATAAATATATTAACACAGCGGATTGGACTTCACGCGTACAGAGGCTGGTTAAATTCTTCACATATCAACGCAACCAAAAGTTTAGTTTTCATGGAGCACTGCTCATGGAGGCATGTCAAATGTTGGATGTAATTGTAGTGTCACATCAACCGTTGCCATGCTAGGATCAGAAATGTATCTATACATTTATGATAAGAATTCATACAATAATGTTACATAAACTAAAATTACAGCGGTCTGTTTTGGGGGTCTTGATTGAGTTCTTTTCCCGGTGATTTGGACATTAGCCCGCACTTCATCCAGGAGGAACAATAAACTTACCTGTGGTGTTTTGATATCTTTCTCGGCATTGTTTACTGGACCAACATTTCCACCACTGTTTACTTGATCGACGTTATCAGTGGAGTCGCCTAGATCGGTACTGCTAGTGTTGTTAGCTTCCTGTAAAAGACAATCGTATTGAAATTCATGACTTAAATCTGGATCAAACCTGTCTACTGATGGACCGATGTTCACGGTTTCAGATAATGTGTTGGTGTATCGCAATACGTTACCGATGTTATGCGATGGAAACGAGTCTCATACACATAGTATGCAGACACAGATGGTACAAGCATGTCATATTTACTGTTTCATCACAGCCACCTTTGTTTTATTAATTACCGAAGATGCAAGTTCTGAAAACTACAATCACAGCCTTGTTATGTCACTCTCACAACATGATGTGTGATGATACTGAAACGTTGGTGTTACAAGAACCAATTTCGCCTGACGCGGTCCAGAAATCAGACATTACGGACTGGGCACAAAAACGTCCAGATCAGCATGTGCATCTGCGCAGTCTGATCAGGTTTTTATCTGATCGTCATCCTATCATCGGAAGTTATACATCAGGTTATTTGCAAATGTAGTCTCCGGAGAACGGCTACGACCAAAACTCCCGACTTCCGGATATTTTTTTTTATTTACCCACATAACACATCGGCAGCAGACGAGTTTGAAGACATCGAAGTAAAAATATGGAAACTCTCTATAAATGAAAGGTTTATTTTGCATACAGTTGAAAAAGATTATGGCAAAAAGTAGATATTGTTCAATTTCTTCAAAGATTATCTGTTGCACGGGCGTCAGAAAGCATTTGTAGGTGAGAAAGGGAGGGTGGAGTAAAATTCCCTCTTGAACTGTGCACCAGGAAATCCAAACTTAGCGTAATGAATACACGTGTGGAAAAATAGGTGTCTGCGTATCCATGGTAATGAATCCATATTGACACTGCATTACAAAAGTTCCTTAAAACAGTCTATGATTAGGTCGCGAACAGTGGAGAAGTCCAGATTAGAAAGCGCGGATACGCTGGCTTATCTGGAACTTCACTGGTCAAAGATGCATTACCATTGGTTTTCGCATAATGCCGTTCATTTATTTCTAAACCTGTTATATGACGTGTCTCGTACTATATTGCATTTTACTCACTTTAAGAACGATCTGACAGGTCTCGCAACACCCACTGTAGTTTGTATTATTACAGAACTGTATATTCCGTTCATAAACACCGAGAATCTTACTGTCCGAGTACGTTTTGTTCACCAACGCCTTGCAGTCGTAACCCGCATCCGCCAGGGTCAGTGTGTCGTCTTTGCATTCATTCTGTAGATTATTTAGGTGAGTTGTAATTATTTAATTAAGAGCTGGATACATGTTATAGATATTATTTGATCAAAACACCATAGCTAAATCAGGATAATTATAGATCGTGAGTTTCAAGCCCGGCTCGCCATTTATTCATTTCGATGATTGGCAATCGCCATTAGTTTAAACATATTTATTCAGTTTATATTTACAAAATAACAGAACAACAATAGTAAGTTGAAATGGGTTTGAAAACAAGCAATGTTATTTCTTATACTAATTTCTTTCCAGGTGTTTATGTAGTATAGTGGTCTGTCCCGCAGATAGACAATAATTCTGTAGCTATGTGTTTGTTTAAGGGGATACTTATACTGCCTTGCTACAGAGCTAGCTTTTATAGCGACACGGTAGAGTGTTCACCTACGGGACAAGAGGTCCCGAGTTCGAGCCCTGTTTGGTCGGACTCCTTAAGCTGGGTTACATTTACAGCTACAACATACAAAGAAACCCAGTGTATGATGAAAAGGTATTAATATAAATAAGCCTAGTGATATATTTTACGAGAACTTTTAAAACTGTTGTTACATTTTTACATCGCCATTGTGATTAGTATATAAATAAGTCTAGTGATATATTTTACGAGAACTTTTAAAACTGTTGTTACATTTTTACATCGCCATTGTGATTAGTATATTAATAAGTCTAGTGAGAACTTTTAAAACTGTTGTTACATTTTTACATCGCCATTGTGATTAGTATATAAATAAGTCTAGTGATATATTTTACAAGAACTTTTAAAACTGTTGTTACATTTTTACATCGCCATTGTGATTAGTATATAAATAAGTCTAGTGATATATTTTACGAGAACTTTTAAAACCGTTGTTACATTTTTGCATCGCCATTGTGATTAGTATATAAATAAGCCTAGTGATATATTTTACGAGAACTTTTAAAACTGTTGTTACATTTTTACACCGCCATTGTGATTAGTATATAAATAAGTCTAGTGATATATTTTACGAGAACTTTTAAAACTGTTGTTACATTTTTACACCGCCATTGTGATTAGTATATAAATAAGTCTAGTGATATATTTTACGAGAACTTTTAAAACTGTTGTTACATTTTTACACCGCCATTGTGATTAGTATATAAATAAGTCTAGTGATATATTTTACGAGAACTTTTAAAACTGTTGTTACATTTTTACATCGCCATTGTGATTAGTATATAAATAAGTCTAGTGATATATTTTACGAGAACTTTTAAAACTGTTGTTACATTTTTACATCGCCATTGTGATTAGTATATAAATAAGTCTAGTGATATATTTTACGAGAACTTTTAAAACTGTTGTTATATTTTTACACCGCCATTGTGATTAGTATATAAATAAGTCTAGTGATATATTTTACGAGAACTTTTAAAACTGTTGTTACATTTTTACATCGCCATTGTGATTAGTATATAAATAAGTCTAGTGATATATTTTACGAGAACTTTTAAAACTGTTGTTACATTTTTACATCGCCATTGTGATTAGTATATAAATAAGTCTAGTGATATATTTTACGAGAACTTTTAAAACTGCTGTTACATTTTTACATCGCCATTGTGATTAGTATATAAATAAGTCTAGTGATATATTTTACGAGAACTTTTAAAACTGTTGTTACATTTTTACATCGCCATTGTGATTAGTATATAAATAAGTCTAGTGATATATTTTACGAGAACTTTTAAAACTGTTGTTACATTTTTACATCGCCATTGTGATTAGTATATAAATAAGTCTAGTGATATATTTTACGAGAACTTTTAAAACTGTTGTTACATTTTTACATCGCCATTGTGATTAGTATATAAATAAGTCTAGTGATATATTTTACGAGAACTTTTAAAACTGTTTTTACATTTTTACATCGCCATTGTGATTAGTATATAAATAAGCCTAGTATTATATTTTACGAGAACTTTTAAAACTGTTGTTACATTTTTACATCGCCATTGTGACCAGTATACAAATGAACCGTTCCATGAGAAAACTAACATTATGGACTCTGCGTAATGTATCGACCAAGATCAGCCTGTTCAGTCCGCGCAGGCTAATCCGGGCCAACACATACCGTCTCAGGGGGATAGGGGTATAAAGTAATGATTCCTAAACAGATAATCCACAGGAGGCGAAATGTGTATGTCCGGGTTAGCCTATGCTGCATGCTAAGGATAATGCGCGTCGATACTTTACGCAGAGTTCACAATGTTGGTTTTCTTGTAATTCGGCTAAATTGGGCGTTCTGAGAAGGTAATCATTTGTCTGGAAAGAATGTTGTGTGGGGTACTAGTCCGAACATACCAGGAAACATACGGTAGCTGGATAAATGATACCAAAGTCCAGATGTAATAGTTCCTCAAAAGGATCGCAAATCGTCAGATGCAAAAATATCGCAAACAGCCTGATGCAATAAGACTACAAATCGTCTGATCTTGATAAATGTGGAATACTGTGAACAGAAACGAAGAGTTCAGCCATTAAAACTCAGAAAATATGTAAGAAACCATAACAAAACTCACTTTCAAAACTTGCTTGCAGGTCTTGCAACAGTCGCTATAGTATGTTTCCTTACACATTGAGTTTCGTTTAACGTAGACCCCTAGATGTTTTTTGTCGGAGATTGTCTTGTTGAGTAAAGCATTGCAATCATACTTCATGCCTGCCACCATGAGGAACATGTCTGTACAGTCTGAAAAACATAAACATAACAAAGTCCTTAGATAGGAAACAGATAGTGTGATTAAACAATTGAGAGATACATGCATTAACATCTGATAAAATCTACAAAAACCAAGATATTTCTCTGAACCAGACATGAATGTTCAAATTTACTGGATACGGAATTTCAATTTGTTATGTGTCTACTTAACTTAAGAACCACGGTCAATAGATGCTGGTAAATATCAGTCGTATAACAGTTCAATATACAATTGAGCTGTCCCGCGAGAAAAACCAACATTGTGAACTCTGCGTAAAGTATCGACCCGGATCAGCCTAAGCCTACCGCGCAGACTAACCCCGACAGACGTTTTCTGTTTCGGGAATCATTGATCTATACCTCTATACCCCAGGGGCCCGTTTTATCAACGGTCGTAACTCGATCTTAACTAAGATTGTCGTAAGTTTGGACGTAAGTCCGGAGTTACGTCCGATTACCGTTTTATCAAACAATCGTAGCTATTAAAAGATAGTCGTAAGTTTCGGGTGAAAACTTACGACTTTTGAAATCTTAGCTGCGACTTTGAAGTTACGATCGGTCTTAAGACCGTTTTATCAACGAGGTCGTAACTTCAAAACTTACGTCAGGTCGTAGCTAAGATCCGACTCTTTTGATAAAAACGGCCCCCTCAGACGGAATGTATAGGCCAGGATTAGCCTGCGCGGACTGCGCAGGCTGATCTGGGTCGATACATTACGCAGAGACAATGATGTTGGCTTTCTCGTGGAACGGCTCAATTAACAATTATTACACTACCAACATTTATCATTCTTTTAACCCTTTCCCTCATATAGACGCTTTCTGACGCCTCTGCAGCAGACAGCTATTTGAAAACATAGTGACAAAAGAAGAAATTGCACAAAACGTGCAATTTCTCCTTTTGACACAATGTTTTGCACTTTTAGTCATAGGTTATCAATTATAGAGATTTTCTACTTTTTTACAAAATATGTTCAAAGTCGTCTGCTGCAGAATTGTCGTATGAGGGAAAGGGTTAAGCAATACTTATCTCTTTGTTGTTCTATTGATGGCTAGTTTACTCAATACATTTTGTATATTTATATTTCAAATTGTAAACAACTGTTCAATCACCTAATGGAGAGGAACTACATGTATATAAGCTGTTAACTTTCGTTCCAATCCTTTTGTTGCACTAATTGCTTGCATTGTTTATAGTGTGCCTTACTGTATCGAATAAAATATGTTAAAACCAAACTAGTGTAAAGTTACAGTAGAAAATGTGGACAATAGGACTTAACAACATTGACCTGATCCCGATCGTTGTTCTAATATGAACATTACTTTGATTGACGAACATGCATTGTCATCAAATTTGTAATTTGATCACAAAAAAGGAATCGTCGTTGGTTAAATGACGCACGATTTAAATTTAATGAAAACTGATAAACGAATGCTATCTTTAGTAGTCTCTACAGAATTTAGAATTTATAATGTAATTGTACAGTCAGCACATTTACATTATGTGATATGAGGACATATAATAATAACAATAGTATTTTAACAAAAGATGAACCAAACCAGAGACATATAAACACGTTTGTTTATATGTCTCTGACCAAACTACATGGCGTTCACACACAACACCCCGCACACACGTTCACACTGTTTGATTGGTTGAGTGTTTGTTTTGCGCTGCTTTAAACAATGTTTTCAACTACATCAGGGCGTTCCAGGGTAAGTTTCACAGTACTACTGGTCAATTTATCCTGACACCAGCCCGTCAGTCGTAAAGCTAACCCCGCAAGCCTGAGCGCCAACGCATTCATTGCTACCATCTTTAAAGTCTTTGGTATGACCCGGCACAGGATCAGACCCATGACCTCCCGCACCTGATGCGGACGTTCTACCACGACACCACCGAGGCGGTCAGTCTGTACACGAAGGTCCCGATCAGTTCAACATTGTTGAGTAATAATCTGAGGTTAATTCTATTTTTAATAATATTTAAGATTAAGGGACTGAATCGAATTCCATCAACCTTACTAAGCGCTTAGTATTACTTAAATACTTAAGAGCATATTTCATAATTTTTGTTTCCCTATTTTTTTGTAAAACACGAACGGTGGAATGTATTTAAAACCCTTTCCCTCATATAGACGCTTTTTGACGCCTCTGAAGTAGACGGCTTTTTGAAAACATAGCGACAAAAGAAGAAATTGCACAAAACGTGCAATTTCTCCTTTTGCCACAATGTTTTCCACTTTTTGTCATAGGTTATCCATTCAATTATGGAGATTTTCTATGTTTTGACAAAATACGTTTAAAGTCGTCTGCTGCAGAATTGTCGTATGAGGGAAAGGGTTAAGATACTGACGAAATTCAAAGCATTTAACGGGTACATATTCTACAAATACACGACTTAGACTAACACGCTAAAGATTTAGTCATATCTTAAATAAATAAGGGTTATATGATCTCCATTGAAAGAAATGTATGGCATAACTTTTTCTGGCTTGGGGACATTTTTAGACTAATCAAGTTGAAGCTAATAATGTATAGTAAATAAAAATTATATGATCTCCACATATAGACACTGATTACATAACATTTTTCGGTTTGGGGACGATTTTTTTCCAAACAACATAAACCAGCAATGTTATATTTAATGAAGTTTTAGTTGTAATAGATATAATTAAGGGGGATATGATCTCCACTGATAAATGTAGTAATATATTACATAACAATTTTCGGCTCGCTAATCAAAGCAACGCAAGTAATGTGTAATCATGTTATCATTGAATTTTAAGTCTTACTATAAATAAATAAGGGTTATATGATCTACATTGATATAAATGTGTCGCATTACTTTACGGCTCGGTGACAATTCGGGTCTAAGCAAAATAAAGCCATAAATGACGTCATCATTGACGTTTCAGTCGTAAAGAATAAAATTAAACACATATTGGTCTTATATATGTCGGCGGTTTAGGTTCGTCACGCCCTCTTTTCGATGGACGTGGTCCGCTATATTTACAGCATCATCTAAATTACGCAATACATCAATTAAAGGTATTTGCCCAAAGATGATTGTATTGACTTTACCTATCTTAGTATCTTTGACATAAAATCCGATTAGGAACATGCAGACGCACGTTGACGCATCTGCAGCAGACGACTTTTGAAAACTTTTGTAACAATTAGAGCAACTGTTCATATTGAGCGCATTCTGCTTTACATTTTGCCTATATGTTTTTCAAAATGTTCGTCCTGCTGATTGATTTAATTCAAAAAATAGTGTGACAAAAGGAGATATTTCTCATTATGACACAATTTATCCTTTTGTCACTATGTTTCGATACATTACGCAGAGGCCATACTGTTGGTTTTCTCGTGGAATGACTCACATGTCGTAATTATCTAATGTTAACCCTTTCCCTCATATAGACGCTTTTTGACGCCTCTGCAGCAGACGGCTTTTTGAAATCATAGTGACAAAAGAAGAAATTGTACAAAACGTGCAATTTCTCCTTTTGTCACAATGTTTTGCACTTTTTGTCATAGATTATCCATTCAATTATGGAAATTTTCTATTTTTTGACAAATTATGTTCAAAGTCGTCTGCTGCAGAATTGCCGTATGAGGTAAAGGGTTAAGTTTTATTTGATATAACCATTGTCCCGCTGTACTCAACGTTATAAAACATATTGATTGCGTATCGTGTTAGTCAGACATTTAAACTACAATTACGAACAATATAGACCAAGATTTCTCTGCGTATTCGTGCAGTCTTATCTTTGACGATATTGATCACTACTCACGTATTATTTCTTAGTAAAGACTAGATCTACTCAATAAGTAAGTAAATATAAGTAAATATTTTATTAAAGTGACATGTGTACATGTAACATGGTATATAATTATAGAATTTGAAACAAAACACCCGGCCCAATAGACCTATAAGTCACCTATACAATAGTAAGTAATATAATTTTCACGTGAAATTATTTTGGCATTCCTAACATCATCAATAAATAAATAATAAATGTCAAACATTTGCATAATATTATATGGATTGGAATGAGACTAGTTATATAATGCATTTCTTCTTCTCATGTAAGATTTAACAATGTATTTAGCTACTTTTCTTGGAACGTTTCTGATAAGATATCTAAGTTTATCCGCATCACTCAATACATTAAACTCTATATTAGAAAATTGATCATTAAAAACGTCTGCTCTAATATCATTGTAAAATGTACACTGAGTTAAAAAATGTGTTTCATCTTCAGTTTGTTGGCGATTACAAAATGTACAAAGTCTTTGCTCCGGGGTCTCGCCTACGTATCATCCTGTTTCCACTCTTATCGGTAAAATACCACATCTAAACTGAGCTAACAATATGAACGCTCCCGTTTGTTCAAGTTTAAAAGTACATAGTTTTCAGTTTCAAAGGTGTCTTTAAAAGTGATGTATGTTCTTAATTTAGCTACCTTCGTTGTGTCTGCCTTCCAGATATTAGAATAGTAGTTAGCTATATTAGTCTTAACTGTATCAATAGGTATAGCAGATTTATTTTCAAAATAATTAGTCAAATTTAAATGACATGTGTAGGGACGTGTCAAAGGTCAGGACTGATGGCACACGGTACAGGAATTCATAGGGATAAGGGTTGATCATTGGTCTATAGCACCTGCAACTATAATAACCCGTCTGCCAACCGTTCTAGTCTCTTCGATTGATTGACTGGGGTTTAACGCCGTTTTTAATGATTGATTGATTGATTGATTAGGGTTTAACGCCGTTTTTAATGATTGATTGATTGATTGATTGATTAGGGTTTAACGCCGTTTTTAACAATTTATCAGTTATATCACGGCGGCCAGTTCACCTACTCATGCATTTCCTGGTTTTCTCACACACAACAATCTTCCCAAGCAACTGGCTGCTTTTCCACATAGACTTAGTCCATTGGTGGAAGACGAATGACGCATGTCGCATTGACTTTTGTCAATCCTCGGAAAGAAAGTTGGCCGAGCGGGATTCGAACTCACAACCCATGGATTGACAGCCCGCGTCGCTACCTACTGAGCTACCGGGGCTCGGCTCTAGTCTCTTCAAAGAAACAATGTGTAGGTTTTGCCCCGTCAGGCAGTCAGTAATCGCTTTTTTTTAATCCGTTACGGTATCGCTACTGGAACGTCATACTATTACATATTAATTGTAATTAGTTTTATTTTTTTGTATTGTACATATTAATTGTAATTAGTTTTATAGTTTTGTATTGTACATATTAATTGTAATTAGTTTTATTTTTTTGTATTGTACATATTAATTGTAATTATTTTTTATTTTTTTTGTATTGTACATATTAATTTGTTGCTTGCCAAGAAATATGTAATTTACTTCAAAAGGATTCTGTCTATTGATATGTAGTGTCTTTTGTTTTAAAAAAGAAAAGTAAACTTAAATTAAGTAGAATGAATATAACAAAGGATCAACCATATTGACTTCAATCTGAAACATGTGTTCTATTAATTAACCCTTTCCCTCATATAGACGCTTTCTGACGCCTCTGCAGCAGACGGCTTTTGAAAGCATAGTGACAAAAGAAGAAATTGCACAAAACGTGCAATTTCTCCTTTTGCCTCAATGTTTTCCACTTTTTGACATAGGTTATCCATTCAATTATGGAGATTTTCTATTCAAAGTCGTCTGCTGCAGAATTGTCGTATGGGGGAAAGGGTTAAATTGAAGTTTTTGTTAAAAGATTGATTACTACTCAGTGATGACAAACACCAACTATATCAAAAATGCGCAATACCATTAAATCTTTCAGCGCCAATGGAAATATTGAGGGTTTTGAAAACAATCTAGATTCAGGTGAGTAAGCTTGTAACGATCTTAACAAAAGCTGATTAACAAAAGTCGTTATGTGACGCTGGGTCTGAGATGCAATAAGACGCCGTTTAACTCGATCAGCAGACGACTTTAAACAACAATACCTTATCAAATATATAAAAAAAATGAAATCTCTATAATTTATAGAAAAATTAGCTAATCAAATTGAATACATTGTGGCGAAAGGAGATATCGCTCATTATGGGTAATATCTCCCTCTTGAGCACAATGTTTTCAAACGTCGTCTGCTGTGGATTGATTGATTGATTGGGGTTTAACGCCGTTTTTAACAATTTCTTAGTTATATCACGGCGGCCAGTTCACCTACTCATGCATTTCCTGGTTTTCTCACACCAGTACTCCACACAACAATCTTCCTAAGCAACTGGCTGCTTTTCCACATAGACTTAGCCCATTGGTGGAAGACGAATGACGCATGTCGCATTGACTTGTGTCAATCGTCGGAAAGAAAGTTGGCCGAGCCGGGATTCGAACTCACAACCCCTGGATTGACAGACCGCGTCGCTACCGACTGAGCTACCGGGGCTCGGCGCGTCTGCTTCGGAAGCTACAGATAATGTATGTGTGTGGGAAAATGTTAAACTCAAATGCAATAAAAGGTTAAACACAGCTTAACGGCAACTGTATAAGGATAACTCGATCGGTACAGTTATCACTAGTTCGTTTGTTTATGCCGCTTTCAACATCTTTTCGTTTATATATGAGATGTGGTTTCAAACCCAAAACCCCCGGATTGATAGCCTCCACCGTTACCGACTGAGCTATCTAGGATATGTATGCATCATAAGGAAATTAATAAACATAAACTCTATCAAAGACAAAATGATATGTAACATAATATCCCCTACGTGCCACGAACGGCATAGCATAAATACGTGAACAATTACCTCACACTGTATAAAATGAAGGAGTTTGTTTGTTTGTTTGTTTGGAGTTTAACGCCGCTTTCAACAGCTTTGGTCATATCACGGCGGTCAGTGCACCTACCCATGTTTTCCTGGCTTTCCCACACCAGTACTTACACAACATTCTTTCGAAGCCACTGACTACTTTCTCACATAGATCAGAGGTGAGAGGCAATGGAAAACATCGCCCGAAAGAATGTCGCCGCAACCGGGTATAGAACCCGTGACCTCCAGATCACGAGTCAGATACGCTACCAATTGAGCTACCCGGCCGGGTCATAAAATGAAGGAGACATAAGATGCAATTTTTTGAAAAGAAAAATATATATTCTTATATAAATGACATACAAATTAAATTGAGGAAAAAAAGAATAGCAGGATTTCACGCCTAGCATATGACTCGAACCAATGACATGTGCACTCTGATTTTTGAAATTCTTAGTTCTTACCAACCAAGCTATCAGGTCGATTATGTTTTAACCACGCACTTTAACATATTCATAGGTCGAATAATCACACACATGTAGGTAACGGTTGATCAGCCGAATTATAACGAAGACACTTATGATACTGTACCTGTTTGAGTCTCAGATATCATTAAACATGGATTATTAAATTATTGACCTGTTTCGGAATTTTGAGTACAAATATATATTATGGTGGACTATAATATATGAACCCAAATAGCTCAGTCGGTTGAACCGCTGGTTTGTCAATCTAGGGTTTGTGGGTTCGAACCCCAGACCGGTCAGCATTTCGTAATGTGATACATATGTAATGTGACAATGATGTTGATGTGACTATGTAATAATATGTGTGGGTGTAGCTGTGCTGTGACTTGGTTTGATGTGATGTGATGTGACTATGTTATCATATGTGTGGGTGTAGCTGTGTTGTGACTTGGTTCGATGTGACTGTGACTGTGATATGATGTGTCGGTGGGTGAGTGTGTGTGGGTGAGTGTTGGTGGGTGAGTGTTGCTGGGTGAATGTTGATGGGTGAGTGTGTGTGGGTGAGTGTTGCTGGGTGAGTGTTGCTGGGTGAGTGTTGCTGGGTGAGTGTCGGTGGTTGAGTGTTGGTGGGTGAGTGTCGGTGGGTGAGTGTGTGTGGGTGAGTGTTGGGGGTAAGATGAGTCAGTGTGACATATGTGCGGGTAAGTTGGTGAGAGGGGGGAGAGACTGATGTTAGTCGCAGTCAATTCAGAGGCCTATTGCTTCAATACGTAATTTTATTTTCACTCACTTTTCAACAATTCTACGTTAACATGTATAGAATGTTGCAGTTTCCTAAATATTTTCCAAATTAAACTCAATACTAGAACAATAATTCCATTTTTAAAGATTAATTGTTTTTCTTAGACATTTTCTACTAATATATGTTAAACGACAAGTAGTGCTTATTTTCCAAGATGAACTCTGTGACTTAGGTGACACATAACACTAGCTTTCGGAATATTCGGATGTTGGCCAGGGTCAAAAATAGAAATAATTACAAATAGTAAGTTTTGGGTACATTTTGGGGTAAATGGTTGAATTTGATGTTTATAAATGTGAAAAGTAAGCTCTAAGCATGGGATTTAATTTTTCAGTTGGACCCACTTCTCCTTCCGGTTTGAAAACACTGGTTGCAAAGCTAGGCGTGAATTTAGAGGTAAATTTGAATACCAGCTTTCGCGTCCAAAATTGCTTGAAAAGGAGCTGGAAACGTGGTATTTCTGACTGCATCCACAGATTGCCTACTGTTTTGAGAGAATTAGCAGCTGTTTAATTTTACACTAAATCCCTGCGTTTGTGTTGGGTGATTTTTGGAATAAAGGGTCAAATTGATCTTTTTGTCCTACTTTTTTCACCCTATTTCAGACCACTTTTGTGGCCAATTCTTTCCATAATATGGACTGAGACAGACAGACAGACAGACATGTCTTATATGTAATATATACTTAGAAGTTTAATTATTGCAATAGTGTTACTACACTGTCTGATTTGCAATTCCATAATAGACCGGCTTTGTTTACATGAATTCAGATTGGCATACATTCAGAGAAACATGAATACATACAGATATATACACTGAAAAGCATACATGATGATACATACATAGACAGATATAGATACACATAAATAGAAAGATAGACATATCAACACACAGGCAGATTGACAATTACACCAACAGATAACCGGAGAGATAGGCGGACATACATATATATATATGAATAAACATAAAACATAAATACATATAGACATACACTCAGATAGACATATATTCAAACAGGCAAAACTGTAGAGACACATGCATGAACTCAGATATACATAAATAGTGATATACATACATAGTTATAGACATACATAATGATAGAGACACGGTGATAGACATACATGATTATAGACATACATAGACAGATAGACATACAAATATATAGACAGACAGATATACATACAGATTGACAAACACGCGTATATACATGCATACAGACATACTGGCAGATTAACAATTAAACCAACAGCTAGACGGATATACATATATACATACACAGGCATAGACAGATAAACATACAGATTGACATACACGCGTATATACATGCAGGCAGATTGACAGTTACACTAACATATAGAAGGAGAGATAGACAGGCATACATATATATACATATATATAACTGAAACATTGTTTGTACGACAGGATCATCAACTGTATAAGGATAAATAGATCGGTACAGTTATCACTAGTTCGTTTGTTTATGCCGCTTTCAACATCTTTTCGTTTATATATGAGATGTGGTTTCAAACCCAAAACCCCCGGATTGATAGCCCCCACCGTTACCGACTGAGCTATCTAGGATATGTATGCATCATAAGGAAATTAATAAACATAAACTCTATCAAAGACACAATGATATGTAACATAATATCCCCTATGTGCCACGAACGGCATAGCATAAATACGTGAACAATTACCTCACACTGTATAAAATGAAGGAGTTTGTTTGTTTGTTTGTTTGGAGTTTAACGCCGCTTTCAACAGCTTTGGTCATATCACGGCGGTCAGTGCACCTACCCATGTTTTCCTGGCTTTCCCACACCAGTACTTACACAACATTCTTTCGAAGCCACTGACTACTTTCTCTCATAGATCAGAGGTGAGAGGCAATGGAAAACATCGCCCGAAAGAATGTCGCCGCAACCGGGTATAGAACCCGTGACCTCCAGATCACGAGTCAGATACGCTACCAATTGAGCTACCCGGCCGGGTCATAAAATGAAGGAGACATAAGATGCAATTTTTTGAAAAGAAAAATATATATTCTTATATAAATGACATACAAATTAAATTGAGGAAAAAAAGAATAGCAGGATTTCACGCCTAGCATATGACTCGAACCAATGACATGTGCACTCTGATTTTTGAAATTCTTAGTTCTTACCAACCAAGCTATCAGGTCGATTATGTTTTAACCACGCACTTTAACATATTCATAGGTCGAATAATCACACACATGTAGGTAACGGTTGATCAGCCGAATTATAACGAAGACACTTATGATACTGTACCTGTTTGAGTCTCAGATATCATTAAACATGGATTATTAAATTATTGACCTGTTTCGGAATTTTGAGTACAAATATATATTATGGTGGACTATAATATATGAACCCAAATAGCTCAGTCGGTTGAACCGCTGGTTTGTCAATCTAGGGTTTGTGGGTTCGAACCCCAGACCGGTCAGCATTTCGTAATGTGATACATATGTAATGTGACAATGATGTTGATGTGACTATGTAATAATATGTGTGGGTGTAGCTGTGCTGTGACTTGGTTTGATGTGATGTGATGTGACTATGTTATCATATGTGTGGGTGTAGCTGTGTTGTGACTTGGTTCGATGTGACTGTGACTGTGATATGATGTGTCGGTGGGTGAGTGTGTGTGGGTGAGTGTTGGTGGGTGAGTGTTGCTGGGTGAATGTTGATGGGTGAGTGTGTGTGGGTGAGTGTTGCTGGGTGAGTGTTGCTGGGTGAGTGTTGCTGGGTGAGTGTCGGTGGTTGAGTGTTGGTGGGTGAGTGTCGGTGGGTGAGTGTGTGTGGGTGAGTGTTGGGGGTAAGATGAGTCAGTGTGACTTATGTGCGGGTAAGTTGGTGAGAGGGGGGAGAGACTGATGTTAGTCGCAGTCAATTCAGAGGCCTATTGCTTCAATACGTAATTTTATTTTCACTCACTTTTCAACAATTCTACGTTAACATGTATAGAATGTTGCAGTTTCCTAAATATTTTCCAAATTAAACTCAATACTAGAACAATAATTCCATTTTTAAAGATTAATTGTTTTTCTTAGACATTTTCTACTAATATATGTTAAACGACAAGTAGTGCTTATTTTCCAAGATGAACTCTGTGACTTAGGTGACACATAACACTAGCTTTCGGAATATTCGGATGTTGGCCAGGGTCAAAAATAGAAATAATTACAAATAGTAAGTTTTGGGTACATTTTGGGGTAAATGGTTGAATTTGATGTTTATAAATGTGAAAAGTAAGCTCTAAGCATGGGATTTAATTTTTCAGTTGGACCCACTTCTCCTTCCGGTTTGAAAACACTGGTTGCAAAGCTAGGCGTGAATTTAGAGGTAAATTTGAATACAAGCTTTCGCGTCCAAAATTGCTTGAAAAGGAGCTGGAAACGTGGTATTTCTGACTGCATCCACAGATTGCCTACTGTTTTGAGAGAATTAGCAGCTGTTTAATTTTACACTAAATCCCTGCGTTTGTGTTGGGTGATTTTTGGAATAAAGGGTCAAATTGATCTTTTTGTCCTACTTTTTTCACCCTATTTCAGACCACTTTTGTGGCCAATTCTTTCCATAATATGGACTGAGACAGACAGACAGACAGACATGTCTTATATGTAATATATACTTAGAAGTTTAATTATTGCAATAGTGTTACTACACTGTCTGATTTGCAATTCCATAATAGACCGGCTTTGTTTACATGAATTCAGATTGGCATACATTCAGAGAAACATGAATACATACAGATATATACACTGAAAAGCATACATGATGATACATACATAGACAGATATAGATACACATAAATAGAAAGATAGACATATCAACACACAGGCAGATTGACAATTACACCAACAGATAACCGGAGAGATAGGCGGACATACATATATATATATGAATAAACATAAAACATAAATACATATAGACATACACTCAGATAGACATATATTCAAACAGGCAAAACTGTAGAGACACATGCATGAACTCAGATATACATAAATAGTGATATACATACATAGTTATAGACATACATAATGATAGAGACACGGTGATAGACATACATAGACAGATAGACATACAAATATATAGACAGACAGATATACATACAGATTGACAAACACGCGTATATACATGCATACAGACATACTGGCAGATTAACAATTAAACCAACAGCTAGACGGATATACATATATACATACACAGGCATAGACAGATAAACATACAGATTGACATACACGCGTATATACATGCAGGCAGATTGACAGTTACACTAACATATAGAAGGAGAGATAGACAGGCATACATATATATACATATATATAACTGAAACATTGTTTGTACGACAGGATCATCAACTGTATAAGGATAAATAGATCGGTACAGTTATCACTAGTTCGTTTGTTTATGCCGCTTTCAACATCTTTTCGTTTATATATGAGATGTGGTTTCAAACCCAAAACCCCCGGATTGATAGCCCCCACCGTTACCGACTGAGCTATCTAGGATATGTATGCATCATAAGGAAATTAATAAACATAAACTCTATCAAAGACACAATGATATGTAACATAATATCCCCTATGTGCCACGAACGGCATAGCATAAATACGTGAACAATTACCTCACACTGTATAAAATGAAGGAGTTTGTTTGTTTGTTTGTTTGGAGTTTAACGCCGCTTTCAACAGCTTTGGTCATATCACGGCGGTCAGTGCACCTACCCATGTTTTCCTGGCTTTCCCACACCAGTACTTACACAACATTCTTTCGAAGCCACTGACTACTTTCTCTCATAGATCAGAGGTGAGAGGCAATGGAAAACATCGCCCGAAAGAATGTCGCCGCAACCGGGTATAGAACCCGTGACCTCCAGATCACGAGTCAGATACGCTACCAATTGAGCTACCCGGCCGGGTCATAAAATGAAGGAGACATAAGATGCAATTTTTTGAAAAGAAAAATATATATTCTTATATAAATGACATACAAATTAAATTGAGGAAAAAAAGAATAGCAGGATTTCACGCCTAGCATATGACTCGAACCAATGACATGTGCACTCTGATTTTTGAAATTCTTAGTTCTTACCAACCAAGCTATCAGGTCGATTATGTTTTAACCACGCACTTTAACATATTCATAGGTCGAATAATCACACACATGTAGGTAACGGTTGATCAGCCGAATTATAACGAAGACACTTATGATACTGTACCTGTTTGAGTCTCAGATATCATTAAACATGGATTATTAAATTATTGACCTGTTTCGGAATTTTGAGTACAAATATATATTATGGTGGACTATAATATATGAACCCAAATAGCTCAGTCGGTTGAACCGCTGGTTTGTCAATCTAGGGTTTGTGGGTTCGAACCCCAGACCGGTCAGCATTTCGTAATGTGATACATATGTAATGTGACAATGATGTTGATGTGACTATGTAATAATATGTGTGGGTGTAGCTGTGCTGTGACTTGGTTTGATGTGATGTGATGTGATGTGATGTGACTATGTTATCATATGTGTGGGTGTAGCTGTGTTGTGACTTGGTTCGATGTGACTGTGACTGTGATATGATGTGTCGGTGGGTGAGTGTGTGTGGGTGAGTGTTGGTGGGTGAGTGTTGCTGGGTGAATGTTGATGGGTGAGTGTGTGTGGGTGAGTGTTGCTGGGTGAGTGTTGCTGGGTGAGTGTTGCTGGGTGAGTGTCGGTGGTTGAGTGTTGGTGGGTGAGTGTCGGTGGGTGAGTGTGTGTGGGTGAGTGTTGGGGGTAAGATGAGTCAGTGTGACTTATGTGCGGGTAAGTTGGTGAGAGGGGGGAGAGACTGATGTTAGTCGCAGTCAATTCAGAGGCCTATTGCTTCAATACGTAATTTTATTTTCACTCACTTTTCAACAATTCTACGTTAACATGTATAGAATGTTGCAGTTTCCTAAATATTTTCCAAATTAAACTCAATACTAGAACAATAATTCCATTTTTAAAGATTAATTGTTTTTCTTAGACATTTTCTACTAATATATGTTAAACGACAAGTAGTGCTTATTTTCCAAGATGAACTCTGTGACTTAGGTGACACATAACACTAGCTTTCGGAATATTCGGATGTTGGCCAGGGTCAAAAATAGAAATAATTACAAATAGTAAGTTTTGGGTACATTTTGGGGTAAATGGTTGAATTTGATGTTTATAAATGTGAAAAGTAAGCTCTAAGCATGGGATTTAATTTTTCAGTTGGACCCACTTCTCCTTCCGGTTTGAAAACACTGGTTGCAAAGCTAGGCGTGAATTTAGAGGTAAATTTGAATACCAGCTTTCGCGTCCAAAATTGCTTGAAAAGGAGCTGGAAACGTGGTATTTCTGACTGCATCCACAGATTGCCTACTGTTTTGAGAGAATTAGCAGCTGTTTAATTTTACACTAAATCCCTGCGTTTGTGTTGGGTGATTTTTGGAATAAAGGGTCAAATTGATCTTTTTGTCCTACTTTTTTCACCCTATTTCAGACCACTTTTGTGGCCAATTCTTTCCATAATATGGACTGAGACAGACAGACAGACAGACATGTCTTATATGTAATATATACTTAGAAGTTTAATTATTGCAATAGTGTTACTACACTGTCTGATTTGCAATTCCATAATAGACCGGCTTTGTTTACATGAATTCAGATTGGCATACATTCAGAGAAACATGAATACATACAGATATATACACTGAAAAGCATACATGATGATACATACATAGACAGATATAGATACACATAAATAGAAAGATAGACATATCAACACACAGGCAGATTGACAATTACACCAACAGATAACCGGAGAGATAGGCGGACATACATATATATATATGAATAAACATAAAACATAAATACATATAGACATACACTCAGATAGACATATATTCAAACAGGCAAAACTGTAGAGACACATGCATGAACTCAGATATACATAAATAGTGATATACATACATAGTTATAGACATACATAATGATAGAGACACGGTGATAGACATACATGATTATAGACATACATAGACAGATAGACATACAAATATATAGACAGACAGATATACATACAGATTGACAAACACGCGTATATACATGCATACAGACATACTGGCAGATTAACAATTAAACCAACAGCTAGACGGATATACATATATACATACACAGGCATAGACAGATAAACATACAGATTGACATACACGCGTATATACATGCAGGCAGATTGACAGTTACACTAACATATAGAAGGAGAGATAGACAGGCATACATATATATACATATATATAACTGAAACATTGTTTGTTGAAAACAATGTTGAACACGGCTCCTTGGGAAGTTCAATTGCCCTCTGCCCACGACCTCGTTATATGACAATAATGAATAACGTAATATAACATTATTGATATAATAATAACATACGCGAAAAAGGTCCCCGCCTCGATATTGTTTCATCAAGTTTGAAAATACAGATAGACTAAAGGCATATTTCGTCCCAGCTTCCGCGTGTTGGCGCCTTTAATATGTCATTTGTTAATATACCAATTGTGTTTATTATACAAACGACCTTTCCTGTTTCCAACAAAAATACGTTTTCTGTCACTTCTGAAGCAGACGACTTTTTAAATAAAAAAAAGAAGGCACAATGAGAAAATGATGAGCACTTTCTTCCTTTGCTACACTGTTTTCAGTTTTATTAAATAATTGTTATTTCATTATAGAGAGTTTCCATATCTTTGACTAGATGTTTCAAAGTCTTCAGCTTCATCTTCGTGTCGCAGGGGGTATTAATATGATAGAAGTGGTGTCTGAAATTGTCGGTAAGATTTCCTGCTATTTAATGTACGACAGGATCATCAACTGTATAAGGATAAATAGATCGGTACAGTTATCACTAGTTCGTTTGTTTATGCCGCTTTCAACATCTTTTCGTTTATATATGAGATGTGGTTTCAAACCCCAAACCCCCGGATTGATAGCCCCCACCGTTACCGACTGAGCTATCTAGGATATGTATGCATCATAAGGAAATTAATAAACATAAACTCTATCAAAGACAAAATGATATGTAACATAATATCCCCTATGTGCCACGAACGGCATAGCATAAATACGTGAACAATTACCTCACACTGTATAAAATGAAGGAGTTTGTTTGTTTGTTTGTTTGGAGTTTAACGCCGCTTTCAACAGCTTTGGTCATATCACGGCGGTCAGTGCACCTACCCATGTTTTCCTGGCTTTCCCACACCAGTACTTACACAACATTCTTTCGAAGCCACTGACTACTTTCTCACATAGATCAGAGGTGAGAGGCAATGGAAAACATCGCCCGAAAGAATGTCGCCGCAACCGGGTATAGAACCCGTGACCTCCAGATCACGAGTCAGATACGCTACCAATTGAGCTACCCGGCCGGGTCATAAAATGAAGGAGACATAAGATGCAATTTTTGGAAAAGAAAAATATATATTCTTATATAAATGACATACAAATTAAATTTAGGAAAAAAAGAATAGCAGGATTTCACGCCTAGCATATGACTCGAACCAATGACATGTGCACTCTGATTTTTGAAATTATTAGTTCTTACCAACCAAGCTATCAGGTCGGTTATGTTTTAACCACGCACTTTAACATATTCATAGGTCGAATAATCACACACATGTAGGTAACGGTTGATCAGCCGAATTATAACGAAGACACTTATGATACTGTACCTGTTTGAGTCTCAGATATCATTAAACATAGATTATTAAATTATTGACCTGTTTCGGAATTTTGAGTACAAATATATATTATGGTGGACTATAATATATGAACCCAAATAGCTCAGTCGGTTGAACCGCTGGTTTGTCAATCTACGGTTTGTGGGTTCGAACCCCAGACCGGTCAACATTTCGTAATGTGACAATGATGTTGATGTGACTATGTAATAATATGTGTGGGTGTAGCTGTGCTGTGACTTGGTTTGATGTGATGTGATGTGACAATGATGTTGATGTGACTATGTTATGATATGTGTGGGTGTAGCTGTGTTGTGACTTGGTTCGATGTGACTGTGACTGTGATATGATGAGTGTCGGTGGGTGAGTGTCCGTGGGTGAGTGTTGATGGGTGAGTGTCGGTGGGTGAGTGTGTGGTTGAGTGTGTGTGGTTGAGTGTGTGTGGTTGAGTGATGGTGGGTGAGTGTTGCTGGGTGAGTGTTGATGGGTGAGTGTCGGTGGTTGAGTGTCGGTGGTTGAGTGTTGGTGGGTGAGTGTGTGTGGGTGAGTGTTGGGGGTAAGATGAGTCAGTGTGACTTATGTGCGGGTAAGTTGGTGAGAGGGGGGAGAGACTGATGTTAGTCGCAGTCAATTCAGAGGCCTATTGCTTCAATACGTAATTTTATTTTCACTCTCTTTTCAACAATTCTACGTTAACATGTAGAGAATGTTGCAGTTTCCTAAATATTTTCCAAATTAAACTCAATACTAGAACAATAATTCCATTTTTAAAGATTAATTGTTTTTCTTAGACATTTTCTACTAATATATGTTAAACGACAAGTAGTGCTTATTTTCCAAGATGAACTCTGTGACTTAGGTGACACATAACACTAGCTTTCGGAATATTCGGATGTTGGCCAGGGTCAAAAATAGAAATAATTACAAATAGTAAGTTTTGGGTACATTTTGGGGTAAATGGTTGAATTTGATGTTTATAAATGTGAAAAGTAAGCTCTAAGCATGGGATTTAATTTTTCAGTTGGACCCACTTCTCCTTCCGGTTTGAAAACACTGGTTGCAAAGCTAGGCGTGAATTTAGAGGTAAATTTGAATACCAGCTTTCGCGTCCAAAATTGCTTGAAAAGGAGCTGGAAACGTGGTATTTCTGACTGCATCCACAGATTGCCTACTGTTTTGAGAGAATTAGCAGCTGTTTAATATTACACTAAATCCCTGCGTTTTTGTTGGGTGATTTTTGGAATAAAGGGTCAAATTGATATTTTTGTCCTACTTTTTTCACCCTATTTCAGACCACTTTTGTGGCCAATTCTTTCCATAATATGGACTGAGACAGACAGACATGTCTTATATGTAATATATACTTAGAAGTTTAATTATTGCAATAGTGTTACTACACTGTCTGATTTGCAATTCCATAATAGACCGGCTTTGTTTACATGAATTCAGATTGGCATACATTCAGAGAAACATGAATACATACAGATATATACACTGAAAAGCATACATGATGATACATACATAGACAGATATAGATACACATAAATAGAAAGATAGACATATCAGCACACAGGCAGATTGACAATTACACCAACAAATAACCGGAGAGATAGGCGGACATACATATATATATATATGAATAAACATAAAACATAAATACATATAGACATACACTCAGATAGACATAGATTCAAACAGGCAAAACTTTAGAGACACATGCATGAACTCAGATATACATAAATAGTGATATACATACATAGTTATAGACATACATAATGATAGAGACACGGTGATAGACATACATGATTATAGACATACATAGACAGATAGACATACAAATATATAGACAGACCGATATACATACAGATTGACAAACACGCGTATATACATGCATACAGACATACTGGCAGATTAACAATTAAACCAACAGCTAGACGGATATACATATATACATACACAGGCATAGACAGATAAACATACAGATTGACATACACGCGTATATACATGCAGGCAGATTGACAGTTACACTAACATATAGAAGGAGAGATAGACAGGCATACATATATATACATATATATAACTGAAACATTGTTGAAAACAACGTTGAACACGGCTCCTTGGGAAGTTCAATTGCCCTCTGCCCACGACCTCGTTATATGACAATAATGAATGATATTTGAAGGGAACCAGAATTAAATTGACATATTATGTGTAATTTCGTTACACCCAGAATATTATATAATCATGTATTTGAAATGAATTGTTCATTGTAACGTTTACAATGGAACACGTAATATAACATTCTTGATATAATAATAACATACGCGAAAAAAGTCCTCGCCTCGATATTGTTTTATCAAGTTTGAAAATACAGATAGACTAAAGGCATATTTCGTCCCAGCTTCCGCGTGTTGGTGCCTTTAATATGTCATTTGTTAATGTACCAATTGTGTTTATTATACAAACGACCTTTCCTGTTTCCAACAAAAATACGTTTTCTGTCACTTCTGAAGCAGACGACTTTTTAAATAAAAAAAAGAAGGCACAATGAGAAAATGATGAGCACTTTCTTCCTTTGCTACACTGTTTTCAGTTTTATTAAATAATTGTTATTTCATTATAGAGAGTTTCCATATCTTTGACTAGATGTTTCAAAGTCTTCAGCTTCATCTTCGTGTCGCAGGGGGTATTAATATGATAGAAGTGGTGTCTGAAATTGTCGGTAAGATTTCCTGCTATTTAATGTACGACAGGATCATCAACTGTATAAGGATAAATAGATCGGTACAGTTATCACTAGTTCGTTTGTTTATGCCGCTTTCAACATCTTTTCGTTTATATATGAGATGTGGTTTCAAACCCAAAACCCCCGGATTGATAGCCCCCACCGTTACCGACTGATCTATCTAGGATATGTATGCATCATAAGGAAATTAATAAACATAAACTCTATCAAAGACAAAATGATATGTAACATAATATCCCCTATGTGCCACGAACGGCATAGCATAAATACGTGAACAATTACCTCACACTGTATAAAATGAAGGAGACATAAGATGCAATTTTTTGAAAAGAAAAATATATATTCTTATATAAATGACATACAAATTAAATTTAGGAAAAAAAGAATAGCAGGATTTCACGCCTAGCATATGACTCGAACCAATGACATGTGCACTCTGATTTTTGAAATTCTTAGTTCTTACCAACCAAGCTATCAGGTCGGTTATGTTTTAACCACGCACTTTAACATATTCATAGGTCGAATAATCACACACATGTAGGTAACGGTTGGTCAGCCGAATTATAACGAAGACACTTATGATACTGTACCTGTTTGAGTCTCAGATATCATAAAACATAGATTATTAAATTATTGACCTGTTTCGGAATTTTGAGTACAAATATATATTATGGTGGACTATAATATATGAACCCAAATAGCTCAGTCGGTTGAACCGCTGGTTTGTCAATCTACGGTTTGTGGGTTCGAACCCCAGACCGGTCAACATTTCGTAATGTGACAATGATGTTGATGTGACTATGTAATAATATGTGTGGGTGTAGCTGTGCTGTGACTTGGTTTGATGTGATGTGATGTGACAATGATGTTGATGTGACTATGTTATGATATGTGTGGGTGTAGCTGTGTTGTGACTTGGTTCGATGTGACTGTGACTGTGATATGATATGATGTGTGGTGTTGAAGGGTGAGTGTCGGTGGGTGAGTGTCCGTGGGTGAGTGTTGATGGGTGAGTGTCGGTGGGTGAGTGTGTGTGGTTGAGTGTGTGTGGTTGAGTGATGGTGGGTGAGTGTTGCTGGGTGAGTGTTGATGGGTGAGTGTCGGTGGTTGAGTGTCGGTGGTTGAGTGTTGGTGGGTGAGTGTGTGTGGGTGAGTGTTGGGGGTAAGATGAGTCAGTGTGACTTATGTGCGGGTAAGTTGGTGAGAGGGGGGAGAGACTGATGTTAGTCGCAGTCAATTCAGAGGCCTATTGCTTCAATACGTAATTTTATTTTCACTCACTTTTCAACAATTCTACGTTAACATGTATAGAATGTTGCAGTTTCCTAAATATTTTCCAAATTAAACTCAATACTAGAACAATAATTCCATTTTTAAAGATTAATTGTTTTTCTTAGACATTTTCTACTAATATATGTTAAACGACAAGTAGTGCTTATTTTCCAAGATGAACTCTGTGACTTAGGTGACACATAACACTAGCTTTCGGAATATTCGGATGTTGGCCAGGGTCAAAAATAGAAATAATTACAAATAGTAAGTTTTGGGTACATTTTGGGGTAAATGGTTGAATTTGATGTTTATAAATGTGAAAAGTAAGCTCTAAGCATGGGATTTAATTTTTCAGTTGGACCCACTTCTCCTTCCGGTTTGAAAACACTGGTTGCAAAGCTAGGCGTGAATTTAGAGGTAAATTTGAATACCAGCTTTCGCGTCCAAAATTGCTTGAAAAGGAGCTGGAAACGTGGTATTTCTGACTGCATCCACAGATTGCCTACTGTTTTGAGAGAATTAGCAGCTGTTTAATATTACACTAAATCCCTGCGTTTTTGTTGGGTGATTTTTGGAATAAAGGGTCAAATTGATATTTTTGTCCTACTTTTTTCACCCTATTTCAGACCACTTTTGTGGCCAATTCTTTCCATAATATGGACTGAGACAGACAGACATGTCTTATATGTAATATATACTTAGAAGTTTAATTATTGCAATAGTGTTACTACACTGTCTGATTTGCAATTCCATAATAGACCGGCTTTGTTTACATGAATTCAGATTGGCATACATTCAGAGAAACATGAATACATACAGATATATACACTGAAAAGCATACATGATGATACATACATAGACAGATATAGATACACATACATAGAAAGATAGACATATCAACACACAGGCAGATTGACAATTACACCAACAAATAACCGGAGAGATAGGCGGACATACATATATATATATATGAATAAACATAAAACATAAATACATATAGACATACACTCAGATAGACATAGATTCAAACAGGCAAAACTTTAGAGACACATGCATGAACTCAGATATACATAAATAGTGATATACATACATAGTTATAGACATACATAATGATAGAGACACGGTGATAGACATACATGATTATAGACATACATAGACAGATAGACATACAAATATATAAACAGACAGATATACATACAGATTGACAAACACGCGTATATACATGCATACAGACATACTGGCAGATTAACAATTAAACCAACAGCTAGACGGATATACATATATACATACACAGGCATAGACAGATAAACATACAGATTGACATACACGCGTATATACATGCAGGCAGATTGACAGTTACACTAACATATAGAAGGAGAGATAGACAGGCATACATATATATACATATATATAACTGAAACATTGTTGAAAACAACGTTGAACACGGCTCCTTGGGAAGTTCAATTGCCCTCTGCCCACGACCTCGTTATATGACAATAATGAATGATATTTGAAGGGAACCAGAATTAAATTGACATATTATGTGTAATTTCGTTACACCCAGAATATTATATAATCATGTATTTGAAATGAATTGTTCATTGTAACGTTTACAATGGAACACGTAATATAACATTCTTGATATAATAATAACATACGCGAAAAAAGTCCTCGCCTCGATATTGTTTCATCAAGTTTGAAAATACAGATAGACTAAAGGCATATTTCGTCCCAGCTTCCGCGTGTTGGTGCCTTTAATATGTCATTTGTTAATATACCAATTGTGTTTATTATACAAACGACCTTTCCTGTTTCCAACAAAAATACGTTTTCTGTCACTTCTGAAGCAGACGACTTTTTAAATAAAAAAAAGAAGGCACAATGAGAAAATGATGAGCACTTTCTTCCTTTGCTACACTGTTTTCAGTTTTATTAAATAATTGTTATTTCATTATAGAGAGTTTCCATATCTTTGACTAGATGTTTCAAAGTCTTCAGCTTCATCTTCGTGTCGCAGGGGGTATTAATATGATAGAAGTGGTGTCTGAAATTGTCGGTAAGATTTCCTGCTATTTAATGTACGACAGGATCATGGCCTTTCCCTCATATAGACGCTTTCTGACGCCTCTGCAGCAGACGGCTTTTTTGAAAAACATAGTGACAAAAGAAGAAATTGCACAAAACGTGCAATTTCTCCTTTTGCCACAATGTTTTCCACTTTTCGTCGTAGGTTATCCATTCAATTATGGAGATTTTCTATTTTTTGACAAAATACGTTCAAAGTCGTCTGCTGCAGAATTACCGTATGAGGGAAAGGGTTAATACGATATAGAAAAATAAAATAACATACTAGTTTAACTCTTTCAGCGCCAAAGGCATTATTTAGGTTTTTGCAAATAATACTGATTCAGGTGAGACAGCTCGTAACGAGCTGTCTCACCTGAAATCAGCATTGTTTGCCTTTTAGTTATCAAAAAACCCATGGAAGAGTCTACTTTAAACAATTCGGCGCTAAAAGAGTTAATACGATATAGAGAAATAAAATAACATACTAGTTTAACTCTTTCAGCGCCAAAGGCATTATTTAGGTTTTTGCAAACAATACTGATTCAGGTGAGACAGCTCGTAACGAGCTGTCTCACCTGAAATCAGCATTGTTTGCCTTTTAGTTATCAAAAAAAAAAACATGGAAGAGTCTACTTTAAACAATTCGGCGCTGAAAGAGTTAACACGATATAGAGAATTAAAATAACATACTAGTAACGGGAGCCGACTGTACAGAAACAACACACATCACAAAACACAGAGATGCTTCCACTATACGAGCCATGACTATTGTATGTTAAAACGTGCGGTAAAAATAGATGTCACCCTAACCTCATTCACCCTTGAAATGAACCGTATTGACAGACGACGGTCAGTTATAAATTCTATATCACATGTAAACATACGCAACGACGACCTGGTGTTTGATTTCTCCGCTCCAGCGCCTGTAAGCATAATACGAGCCGTCCCACGAGAAAACCAACATTGTGGACTCTGCGTAAAGTATCTATCCGGATCAGCCTAAGCATGCCGCGCAGGCTAACCCGGACAGACACTTTTCGCCTCCTGTGGATTTTCTGTTTCAGGAGTCATTACTCTAGACCTCTATCTCCCTGAGACGGAATGTATCGGCCTGAATCAGTCTGCGCGGACTGCGCAGGCTGATATGGGTCGTTACGATAGAGATTTAAAAGCTATGACAAACTATTTTGGTTTTTATGAAATAAATTAAAAATAATTGATAAATGAAAAACGTTTTTTTGTCCTCTAAATTGAGCTGTCACATAAATGAGTACATACCGTTTACACGATAAGTTTAAAGTTTTGATTGATTTGGGTTTAGAGCCGTTTTCAACAATTGTTCAGTCATATCAAGGCGGCCAGTTCACTAGCTCATGTGTTTCATGGCTTTTATCACATCGGTACTCTACACAACATACTTTCTTAGCAACTGGCTGCTTTTTCACATAGACTGTGAGCCCATTGGTGGAAGTCGAATGGCGGTTATCACATTGACTTTTGTCAAATGCCGGAACGAATGTTGGCCAAGCAGGGGTTCGAATTCACAACCCCCGGATTGACAGCCGATACCGACTGAGAGGTCGGTTTAACTTTTACAGCGCCAAAAGCAATATTCAGGCAGGTTTTTGCAAACAATACTGATTCAGGCGAGTCAGCTCGTAACGAGATGTCTCACTTGAAATCAACATTGTTTGCCTTTTCGTTATCAAAATAGTCCAAAATTGAATTATATGAGTAATGGAGACGCCCGATTTTGATCATGGAAGAGTCTACTTTAAACAATTCGGCGCTCAAAGAGTTAAGCAGAAATTGGCATTGAATTCATGTTGCGACGGTTGAGTTTACACGGACGATGTATGGCGTACATCTATGTGTTCTGCACAATTCACATACAAACATTTTTAACTATTTTGGTTTTATGTTGCCCACTAAAGTTCTGTAGCTTCTGCGGGCTCAATTTCTTTTTGATGAATCTGCCGGGATCTAGTGGTTAGTAGGGGATGGGTATCAGTCTCAGCGTCCCGGGTTCGATCCCTTCTAGCGGCGGTCACGCTGGAGTGTACTTGGGCAAAAGCACACATCAAAGTCTAATACTGGTTTGTCAACTGGTGATCATAGGTACACGTGCTACAACTGGAATACTGTCGCAAACGGCAAAAAAACCCACCACTTATTGTTTTTGCTTACCCTAAATGTGTCATATTTAGTAATACATTGGTGAAGCTGAAACAAAAGAGGGTACACGTCCAGTTACTTCACAGTTTAGGAATATGTAATGCTGAAATAAATGCAGACAGGCAAAGGCTCTACTGACAATGTGCCGTTGCACAGGCTCGCATAGGTATAATATATAATCTCATATTCACTGACTCGCAAAAGTATTATATATTAACTCATATTCACTGATTCGCATGAGTGTAATATGTTCTCATATCACTGGCTCACATAAGTCTAATATGAAGTCACAAAAACTGAATCACATACGTCTAATATGTAGTCACACAAACTGAATCACATAAGTCTAATATGTACTCATATGCATTGGCTCAAATAAGTCCTATATCTACTCATATTCACTGTCTCGCTCTGTCTCATATATAAACTCATAATCAATGACTAGCACAAGTATAATATGTGATCATATTAACTGAATCGCATAACTCTAATATGAGCTCATATTCACTGAATCGCATAAGTCTAATTGTGTACTATTATTCACTGATTTGCATCAGTCTAATATTTGCTCATATTTACTGACTCGGATAAGTCTATTAAATACTCATATTCACTGACTCGCATAAGTCTTATATGTAATCATATGCATTGACTCGCATAAGTCTTATATGTACTCATATTCATTGACTCGCATAAGTCTTATATGTACTCATAATCATTGACTCGCATAAGTCTTATATGTACTCATATTCATTGACTCGCATAAGTCTTATATGTACTCATATTCATTGACTCGCATACGTCTTATATGTACTCATAATCATTGACTCGCATAAGTCTTATATGTACTCATAATCATTGACTCGCATAAGTCTTATATGTACTCATATTCACTGACTCGCATAAGTCTTATATGTACTCATATTCATTGACTCGCATAAGGCTTATATGTACTCATAATCATTGACTCGCATATAAGTCTTATATGTACTCATAATCATTGACTCGCATAAGTCTTATATGTACTCATATTCATTGACTCGCATAAGTCTTATATGTACTCATATTCATTGACTCGCATGAGTCTAATATATTAACTCATTTTCACTGGCTCGCATTTATTTATAAGTGTAATATGCTCTCATATTCACTTGCTCACATGAATCTAATATATGCACTCATATTATTAATCACATCAGTCTATAATGTACTCTTATTCATTGGCTCGCATACGTATTATATGTACTCATATTCATTGGCTCGCATAAGTATTATATGTACTCATATTCACTGACTCGCATTAGTCTCATATTCACTGAATAAATGATTTGATTTTGTTTACCTTGTGCAAAGTTAACTATTTGGCGTGCAGCTATTGCCTTTGACTTATCCATTTGTTTTAAAAAAGGGACCAAGGACCAAGGGTTATATTAACTATTTATTTAGTAGGTCTATAATTGAGTGTCCAAAAAAACATGTAAACACTTGTCGCAAAAGGGGAGTGATCATTGCTGGAAATTAGCAGTATAAGGGTTATTACCAGTATAAGATAGACAGTACGATGATGATAATGCGACAGTACGATGATGATAAAGCGACAGTACGATGATGATAACGCGACAGTACGATGATGAAAACACGACAGTACGATGATAATAACGCGACAGTACGATGATGAAAACGCGACAGTACGATGGTGATAACACGACAGTACGATGATGAAAACGCGACAGTACGATGATGAAAACGCGACAGTACGATGATGATAACGTGATAGTACGATGATGATAACGCAACATTATACGATGATGATAACGCGACGGTACGATGATGATAACACGACAGTATGATGGTGATAACGCGACAGTACGATGATGAAAACGCGACAGTACGATGATGATAACGCGACAGTACGATGATGATAACGCGACAGTACGATGATGATAACGCGACAGTACGATGATGAAAACGCGACAGTACGATGATGATAACGCGACAGTACGATGATGATAACGCGACAGTACGATGATGATAACGCGACAGTACGATGATGATAACGCGACAGTACGGTGATGAAAACGCGACAGTACGATGATGATAACGCGACAGTACGATGATGAAAACGCGACAGTACGATGATGAAAACGCGACAGTACGATGATGATAACGCGACAGTACGATGATGATAACGCGACAGTACGATGATGATAACGCGACAGTACGATGATGATAACGCGACAGTACGATGATGAAAACGCGACAGTACGATGATGATAACGCGACAGTACGATAACGAAAACGCGACAGTACGATACTACGATATTACGATGGTGAAAACGCGACAGTACTATGGTGAAAACACGATAGTATATCGCATCATCATCATCGTACTGTCGTATTATCGCGTTTTCGTTATCGTACTGTCGCGTTATCATCATCGTACTGTCGCGTTTTCACCATCGTATTTCGTATTATTACACCTCAATTTCATTGTACATATAAAACTCCCATTGACAAAAAGTTGCTATTTTTACTGTCAAGACAAATGTACCACGTGACCATGCGACAGTTTTTGTACTGTCTCACGGCGGTATGCACATTTTTTACTGTCTCACGTCCGTATGCAAATTTGTTTACTGGTAGGTAGGATGTTAATGAAACTCATTAAAACTAGACATGTAGAGCGCTTGTACTATGAAAAATTTTACAGATCATAAAATAATTATAATTTTATTATTTATTATTTATATTTTATTATTTATTATTTTATTATTTTTTGGTATAATAAAATAAATAACAAATTGCTTTGAATTGGACAGTAACATTCAAAGCAATGTGTTATTTATATACTGTCGCGTTATCATCATCGTACTATCGTGTTTTCATCATCGTACTGTCGAGTATCGCGTTTCAGATCAACACATTCACAGGCGATGGCCCTAATGGTATTCCGTACAAAACAATTTCAAAGTCGTCGGCTGTAGTTTTGTTCAGTGCGAGAAGGTGATCATAAATCCTTGACCTTACAGACAAATGTACTTGTCAAATAACACTAATACAATACATTTAATATATCTATAGGTGCTACCTATTTACGAAAAAACCGCAAGATAATTATAAACAAAAATTAAAGAGCATACTTTGGCCATAAAAAAAGGATTTATAAGTAATTGACTAGACAATAATAATGTTAATGTCATGTTTCTTGCATTATCAAAACATATTCGGAATTCGTATTGCTGTTGTCTATTATTTGAACAGAAAATAATAAAGTAAAGACTTTCAGAAAATCAAGGAATACATTTATAATGAACGAGGTTAAAACATGAGGGCCAAGATGATCCTTAATCGATCACCTGCATGATGGTAAAGAAGCAAATAGATCAGCCCTTTTCTGATGCCACCTGGTGACTGCCTTTTTCAACCAGTCAATATGACTGGAACAAATTATGTAAGGGGTCACATTTCTGCTAAACCCTTTCCCTATTAGAGACGGTTTCTGAGGCCTATGCAACAGACGATTTAGGAAAAGATTGTCGCAACAAGAACAATTGCTCCTGAGAAAGTTATGCTTTTGCCACAATGTTTGATAAATAATTATACTTTGAATGAGTGAGTCAATAGCTCATGTATAGGAAGTTGGGGTCTTTCATGTTGATACCACTTTTTTTGCGGGAAGCGACGTTGCTCCATTGACGTTACGCCAAGATGAAGTGTAACGGAAATGATGTCAATTCCTTCTTTGGCTACGATACAGTCAAAATTCAGTTTCGAGCGTAGAAGGCTAATGCTGTCGGTTTTTTTGACGAACGGTAAAACATATTTCTTACAGATTTCCATTTATTTTTAACTTTTCGTACAAATGTTAATTCCCACATAACACAGCACTTTAATGATCTTAAATATCAATTTAAAAAAAATGATTAAAAAGACGACAAATAATTTTCAATCCGTGTTTTTCTGCTCATTTTATACATACCCAAAATACCGATTTAAAAAAAAAAAAAAAAAAAAAAAAGACAATAATTTTCAATCTGTGTTTTACGTCTGCTTTTTATACATATCCAAAATGGCGGCCCCCATGAATTTTGTTCAGTTTCATTTCAGAAAGCTTCATGGATTATTGAAAAAAAAAAAAAAAAAAAAAAAAAAAAATCTCACGCCCGTTAACTATAAGCGAAAAAACCCATTTATGGTTTTTTTTCGTATTAGAGCAGGACCGCCAGATCACGTCCCAGAGTGTATACGAGTCACGCAATATAGGTCAACGGTAATGCGATCTTTGATCAAATAATTATATTTACCACCTATTCAAGTGATCCAGCTAGGGGCTATATATAGCAAAAGAATGTTGTAAACCCCTTTCCCACATGCATAACGCGTCTGTTGCGATCGACGTATTGTGACAAAAGAAGATATTGTCCATAATGCTAAACAATAATAAGCGCGTCCTTAAACTGTACACGTTGACATTTTTTTTTTACAGTGTAGTTCAGATAAGCCTGTACATCTGCTACGTCGTATTTTTACGTTTTTTCGGAGTATTTTATGCCGCATTTAACACTTGTTAAATTATATTATGGTGATATCTGGGTAAGTTATTAGTTCTACTGGTCAATTTATCCTGACACCAGCCGTTCAATCGTAATGCTAACCCACAATACTGAGCGCCAAGGAGGAAAATACTACCATTTTTAAAATCTTTGGAATGACCGACCGGAGATCGAACTCGCGACCTACCGCACGCGAGGTGAACTGTCTACCGCTACAAAACTATCAGGTTCTACACACATTGATATAATCATCTGAATATTCCACTTTTCTTCCCAGATATCTTTTTTAAATGTATGCTCAAAATGTGTTGTATATATATGTATGTTGGAAGAGACAGTAACACGAGAGCTGTGTAAGACTGACATTAAAGTTGTGCGAATTTGCCTGCATGTTTGTGCAGGTCACACTGGATCTACAATGGTTGCGAACCTTATTCGAAGATCGTAAGAGCTGAATAAGTTTATGAGCCGTCCCGCGAGAAAACCAACATTGTGGATTCTGCGAAAAGTATCGACACAGATCAGCATAAGCATGCCGCGCAGGCTTACCCGGATAGACACTTTTTGCCTCCTGTGGATTTTCTGTTTCAGAAATTGTTACACTTTACCTCTTTCCCCCTGAGACGAAATGTGTAGGCCTGGATTAACCTGCGCAGACTGCGCATGCTGATCTGGGTCGATACATTACGCAGAGGCCATAACGTTGATTTTCTCGCGGGACGGCTCAATTATGTCAATTTCATAAGATTATTTTCGGATAAATATATATAATAATAATCATTCAATATTGTTTTTTTATTATCAGAAATCGAGGTAATTACCGTGTAGTCTCGGAAGAAATCAATGTGACGTATTTATCGATCTATCGATTTGGGTTTGTATACCCTCACGCTCGATTATGTGTAGCCATTCAACGAGCATATCGAGGGATTGGCGTGAAACGGTTGTAACTTTTAAAATTATACATATTATTAGAAACAAAATTTTATATTTTTAACACAAAACATGTTGAGGCCCCATTATCAATAATACATTTAAAAAATAAACTTAAAAGAACATATAAAGTACTAGAAAGTCTTGCAATAAACAATGAAAACCTAGAAATGTTTGAAAAAGAATGCGCGGAACCCATATTATAATATTCTACGAAATGCTATCTAAATAAAAATGTGAATCAAAACTATTAACCCTGACTAAAATTGATCGTGTTATACATGTATTGGATATTTATTCCAAATTTATAAAGAATAGTGACCTTGATTGATGGAGAGAGCAGATTCAATTTTTTGTTTTTCAAAGATTCAGCTACCATAAGTAACCTTGATAATTGATTAGTTGCCCACTGTATGAGAGAATAAGGAATGAGAGAATTGTAAATAATATGTAAAATCTGTACAGTGTGCGATGGGTAGACCCCGACCCATAACATACTTATTTACAGGGAAATAAATGGGTTACCAATGGTAATTGAAAAAAAAAAAAACAAAAAAAAAAATCCTTGGTTTAGGGGCAATCTTGACCCTTTTGTAAACAATGCAAATTTAAGTGCCATTCAAAACGAGCAATGGCACCTAAATTTCCATTGTTTACCAAAAAAATGATTTAACGCTTATAAAGACTTTATGGCAAGGTGATTAACTTTGGTAAAAAACTATCAATTTTAGTTACAACCGTTTCACGCCAAGCCCACGATACTCAATGCCACGTAATCGTGATATAAAGACTATAAAGGCACCGCTCCATTCGAACATGGGATGCTACGTCATTTCAGCACGATACAGTATTATAGTTAACCCCCACCCCGTCTGTCTCCCCTACTCCCTCCCCAACCTCCCCTCCCCCCCCCCCCCCATCTTCCCTCCCCGCCTTCCACCCTTTCCAGCACACAAACACACTACACGGAAGACGACTTTTGAAAGTATTTAGTAAAATAAAATGGAACATTTCTATAAATGGAAGTATTATAAGTGAATAGTGTTGAAGACATTGTGGCAAAAGGAGAAATTGATCTCTTTACAAAGTAAACAACCCAGTACTAGGCTAGAAAATGTGCCTTGCCCAAGGGCACTCCACCATGGACGAGGTGCCGCGACTGGGGATCCAACCCGGGACACCCGGTTTCGAAATCCCCGACGCTAACCACTCGACCACAGCGGATAAATCAGTTAATACAATCAGGGACACTATATTACAATATGTAATATAGTGTCCCTTAAACCTTTTTTTTTTTTCAAACATATTACAGAGTTTTTCTTTAAAATAATAATGTTGGTTGCTCCCTATTCGATTACGTCGCCCCATGGTACACAAGTTAAACATATTCAACACTGATGACACCGCGTTTCCACGCGGCGTCTATGAACCGAATTAGCGAGATATCATATTTAAGTTAACCTAGTTCCCGATATAAAGTACATTTTATTTTGTTTATGATATGCGATACGTTAACCGAGTACCCTATTTAAACACATGTACAGGTTTGGATGTCTTTTGTTCATGATATGCGAAACCATCGGGTCATAGAAACACGTACATTTAAAAGTCCATTAATGCTCGAATACCTGTGACCTTGAACTCTTTTAGCGCCAAAGGCAATATTGAGGTTTTTGCAAACAATACAGATTCAGTTGAGAGCTGGTGACGAGCTGTCTCACCTGAAATCAGTATTGTTCGCCTTTTATCTATTAAAATAGTCCAACACTTTTATTACATAAGAAATGGAGTCGTCTGATTTTGAACATGGACGAGTTTACTTTAAACAATTCGGTGCTGAAAAAAGTTAATGGCAATTCCTCCTTTTGCTCCCATGTTATCAAAAGTAATCCGCTGTAGATGCGTCAACATGTGACTATAAATTTATATGGGAAAGTGGAGCTACAATTATCAAAAATAACGTAATTGAGTCTTCTTAGTATATATGAGCCGAGAACGCCTGTGCCTTTGTATATGATTAACATAGAAAGTCAGATTTTAACATGTGTAAGGTGTGTCTAAACACTTGCCTAAGATGTTCTTTCAATGCCCGATAATATAACAAGTTATCAATAATCCCTCTGCCTAACGCGTCTCTGAATATACCAAATATGAGATTTACTAAAATATGAAATGACCAACGGCTTTTTGTTAACTTTGACTCTGGCATAATTCACAAAGTTGCTGCTGTATCAAGGTGTGTGCAATTAGCGCGTAGATCGTAGATCGAAGATCAACCATTTAAAACAATCATATTCATAATTTGTTTATCTGGGTCGTAGATTGTAGCTCAACCATTCAAAACTCACAGATAATTGGTTGACCTGGGTCATATATCATAGCTAAACCACTCAAACCACCTGGCAGCTCGGTTGATCTAGCTCATAGTTCAAATACATATCGATTTTGGTTGATCTAGGTCGTATATTGTAGCTCAACCATTCAAAACGCATAAAGAGTTGTTTGATCTAGGTCGAAGATCCTAACTCAACCATTCAATACTTATAGAGTATTGGTTGATCTGAGTCGTAGATCGTAGCTAAACTACTCAGAACAAATAGCGAATTGGTTGATCTTGGTCGTAAATCGTAATTAAAACTTTTAAAACACATATATAATTGATTGACCTTGGTCGTAGATCGTTAGTGAACCACTCAAAAAACGTAGCGAATTGGTTCATCTGGGTCGTAGATCGTAGCTTAACCTTTCACAACTCATAGATAATTGGTCGACCTGGGTCATAGATCGTAGCTAAACCTTCCAAAACACTTAACGAATTGGTTGATCTGGGTCGTAGAATGTGGCTGATCCGGGTCGTAGATCGTAGTTCAAGGACTCAAATATATAACACATTTGTTGAATCGGAATCGTAAAACGTAGCTCAACCATTCAAAACACATAGAGAACTGGTTTGTCTGGGTCGTAGATCGAAACTAAAAGCATACATAGTTGGTTGACATAGGTCGTAGCTTAACAATTCAAAACTCACAGCGAATTTGTTGATATGGGTCGTAGATCGTAGCGCAACTATTCCAAACACATAGCGAATTCGTTGATCAGTGTCGTAGATCGCAGATCAACCACTGAAAAAATATACATAGGTGGTTGTCCTGGGTCGTAGAACGTATCTCAAGAACTCAAAACACATAGCGAATTGGTTGATCTGGGTCTTAGATCGTAGCTCAACCACTGAAAAACTTACATTATGACATGACATTGGTCGTAGATCGTAGCTCAACCACTCAAAACAGATATCGGATTGGTTGATCTTGATCGTAGATTGTAGCTCATCCACTTAAAATACATAGCGAATTGGTTGAACTGGGTCATAGATCGTAGATCATCCACTTAAAATACATAGCGAATTGGTTGAACTAGGTCATAGATCGTAGCTCATCCACTTAAAACACATAGCGAATTGGTTGAACTCGGTCGTAGATCGTAGATCATCCACTTAAAACACATAGCGAATTGGTTGAACTCGGTCGTAGATCGTAGATCATCCACTTAAAACACATAGCGAATTGGTTGAACTCGGTCGTAGATCGTAGATCATCCACTTAAAACACATAGCGAATTGGTTGAACTAGGTCATAGATCGTAGATCATCCACTTAAAACACATAGCGAATTGGTTGAACTCGGTCGTAGATCGTAGATCATCCACTTAAAACACATAGCGAATTGGTTGAACTCGGTCGTAGATCGTAGATCATCCACTTAAAACACATAGCGAATTGGTTGAACTAGGTCATAGATCGTAGATCATCCACTTAAAACACATAGCGAATTGGTTGAACTCGGTCGTAGATCGTAGATCATCCACTTAAAACACATAGCGAATTGGTTGAACTCGGTCGTAGATCGTAGATCATCCACTTAAAACACATAGCGAATTGGTTGGACTAGGTCATAGATCGTAGCTCAAGCTCTGAAAAACATACATAGTTGGTTGACCTGTCTCGTAGATGGTTTTAATGTCCACTGTCTAATATTGGAACTAGATATTCGAATTTGCTTTAGAAACAGCATGACATGATACATGTTATAGGAATACCGACCCTCGTAAAGTTGACACAGTCTGGTTTTGGTCATTCGTGTACTGTGTAAATATCATGTTTAGTCCGGTTCAATTGCGAAACAATTAAACCAGACTATTGCGGTCGAAACAATTTTAACGGATGTTAACCGTACAGTTGACAAAAAAAAATGTACGCACTGTAAAATAGTTCACCAATTCGTTTTGAAAACTCAAAATAGGCAAATGTCATTTGTGAATAACTTCGTAATTACGCAGTAACTGTTGAAAATACGCCTCTGGAAACACACATATTGATAGCTTTGATTCAGTAGATAATTTTGCATGTTAAACTAAATTCGGTTACTTCCGAGAGATGCACGTGGACAGCCGGGTCACATACGTGTAATCATGGTCAGTTAAGCAGACGGATCCGATGTCAAGCCTTATTTTCGCTTTCCCTCTGGGTTAAATGAATATCCCACCGAAAAATATACAATATGCATGTTTTTTTTTTTACAAAGGAATATAAGTTACATTTATGCAGGCACTCAAACACATAGGAATTGATAATTCATTCAGCGGAGTAAAGCGATATCAATTTGTTGTCTCTTTAAAGTGTCATGAAGAAAAGGCACGTTTGTTTGTTGTCTGAAATCTGACATAAAATGATTTGAATTTGAGTAAAATGCCTCAACTGTAAAATTCAGATTCCAAGACAATTTAGTACAAATGTTCCCTGAGTGACCCTCTACAAGGTTTGCTTAAGCCGTTTTGATATGTTAAAAAATATGGCAGCCAGACGGCATCCAAAAAGAGGCAAAATGACAAAACTTAATGGTTCCTTTTCTATTCAAGCTTTTGTCTGATTTCAGGATACATTTGTAATTTGTTCAAGCCATATTGATTGGTTTGAAAAGATAGCTGCCATGCGCTGCACCAGCATATTGATAAAATGAACCTTTAGCTTTAAGCAAATCTTCTCCCAAACTATTGGACTGATATCAATCAAACTTCATGGGAATGTAACTTAGGTGGTCCTCTTACAAAATGTTCAAAGATTTAATATCATAACACATGTCTTTCATTGATATGTTTCATTTGCAGTGTCCACTCCTAGCAGTTTCATTCACGCTCTTGATTAAATTTTCTCCGATATTATTAGTTACACATATTCAACATAGCTAGCACTCAGGTGATCGATCCAAAAGGTCTAAATCAAAAACAATGTAACGCTTGCCCTCTGTTTTGGAGATGCAAAGATATTTTGTACATTATTACATTGTTTTTGGTTTAGACCTTTTTATATTAATCTGTTCATTGTTAAACAACTTTTCTGTCAAAATAGAAGCTTGCTATCATTTTCGTTTACATACACTTAAAGTAAAGTATAATACTGGAGATGAACAACCAGAAAATCATTCAAAACACAACTGTGTTGGTAGATTACACTACTAAGTTTACTGTTATCATTCAAAACAATAATAGATTGTATTAATTACCCTGAATGCATCAGTTGGTTCAGTAAAGTCAATACATAGGAAGACACTGTACTGCCATGATTGTTTCTGTCGGGATTTCCGTAGAGCTATTGGGTAATATGATAATTGAAAAAGAATTATGTGGAACCGAATGATATATTCAGAGTTGGGGTCAATTAATTTTCGCAAGATCAAAACGAATTTATGATCTTTGAAAGATTTCATTTTGGCCTAGTGCATCATTACTTCTCTGTCATGGTGGTGATTTTCTTTAGATAAATATTTCTATATACACTTCTGCTTTCCCTCCTAACCAATCACAATTCTACCTCAAGTACTTTCTGTACTTTGATTATATCGATGGTGCTACAGCTTGTATAAGAGATGTAGTTATTGCATCCACGAGCGAAGCCATCACATTTTCAGAGTTGCTATGTCATTAAGGGGGGTATGATGTACTTTTGAAAGCAAAGCGCTTTAGTATTTACGGATTCTACTGTTGCAGCTATATATGTGTAGCCATTACTTTGACAGAAAAGCACTGTGAATCTATACTGTTACACTACTTGTGCTTCATCTGATAAACTGAAAACATTTAATTGAAAACATTACCCTTATCTCGCTATGCGCACTTAATACAACATCAGCTAACATAGCTATACTTTATTTTAATCAACATTAATTAACAATGTAGACCAAGATCAGTTAACTCTGCTATACTTAACGTTAATCAACAATGACAAACACTGTCGACCAATATCAGCTCACTCTGCTATACTATACATGAATCATTACTAGCGTACAATGTAGACCAAGATCAGCTAACTCTGCTATACTTTACGTTAATCTACATTATCTAATACTGTAGACCAATATCAGCTCACTCTGCTATACTTAACGTTAACCAATATTATCTAACAATGTAGACCAATATCAGCTCACTCTGCTATGCTTAACGTTAATCAACATTATCTAACACTGTAGACCAATATCAGCTCACTCTGCTATACTTAACGTTAATCAACATTATCTAACACTGCAGACCAAGATTAGCTCACTCTGCTATACTTAACGTTAATCTACATTAACTAACAATGTAGACCAATATCAGCTCACTCTGCTATACTTAACGTTAATCAATATTATCTAACAATGTAGACCAATATCAGCTCACTCTGCTATGCTTAACGTTAATCAATAGTATCTAACAATGTAGACAAAGCTTAGCTCACTCTGCTATGCTTTACGTTAATATACATTAACTAACAATGTAGACCAATATCAGCTCACTCTGCTATACTTAACGTTAATCAATATTATCTAACAATGTAGACCAATATCAGCTCACTCTGCTATGCTTTACGTTAATATACATTAACAAACAATGTAGACCAAGATTAGCTATATATGCTATACTTTACGTTAATCAACATTAACTAACAATGAAGACCAAGATCAGCTAACTCTGCTATACTTTACGTTAATTAACATTAACTAACAATGAAGACCAAGATTAGCTAACCATGCTATACTTTACGTTAATCAACATTAACTAACAATGAAGACCAAGATTAGCTCACTATGCTATACTTTACGTTAATCAACATTAACTAACAATGAAGACCAAGATTAGCTAACTATGCTATACTTTACGTTAATATACATTAACGAACAATGTAGACCAAGATTAGCTCACTCTGCTATACTTAACGTTAATCAATATTAACGGGGAATGTAGACCCAACTTAGCTTACTCTGCCACTATAATTTACGTCAATCAACATTAGCTAACAGTGTAGACCAAGATAAGCTCACTCTGCTATACTTAACGTTAATCAACATTAACAAACACTGTATACCAAGATCAGCTCACTCTGCTATACTTAACGTTAATCAACAATTACTAACAATGTAGACCAAGATTAGCTAACTCTGCTATACTTTACGTCAACCAACATTAACAAACACTGTAGACCAAGATTAGCTAACCATGCTATACTTTACGTTAATCAACATTAACTAACAATGTAGACCAAGATTAGCTCACTCTGCTATGCTTTACGTTAATATACATTAACAAACAATGTAGACCAAGATTAGCTCACTCTGCTATACTTAACGTTAATCAACAATTACTAAAAATGTACACCAAGATTAGCTAACTCTGCTATACTTTACGTTAATCAACAATTACTAACAATGTAGACCAAGATTAGCTAACTCTGCTATACTTTAAGTCAATCAACATTAACAAACACTGTAGACCAAGATTACCTAACCATGCTATACTTTACGTTAATCAACATTAACTAACAATGTAGACCAAGATTAGCTAACTCTGCTATACTTTACGTCAATCAACTTTAACAAACACTGTAGACCAAGATTACCTAACCATGCTATACTTTACGTTAATCAACATTAACTAACAATGTAGACCAAGATTAGCTAACTATGCTATACTTAACGTTAATCAACATTAACTAACACTGTAGACCAAGATCAGCTCACTCTGCTATACTTAACGTTAATCAACATTAACTAACAATGTAGACCAAGATTAGCTCACTCTGCTATACTTAACGTTAATCAACATTAACTAACACTGTATACCCAGATTAGCTAACCATGCTATACTTTACGTTAATCAACATTAACTAACAATGTAGACCAAGATTAGCTCACTCTGCTATGCTTTACGTTAATATACATTAACAAACAATGTAGACCAAGATTAGCTCACTCTGCTATACTTAACGTTAATCAACAATTACTAAAAATGTAGACCAAGATTAGCTCACTCTGCTATACTTTACGTTAATCAACAATTACTAACAATGTAGACCAAGATTAGCTAACTCTGCTATACTTTACGTCAATCAACAATTACTAAAAATGTAGACCAAGATTAGCTCACTCTGCTATGCTTTACGTTAATATACATTAACAAACAATGTAGACCAAGATTAGCTCACTCTGCTATACTTAACGTTAATCAACAATTACTAAAAATGTAGACCAAGATTAGCTCACTCTGCTATGCTTTACGTTAATATACATTAACAAACAATGTAGACCAAGATTAGCTCACTCTGCTATACTTAACGTTAATCAACAATTACTAAAAATGTAGACCAAGATTAGCTAACTCTGCTATACTTTACGTCAATCAACAATTACTAACAATGTAGACCAAGATTAGCTCACTCTGCTATGCTTTACGTTAATATACATTAACAAACAATGTAGACCAAGATTAGCTATATATGCTATACTTTACGTTAATCAACATTAACTAACAATGAAGACCAAGATCAGCTAACTCTGCTATACTTTACGTTAATTAACATTAACTAACAATGAAGACCAAGATAAGCTAGCCATGCTATTCTTAACGTTAATCAACATTAACTAACACTGTAGACCAAGATCAGCTCACTCTGCTATACTTAACGTTGATCAACATTAACTAACAATGTAGACCAAGATTAGCTCACTCTGCTATACTTAACGTTAATCAACATTAACTAACACTGTATACCCAGATTAGCTCACTCTGCTAAACTTTCCGTTAATCAACATTGACGAACAATGTAGATCAAGATGATCCTTCATATTCATGCATACGTATCTTGGTCTGCATTATTCGATTCTCATCTACCACATTTTAATTCATTAACATCTTATAACTTAACAGTGATATCAGTTGCAGGACTTCAGTCTGACAAGTTATTTTTTTTTTATCTAAAACAACCTTCACTCTTCAGTAGAAACACAATATGTTTTACAACGATGACTTGCATAATATTGCTGTTTATTACCAAGGCTACACGAGCTTAAATTACTCGATAAAACAAAAACTTTAAGAAATGGTGAAATCCATCGACGTATTAGGGTAACACAACTTTCCAGGGTTTTTGAAGGTATTTTGTTTCCAAAATAACATATTTGGCTTCATATAAATGTTATTGTTGGGAAAGGAATTTTGGAAAAATTGTGTGTCGGGGTGGGGGGGCTGTTAGTTTTAAAGCAAAGTGGTGATGCAGTCGTAACGCATTAATTCTAGTTCATGTTGTTATAAATGTTATAAACATAAAATGTACAGATGTGGCTTTGTGAATTTATATATATATAAACAAGAAATTACCAGAAATTAGAAAATTAGAAAAGACACACAAACATATAAATCCAAGTACTGTAGATGTATTACTAACGAATAGTGGATAACACCTACATAAATCCAAGTAGATGTATTAGTAACGAATAGTGGATAACACCTATATAAATCAAAGTAGATGTATTACTAACGAATAGTGGATAACACCTATATAAATCCAAGTAGATGTATTAGTAACGAATAGTGGATAACACCTATATAAATCAAAGTAGATGTATTAGTAACGAATAGTGGATAACACCTATATAAATCATAGTAGATGTATTACTAACGAATAGTGGATAACACCTATATAAATCCAAGTAGATGTATTAGTAACGAATAGTGGATAACACATATATACATCAAGGTAGATGTATTAGTAACGAATAGCAGTTTAGTTTATGGCCTGGGGTTTTAGCCCCTGGTCATAGTAGTAATACCATTCTTTTCGGAGTTAGCACCAAACAACGCATTTTAGGTTGAGACTGCGCGAGAAAAATAGTTCATCATGGATTCAACAAAACTACATTTAAAAGGTTAGGATCTCCCCCATAAATATCATTTTAATGTTGGTGGAACATCAGTGAAAAACTTAAGGCGTGAGTACTCCAATATAAGTTTTAGATGCTTTAGAAATGAATGCGCCGAGAGGTCAAATATGGACGCTTGTTAACATTATTAACATTTGCGAAGAGGAACGGAAAAAAAGAAAGAAGTCCCGTGAAATATACAGTGGCGGATTAACTGGGGGGGGGGGGGGGGCGTAGGGCCCGTGCGTCGAAACATTAATGGTAAACAAAGAAAAAGCGTGGCAAATGTAGTTGCGGATTTAGCGGGGGCCCATATGGCCCGTTCCCGACTCCCCCACCCCACGAAAGAAGTCACGTTAAATATACAGTGGAGGATAAGAAATCATTGAATCATAGATGGTGCGTTTTTTTTTAATTTGAAGTATATATAAAGGCATTTATAAATGTTTTATGTACGTAGATAATTTATCATCGTGATAGCAATCGCCAGCTTATGCAATTAAGATGAACGTTTCCTTTGGGTGCTGAATAATTTCTACTTCTCAGAGGAGGCATAATTACATATACGAAGATGAACATTAAAGCGGCAATGCATCATGTCAACATATACGAAGATGAACATTAAAGCGGCAATGCATCATGTCAAAAGCTTGTTTCTTTTGAATTATTTTCTTTTTTTTATTCAATGTATATAAATCGGCACAATTCAAACATGAGAAAGTCCGTTTGATTTAACCCAGGAGGATAACGTATCCTGTAGTATGGTGGCATCTGAAGGCCTACTGTTACATTAATTTTACATAATCGCCTTTTTTGCTGTTTTGTTACAAGTCCACCAACTGTTTCACAACTAAATAGAATATTATGTACACTCAAAAAGCAAAATGGCAACAAAAGATGTTATTACAATCGTTTACCTTCTCCATTGATTGATTTGATTGATTGATTGATTGATTGATTTATGATTGATTGATTTATGATTGATTGATTGATTGATTGATTGGGGGCATAGCATCGTTTTCAACCATTTTTCAGTTCACCTACTCGCGTGTTTCCTAGCTTTCTAACAGCAGTACTCCTCACAACACACTTTCCACGCAACTGGCTGCTTTTCCACTGTTAGCCCTTTGGTGAAAGACGAATGACGCTTGTCATAGTGACTTTTGTCAAACGTCGGAAAGTCGGAAATAATGTTGGCAGAGCTGGGATTCGAAAACACAATCCCCTGGATTGACAGCCCCCGTCGCTACCGACTGAGCTACCGGGGCTCGGCTTACCTTTTCAAAGTCTGAAGTTAAATTTGAGGCATAACTGCATAACGAGGCTTGAATAAGTTATCCTTACGCAAGACTTTGATAAGAACAATTCCTGCAATATGTGAGCATTCTCTATAACAAGATGTCGTAATTATTGAATGGAGATCAAAACATTGTGTCAAACGGAGAAATTTCTCATGAGTAATTTTTCATTTTGACACAATTTGACACAATTTTTTCAAAATCCGTAGGCTGCAGAGGCGTCAGAAAGCGTCTTTATTTGAATAGGGTGTAATTGACTCAGCATGATAAAGGTAAATGCTATAGTGGTCAATAGCTTTTCTTCTTGCAATTTCTTCAAAATTGAAAGCCTACGAAAACTCTATGAACAAAGGTAAATTTGGATTAGGAAAACACAATTAACAATATTAAAATGAAACCTTGAGCAACTTTATATCACAGACTTATTTTAATAAATAGGATATGTTTTTTAAACAGTTTCGTGCTTTTATTAGTAACAGCCAGCTCGTCGATGTCGTAATTTCCGGATTGGATCTGGTACCCCTGTCTCACTTGCTGTATCACCTTGCAGCACGTGTAAAGTTGTAACCTCGTCGAAGCGATATTCAGCACTAAAGATTGCATTCACCATTCTCCATGAATAACAGCCACACCATTTCAGTAGCTTTGATAGTCCTAAAAGTAGATATTTACGAAATAAAAAGGTATATCGGTATAAAGTCTTAACCCTTTCTCACACATCGACGCTTTCTGACACATCTGCAGCAGCCGACTTTTGAAAACATTGAGACAAAAAGAGAATTTGCTTACAATGAGCATTTTCTCATTTTTGACACAATGTTTACAACTCTATTCAATAACTGTTTGTTTTTTCATTTACAGTCAGAATGTTTTGCGCATGTATGCAATAAGGTTGTGGATTCTCATTAACTTTAGGTTGATATTTGCACACAAAATGGTCCGTACCATTTCACGTACCAATGTGGAGTACTCGTGGGAGTGTTCGTATGGGTGTGTGTACGTTCAGTTTCTAAATTTTCAAACGTTTGCCACAATTGATTGGTCACTTTCGTGAACAAGTCGTGAGCTATACATGCAAATTTCTTTAGTGTCAATGAGTACCAGTGCATGTCCATTTGACCTAGCGGTGAACATTTATAGTCGATTGTCATGTCTAGGTTTCACATGCATTTAATTTGCGCAATGTTCCCGCAATTTCGTGAACTATTCGAAATTTGAGCGTGCCAATTTGGAAGACATGGTATTAACTATTTGCCACGCTTGTTAAGTGTTGACTGTGGTGCGTGCCACGTAAAGACACATATTGAGACGCCCTTATATGGACAGTGGTGTAAATGTCAACGTCTGTTAACCTTATAAACAGATGAATTCGATATTTGTTCTCAGACGTAGACACTTTGCTTAATTGATTGAATGACTGGGAGTTCACACCGTTTTCAACAGTTGTTCAGTCATATCCGACTGGCACATCACCTACCCATGTGATTCCTGACTTTCTCAAAACAGTACTCCACACAACTGACTGTTTTGTCCACAAAGACGGTTGGCCTATTGCTGGATGAATGACGCTTATCGCGTTGACTTTTTTCAATCGTCAAAAAGAATGTTTACCCAATTGGGGTTCGAACTCTCAACCCCTTGATTGACATTCGGAATTTAGACAATCTTATCATTGCATCGTGTCAGCGTTAGAAGATAAGTTGATTTTATGATATTACTACTGGACAAGGAACAGTGTAGACCATGCTCATACTGCACTTATGCAAGTACTGACCTGTATCTACATTTTGTCCTTAATGTTTTCCTGCCATGTGGCTCAATTATTACATGTGTACGTACTTTTTATATGTCCTTCCTTCCGCGCGCTTTTGTCAATTCTCATACAAGGCAGAATGAACTGTGGGTAAAAGCGTCGGGGGGTTTCGAAACCGTGTGTCCCGGGTTTGATCCCCAGTTGCGGCACTACGGTCATGGTGGAGTGTCCTTGGGCAAGGCACATTTTCTAGCCTAGTAGTGGTTTGTTTACCTAGGGATCATGAATAAGTGAACTGTTGCCGTGATATAACTGAAATAATGTTGAAAGCGGCGTAAAACCACAATAAATAAATAAATAAATTCATCATTTTTGTTTACCTCATAAAAATGCCAAAATAGTTAATTTCTTAACAAGTAGTGTTGGTCAGCAAGGTTAAGATTTGTGTCAACTTAGTCATTTACTTAAATATATTCCACCATCCATGCTTTACAAAATATAAGGGAAAACAAATATGATGAAATATGCTCTTTAGTATTTAAGTATTACTTAGCGTTAAGATCTGTTGGTGGAACCGTGGACCCAGACCCAAACGCTCGTAATACGTTGATGACTGCTATTACACATCGCCTCAATGAGATTATTTCTGTGTAGTCAAATGTCAATATAATGTTTCATATTCAATTTTGATTATAATCGATGGTACAGAACATTCAAATAAATATCATATTCCATATGAGCCGTTCACGAGAAAACCATCATTGTGGAGTCTGCGTAAAGTTTCGATCCGGATCAACCTAAGCATGTCGCGCAGGCTTACCAGGACGGACACTTTTCGCCTCCTGTTGGTTTTCTGTTTCAGCAATCATTTCTCTATACCTCTGTTCTCATGAGACGGAATATGTCGGCCCGGATTATCTGGGTCGATACTTTATGAAGAGTCCATAGTGTTTGTTATCTCGTAGAACGGCTCATATATTGTGTGTGGATGGTGTTGTATGCGACCTTCCAACAGTATTTGAATGATAATAATTGAGCAGTCCCGCGAGATAACCAACATTGTGGACTGTGCGTAAAATATCGACCCGGATCAGAGACTAAGCTTGCCGCGCAGACTTAACCGGATAGACACTTTTCACCTCCTGTGGATTTCCTGTTTCAGGAATAATTAATCTATACCGCTATCCCCCTGCGACGGAATTTGTTAGCCCGGATCAGTCTGCGCGGACTGCGTAGGCTGATCTGGGTCGATACTTTACGCAGACGCCATAATGTTGGTTCTCTCGCGGGACGGCTCAATTATCACGGCGTTTCTTGGGTAAAATAATAGTTCTGCTGGTAAGTTAATCCTGAAACGCGACAATCGTTATTCTATCCCTGCAGGCCTGAGCGCCGAGGATGGAAGCCATTACTTCCATCTTTTTAAAGTTTTTGAAATTAACCTACCGGGGATCTAGTTAGGGTGGAATATCTAACCCTAGTAAATGAATATTTTAAACTGTTTGTTGTAAAGCCTTTCCCGCATACATATGCTTTTATGACGCCTCTAAAGCAGGAGAAATTGCAATATTGTTTTACGCCGCTTCGATACAATTCCATACATATTGGTTGAACTGCAACACAACTTAAAACAGGTCTGGTCTCAGTTTCATTGTCAAAGTTGTTAGTTGAGCCTCGTCTAGCCGGATTCGGAGTCTGAATTCATCCGCGTCCGCACAGTCAAACCAGAGCCTTCACAATGCGCGTGTATGTTACACTTAAATGCAATGTCTGACCAAAGAATAAAAGTAGAAACGAAACCCTAAAAGTTCCAGAGCTCTAAAAGAGGAGGTTTTGCATGCTCTAACATCCTTTTATGACGCCTCTATAGTTCCAGAGCTCTAAAACAGGAGGTTTCGCATGCTCTAACATCCTTTTTTGACACCTTTATATTTCCAGAGCTCTAAAAAAGGAGGTTTTGCTCTAACATCCTTTTTTGACACTCTAACCCTTTGTTGGAGGAATTCACAATAATCGTCTCAGTGAGACAATTCTTTTCAGAAGCCACAACATAGGGTTTGCTTTAATAATAAGAGAGAAATTGTTGGAAAATGAACTGAATATTCCTCCTTATCTGCACCTCTGAACTGTTCTACACTAGTATCACTTTAGTTGGTGTTCAAGCGGAGATTATTATTATCTTTATTTCCTCCATATTTGAAGATTTCACAAACAATACAAACAGATCACAAATTAACTTTTACAAAAACAAGCAACTACAAAGAAAAGTAAAAAAGAAAATTAGAACGAGAGAGAGATTTAGAAAATGAGAAAAAAATGCATAATTATATTTTATATATACAAGTCAATTGCCAGAAAAAGATACAGGCAATCATAAGTTAATATCATAATACAGATGAGTAACATTTTGTGCATCCGATTATTTCTTGACAGAGATAACTGAACATTTCTATTTCATTTTGAGGGATAGTTTGCCGGGATAACTTATCAATAATGCGAACATGCCCTCCCCTTACCATGCTTCCAACTGTATTCAGGCAAACAATATAAATGAGCTGAGCAGAATAAATGCGCCCGATGAATCCAACTCTAGGAACTAAATTGTTGCGACTCACAACAGAGGTCGAAATAAGGCGACCCTCTATCATAGGCTCTAACATGTTGATACGAAAACGGTAGAGTTGAATACGCCACGCTTCTGCTTTATATATATATGGAAACTTATAAAATCATATGAGTCAATCTATGCCCATGCGTCACCAGATCACTGACATCTTCCAACGCACAGAAACCAGGCGAGAACTCCACCCGATCCAGGGAATATGATAGAGTCATGACGCTCAAGATAGAACGACGATGCCCCTTGACAGGCATGCCAAGCAAACTGTTCACATATTCAACTCTATTCAATGCAGTTAGAGTCCTAAAAATATTAACACCTAAGTGTTTCAAGACAAATCTATTGAATTTCATTCTTGCTCTTTGCACAACACCACAATCTACTACAACATGTAGTGTGAAATTAGCTGCCAGGTTGCTTGCATTGCATCTCGGACAATCGGGCTTGACATATCCAAGGTAGGCAATAATTGAGCAATGCTCTTCGGTTTGTTGTTGAATTTCGCACTTCTCGAGGATGCATAATTAAAATAGCAAGTCATTTACATTTTGTTTATCCTTATACAGTTTACAATTAGTTTGTCCTAATACAGTTTTATTTAGTTTGTCCTCTCATGTGAAATATGTAAAGGGGATACCGGCGACTAAATATTCCGTTGGTTTGTTCTCACTGTCTCAACCGATAATCTTCGCACTTACCAATTACCACCAATTCTCTCTTCGCACCTCAAACTTACCTGTATTTTCTATACTATTCAAGGAAAAAATGAACAACACACAAAAACTTGTACTTGCATTATATTATTTCACTGTTGTTTATTTCAGAAATTCTGTTTTGTTTAATATACATACTTATTCTAGAATGAAACTATATGTTTTCAATGATTAAGGACAAAAAGCTTTTCTTTAATTGTGTATAGATAAAATACAAATTGTCAGTATGTAAGGTTAACAATAATAATTCAGATTAACTCTTTCCCTCATATGACATTTCTGCAGCAGACGACTTTGAGCATATTTTGTCAATAAATTGAAAATCTCTATAATTGAATGGATAACCTATGACTAAAAGTGGAAAACATAGTGGCAAAAGGAGAAATTGCTCGTTTTGGGCAATTTCTTCTTTTGTCACTATGTTTTCATAAAGCTGTCTGCTGCAGATGCGTCAGAAAGCGTCTATATGAGGGAAAGGGTTAACTATTCATATTAATAAATGACAGACATATATTAAGTTTGAAAATATGAACAGGTACTAACAGAACTAACTGTAAGTTATTGCTTAACATAGTATAAAAAGAGGATCAGTTTCTTCTGCATCCATAACCCACCTAAAATGACAAATGCCCTAGTGAATATACGGTTCTTATAAGAATAAGCTAAGGAGGACAGATGTCTACGTGTACAGCTGAAGCAGCAGAAAACGGGATAGTCGCTGCACGAACTGAATAAAACAAAACCCTGCAGTGCAAAAATCAACACTAGGAATGATTTTCCTACCCAAATCGCATGAGAACACAATCACCCAAGAGATGACAGCGGCATTGATGCTGAGTTTCAGTGGAACCAATGTAGTATTGCATTTCATCATTGACATCCATTAATGCAAAGCTACAATGTTCTGCAACTAGTGAAGTGGATTTTCTCCTCACACCTTTTGGCCGGTTTTGGCGAACCGTGACGGTTGTGGCTGGAAACCACCGTGATTGCCGAGTGGTAAGTGTTAGGAAAGTTGTGATCGACCGTCCTGTGTTCGATTCCTACTAACATTGGCAGGGGCGTACCTCCCTTTAGGCACTGTAGGCACGTGCCTACACATTTTTTCTAAAAAATCACCAAAATGCAGCTGCAGCGATACACATCTGCGTAATGTATCGACCAGATCAGCCTGCGCTGTCCGCGCAGACTGATCCGGCCGACACATTCCGCCTAAGGGGGGATAGATAGAGTGGTGATTCCTGAAACAGAAAATCCACAGGAGGCGAAAGGTGTATATCCGGGTACGCCTGTGTGGCATGCTTAGGCTGATCCGGGTCGATACTTTACGCAGAGTCCACAATGTTGATTTTCTCACGAGACGGCCTACACATTGATTATTGCCAAGCTACGCCCCCTGATTGGTGATAGTGGAGTGGCCTTGTGCAAAGCTCAATATCTGGCCTAATTCTGGTTCGTCAGCCAGAGCACGGAAAGGTGTACTTTAGCCGCGTGGTACAACTTGAATAATGTAGAAAACGACGTGATACTTTAGTTAAACAAAACATCGCACAAGCAACACAAACCCCATCTTCAACAATCGCCGTTCATTTATGTAATCAAGAGATGTTTCCCTAAAAGCTTTGATATGTAAATTGTAAATGTACTCCTTACACATTGGCAATGCTAATTCCAAAACAAGATGGATCGAGGAGAGAAAATGTTCCATTTGTTAAACAATTCCCACCTGCATGCATATTTTGACGCATATACCACAGACGAATTTGTAAAACATTGTGGCAGTTGGAGAAACTGCTTAGAATGAGCATTTTCTCCTCTTGCCACAAAGTGTTTCGACTCTATCCAATAACTACACTTTAATTTATTAAGATTTAAGATTTTACCCAAATGATTTTAAAGTCGTTTGCTGCAGATGTGTTGAATGTGGGAAAGAGTTTACGTCATATGAAATGGCAATAACCGTCCGCTTCATCCCCTCGGTGGTATATTAGCCGAGCCCTGGTAGCTCAGTCGGTAGCGACGTGGGCTGTCAATCAAGGGGTTGTGAGTTCGAATCCCAGCTCGGCCAACATTCTTTCCGACGTTTGACAAAAGTCACTGTGACATGCGTCGTTCGTCTTTCACCAATGGGCTGTTTAACAGTATATGTGGAAAAGCAGCCAGTTGCTTGGAAAGTATATTGTGTGGTGTACTGGTTAGGGAAAACCAGGAAACGCATGAGTAGGTTGAAAACGGCGTTAAACCCCAATCAACCGGTGATGTATTAGTAAGTATATCCGCCTCGATACCGGGTAATATCAAAGGCTGGTATTAGTGAATTCTCTCTTGGGTACTCAGCATTATGGGGATAGAAGTACGACTGATACGCTGGTGGCATTGAAACAACGTACCAGCAGTACCAGTATATTACACAGGAAGCTCCTCGATATATATCTTAAATTTTGTTGAAAGCGGTGTAAACACCATTTCAAGTGAAATAAACATCCCAGGAAAGCAGTGCATCATCCGCAACGATGAAGGCTGCATTTTTAGATCACCTAGAGCCAAAGGCTCAAGGTGAGCTATTCTGATCACTTTTTGTCCGTCGTCCGTCGTCCGTCCGTCGTTAACATTTAGCATTTAGATCATCTCCTCCTTAACCACATTAACCAAACTTCACAGGAATGTTCCATTGGTAAACCTCTTTCAAAATTGTTCAAAGATTTAAATTCCATCGAGAACTTTGGTTGCTGCGGCATCAGAAAAGGGGAAAAGTTTCAACATGTTTAAGCTAAAACGGCTTTCAGAGTGTTAACAAGAGTTTCCTTTAATTTTGCCTAACTACCTAGTTTTTGACCCGACATGACCCATATTCGAACTTGGACTAGAAAACAGCAAGATATATACAAACTGTATGAGTTTCACTAAGATTATATTATAAAAGTGGCCTCAAGAGTGTTAACAAGCAAATTGTTGACGACGGACGAACGACGAAAAACTGTCGACGGACGAAGGACAAAGGCAACCAACACAATTCACATTGAGCACTTCGTGCTCTGGTGAGCTAAAATGGCTGTAATGGCTGCCATCCTTGGCGCTCGGGATAAGAAAGTTAGCATACCGACTGACTGGCTGGTTTCTAGTTAAATGGACCAGAAGCACAGGTAATTTACTTTTAACTAGACAACATGTCAGCAGCTTATGTATAGATAGGCCTATGTGTTTACAGACTCTCAAACAAAACTACGTATTCCATTTCTGAAACAAGTCTATATGGGTAGTAAATAATTTAAAATGGGTTATATATCAAAAAGTAAAATAGAATAAACATAAACTCACAATATAACTAAATAATAGTAGCAACAACTAAACATCAGTTAAATTGTGACTTAAAAGAATTATAGAAAACCAATTAGAATATTCAAAACAGATAGATACTCGTGTTCAAATAAAAAACATGTGATACTGTTTTGTTAGCGTTATTACGTGTCGTTACGACCTGTTAGTTGAAACATGATCACTGTTTTTGAATTCGTTCAAACTGTATAGAAAGACAATAATACTTCCATTAGAAAACGTGTTTTTATTTCCAGGCATAATCTCCTCTATTATGTTCATAGCTACTTAGTTAAAGAAGAAAGCGCATATCATCTCAGTTGTGGCGTCAATCCACTAGTTTTCATAAGTTATCATTAAGTGAGCAATTCAATTTGGTCTCATGACATTTTTCAATTATTTATTACTCTGTTTAGATATAAGATCGGTAACTCCTGGTATAGCATTACTTGATTAGATACATCACAGTTCGAGTTAAACAATATAGTGTTATGCTGATCTTGCATTCAAACAGCTTACTGTCTTATGCATCTTTTAAATAGCATAACTGTAGAAAATTTCAGAAAACGGTTAGAAAGAAAGTTTTTCTTTACAATGAAACTGCAAAAGAATACTTTCTGTGCAAAATATAAAACCATGTTGACAATATACTGTAGAATCCTACATGAAATAACTTAATTACGAATGGAAATTCTACGCATTGTCGATCTTAAAGATATCATTTCAATGCAATTCAGCAGTCGTGATACATTTTCTTCGAGCTATTTTCTAAGGAACCTAAAACTTGTTTGCTATTATAAAAAATGAATTATAAAAGTTCAAAAGAAAACTGATAGTATTGAATATATGCCCTGGTTGCTAATACATAGTGCTTACTGATAACTAGAATGATGCCGGTTATATTAAAAGAAGTATGCATTCCAGTGAGTCATATGTTCGTTAGATGAGTCAGCAGTGTGTCAAGCAAACAAATTTTTATCATTATTTGATTCACAGCATTGCGGGCATAATATTTCAACATTTCCGCGTATGTAATTATAAACTCACAAGAAGCACATGACATTCACCCAAGAAATGCACAATGACATAGACCTTTCAGATGCATGTGATATGTCACTTTGCGTTTGGTGAACTTAACTGAAAAATAAGAATTAAAAAAAAAAAAAAAAAAAATACATTTATTGGATCAAACACAAATATTAGTACGTTGATTTCGTCTGTAGCCACGTGCTCTAAATGCATCCCATGACATTAACCCTTAACATAGCAACATAGTAAATACACATCACATCTCATTGATGTTGAAAACAGGGTTCTCGCACATTTCTAACACATACACAACAATAGTAATGATATTGTCTGAACATAAACTATACATTCAACCATGACCTGCAAATCAAACAAAACTATGTTATAGAATACCTATTTACATCGACCATGAAGGTTTCAATATGTTTCTAATGTAATACACATTGCCCTGTTAGGATTGCCATCTTGTATATTAACAAAACGTGTAGTACTGTCAGTTGATTTCATATAGCATTTAGTATTTACGCAACTTAAGTATTTGATCAATACCATTTAAATACATCAATATATTCTAAATAAATTTAAGTTCACTGTAATGATGTCTTCGAGAAACCGGAAAATTTCGGAGAATTCAAAGTGTCACATTATCAGACACGGCTGTTTCACAGTCATTTGTAGGTATCCAAATTATTTAACATATTGCAATATTTCTATTGAAGATGAGTTATTAAATAATGTAAACTCTAGTTGGACAATAAAAATGTTCTTGTTTTAATATATGTATATCCTTTGATAAGGTAAGCATTTTAAGGTTCCCTATACGATTCTCTGTCGAAAAAGTGTATTCGTCAAGAAACACCAATTTAATCCTTTAAAACGCAGAATCAATTCGGTCAGCATTTATCTGTTCTCTGTTTTGCTCAATATGTGTATGTCTGGAAAAAAGAAAGGCATATTTTGTACTTATATAATTATGATATGTTTGCCAGTGACAACATTAAATCAAATTAGAGTACTGATAGCCCCAGTTAGCTGGATTAAAGATGTTTGACTGTGATGTACTTAAATTAAATAACAGTTCTCACAGGTCTTTTGAGCTGAATACCCTAGTAAGCAGTTTGTTTTCACCTTTACACCGTGCCTTTATGAGTTGAACCCTCGTCTAAGAGTTGTGCGTCTTAATAACACTCCAAGCAGACATCATCTACAGTCGTATTCGCCAGTTAGTGGGGCTACATTTTCACCTTGGTCAAGAAATGCTTCTATAACTAAATCAAATGTAGACTGAGAGGCTTGTCCCCACACTACGGAATTACAAAACTACCGTAAATAACTACACGCGGCTCATTTATGTATCATGCACATAATCGAAAACATCTTCAATGAAACATGGACAATTTCGATTGTTATATATAAACATAACGATGTGATGTAGATACTGTGTAAATATAAATTTCAAATACACAATCAAAGAAATGGTACATTCTAACTTCCTGGAAATATATTTACAATCTAATGCTTTTCATCATAAAACCGAAAACAACATTCGAAGAAAAAGAAGTGTAAGCATTATTACAGAAACATGTATACGTTTTCTTTCCAGTAGTATGTAAATAACAAAGGTCAGAAAACGATATATCACACATTAGGATGTTGTTGACCGATTTCTATGAGGTTATACTTTTGTTTGCAAGTGATCATTTGACATTTGTGCAACTTCATGTTTATGACCGTATTGCATTGATATTTCAGTCGGTAATAAATACTTTTAATATCAAATGCTTTATTACAATTAATTTACAAAAACAAATCGGTCTTAACATTTTTGAAACAACATGGAACACTGGTAGATATGTAAATATTGGTGATTCCAAATAATAATTTACCTCTTAGAACGCCGTTGATATCCAACACATGCAATTGCGACAATTATAAGTATACATATGCCAACAAGTCCAGACGGAATTGCTATAAGGAGCGTGAGCGAGGTGGATTCATCACTTGTTTTACAACCTATAAAGTGAGAAGTAAATCTTTAGCAGATGTAGATCCATTTGAAATTTCCTTTACACGAATTATTGACTGGTATCACAAGCGATTTAGAAAAATGTTTTTTGAATCTCCCCGTCCATCCTAAACCCTCCGCTCAACCCACAATCGCTATCTTATACTGCGGGTCTACATAACTGGTTGAGTTTATTTTTGTTGCAACTCTAGGGCGAAAAATAAATACACTTTACTGTGTTGAAAATGTCATTTATTATTCATTGCGTAAGCAATTTGAAAATTACCAAAATAGTGACTAGAAATAATAATAAATGACGTAAGCAATTTAAAAATTACCAAAATAATGACTAGATTTTTTTTTTTATGAACTTCAGTTACAGCAAGGTGCCACATTGTGCACTACTAGCACGTACTTTAGCAAAGACAGTTACGTTAAATCGATTCGATCTGATCTGAACGAAAGGAAAGTCATGGTGGATCGTGTTTTAGATAAAATCCATTCTCGATTACACGGGGACCTAATCAAACTGTTTTATATATACGAAATCCAAATTTAAACTGTCATGTTTAGTAAATCCATAGGAATTGTTAGAGGTATAGGTCAATTTAATGTGTTTCTCTTTTGTGAGGTACAGGTCAAGATAATGTGTTTATCTATGAGAAATACAGGTCAAGTTAATGTTTTTATCTATAGAGAGGTACAGGTCAATATAATATGTTTATCTATAGAGTGGTACAGGTCAGGTTAATGTGTTTATCTATAGAGAGGTACAGGTCCAGTTAAGGTGTTTATCTGAAGAGAGGTACAGGTCAAGATAATGTGTTTATCTATAGAGAGGTATAGGTTAAGACAATGTGTTTATCTATAGAGAGGTATAGATAAAGTTAATGTGTTTATCTATAGAGATGTATGGATCGAGATAATGTGTTTATCTATAGAAAGGTAAAGATCAAGATAATGTGTTTAACTATAGAGAGGTATAGATCAAGTTAATGTGTTTATCTATAGAGAGTTACAGGTCAAGTTAATGTATCTATATATATAGAGGTAAAGGTCACGTTAATTTGTTTATCTATAGAGAGGTACACGTCAAGATAATGAGTTTATCTATAGAGAGGTATAGAGTAAGTTAATGTGTTTATCTATAGAGAGCTATATATGAAGTTAATGTGTTTATTTATAGAGAGATATTTGTCAAGTTAATGTGTTTATCTATATCAAATTAATGTGTTTATCCATAGAGAGGTACAGGTCAAGTTAATGTCTTTATCTTTAGAGAGGTATATACCAGGTTAATGTGTTTATCTATAGATAGGTACAGTTCAAGATAATGTGTTTATCTCTAGAGAGGTACAGGTCAAGTCAATGTGTTTATCCATAGAGAGGTACAGGTCAAGTTAATGTGTTTATCTATAGAGAGGTATATACCAGGTTAATGTGTTTATCTATAGAAAGGTACAGTTCAAGATAATGTGTTTATCTATAGACAGGTACAGGTCAAGTTAATGTGTTTATCCAAGAGAGGTATAGGTCAAGTTAATGTGTTTATCTATAGAGAGGTATATATCATGTTAATTTGTTTATCTATAGAGAGGTATAGATCATGTTAATGTGTTTATCTATAGAGAGGTATATATCATGTTAATGTGTTTATCTCTAGAGAGGTGCAGATCAAGTCAATGTGTTTATCTATAGAGAGGTACAGGTCAAGTTAATGTGTTTATCTATAGAGAGGTATATATCCTGTTAATGTGTTTATCTATAGAGAGGCGAAATAGAAGTACAACTGCCAGAATCAGTAACATACTCTTTCTAGTTGATGGATATATAGCACATTTTAGTACTATCTATCATTTACTATACAGTTAGAAAATAATAATCCTGATAATACCTATATATATTCTAACAACTATGATATTTTGAATTTGAAACCAATTACAATTTTTTTAAATAGTTTTCGAATAACTCACTTCGTGTCCAAGTATATCTTCCAACAGCAGGATTACATAACAAGCACTCATCATTCTCAGCAGTATCATTTTCAGCTTTGCATTGACCAACAATAAAGCACGTGTGATTCTTAAACGATAAATACGTGCATGCTTCAATTAGCTAATTTAGAATAAGGTTTATCGTACACTAATGTCGAACACATCTTGAAATTACTTACTGATATTTTAAGCAAATATATTCTTGAAACAAAGTACGTCATTCAATAATTGAATAAGTTATTAATGAACATCGTATAAAACTTGCCACAGACAAAATGACAATAGCTAGAACTAAAATATTTAGTCTCAGACAACTATCAATATATATAAGTTTGAAACTTATCAAACATGTTTATCATTTCAAAAGTTTCCATTTGGGATTGAATTGTGTTTTGATATTTTGATTACAGGCATGTAGACAATAGAGAAGATGACGTTTGGATACAAATAATTACCTTCATAAGTACGTTCAGTACACCCATAATGTTGATATCCTGACAACTGGAGTCGTAGACAGTCATTGTTCTCGAGTTTCCGAATGTTGTGGCGTCATTACTGATTGAAATATCGTATTGAGTGATAAATGTATCAACTACATCTATGCGTTTTTCTTGTCGTTGATTTGCTTCAGAAACACAACACATCCCGTTGAAAATATCGATATAGGACCCATTCAGTATACTTGGCATGTTTACTTCGACATCTCCATTTAAAAGAATCTGTAAGAATGAAAACTTATTTTCATGTTTTTATGATTTGTGCTATTGTGCAAATTGTATCAATTTGCAAAATAATTGGCCCCATGCTGTGAAGCAAATACAACAATTTTGAACTTTCGATACTAAGATTGTAAGTAATCGTTTTGGTAATTAATCAATGCAAAGTAGGAAACACAATACATTTCTTCCAATTAAATAAACCGTTCAATCGGTTGCAAGAATCGAGCATTAAGACACAATTTAGTAACCAGTAATTGGTTTTTATAAAAAATAACTACATAACATGTAGCTCTTACCTCTGTTTTAGTAACATTACATACAAACTCGTCAAGCAAACTGATTGTTTGGATGGTGAAACAACTGCACGTACTTCCATCCTTCAGATCACAGATACCGTCTCCATAAACGTCATCTATAGTTAGAGGGTCGGATTTATCTAAGCTGCAGTCTGGACCGAAGTATCCATTCGTACATTGACATTGACCTTCAGTTAAAGATAACATAATTCAAATCATTAGATTAATAAAATACGTACGTCAATTCAATACGTACTAATGTTTGTACCACGGGACCTACATACGAAGAAATATAGCACGTGTGTATATCAAAACTGTTCGGTATAAACAGCTATTTAATGAATTTTAAATTAATTAGTGGGTTGGTGCCAACAGCTGATCATTTATGTGTGCATGTAAATTCACAAGATTATGTCGGGTCAATGGCACACACGCATTATAATGATACCTTAGACCTACTGAAATTATTTAATGCTTTCTTCGGGAATGTGTGATCGATAAGTCAAGTTTTAAGAAAAAAACACAATTTAGATATCCACAAACGATCTTACAGTTTGGTGTTTAAATGTTGTAAATGCTGTGTTACAATCAAATTATCATTCACACTGCATTTAGTATATAGAAAAGTATTAGAAATAGAAGCGCTGGTTGAATTAAGAGTCTTTTTTGGATTCGATTTGTCAGTAATCGATGCCATTTGTATTGCATCACGTTACCATTATCACGCTCTTTGATACAGTATACAACTAAACACCGTACCATTTACACTGCATATGCCATGTCCACTACAATTCATTGGACAAGACATTGAGATGAATTTAATAATCTCGTCTTCATGCTCCGCAACATAAACAGGTTCCTTCTCATTGAATGACTCAATGAGATGTATTAATGCATCTGGATACACGGCTGCCCAACTCTCATCATCTTCTGCCTTAAATAATAAATGTTATTGTTGTACTTTGTCTTTGTTCTAACCAATCACATTACTGTATAAACATGCTCATACAAGTTATTCTTTATTGCTAGTATATCATTGTATTTATTTTTTCACTTGGATAATTAACCTTTAACAATCCAATATTAACTGTTGGGGTTTGCGTATTTCAAGATATAATGTTGTGTTAATCATAACTGTTTCACACTTTTCTCGAAAAAGTTTGTAGCTGCTTCGAGACAGGTGTATTTACAAGTGAAGCTGCACATATACGTAAGTTGGTCTAGTTATGCTTTTGTTTGAAATATCTTAATGTTGGCATTAAAGCACCAAGCAAAAACATGTATGTTTCAAATGGAAAAGGCATTTTTTCCAAATAATATCAAATAGTGTACCAATATATCATAGCTGCATTCCCGTATAACACCTTCTATGTCTATATCGATCAAACGATGCTTGAACTCATTGACAGCAAGGTTGTTACTAATTACATCTTTACAAATGGCGACTGCTTCTGTTTCTGCTATGTCTCTTTTCCCGCGTTTATTCTATTAAAATAAAGGTATAAACGTATTTTAAATATCACTCTCCTTTACCTTAAAAAAAAAAGGATATACATTTCACATATTACAACATAGTCGTATTGAACAGTGTGTGGTGATTGTGTGTGAATTAGAACGGAATTCACACATTGACTTTGATAAATGTTCCACATTACACGTTAAAACCCAAAAAATTGAACTGTTTGCCAGAAGAGATTGCATTGAACTTTAAAAGAGTTTGTATGTTTCAATTATTCAAACGGTTTTGTCGTGCCCAATGTATTTATATTCAGTCATGTTATATAACAAGACGGAAAGAACAATGTTGTCCAATTATAAATACAGGTAAAGGTCGATCTAATTTATAATACAGGGGTAATAATTTACTAGACATACAACTCGTATTACGTACTCTATAATACAGAGGTAATAATTTACTAGACATACAACTCGTATTACGTACTCTATAATACAGAGGTATTACTTTACTAGACATACAACTCGTATTACGTACTCTATAATACAGAGGTATTACTTTACTAGACATACAACTCGTATTACGTACTCTATAATACAGAGGTATTACTTTACTAGACATACAACTCGTATTACGTACTCTATGATACAGAGGTATTACTTTACTAGACATACAACTCGTATTACGTACTCTATAATACAGAGGTATTACTTTACTAGACATACAACTCGTATTACGTACTCTATAATACAGAGGTATTACTTTACTAGACATACAACTCGTATTACGTACTCTATTACACAGGGGTATTACTTTACTAGACATACAACTCGTATTACGTACTCTATGATACAGGGGTATTACTTTACTATAGACATACAACTCATATTACGTACTCTATAATACAGAGGTATTACTTTACTAGACATACAACTCATATTACGTTTCTAGTATTGGATTCATCCCTTGAACTTAGAGCGAATCGACGTCGACGTTCATTTGACTCGGATTCTGAATCATAGGTTAAACACTTTCCATCGTTGAAGCTATCCTGTGTTGGAGATCCTACACGCAATGACGGAGAGCAAACGGGTAGTGGTTCCCCCTCTTCGGATTGGCTACACGTGCAGAAATTGGTTGTCCCCCAACGAGGCACAGTCTCATTGTTAGATAATTTAAGATAGTTTATGTCACGGCTTTGGATTCTGGTAGAAAATAAAGAAACGTGTTTATTTTTATTTTGTTTCTGAATCTCTTACTAAAAGACAGCGAATTTCTAGAAGGATTACCAACACTGAAACATTTGAATTTATACTACAGATAATAGTAGGAATAAGCAACTTAGTTAGGTCCAACCGAGGAAATCTAAAATGAAAGTTATTACAAAAGGCATATACTAATACATCTGAAATCTGCAATCAACGATTATTAAAATGAGTGGTCGTATTATATTTAATCTTAATTAGGTGTGATCGCAATACATACGACGTAGAATAAAAATTGAGCATTTCATTCACCGCCAAACTTAAAGGTTCATTGTGCATGTGGTATATATATAAAACGAAACTATATGTCACCTCCAGTCGTTTGAAAAGTTTCCATGTTTGTGTCTCCCATGTGAATTGTCTATTGGGTAAAAGTCGAGGGAATCTCGTTTCCTTAAATCGTTCGTTATATTGTTGTCAAAGAATCCACAAAGCCCCTCGGTTGCCTTTATGTCCTTTGGTGCCAAATATATATCTATGTTCATTAAATTGTAATAGTTCTGATGTGGCCTTATCAGAATGTCTATGTATGTGCCGATTGGTGTGTAAACCTGTCAATTGAAAATAAATGTGTTTTACTGTATCCGTTTATATGACGTATGGTTATGTAGTTGGTTATCTGCAATAGTATTCGTTAAATGGAGTTGATATATGTCAATACCCTTCAGACATCAACGGAGTTGCAGGTGAACCGGACAGTATACTGTATTCCGAGTTCGCATTCAATTAATGTTCACAATAAAACAGTTTATACAATGACTACACAGAGTTTACATTGTGCAAACTTGTGTACAGATTTGTGTTCATCTTTAACCATTGACCTATCTGTATAATTGATGCACACACGACCTTACATTATGTTAATTTAATCTGAATACAATCCGCTTTTAAACATTTATGTACCTGCAATGAAACTCAATCAAATGAATTAGTGTTTTTTAGGCCATATTAAGTTTAGTTCATTTGACATTTTCAAAAAATTAGAGTATTAATAGGCGAATCAAACGTTTGAATTTCATATTTTGGATTTCCAGCGAACTCCATTAAAACGTCATTAATTCACGATAATTAACACGCCAAAAACGAAGACATTGTTACAAAGTATATTTATGATACTTGCAATTGATATGTATTGATGTGGAATGCTCTTTATAACTATTTGGTAAGTGTAGTCGCACGATATCAATGTTAAAGTAAACGCATTGGATCATTGCATACAGCAATGTGGTTTACCAAAAGGAGGCCCATGCTCATCGTTTATTGCCTATCGGATTTAATCTACATTATATATATGTTGGCAAATGGTCGACCTATCGTAATTAATTTAACAATCTTCTAAGATGATCAGTCAATGACGGTTTATTCCAAATCGTTATGGAATTGGGCCAGAACCTTTTAGCTCATGGTTGAGAATAAGCGTTGGGCCAGAACCTTTTAGTTCACGGTTGAGAATAAGCGTTGGGCCAGAACCCTTTAGCTCACGGTCGAGAATAAACGTTGGGCCAGAACCTTTTAGTTCACGGGTAAGAATAAGCGTAACTATCTTGAAAGAGGGGACACAACACACATACATTCCACACGATTTCTACTCGGTCTTACACTTGTCGAGAGGAAGAATTGTTAAAGTGTCCACTTTCTATACGTATAAGGAAAACCTCATCTTTGGCTATTTTTTTTATCAGATCGGTTATGATTTGTACAGTCCTTTTAGAGCGTCATAAAGGAATATTTGTGACGAAATATTTTCAAATCGATTCTCTATTTTTGTTGTTGCAAGAATAGATGTTTAATTGTTCCTATATATAAAAAGAAAAAAACAAGATCAGTCCCTGTAGGTCAAATTGTTAAATGATTTTAGTAAATGGAGAAACAAGCATATGAGTGTAACCTTGTATCTGAATTGACTTTTCTGTTCCACTTCAAGGATGCCATTATCTGTACACGAAGTGTATCCAATGAACTTTGACCCGGCACATAATTTTATCATAAATACATCTCCTCCCGCACGTATTGCTACAGCACATGGACAGTAGGCATTGCCACTATTACAAATGGTCGTCTTCATTTGGACCTAAAAGAGACATCCTTTGCTTAAAGAATACGTTAAAACTTCGTATTTGGATTTCGAACTTTCGAATAAAGGTTGGTGAGTAGCCATCTACTTTTAAAGTAAGGGTACCGAATGCAAGACTACCTGGTGGCTTGCAAGTACAACAAGAGTCGGACATAAACGAATCTGCAGGACAAAAGTGTATCTAAAGTGAAGATTAACTAAGCTTTTAAAAACAGGTGTCTCTGTAACAAATACACATTTTACTTTTTCCCTTTCCGTTTCTTAATAGCACAAAGGTCATCTACAACTATTCGACTTTGTTCACAAACATAAAATACATATAGAAATCACATTAACAAGATACATCACTTTGAATTAAAGATATGTATCAACAATGGCTGAGGGAAGCTTTTCATCATATTCTTAAATCAATCGTTTGCATTGCATAGACGTTCTACATATTTCTGGAGTGATTTCAGTTTGAAGTTTAGAATGTGTTTAAAGTACAAATTACAGGACCGTCTTAAAAGTAAATTCCAAACCAAGGACTCGACTTGCTAGGTTCGATTCCGAGAGTGGACGAAGACGTCCCTTCTGGTAAGAGAGTAGCTAGATAGATATTGATATATATTTGCAGCTAAGTGCCTGACAACAATATTACATTCGTAAAGTAAACTATGTCAAAGGTGAAAAGACATTGAACAAGAGCTGTCGGAGGACAGCGCGCTCGACTATATGCCGCTTATTCACATAAAGCACTATTTCATTATATTGCACTTAAGTACTATTAACCCTTTCCCTCATACGGCAATTCGGCAGCAGACGACTTTGAACGTATTTTGTCAAAACATAGAAAATCTCCATAATTGAATGGATAACCTATGACAAAAAGTGGAAAACATTGTGGCAATATTTTCTAAGTAATTCGAGGGCCATTACTCCATATTTAGGATACAATGGAGTTATCTAACCTAATTGTACGATGGTCCTTAACAAATGTGTGAAGTATGAAGTGATTTGAATTATGAAACTTTAACGTTGAGCTAAACGCAAATGTTAAAACTGTCCAAAAATAGCAAAACCTTAAAAAAAGGTTTACCAAATGTTTGACATCATGCAAAACCCGTTTGATATGTTGAAGAATTATATTTGATAAATGAATGATCACAATTAGAAAGGAATGTAACCAAAAATTATGAATTTATCTAAAATTCTCAAAATCAAACAAAAATCATGTTATTTATTCCCAAAAAGTCACACTCAGCATCTTCAACATACAATGTGAAGAAAGGTATTATATGTAATTAAATTCCAAATATGAAAGCCCTTACACAAGTACTTGCTCTAAAACTTTAACCACCCAAAATCACGTCTTTTATCCCACAAAGAAGATCACACTCAGAATCTTCAGCATACAATATGAAGACAGGTATTAGATGTAATTATATTCCAAATATAAAAGCCCTAGCATTAGTACTTATTGAGAAAAAAAAATAAAAAAAGAGTTCCAACTTGCCCTAAAACTTTAACCACCGAAAATCAGGGTTTTTACCCCAAAAAGAAGGTCACACTCAGCATCTTCAGCATTCAATGTGAAGAAAGGTATAAGATGTAACTACATTCCAAGTATTAAAGCCGTAGCACAAATACTTATTGAGAAAAATTAAAAAATTAAATGAAAAGGCCAACTTGCCCTAAAACTTTAACCACCCAAAATCACGTCTTTTACCCCAAAAAGAAGGTCACACTCAGAATCATCAGCATACAATATGAAGACAGGTATTAGATGTAATTATGTTCCAAATATAAAAGCCCTAGCATAAGTAAGTACTTATTGAGAAAAAAAAAATTAAAAAAAAATCCAACTTGCCCTAAAACTTTAACCACCGTAAATCAGGTTTTTTACCCCAAAAAGAAGGTCTGATTCAGCATCTTCAGCATTCAATGTGAAGAAAGGTATAAGATGTAACTACATTCCAAATATTAAAGCCGTAGCACAAATACTTATTGAGAAAAAATAAAAAATTAAATGAAAGTGCCAACTTGCCCTAAAACTTTAACCACCCAAAATCACGTCTTTTACCCCAAAAAGAAGGTCTCACTCAGAATCTTCAGCATACAATATGAAGACAGGTATTAGATGTAATCATATTTCAAATATAAAAGCCCTAGCATAAGTAATTATTGAGAAAAAATAAAAAATTAAATGAAAGTGCCAACTTGCCCTAAAACTTTAACCACCCATAATCACGTCTTTTACCCCAAAAAGAAGGTCTCACTCAGAATCTTCAGCATACAATATGAAGACAGGTATTAGATGTAATTATATTTCAAATATAAAAGCCCTAGCATAAGTAATTATTGAGAAAAAAAAAAACAAAAAAAAAATTCCAACTTGCCCTAAAACTTTAACCACCGAAAATCATGTTTTTTACCCCAAAAAGAAGGTCACACTCAGTACCTTTAACATTCGATGTGAAGAAAGGTATAAGATGTAACTATATTCCAAATATTAAAGCCCTAGCACAAATACTTATGAATGAAAATGCCAACTTGCCCTAAAACTTTAACCGGACGCCGACGCCGACGCCGACGCCGGGGCGAGTAGTAAAGCTCTCATATTCTTCGAATAGTCGAGCTAAAAAGGGGTGACACCTGAACAAATGTTTCACTTTACGTATTACTTATATATTAATATGAAATAGTTGAGTGTTACCGTGTCCTGAATACTTACATCAACCGCATACTTTGTATTCCGGTATAGGATATATTCGCCCTCGTATTGGTGTTCATATAAACTGAAATTGTACGGGAATAGTTTAAGTATTTATCAGAAAAATTGTCTCAAGTGCTGTCCCTTAAACCATGTCTTTCAGTGATTTTAAGAGGTCATCCGGAAAAAAATGAGATAATTTGAACAAACGTTACTTGCATTGGCCATTCTGATGATGCGTTTGTTTAAAGTTGTATTACTCTGCATTGACAGCTATCTTGAATTAAGATAAGTTGAAATAAACTGGCAAAATAATTATAATTATTTTTGTCTTCTTCCTGTTACATTGTTTGCTTTAATTTTGTATAAAGGGAATATCTTAAAATATATGTTCGAATTGAGAAATCTTAAATGTTAATCTTTTATTCGTTGTCTGTGTACAGTTACTGAGAATGTTTCCAATTTCAGCGATATATTCCGTTTTGCAGCGAAAGCATTTCATAACGCGTTTAACGGTTTTAATGTCGCGAGATCAGTTTTCCTTTATATTTTGCCGCAGTTAAAGTAAAGGATGATTCTTCTTATATGATTAGACACGGACCTATTATTGGTCGTCTGCATTTTTACATTTAAAAATATGTCTTTAAATTGTTTATCTTGTTTGATAATTAGGATGTTTGATTGCATTATATTTTTTGAATCATGAGTTGAACACAATGGTATGATTTTGTCTGATTCGCTTTAGCGCCCAGTCCAAAGATGACCAGTCTTCTTCGGGTTCTTCAAGTCTCGTATTTCTTGAAGTTTCATTACATTATATTGAATAAATTCCTCTTGCCAAAATCTTTTTATCTTTACGCGAGTGCAAGATGAAAAGGGAAAATATCATTTGCTATCGGTGGGTTTGGGTAAGATGTCCATTAACATTTTCCAGCCTTTGTTTGTAACTAAAATATCATAAAAGTTGCTGATTTCTTATGAGATTTATGTCGGGGTATTCTAAATGATGAAATTGTCAACTAAAAATAGATTCCAATACAGGAGTTGCATATACTGGAGAAAATAAGACTAGATTGTTGTTCGTCTGTTCATAAATGAAAATGTACTTAATTAATATAAAAAGTAATACAAGGAAAAATCAAATTCTGTATCGTTTGTAGATATGAACTTATACATCACCAATATACTTACTATCCATCAGCTGTTCTTTGATGAGGGTCAACGTGAGAATAGCACAGCTTATGTTTGATGTCATCGCTGTAGGTGACGTGGACCTGAAAGTGTTAGGTTAAAATAATTATATTTTTTAAAAGATTAAGTTCCTCAAATTGATCATCCGCTTTGTCTGTTCTACTTGCAACATACAACAATATTGTTTTAATTAATGTTTACAAACGAAGACATTCAACATAGTTGATAGAGAACGAAACATCATATTGTCAAACATACTATTTGTAATCTTTGGAATTGACAATTGTTACATACGGATAATTGTACAGTCGCCATTAATACCTATATATCACTCATATCTACACATCTACATATGAGTACACGTAAGCATATTATTAGACACATAAAGATTGCCGTCTTTGCAATTGTAAGTATTTGTAACGGAATAATGCCTCAAATTCTAACGTTGCCAAATTCACTTCGTCGTTACGCCTAACATTGACATATATCGTGCATATATGTGTGTTTGCTTGTTTAGTGCGTGTAATTGATCTGCATGAATAGCAGATAAACAGACATACACTTCAACAAATTATATGTTTCCATTTAAAGTATACTTAGTTAATCTGTACGTACATCGATGTTCTCCAGTAGGTATGATCGCCATATTCGATGGCCTTCAGCATCTGTAGTAAGTTGTAACCGTAAGGCATACTTATCGTTGTAATTGCTATCTATGGTTGTGAAGTTGAACACATACGATTGGGCTTCCCAAACTTCACCCTTTTTCAAAGTCTGTAAATGAAAGTGTTTTGTTTGTAGCAAAAACATACTTACAATTATATACAAACTGATTAATGCAACCTAATTGCGATCACGCTTGTTATTAAAGTACTTTTTTAAATGTGAGACATATATAACACGATGAGTGTTGAAAGCAATACTCGGTAACTGTGCAGACGCGCATTCTAATAGTAAATTGCCATGTTGATAAGTTGAATAAACAAGAGGCCCATGAGGGCCTATGCTCTACTGGCATTGATCTGGCTTGTTTCAAAAGGAACCAATATGTCATCAATATTCAAATACCATCTAAGTTTGGTGAAGATCAGATAGTAAATGGAAGCTCTATTGTGTTCACAAGCTGTATTATAGCAATTTTGACAATTTCAAGGGCCATAATCCAGCCATGCATGGGTAGATCTGGCCGTTTTTTAGAAATGAACAAAACTCTCATGGATATCTAACTACTGTATAAGTTTGATTGAGATACAATAAAAAATAAGGACTGTATCATGTTAACAAGCCCTATTATAGCAATTTTGACAATTTCAAGGGCCATAATTCAGTCATGCATGGGGCGGATCTGGCTTGTTTTCGAAAGGAATCAAGCTCTCATGGATATCTAACTACTGTATAAGTTTGGTTGAGATACAATAAACAAAAAGACTGTATCGTGTTAACAAGCTCTTTTATAGCAATTTTGACCATTTCAAGGGCCATAATCCAGTCATGCATGGGCGGATCTGTGGCTGGTTTTCGAAAGGAACCGAGCTCTCATGGATATCTAACTACTGTATAAGTTTGGTTGAGATACAATCAAAAGTGAAGACTGTGTCGTGTTAACAAGCTCTTTTTTAGCAATTTTGACCATTTCAAGGGCCATAATCCAGTCATGCATGGGCGGATCTGGCTGGTTTTCGAAAGGAACCGAGCTCTCATGGATATCTAACTACTGTATAAGTTTGGTTGAGATACAATCAGAAGACTGTATCGTGTTAACAAGAAATTATTTACGGACGGACGGACGCACGCACGCACGCACGCACGCACGCACGCACGCACGCACGCACGCACGCACGTACGCATGCACGGACGACGGACAAATCGGCACGACATAAGCCCTTCTGGCCTTTGGCCAGTAGAGCTAAAAAGTATTTAATGTAACACAAATAACAATCGGTCATTCTTATACCTTTGCGGTACTTATGGACCAATTTCCTATACGTGTAAGTTTTATAGATTGGCATTCTCATATATTGAACTATTATTCTAAAATCTTAATATAAAATGACATGTTCAAATATATGAATTAATTCATTTTACATGTATATCAATAAAACTCTTTAATGATATAAAATGTTTAAATGGCTTTCTTCCCCTTTGGAAGACATAATATACAACGTTTTTTATGATTAATTTCATCCACACCTGTAATGAATAGTACGTCGACTATAGTTGCATAATAACTTAATCACATTTTGCCATACTTTATACGTTGTTTACACGGCACACGTTACTAACCAATATTATGTACAGCATACCTTCATCCGTGTGCCACATGATTGCTGCTGTGTTTGCACTGCTATGAGAGTATCCTCTTGAAATGTATCTTGCGGCTTCAGGAAGACATTCTTAAAACATTCGTCGCCTTGTACATCACTGTATATACATCCGATCGGAACTGTTGGCTGGAACACTACAGCGGCGGTTTCTCCCTTCCTTATCACAATCGACTTGCTCTGAAACTGTTCATATGAATGAGCATATTGAGATCAGTAGATTATTACTAACTTATACATTTAAAACACGTCCTTCTCACTCGCCTCTTTTGCCAGATCAAATTCTTCTGTATTATCTCATTCATCCTTTCCTCGTTCAAGTTAAATGCATACTTCCGGTTATAGTTGACTATTGTCATGTGTCGCTCTCTTTCATCTTTGATGTCATCTGTTCGATGCTTTCATTCTTTACATTTTAAACTAAAGAAAGTATACCTGTATTCCAGCATAGAACGTGTTACTTTCCACCATTCCTGTTCTATAGCCAGTCCTTGACTTAGACAACTGTACACCGCAATATATCTTTAAAGAATAAATAAACAAGAACATATGTCATTCTCAGAAAAGTAAACACATAAATTACTATGTATGTTCTTCAACGCTTATGCATTGTCTTTATCTAAAAACCCTAAATGTATTACAATGTCATCACTTGTATATTGTCGACCGTTTATCGTCACAGCACTAATTGCCTACAACTGGTTTGTTACAATTTATTATGCTTCGCCAATACGAATGACACTAAGAGCATGGTGGACATAATATATGTCGTGCAGAGGTGTTGTGAAAGATGTAAGACACGTAGTATATTTTCGTGAGTTTCCTAAACGTAAACATGTTATTTGATGTTAACATAATTGTTATCGGTAGTTAATATTCTAAGAACCAATGCGACGTACTATACTCTATAATTACCACATAAGACACAGTCAAAGTAACATAAACCAAATGAAACATCAAACTCATTGTCTTGGGCGAAATTGCTTGTTCATGTTTCGAACAATCCTTTCTTCCTCATCCGGAGAGTTTTGACAAATGCAAATGCACTTAAAGTCGTCTGTATCATACAAATAATTCACTCAAATTCCAGAAATCATATCAACATGGGTTTGGTAATGAAATCATACCATTTTGATAACTAGTTCAACAAAATCCTTTGAAACCAAGAATCAATTGTTTAAAATCTAAATAAAAATGAACTACGTGTATATGTATATAAGTTGCATATGCCATGCAGGTATCACCAATGGTGGTCACGCATGACTTCTCCATCACTACATGTTTCAGTTTATTTATCCAAATTGGTAATACGTAATACATACGTATAGTACAAATCAAGCAAATATCAATGCATTTCTCTTTACATATTTAGGATTTTAAATCTATACTTACGTCAATTCCAAGTGTTACTGAACGATCTAGTAAGTCTTGTTCTGTCAGATATCTTATCATTTCAGAAGGATCGTGAACATGAAATAATTTCCCATTGATGAACCTATAGCAAATGAAAACTGAAGTAAATTAATGTATTTAGCATCCGTTAACATGGCATATCTCGTATATCTGTCAACTGATTAATTATTGAGAAGTGAATGTAATAGCCAATAAAAGTCACGCATTAAGAGTGGTTACCTCCCCTGATATCATGCTTTTGCGTATAAAGAGTCGGTACAGGCTATCACAATCAGGCAGAATTCTTCTAGTTGGATTGTCCGAGACTTCAGACGAAACTTTCAAGGAACTGGTTTATCAATTAATGTTCTTTCGATCACAATAATTGCATTACTGTGCAGTGGAAAGAATTGCGAGTTTTAGAACGATTAAGATATTGAACGTTTCAATCTTGACTGGTATTACGATGGACTTGATTGATTCCATATAAAGTTATAGGACAACAAATTAAATGTAAGATAACCGAACCTACAAATCGTTCAGACGCTTACGCTTCGGCTAGCCTAGCTATATACTGATGGTATATGCATCGAACAAGTTGATACCAGTACATAAGTTTCAATTCATTGATTTCTGTTAAGTATAGTAAAAGGTAAGAAATTAATATTGTTGATTATCGTACTCACCAATACGTTGTAAAGTATACATGATCTGTTGTATTATTCATATTGTCAGATTCACAGTGAAACACAAGGTATGGTTCATAACGTTTACCACCTGAAATATCCTGTAACCCTTGTCTCTCATTAACAAGGTTAACTCTTACAGACAAATTCCCAAGGTTGACACCTGTTGGAGCCTCATCGAACACACCTACAATGCAATTTCATTTCAATCATGTTGGCTATTAATACAAACACTTAACAAGCCTATTTAACTGTGCATTTGGCAGTATTTGGTCAGTAGTTGTCTAATCGTGCTGAAAACTTCATATGATGTTAAAAAGGTGTATGTCATGTTATTGCACATAATTCAAATCTAACACTCAAAATTCGAACACAACTATTGATAGAGATGAGGATGTTGAAAAAGCCAAAATATAAACGTCGAAACAGATTATCTCGTGGATTGGAGAAAAGTCGATTGATGCTTGGGCCCAGCCTGAGTGTTAATTACTGTTTGGTAACGCCACAACATTGACGTAACGTAACCCTGAGCATAAAGTTTGGGTATGTTAAGTTGCCAGATGCGCTGTAGTTTCTTTCCAGGTTTCGTTATTTGTAAAGGTGGACTCCTAATCGTCGGGCAACCTGCAAATGCTACGGCAAACATTTATTTATTTTTAAAGATTATTTAAATAATAACTGATGGTAGCCTACATTTACTTAATATTTGGTTGTTTAGATTATAACAAATAAAGGGATTCTGGAAATAACCTCAGATCGGCAGATAGCGGCTTTGACAGTCTTAAGCCTTTTTCGTGTTGCTCAATTCATAATCGCCACATTTTGTGTTTTTTGTATGTAAGTATTGTAAGCCAGTCCAATTGGACTATTTGCTAAAATTATTGTGCGCCAACCAGCGATTTTCCCGTGCATTTGTTGTTTTTGCCGAATCATTGTTTACGCACTGTTCTCCATAAATCAGTAAATCTGATCAAATGATCATGATAGAAACTGCATCAATAGCCAATGTTTAAAATTTCGTGTACAAATATAGATGAATAAAAATGTGCACAGTTAAAGTTTTGTTAAGTTTATTATTGCAGTAAAACTTCAGATTCATATAACAAACGAAATCAACTGACAAATACATTGTTATCATAATTCTGGCACGAAAGAACATGAAGAAATAGGCTGATAATTCGACAACACTGTCATGATACCAAACATATGATTGAAATAACAAGTTTACTTAATATCCTTTACTTATCCGTTGATATAGCGAAGGAAGTTATTATTAATTGAGGTGTCGAGAGCATACTCGTTTAATAAAACATATAAAGGGACCAAGGGATCAATCCAATTTGCGAAAAAAGGATGAAACTATAGCAACACAAAAATTTGCGGGTTAATAGCAGTTTTCAAAAACTCACACAGAAAACAGTTTGAACACTTACTTACCGTCATGATCTTGTACCAATGGACTATCTGTAAACAATATATAATTGGTAAATCAATATATCATTCGAAGCATATTATATATATATATATTTTATAACTTTTATAGCGACGAGGATTAGGGACCTTCCGGTCGCGGTTTCAGTTCAATTTCTTTATTCAAGTATTAATGCGTCTGGCCCATATATATCACTATTTACAAATAATACAATAATAATGACACACTTGGAATGAGTTAAATTGCAGAAACAGTTTCGTTAAGAGATATTCCTAAATATTGAAATAGTGACATGATTGAACATACACGTTAGCTGTATAGTGTTAACTATTAACGCGGTGGACAAGATGGAGTAACGATGGTCCAGGCACATTTCCTATCCTTATACCCATGAATCAAGAATACGTGTTAATTCGCCATAATGATTCTGAAATACCGCTGCAAACGTAACATGACTTTGATACTACCGTTCCATGAAGTTAACTATGACTTCATAATACAATAATTATTACTGAAATACAGAACAGGAATATTGCTTTTTATCGTATATATAAGTACGAACTATATGTTGAATATTCATATTTAATTGTCCTTAATTAAATTATAAAATAATTTACCTATGCAAAAAACAAAACGTTTAAGCATTATTGAATTAAGTCGATATTGAATCGACTGTCTACATTTCCTCAGCTTGATGCTGTATGCCGTGTTGGTAACGTTAAGCGTTCGCACTTCGACGTCAATCCCTTCTTCAGTTAGATTATCAGTGGATGGGTGGATTCCTAAATGAAGATATACTAACGATAAACACAACAGCAACATACGTGTTCAACATTTTGTCGATTAAGCCTTCATCTTGTTATTGTTTTACTTTTTTAAATGAAGATATAATATTCTTGAATCCGGAAATAATGTCGATATTTTCATTTGACATGTGCAGGTTTCACCGCAATTAGCGAAGTATGCATTTCACATCCATTCGCTTCCACCGACTTCCAACCTTAGATTGTGAAAGAAACAAGGATTTAGCTCCTAGTATAGGAAGTGTGCTGGTTCTAACATATTTCTAAAAGTATATGTTTGGGTAACAACCGCCGTGCTAAATTACTTAATAGTGCTAATACATTATATTAGTTAAAACAACTGATATTTCAAGAGGGAAATACATTGGTTACACAAAAACTGTAACATGATTGGCTGGTTGCATCCTTTTATGCTAGCAAGTCGTTCAGTTAGTTAGTTATTTTAGGTCGAATACTATTGGCGAACATATTCGACTAGTAATACAGGTAGTAGGCATATGAAGTAAATTGCAACATAACTCAAACACTGTTATTGTTTGCATGAACCGACTGATTTCATCAATACATGATTACCGTACCTTTCATATACACGGGATTCATCGATCCACATCCTCCTGCAATAGGGACGCTTTCCGAATCCGGCATCAACCATTGTTCACCAGAATAGAATGCTGTATACCACGATTCCGTAATGAAACTGTCATCAACAGGATTGTGGGAGATCAAGTCATTGTTAACGATATTAATTCTTTGTCTTCGTCCTAAATCAGGTATAACTGGCACTTCATCTGAACAGGTAAGTTCTAGACAAAACACAGATAGGAACAATACACCCAATGAATATATATGTCGTAAGTGAATAAGTCACATAATTACGGAGGAATAGATACACGTGCGGTGGAATAGATACACGTGCGGAGGAACAGACGGGCAGAAGGGTAAACTATGGGGAAGTTAGGCCTTTGTGTCACATTGTCATGCCATTAGCTATCACACACAATATGAGGCCAACATATTAAGCAATACTAAATCATGATTACAAACCTAGTGATATGTTAAAATAATATCACAATGTATACGAAAACAAAATGTATACATTTTAGAAAAAATACGTTGTTCGGTTGTAAAATGTACCTTATTGTAGAAAAAATACGTATCAAACCTTTCAACGCGCTTACCTTTTCGGCATTGTGAAAGCGTCTCGAAAAAACCACTTTTACATCTACAAGTTGTGTTGATGCACACTGCATTATCATCTGAACATGCCTCGTCGTTGTTGCAGGCATAACCGAAACTTGAAACTGCAATACCAATTATACACTGTTTAAAGGTAAGTTAAATAATTGTTTTGAATTATTTTATCGAATAACTGTCGCTGTCTGTGCATTTAATTTCGTCATTAGGCTATTTCGATGAATTGTACAGATTAAATTACGCTGTAAAGTCACTCAGTTTTAAGTACAATATATGATAACAATACACAATTATAAAAAGATCGTTAAAAAACCGTCCATGTGACTCAATGCAACTTCATTTAATAACTTAAGTGATAGATTGCCTATTTAATTGACAGATACAGGCCTAAGTGTTTTTAGGATTTGCCAATTCCACGGATAGAGATACAAAATAATCAAGTATATGTATAATCCTATTGCATTCACGATTATTTTCCACGTCTCTATACTGTTGTTAGTATTACCTACAGTACTGTAAATCAGGACGATGTATTTTCAAAACATCTTATCTCGAAATCACGACCACTAAAACATTTGAGTATGTTCCAGATCGATTTGACACGTCGTCTCCGAGTTTTCACGACAATGGATGATGTGACATCTGTTGTTTAGCAATATTTAACATCTTTAATTGAACTTGTTTGTGATAAACACATTTAACCACTGCTACTTTTGGTATTCATTGTATTACACATGATTAATTACAACAAATGTACTAGAATAGTTATTGTCATATCAAGGACTTTAAAGTCAAAGAACTATAATGACATGTACAGCTTACGCATGTTCTTGACGAAATTATATATTGCATGATGAATTATTTTAATTCAATCCAAATGAAGCCATCGTAAGACTCTTAACTGATTATGCATGAGTTGATAGTGATAACATGAAACGAATGATATGTACAACTCATTTTCTTTTAATGCACCATATAATTCTCATGTTGCCGAGTACTGGGCTTCAGGACTTGTCTTAAGATAACATATATATATTCAATAGTATGCCTTGGATCAATTTGTTCAATTAAATAAATAAAACGAACATTGTCTTCACTTGTTGTGATTTTTCCCCCTGCAAATAGAATACATGGTCTATATTTCTTTGTATACCTGATACCTATTGTATTTATTATCAGAAAGGACATATGCAATATTATTTCGTTTATGAATATTGTTTACGGCTGTTTACAATGAGGACTACGAAATACACATTACACTATCCACATGTATTTGCTAATTGTATTATAGAATAATTATATCTGTACAGTTTACTGCATTTAAACAAAACATATAGCTTTTGAAGTGATTACCCAGACATTGAAATTCCCTTTAGTCAAGATCGAAAGTGTTCTAAAATTATTTACAGAATAATACATAAACGATTCTGATAAATAAGGTACATGCTGATACTAATGCATTAAGTACACGCAATTATGTGTTTAAATATAAAAAAAAGTATATATACCTGTCCATATCTTCAGTATAGCTGTTGCATTGTTAGATCCTTGTGAGAATTTACCGCCAGCAAAAATGTCTGCTATGCAAATCACTTTTCCAAAGTCAACACCACTTCCGGGTTTCCAAACTCTAAGTGTTGTGTTTGTATAAGCATATGTTAATCCCCCATAGCAACACGGTGAAGCTGTCTGTGATGTACTATAAGCCATTCCTCCTGTTCCCGGGAACCTAAAGCCGCTGTTATAACCATCTTGTGACTCAGCCTTGGTCAGAAGAGATATACACTTTGACTTTATGTTCAATTGCATAAGTACATGTGCGAACAAGTCACATTCGAGTACGTTTATGGGGAAAAGCACAAACTTGACTTTTTAAACAGATTGGGTGCTCATCAACAAGGTGCATATGTTCATTTAAATAACTTCTTACACCATTTATATCAAACTTAAATAAGCCTGTAAGAACTTTATCACATCCTGCTTCGATTTTAATAAGACGGGGTAAAAGCTAATGCGAACTTATATTGTTCAGAAATGCCAACTTGTACCATTTCTAACGAACGGGATTAACTAGATGGTGCGTGCATACATAGTTTCTTATCATAATTTGATCGTTTCCTTAGTTCACCAATGTTACATTACAGATTTTCTTTATGGGGAAACCTAAAACACTGATCAAACTGTATGTGTAGGCAGTTTGTTCTATTTCAGATGTGCGTGTACAGATACAACTAACGTATAATATTCGCGAACTGATTTGATTAACTCTTACGTTTAATTATAATTGACCTAACTCTTGAGCTAGATATCATGTATCAACTAGAAATAATTACGTAAAGTGAATACATTTTTTCTGAATTGATATTCATATTCATTTTCACTCGGAGAGTAAACATGAAATGAAAGCAATGAATACAACAGAAAACGGCACAAAAAAGGGAAATTTATGCAAATGGCTATATATGACATACTATTTCAATATGTAAATTATATAAATAATTATAAAAAAATAAGGGCTACTAATGCAGGTTCGAATATAGAAAGTATCTATATCGAAGGGACTGTTTTCTAAACGAGACTGGGCGTTGCTTGTATTACGTTCATGTATAGGCGTAAGCTCCATGTCATGTCGTCTGTTTCAATGGTCAAGGTTTTTAATGAGCACATAAATTGCATACCTATTCAGACGGTAATAAGTTTTTTTATATACAAAGTCAAAAAGGCAGTTTAAATGGTTCTTACAGTCTTTATATTCTTAAACAATTAATACCATGGACATTCTTAAAAAAGAAATATTCTACAATACTTATTGGACATACATGTTAATACTCCCTAGTCAGTTGGTAACGGAAATGACCTTAAGTCATTTGTTTTTTTAATTAACTGAATTTTAATATTTTCAATATCTAATAGTCAAACTACCGATCAAATACATGCCTTCAATACTTGAATAACTTATAAAGAAATGATACTTTAACATTCAACACGCAAATTTGCATTTAACAAAACAATTTTATAAACCAAGCAGTTTTTATTGAGTATATTAAGTATAATGAAAGCATACCCATACAATTCCAACAATACTTTCTGTGTCAGTAATTGTCTGCAATTGATAATTCGTTTCCATCTCGAAAATAGAGCCAGGAATCGCACCCAATTGTACTTCACGTTCTAAATCCTGAGTAATTGATGATGATTTCCAAGCTATTATCTCTAGTTCTCCATTTGCGATATATTTCAAGGATTTATACCCATCAAAGTGAACTAAAACTAAAAGAAAATACATTGTTAAAGTTGTTTAAATAACGTTAAGCAAACTAGAATATTACTCGAGTAATAATTTGGAAAACATTATGGTTAACAGGAGTTATTGGTATACATGTTGAAATATTGGTTCTCATGTACTGCAATTTGTCGCTACCTCCTTTAATGTGTGTGTATTGTGTTATCCGTATTGTGTTATATATGGACTGTTTTCAAAGAAGTTTTGTAACCTTAAACACCGTGTTGCGTAAGCAATTAAAAGTGCTCTTTCGTTTTGAAATTTGAAGCTTATATTAAAGATCACAATCATAGAAGTTCCTGCTTGATGTTCGTTTCGTCCTCACCCCAGAGTGATCATTCCGAAAGATTGCATGAACTCTATAGGGTTAGGCTTCTTTTCTATGTTAGAACTTAGTGGTATGCAAACGACCGGTGGATGTTTTTAAAATGATAAATAGAAAATAAGATAACACTGTATAGATGTTACATTTGACTCGACGCAAAACGTTTTGCATTTCTGTTCTGGTACGCAAGTGGTTGGAGCTTGGAAATGCATAGGCGGTAAGTCAATAGTCTATAACATCGTCTTGCCGCAGCTTGTGACTTCGGTCATGTTTATACCACCATTAACATGGAAAATTAACAATCGGAAGAACAGGATAACGAACAACTGGTGTTCTCTTTCTCTGTGGTGTTGTTAAAATAAACTAACACTAGGCGCCATCCGGCGATGGTACTTTACAAGAACCGATATTATTCTTAAAGGAAACCAAACACGTCATGTTGTTATTGTTGCAATATTTGATACAAGGTTGAAAACTATGTGGTTGAATATTGGACAATGTTTGATTTGAGCTTTCCTTTTTTCCTCCAAAGAATAATGTCAAATGATCGTCAGCAAGATTCGTGGTTGAGCATTCTGCTTGAATTATATGACTTATAGTATGATGATTAAGGGATATATATTTTATAAGCAAAAGTTCCATGGGTTATTTTCAGATTAAAATTGGGTTCGACTGTATTATTAAAAACGAAACCGATGTTGGCGATTATAAAATGTTTTTAAAAAAGACTTGATGCACAGGAAATTGATTTTCGTATTCAGAAATTCGGCATTCTCAAGATGGTATGCAATTCTTCCAAGATCATCTCTTGAAATTGAATAACGTGTTTATAAGAACTAGATGCATCATAAGCAAATATCCTACCTTTGTAATTCATCATTAAACCTGCATATTAGGCACACAAACTTGATTGTTGTTGAATCTATTTCCTTAACGATTTAATTATGAACGAAATGAAAGTAATACTCGTATATTTGAAGGTTCGTTTCCTTGACGTACGCCCTATATAGCGTCTGAATAGTATCAGTTGTTATCTTCCAATTGTTGAAGAGTCCACTGATGTCCCATACACAACTAAATACTCAATTGTTCACGTCGGGGGTCTATATACACAATATTGTTTGCGGAATACTGATGGTAGATAAACATGCACACCATGGGTAGCTGAACTGGTCCCAATAAGTTGCATTACATAAACCGTATCAAAAGTAGAAAGAGATCAATCCCCTTAGTCAATCAAAAGTAGAAATAATGAAAGTTTATGAAAATAACACTCATGTTATCTACACGTTGAATTATTATTAAATGAATAATGTAATAACATTATGTTACCTTGTTAGTTTGAGAAATAGAGTCAATGCTATTTTAAGTTACGTAATTAGGCGCAGAACGCGCAATGATATTTAGTATCTGCCAAATCATGACGAAGATAATATTTACATATTTTAACTATTATGTAGATAATGTCTCGATAAAACTCAAATATTAGTAACAATCCGGTACCAAAGTAGCACTGACATAATTATTATTAATCGCGTCTCTGCATCAATGATGGAACTATAACGGATGTGAGTAAATTAGTTTGCAGTAGGGAAAATAAATATCAACCGATATTTCAAAACCGACTATGTAAATATTGTTCGTTGTTGTTGTTTCTGTTAGCATTGTGGCGATTGTCAAACCAATCGCCACAAAAAGGTCTCAGATAATGTGATTAAACCGTTTGAAATTCTAGAATTATCAGGAGATCAAATACATTAACACGGCAAACATATATAATAACACAGCTATATGAAATAGTTAGAATCTGGATTAATCAACGATTCGGGGCATCGGCGAATATAGATGCCAAAGCACTAGCGTCATCAATTCGTCATGAAGCTACCGTATGTAAAACAATGAGACTTACGGCCAAACTTAGATGAATCAGTCCAAATTCTGACAACATTTGTATTGAATCCATATATTACGTATCCATTAAATCGTTCAAAACGACCTCTGTTATCATAAACCATGTGACTCGCCCCTGAAATCAGAATGTAACATACTTTTTTTTCTATAAATCAATCGTGCCGGTTTCAGCGACATTAGCCTGTATCGAAAATAAATCAAAACAAGATGTCGAAATGATCAAAAATTCATAAGTCAGATATATACATAATCAAAGCCCTGGTGGCATTGAAGTTGTGTTTGGTTCAAGCCAAAGAGGATTTGATAATCTGTTAGCTACTTGAAGCAGATTTTTAAACTAGTAGGGAATGTTGGCAAACTGTTTTGCAAAGCAAATATTATGGCCAACATAATTATTAACACAATTCAGATTTCTTACATTTCACGCAAATTATTCTGTTATTGTTTTGCATTGAGCTTGATAGCTGTGAGTTCTATAGTAATGCTGCTAGTTGAATGATAAATGGCTGGTTTTCCATTGGAAATAAATGTTTTTACTACCAACAAGAATTTTAAAAAAAGAGGCCCTTACTCTACTGAACTAACTCGACAGTTTCTCAGATTGTTTTTGTTTTTAGCTAAACTAAGCTAAGTGCAAGGTGAGATATTGTGATCAGTCATCGCCCGGCGTCCGTCATCGTCGTCGTCGTCGTCGTCGTCATCGTCGTCGTTCTCCGTCGTCAATACGTCCGTCTATTAACAATTTCCTACAAATGACTTCGCCTACTAAACCAATGGACTGATTTCAAAATAGCTTCACAGGAATGTTCCTTAGGTGGACCTCTTTTAAAGTTGTTCAAAGAATTTAATTCGTTGCTGCTGCAGCAGAAAAGGGGAAAATTGCCAAAAGTTTTGTTCCTTGGAAAACCTTTTACCAAGATTGTTCAAATTATTCTGATCCGTTGAAAAGCATGGCCGCCAGGGGGCGGGCCTTGTTTACCTTATTTGTGCATTGTAAAAACTTTAAAAATCTTCTTGTCCGTAAGCACCTGCCTGATTTAAAAATGATTTGGCGCAATTGTTTCTTGGGTGACCTTCTACCAAGATTGTTGAAATTATTTCAATCTAATGAAAAACATGGCCGGTAGTGGGCGGGGATTGTTTTCCTTATATGTAATATAGTGAAAACTTAAAAAAATCTTCTTCTACTTATCACTGGCCCGATTTGAACATAATTTGGCACAAATGTTCATTGTGTGACCCTCTGCCAAGGTTGTTCAATTTATTCTGATCTGTTTAAAAACAAAGCCACCAGGAGGGTGGTTTGTTTTCCTTATATGTATAGAGTAAAAACTTTGAAAACTATTATTTTAGTGATTGTGATCGCTTATCATCGTATTAGAATAATTGGATGTAGCACACAGAATTTGCCCAAAGCATAAGTCTATTTCAATAATCATTATATACAGGTTGCGAGCAACTTCATGAGCATGTTTTGCGAAAATCTAGTGGAAAAATATGACTTGTACATTTTTTATAGAGATAAAAAAAACTATAAACTATTTTTGAAAAAATAATTTTCAAAATTCGGGTCAATGGACCTTAACCCAAAGTTTTCTCTAAATCCATATAAAGCAAAACAGCCCCACCCACTGGCTTAAAGGAATCTGATAGAGGGTCACCCACTGACTATTTCTACATAATAATTAGAAAATCGGCCACATACTTTAGGAGAAGAAGGTTTGTAAGTCTTCACTATAGCCCTTGGAGACAAAAGACCTGCTCACTGGCCGCCATGTGTTGACTATCCAAGATTTGAAAGTATCTGAAAGATGGTCACCTAAGGAGATTTCTACAATATTCTATGAAAACTGACTTAAGAGTTTGAGAGATAACGAATTTTAATTATTTAGTTTAGGTTACAATTGATACCAGAATGATGCAAGGATCCAAAATAATTGATGCAATCTTGGTGAGGAACTTGTTTTATGTTTCCATTAAAGCCATATAAGGCTCAGCCCCGCCACTTGGCGGCAATATGATACTTCCAATTAAAATAGCTTGAAGAAATCTGATAGATGGCCTTTCAATGACTATTGCTGTACTCTTTTTGAAAATCGGCCAGACTCTTTCAGAGGAGAATATATTTTAAAAGTACCAAATGTCAAAAAGATAAAAAGAAAAAAATATTTATAATGTATTAAAAAGAATCGTTTCTGTGTAATAAAATTACACTTTCACGGAAATTGCGGAGTGCGAAAATGGAGAAATAATACTGACTTCTTATTTTCCTGCGATGACATCATATTAGGGACTAGTTTGGATTTCAATATTGCGGCTCAACGTCATTAAGAAGCATATGCTATAGCTATACACGGTTCGTCGTCTTCTTTCGAAGAAAATAGCGACAAATCAACTGTTGATATTGGACAAATTGTTTTAGGAGAGTATATACGGCAAGCATATAGCATATTTAGGGATCAGACCACAGCAGTTTGAGTCTGTTAGACGGTCAGAAACGAGCAGCGAGTTAAAAAGCTGAACTGAAATTGCTCGAGTTTGTGCAGTTTTTCCTACGCTAGACGCTTTTATAAGTTATGACAGGTTACAAGTGTAGTATAGTGGTCTGTCCTATTATGTAGCTATGTGTTTGTATAAGGGGATACTTATACTGCCTCGCTATAGGGCTAGCTTTTGTAGCGACGTGGTATAGTGTTCGCGTACCGGACAAGAGGTCCCGAGTTCGAGCCCTGTTCGGCTCGGACTCTTTCAGATCTATTTTTAATTTGATTTCTATTTGCTTTGAATATTTTTCTACTTTCATTTGAAAATCATATTCTATAAGTCCATGGCAGCCAACGCCGAAAAATGGTTTATCTTCGTATGACCAGGTGCTAAATCCCCAGGCAAAAACCAAAAGGTAATGTAACCAATTATTGATGGAACCAATCCTTACCTACGGAGTCGGAAAAGAAGCCATCGAAACTAGGGTCTGTATCAATCAATTTTGTCCGAACGACTATAAAACTTGGGTATTCATTGAAGTTGTGACTTTTTTCATAGAAACACATCCGATCTGAAAATAATTACATAGACATATATTAAATATAGAAAACTTAAAAACTGTTGAAATATATAAAGTGTTGTCACCGTTTTAAATGGCACGAGCGAAACGTATATATTTTCACTCTGAAAATTTTCACCCAGTGGCATTATGTTTGTTTATTCTACAATTTCTACATTGCGATAAGTGCACACCCAACCAAAGTCCTTGTTTGGCACTTTTTGTTAATGCATAGTTCATACTGATTAAGGATACCCAGCACATGAGTTATGTTATGAAACAGGAATAATTAAGTGTGCAATATCACTAAAAGGTATTACCTCATTTAATGACCATATTCAATGTAGAATATATACGGGAACACATCTCTTGTTATGATGATGGATTTTGATGGTTCCCGTTAGATGTATTTCTAACACAACTCAGATTCCTACGTACATGTTATCTGAGTTTCGGGATGTGCATCAGCGAAACAAGAACTTTGACTAGCAATATCAATATGACTGCTTCGATAGGCTTAATATTTATATTGTTTCCTTCTACCTTAGTAATGTGTTCTTCATACAAATCAACCAAATTAATGTTTCATCAGTTATCCAATGGCATCTTGGAAAAACATGTCATCTGATTACATCAACATTATACAAACATATCAAGACAGTCTTAATTATTTTGGAAAAACTTCTCATGCAAACTCGATACTGAGTTGGGCCTAATTCTTAACTAATACATGTAACTTGTGATACGAATTTATTGAAATACTATTGACGATTGCATTTAGACAAAGCCATATTGCGCTTAATATCTAGAATGTAAAATCTTAGTTCATTTTGTAATTGTCAAGAAAAACAGACGACCGTATTTTGATTAAGTTACTTTACCATTGCTGAGGTTACACTTGCTTCCTATTGGAATCCCAGATGAATGAAAATCAGGTTTTGGAAACGATGATTGTTTCCATGCCCTCACTCTGACTGAAGCTGATAGTGTATCTTGTCTGTTTGGGCCTTCCCAGTATTGAGAACTTTCTAAATATGATATAGCAGAGAGGTAAACAAATAAGTTAGACGGCAAAAACGATTCGTTTAAAATCATGAACAATAGTTTAATGTACGATGTTAGAATTTATCATGTTAATTGATCTGAGTGCTTGGTATTATTTAACTAAATCAAAAAAGGTTTTACATCAGTTTTTTGAGATTTGCAAAACTGCATACATCTAAAGTTAGAATATGTATGTATATTCAGAGTTTCAGTACATATGTTACAACTGACATCCTTTTGAAAACCACTTTTATAGGTTAATGCACATTTACTTAAGGTTATAAAGGATATCGTTATATACTGCATCTGTATTAATCTGACTAAAGTACACGATCTGACCTATGCGTAGCGTTAATCGGAGATGATTTTAATGAGATTGCACCTGTATATACCACACTGCCTTTATGATGATTATAAGCAGCTGGAGCTGTGACCGTCACTTGTCTCTCGTTGTATAGATACACAATCCCCGAATATGGCGAAACCTCGTCATCATCTCTTAAAGGAAGCCCTGAAACAGATCACAGAAGGGTTTTTAATGACAATAATTTGTTATATCGATACCGACATGGTGAAACGTATGACATGAAGTTATATTTGTGGCCAAGCATTGATTTAATGGAACAAAGGTACAGAATAAGGACTATCAATTTATACATACATGTGCAATATACTTATTGGATTCACTTACGTGAATAATTGATGCATAAGGCAAAATGTATAATCTAGAATTACACTATGAATATATTTTTGTTCCAATAATAACAAGTTTAGAAGTATATGATGACATGTAAAACCCGGGGAACTCACTTAATTGCTAATTTGTTTGTCATTTATATCCCTCTCCAAGAGTGCGTTAAATACCAAACTTTCAAAATGTATGCACGCGAATGCGTATATACGAATCGGGATAGGACAGATTATTAATCTACCTACATACTACATACTCTTATATGAATTAAGGACCAGTTTAATACAAGGTAATATAGATCCTACTTTATCAAGCTTTTTCAAATACTGGTCCAGCGTGTGTGTGTGTGTGTGTGTGTGTGTGTGTGTGCTTGTGTTTTAGCATACTAGATGTTCGTTAACGAACACTGTAAACATAAACAAGGTATATATTTTCAGACTAGCCCTGTCCTTCAACCGAGTAAATGGTATGGTAGCACATGGTTGACATATCAACTGTTTGTACGAACCGTTTCAAACTAAAGGATACCCAACTTCCACACTGAAATCAAAGCTGGATTAGTTTAAACTTATTAATTTTGCATCGATAGCAAAACAAGCTGTAAGCTTATATTAATTACGTTATATGTCTGCTTCCTGGAAACATAACCAGTACTCGCGCCATTTGCGTGGAAGAAACCCAAAGGCAAAACCCGCTCATCACGGGATTCGAACCCGGAACTCTTTGTACGAAAGGACGACACTCTACCATTGCACCAGTAGCTTGTCTTCCACAGTGGTTTACAGTTTTAACAAATGAGCGGTGCTCCAAGAAAACCGAAGTAACCAATATTATTAAATGATGATAGATATAATGGACAATGGTAACCAGATATTTATTAAACGTGACTCATTAGCGAACAGTGTAGAGCCATATCTGACTCAGCTGATACAAACGCCTTAATTATACTTTTTACTTAGCGCCGCTCGAATGGTAAATTTTCTCATATATATAGTTGGTAACGACGATTTACATTTTGACGTGCTAAATCAGTTGATATGTAACTACGCGACAACAATAAACGCTACCTTGAAACTTGGCAGAATAAATATGAGCATGGAATACTTAGGAGAAACGGAACATTCTCTCCTTTAACGCTGAACTCTCTTTCCATCAGTGCAATAACAATGTTTTTATTTCACTTGCAAATGGCTTTAAACAGATGCGTTATTAGCCGGTAGGTAACAAGTATACTGCTAAGGTTACACTATTTCTAACAAGATTAAACAGCTAAAACAATATAAAAGGAAGTACAAATTGTTGTGTAAAGAACATATTTTACATACAACATTCATACAAACTGGTGTAATGTATCTATATACTTATAATAACATCAAAAGTATCGCTTGTTTAGAACCAACGGTTATTCACCACCGGTACCCTACCGGAACCCTAACGGATATACAAATACGTCCACAAATCTCTATAACCCGGGATCTGAATACCGGGAAGTTGCGGTCTTCATACACTTATACACTATATATGGCCACTTTTATTCCATGAAACTACGGTATATAAATCAATGCTATTAACTGACTGTAATGACTAGCATATAACAAGTATCTGTGATCATTGGCGAGCTTGCATTATATATGGCGAGTATGCAGTAGTACTCAGAGGGTGTTACTCATCAGGCATTGGTATTATATTGGTATCATATTAAAGACTGATTGGCAACAGGTATCAAATACACAACATAAATAATGAATAAAGGAAATCAAAGGTAATCCAAATGTTCTTTTAGGTCGAGTTTAATTGGTATAACTAGCTGTTGTTATAATTGCACAAATAACACCATTTATTGAAAATCGTGCAGGGAATATCAGAATGCAACGGACACATGTTGAATAATCTAAAGTTTGTATATACACATTACGAGTAAATCTCATCTGTATCTATCTAGAAACGAATAGATTGAACTTTTAAAAGTGCAAAGTCTTCAGACAGTTATCCTTGTGGGAATGTATTTGTCATCAACAAGGATATGCCCGTGTACACCTAGTACTGTAATGAAGCATTGACATATTTTCAAGACATGTCTCAATGGATATGTTGAGTAAATTTTATGATCAAGTTTTTCGACGAACAAATACCACTTTTAGTACAATAATCGCACATGTTATAATTGGGTATACCGTACATGTACACGTATAGGGCACATAGTAAAACTAACTGATATAATATTAGCTGTTTTGCAAGTACTGAATCATAGTTACACTTGATAGTCCTCCTTATCTGGAAAACTGGGGAAATCGTTAAAGGAGATATCAATATTTCTAGACTCGAAAATAAGGCTATCAATAGCATTTCATTCGCACACAAAGAAAATTATTTCAAAGGTAAATAGCATTGTCAATAATTTCTCTCTTGATCCATTATAACAGTCTACATTTTTCGTGCTGGTTTAATTTCCCCACACAGGATATTGTTTATATATATAATGTGACTTGAAGTTTTAAATGCAGATAGCAGGTACATCGCATAATGAATAATTATAGAATACTTTTCATTGAGTATAAACCAATACGAGTTCCGATTCATAAGACATAACATGTTGCAGTTGCAATACATAGTTTTGTATTGTACTACGAGATACATGGAAACATTGATATCTTGCGAAACCGATTGTATGGTACTGTAATATATTTTATTGTATTGCATCACAATATAATTAATGATCGGCGTGTGAATCAAGCCCCACATCTGCACTTCGAATGACGTGTAACATATTCAATGGCGTTAAAACATATTGCAATGGCGTCACAATATATGTCAGTGACGTCCCATATTCCATATTTGGAACTGATAGTAATCAGTCGTGTTTTGTTTTTGCGAGAACAAATGTGAAGTTTGCGCCGGGAAAATGGTCGGTATATACATGTAATAGCAGGTAATATAAATCCATCCAATTATATCGTCATATTAGTTAAAACCTTGGATCGGCTTATGTCAGTAATAATGATTGACAAAACCATTGTGAGTAGCGTTGTTTGTTTTCCACCAACGGGCTAAATAGTATGTATGGAAATGTAGCCAGTTGCTTGGGAAGAATTCCGATTGGAGTTAACCATGAAATTATGGTAAGTTGAGCAGGTCACCTTTAAAATACTGAAGAACTGTTGAAAATGTTGTTCAATGTGGGTTAACCATTGTCAATTGCATATAATCACAACACAATTAATGAACAATTAGATAAAAACAATAAATTGGTATGATAAGATACGACTTACCAATACCAGTGAATATAAAACCCTTGTTTTGTTCGTGTGTATATTTCACTTGCGAATTGGCGTGAACCGATATTTTGTCAAGACCATGAGAATTATCAACACTGTTGTTAAGACATGGAATAAATGGTATGAACCAATCGCTGATAAAATTCTGGAAGTCTTGGAAAGACTGATGCTTGGATAGTTGATGCGAGAAAACCACCAACACAGCATTTAGTGAGGTGGCTATTTGTTGAAAGCGGCTTTATTTTTGTTTGGACACTAAAAGAGTATCAGTATACGATTTGCTGTTGTGCACATGTTCAATCTTTGTATAAATAATATGTTGTAAATGAATAGTTAGATAATAATATTATATCCGTATGATAATATACAACTTACCAATACCAGGAAATATGAAACCCTTGTTAGGTTCGTGCGTAGACTTCACCTGGACATGGACGTAAACAGGCACTTCGCCAAGACCATGAGCGATATCAACCCTGTTTAAGCCATCATCGTTACTTGTTAACTCATACCATGAGCTGATGAAATCTGGATCTTTAAGAGGGGTACCTATTAATGGTGATATACACATATTATACTTAAACAATACTTCTGTGAATATGAGAAAATGTGATTTATAATCCTATTAATCAGTATACTTTTGAATAAATGCAAACTAGTGGAATTAGTGAAGTTTCTATCAGCTTTGTATTAATCAAGTTAAGATAAGAACACACACCTGCATCGTGCCTTCCCCAAGCGATCATCTTAAAAACAAATACCGATGAAATTATTTACAGATAATTTAAAGTGTGTGTGTTTGTACATTTATATTCGAGTGTGTCTTACATTCGATAAGGTCGGCCAACATTCCTTCCGACGTTTGGCAAAAGTCACTGTGACAAGCGTCATTCGGCTTTCAACGATGGGATAATAGTCTATGTGGAAAAGCAGCCAATTTCTATGAAAGTATCTTGTGTGGAGTACTGGTGTGGGAAAACCAGGAAATATATGAGTAGGTGAACTGGCCGCCGTGATATGACTGAACAAAATGTTAAAAACGGCGCTAAACCCCAACATATCAATCAATCAATCAACTTACATTCGATAAACTATTCGCTATCCCTTCCAGTCCGTCCATATAACATGCTTGTACTCCGAATTCAATTTGATTTGAGATAACACTTACCTTTACACAAACTAAACATCAGTATAACGATATGTATCATTCCTTCCCTTAATTAAATAACGGCATTTCACGACAAACAATGCGAAAACATTTAGATATTGTGATATTGGAACACTGATTAAGACTTTTAAAATATTATGATTGATGGGCAGATGTAAACTCCTGCCAAATCGATTGCTTGATAGTATTATGATCAATTACGTTAATCACCTTGATCATTATTACATGTTGCCTTATAAGTAAGTAAGTAAGTAAGTAAATTGTTTATTATTGTGACATGTGTTAAAGAGCATTTAAAGTATACATTTATTCTTTAACAATTATAATTAACACCCGGACCCATAAGTCACCAAAACATACATATTTCATAATATCATACAAATATACAAGATATATATATATACAAAAAAGTGTGCCTTATATGCCATATCTTACATTCGTGTACAATACCAGGATAGTTTGTTTAAATGGCTAAACATAAAATTGAAAGTTTTGGGGTGTTTTTTTTAACGAATAACATTCCCTGAAGGATAAATAGAAACGGTACCGTAGCAATATTAGTTTCGAAAATAATGAACTAAATAGTAATTATCTCTATCCTACTTCTCTACTTTTTGTGATTCAGAAATGCTTTTTTAATATTCACTAAGGTAAAGCTTCCCATTATCAGCTTGGCGATTTCCGTTTGATTTCGTGATTTTCTAGAGCATGTCAGTTTTACAAACGGAAATAATCGACAAGTACAGTAACAATAGCGATATATTATGTAAAACCATGTAATACACATTCTGTGTCCAAGAACGGATATGTCAGAGTCCGTTAACATTGTTTCGCATGAAGCATGTCTATGAAATGAATGGCATCGTTTCGCATTCTTAACATATTGATTATCATCGATATAAAGAACCATTATCCAAACCATTTTCAAACTAAACGTTAGTCACATTGCTTGTTGTTGTCAGTTTACTTTATTGATATATCAAACAACAAAATTCTTAGCAAATAAGACACTTGTCCAATCTGCTGCTATGTTTTGTCTATTTATAATTTATGGCTTTAAATACCTCTTTCTTTAAAATGCCTTCTATTTTCATAGGCAATACTATTTCATTTTACCAACAAATCGCATTCTTTGATAAATTATGATATGACATTTCGCCCCTGAAATGTTATGGTTTCAAATTGAATTAAAAAACGAACATAATCCTTTCACAAACGCTAGAAAAATCATAACACTGCTGGACTGGATTTGATCAAACCATCCTATGTTTATCTGGCATGCTTACTCCGTATAATTTAAATGTATTAACAAGATATACGTATTTTCTAACGGTTTGAATATAAAGTACATGAAGGAACCCTTAAAACCAGCACATCTCTTCGTATTTAAGTTTCAATATTTCAATTATCTATCTGCAAATTCGACCAAACATTATAAATCATCATTTCAAATCATGCTTCAAACAGGAAAGATTCATTATTTTTAGCGCGCTTTCAAGCCGGAGTTCAATGGTTACGGTCAATAGGACTCCGCCGTGGTCAAGTGGTTAGCGTCGGGGATTTAAAACCGGGCGTCCCGGGTTCGATCCCCATTTAAGGTACGGTATGGTGGAGTGCCCTTGGGCAAGGCAAAACTAGCCTAGTACTGGATTGTTTTCACAGGGATCATGAATAAGTGAACTGTCGCCGTGATATAACTGAAATAATAATGAAAACAGCGTGAAACCTCAATAAAACCAATATGTAGAATATGTCTTTGCATAGGCGGTATCTAATATGTAGATTCAATACAGTGAATTTATCGGATATATATATATATCGAATATGTCTTTGCATAGGCGGTATCTAATATGTAGATTCAATACAGTGAATTTATCGGATATATATATATCGAATATGTCTTTCCATAGGCGGTATCTAATATGTAGATTCAATACAGTGAATTTATCGGATATATATATCGAATATGTCTTTCCATAGGCGGTATCCAATATGTACATTCAATACAGTGAATTTATCGGATATATATATCGAATATGTCTTTGCATAGGCGATATCCAATATGTAGATTCAATACAGTGAATTTATCGGATATATATATCGAATATGTCTTTCCATAGGCGGTATCCAATATGTAGATTCAATACAGTGAATTTATCGGATATATATATCGAATATGTCTTTGCATAGGCGATATCCAATATGTACATTCAATACAGTGAATTTATCGGGTGTATATATCGAATATGTCTTTGCAAAGGCGGTATCCAATACATGTATGTAGATTCAATACAGTGAATTTATCGGGTGTATATTGGTATATCTTTGCATAGGCGGAATCCAATATGTAGATCAATATGAAAATTTACCGATTGGTAGTGTCATTTTCATTTTACAAATTTCGCTTTGTATATGCCTTTTGACTTGCTCTGTGCCTATCCTATTGTGATCGATCTAACTAACATTGGACAGTTTCGTACACGTATGGCCATTGTATATAAACATCAAAGTTACATTTACAGTATGAAACTATCATCATGTTTTGATATGTCCCGTTTCTTTCACGGTTCTTATTTAGCAATGCTTTTCTTCTCTGTCTATCATTTACACAAGCTTTCAATTAATGATAAAAAATAGTTGTGTCAGGCGACTCTAAGCCAAAGCATGTACACTTTTCTTGGTGATAAAACATAGACAAAAATGACGCAAAGTTATGCCATTTTATGAACAAATATAATTGTATGAGTATATATCATATGGGTAAATGGAACTTGGATAAAAGCTAGTTATCGTTTGAACCATTTATCATTTCTATAAATACAAGTTAATTGTGAACGATTTGTTCAGGCCCCTACGATTTTTCATATGATAATCTTTATGATTTACGGAGCCAATTAACGTGATTGGCTGACTCCATTGTACATAAAGGGCATACACAATGTTACATATAGTAATTGAAAGGAATTAAACATTCTACGTTAAAAAACAATGTAATTCTCGTTTCGAAGTTTTGGAAATAAATAGTCACCTTATGTTTTTATTGTCATGGATCAAAGTGTCTTTGTGCTATGAACTGTTTTAAATGCGTCAGTGATTGTCGATTACAGGGCGTCACAATGGTAATTATTGTTATAACATAAACAAGTACAAAATCAATATACAAAACATAAGAACAATTTTGCAACCGTTATCACATAGCAAATTTATAATACTAACTTGATGTATCAGAGCGATATCATTCATTTCCACATTGAGAAATATACAGATAAACCCTTTACCACCTACAACATATATGCAGCCGAAGACTTTGAACCGTCAGATATACAATAACTTAATAAACGGAAGTCTTCTAACTCAATAAAGCTGAAACAGTGTGACAAATGAGGACATGTTCAGTTTCTCCTACAGGTTTTCAAAAGCGTCTTTACGTGACTGAAGATTAGTGATAAAATTAGCTTATCACACGCTGTAACTTCGACCTGATTTTTTGCAATACTTGTGATATCGAAGATGAGTATCATTTTATAATTGTATGCCCATCTTATATGGATATACGGAAACAATACATTCGTCAGTATTTCTATGTTAGACCGAGTGTATATAAATTCACTGAACTTATGTCTTCTCACAAAAAAACAGTTTTGTGGAATCTTGGTAAATACATGTACCATGCTATCCGATTAAGACAAGCTAATGTCAACACTGTTATATGACTACAATTTTGGTTGTTACCTGAAATAGTGTTCCAGACATATATTTGTTTATGCGTGATGTTTGGTTCACCCTCCAAATATAATGTTGCTTCAGTTAATTGATTGGTTGAGTTGTGCTGTGAAGATTCGCAGCAGGGCTCAATTATCAATATACTTAACTATTATCACTAGGATTTGAATCGAATTATTATCATTTTGACTATATATGTTATACTATTTTTATTACTAGCTTAAACATACTGCTGAAATTATGTCACGTTGATATCTAAAATGTATATACACTTATGATGTAACAAGAAACATGTATGTTTACGTTACGAAATAAAGAAATTTGAATCTTGAATCTTGAATCTTCAATATAAGTGGGGACTCTGATCAAATAGTCCTTTGATTGTGAAATGGTACTGCTTTATATTTAATCATATTTAGCGGAAGTGAATACAGCTTTGCCAATAAATTTGTATGTATTACATAAACGTGTTTTCTTTTTGCTGCGAACACAATCTTTTGATTGATCGGTGTTTTACGCCGTTTTCAACATTGTTTAGTTATATAATTGTATTTCTTGGGTAAGTCACCAGTACTACTGGTCCATTTATCCTGACACCAGGCAGTCAGTTGTAAGGTTAACCCCGCAACCCTGTGCACTAAGGGTAGCAATAACTATCATCTTTTTTAAATTCTACGCCAATCGTAATTTTTGTTTATACCCTTTTCACTTATAATATATCATCAGCAGACGGCTTTGAAAACATCCATGTAAAATAAGGAAACTCTCTACATATACAAGTATCATAATTGAAAGAAGTTGAAAACATCGTAACAAATGAAGAAATATATCCAGATATTGAACAGCTGTAACCATTTACCGATACTTATACTACACAATTATATTTGGACCGAATTGTAAATATGTTATGCTAAAGAAAGAATTAAACAGTCGATGGTAGCTAGACAGGGTATATTGATAATAGACCGCTATGTTGTAGATAAGTGCATACATACATTTAAGTCATTTATAATTGGCAATTGTTATGATCGGTTATCTATATTCATTAATTAGGTCTAGAGGGATCATTACGTCGGACGAAGACTTGTTTGTTGCCCTTAATATATACATGATATACATCATATGCACGATTTAAATAATCAGATCCCCGTTGCATATGTTTAAATTTCAACCTTTTCATTTATTTTGATACAGTCCTTTTATGTTCTTATATTATCTGTTCCATCAATCTCATCTCAATGCGTTTAATTATCATTCCTTTTTATAACTAACAAGACTCTAACATTTCAACTCTAACATTTCAACTCTAACATTTCAACTCTAACATTTCAACTCTAACATTTCAACTCTAACATTTCAACTCTAACATTTCAACTCTAACATTTCAACTTTAACCTCTTCATATGCCGTACATGTCCTCACATACACGAGCTAATTCGCGCACGAGCCTATTCCTGCTCATGTCATTAACTAGTTTGTCCTAAGAGTGTTCACTTGCACCTTTACAGGTATTTACCTTTTATTGCTTACATCTTACTCGTGTATGGTCATTTTTAGCTCGACTTTTCGAAGAAAAGGCTAGCTATACTTTTCACCATCATTACCTCCATCAACAGACAAGAGAACATAGGATTTTGTAAGAATTATGGCCCTTTTTCGACTTAGAATTTTGGTTAAATTGATTGCACCAATTCCATTTTTTGTCAAAACCATTACAGATATTGCTTTGATACTTACAACACTTATTCACCATCATTACCTCCATCAACAGACAAGAGAACACAAAGGGTTTTGTAAGAATTATGTCCATTTTGACATAGACTCTTGGTTAAATTTTTTGTACCAGTTCACTTTTATTCAAAACCCTTACAGATGTTGCTTTGAAACTTAAAACACTTATTCACGATCATAACATCCATCAACAGACAAGAGTTCATAACTCTGTCCATGTTTTTGTAAGAATAATGGCCCTTTTTCCACTTAGAATTTTGGTTAAGGTTTTCGTACCACCCCATTTTTTTTCAAAACCATTAGAGATATAGCTTATACACTTACAATACTTGTTTACCATCATTACCTCCATCGACAGACAAGAGCACATAATTCTGCCAAGATTTTTTTAAAGAATGTTAGCTCTTTTTCGACTTAGAATTTTGCTTTAAGTTTTTTGTACCACCCCAATTTTGTTCAAAACCATTAGAGATATAGCTTACACACTTACAATACTTATTAACCGCACATTTCTACGTGTACCCACAACATAATTTATGTGTGTATTGTTTGGAGCTACTTTCACCACGGTGTTTAAAGCAGCCGATAATGTAATTAATTGTGTTGCTCAAGTGACGACATTATTGGATTTCCCTTCCAGAGAGGATTTCCCAATTTGTTTACCGTTATTTCTGTAACTTATAATTGATAGACTATCTACAAAGCAATGTTTGTAAAGAACAGACAGACTGTCTTATCAAGTCTAAAAACATTCACGTGTTCTACTTCAATTGTATTAATTATATTTTATATCTAGCATTATATACTATTATATATATATATATCAAAGCTTCTCTCATAATTATTAAGCAAATCTTTACTCCTCATGTTTATACTATATATATATATATATATGTCACATCTAATTTGAATATTTGTATTAAGGCCAGAAGCATATGTAATGCTTATTGCCAACTAAATTTGGAATTGAATTGTATTCATGCTACAAAGCTGTGTTTTTAAAGTAGTGACAAACTGTCTAATCAATGCTACAAACATCCATGTTATTTACTTCGATTGTATTCATTCTACAAAGCTATGTGTTGAAAGCACTGACAAACTGTCTTATCAAGGCTGCAAACATTCATGTGTTCTACTTCGTTTATATGCATTCACCGAAATACTTCTGTGTGAGACCCTTCCGTAAATGGCCATTTTCGAACTTCGAAACGAAGTGACTTTGTATGTGTTTAATTCAGTGTTAAATATTGCATTTGAAAACAATTGCATGACTGCGTCGTCCAGCTGCTGATGTATTTAACGCATGTTCTTATGTAAGTGCATACACGGTATTAGTAACTGATTGATGTAGCAGTTTGATGAATTTGTAATAGATACAGGCTAACGTGTATGTGTATTATAACTTGTATTTTTGTTCATGTTATAGCATTGTGTTGTAAAGAGTAGATGTAGAAATAGCACATAGAGTTGACAGTGGTATTCATTGGTGCATGACTTACTAGGTGGTGGTGGGCTAACAATAACTAACTTGTGTATTCATTACTAACTGTAACAACTATATCACCTCTCTTCATATCTTGTTTTAACATTTCCCCTTACATTACACCTCCGATACTACAGTATAACAAAAACACCAAATATATATTTTGGTACTAGCCTCGGGAACTGCCGACCAGCTGTTTAATCTCAAATAATATGTAATCTCATATTATACATCTCGATCTACATACACCACCCTAAACATATACATACTGCACAACTCTGATACGCGAAGATATAATGAATAAACCTTATATCTGAACTACTACCACGCTATCATTCACCGGATCTATATAAAAAACATTAAACAATGCAGACCCTGATCGAAGTATATATCCCTCCAATCTGAATATGCAGTGTTTGAAATATCTTACGAACTTTAGTCACATTGAATAATCAATACGCATATCAAAAAATACGTCTGTTCACTGGTCGTTCCCAAAGATGAATGACTACATAATCACGCCACTGACCTAAGTGGCACGTGCAAACTCGGCACGCCACCTATCGGAGGATACCATACAAGGGGAAATCATTTTTCATCTAATTCGCTTCGCTTAAACAATGAAAAATACATTTCCCCTTACATTACACCTCCGATACTACAGTATAACAAAAACACCAAATATATTTTTTGGTACTAGCCTCGGGAACTGCCGACCAGCTGAACTAAAAGAACGGGCGAAGTGTCTGATCAATACACAAAAACAGTTTGAAGAACTACAATCCTAAAGATAACGACACACTAAGTCGTTCTTCAACTGAATCTTTGATATATCCGTCTTTAGCGGACTCACTCAGCCATCTGCCATGGCGCTTAAATAGCCTATCTGAAATACCTCTGTTTGCAGCAGCTGTGGCACCACCTGACCTGAGGGAATGAAACCCAAATGTACTTACATCTGAAACAAGAGATTTTAAAACCTTAAGAAATATTTTCCTGAAATTGCTATAAGCTAAATACTTCGAATCGTTTTTCAAAACAAAACCGGTCTTGGTGGCGGACAACTGCCCAAATATGTAGCACTCCGAATCTGGAGAAATATTAGCCCAGGTGAAATACCTTCTATATAAACTACAGGGCAAATGTTACTGCAAGTTCTTGCTATTAATAGCCATGCCCCATCTCTATATTTATCTGTCTTGCTGGATTCTATAAACATACACATGTATACACTGTTAATCACGAAATCACAACGTCTCAGTTTAAGCACTTCATCGCTTCTCATACATCCTGCATAAGCTAATAAGCAAATGCAAACAGTTCTTTGGTTCTTCACGTTACCGAAATCATACGAACTACTATAAATCTGTTCTAGAAATTCACTTGTCAACGGTTCTTTCTAATTCACAGGTCTAGACAACTTGCGTTTAGCTGCTTCTAATATGTTGACAACAAGTTCGGAATCGGTAGAGGACTTTAAATCAAACAAATCATGAAACCATTTAACACTATAAAATGCATTAATGATAGGACTAGGAGTATTAGCTGTTTGAACAAGTGAAGCTAAATACAGGGCTAAATGGAACGCTTTAGCCGGCAGAACCTCCCTACTTCCCAATCCATTACTTAAGTCCCATTTCCTCCATCTTAGGAATCCACGCTTATAAGATGAACATGTATTGTCGGCTCTTGAACTCCTAAGTAATTCTGGCAGCAAGGAAATCTTATCCACCAAATCGTCCGGTAACCCGTCAATATCATCTGCATAGCTCTGCATAAATAAACGTAAAAACGTACAACACTCTGTCATTCGTTATGTGAGGACATTAAATCAATAACTAACACAACGAATGTACAATTAAAATATATTAATTTAATTGTTCTTCATTTCCAATTTAATCTTTTTGTCCAAAAAAAAGCCATACAAATGTTTTTAAAAAACTAAATTTGAACTGACCGTTCGAACTATTACTTTCTATAACAGCAATTAACCACTGCCCTTATCAGCAGACAACCACTGCCCTTACCAGCAGACTATGCCCTTACCAGCAGACAACCACTGCCCTTACCAGCAGACAACCACTGCCCTAACAAGCAGACCCTGCCATTACCAGCAGACAACCACTGCCCTAACCAGCAGACCCTGCCCTTACCAGCAGACAACCACTGCCCTAACCAGCAGACCCTGCCCTTACCAGCAAACAACCACTGCCCTTAAATGCCTGATATTGTACTGTTACAAGGGGAATAACTTCTTACTAAAATAAAATTTAGTTCTACTAATTACCTCCCCTGTACCGATAACAATCTATTTTGAGCGCTAACATGGGGAATCGTAAATTTTCATTGCCAAAAATCCCAGCTCCATTCTTGCATGGAATGTAAAATTCTTTTTCTGTTGGCAGATACATGAAATCTTTCACAAATTCCCTAAAGTTACCATCAGGTAAACACAAAGCCGGCCAATAATTCACCGATTTCCATAGGGGAATGACTAGAATTCCTCTTGCCTGACAACTTTCCATCTTACATTTAACTCGTGTGACTAACATAACTGGTGATACAAACAGACCATAAATACCATTCCAATCGTAAGTAAAGGCATCAACACCTGGTGTACCTACACACCGAAATCGAGAATAAAATATTCTAGTTTTCGCATTATGTTCTGATGCGAAGTAGTCAACTTGGATTTTCCCCAATCTCTGCTCAATCAAATTTAACATGTCAAATGAAATTTCCCAATCATCTTTATCAACAATTTTAGACAAATAATCAGCTTGACTATTTTGATTTCTCGGAAGCCATTCTACCTCCAAATGAATAGAATGAATTTCTACAGAAAAATTCATAATTTTTCAGTGCTATTTCTTGCAATTCTACTTTCATAGAACCTTTCTGAACAATACTGCAAACCCCAGTATTATCGGGAAACCATTTTCCCCTCTGATTTGCTAAAACATGTACTAAGGAAGAGAGAATCTTATGTACTCCACATAATTCCCTCCATGTGGAAGATTTTGCCGCCTCTTCAACAGACCACATCCCGTGTGAAACTCCATTTAAAGTACTTACTTCAAACCCAGCAAAATAAGTATTACTGGCATCACTATATACAAGTTTCGAGCACTTATTAGAAGTATATAAAAATTCTCTTATTTAACATGCCCACATTCCTTTCCTAGAATTCCATTTGTAATTTACTTTCATCTGCTAGTTTTATGTATGAGTTCCAGTTCCTGGCCTTAAGGATATCTATACTCCGAGATCTGGTCATAATTTGGGAAACAGACCCTATGACAATTCCCATAGAAATGATTTGCCCTACAAAACTAGCTACTTTCCTTACAGGTACCCATGTTAATTCTTGTAACAACTCAGCGTATCTAACGCTTTTTTAATTCTACGATCTGGTATATAAATAGTGAATTCTTTATTATCTAAAATGGCCCCTAACCACTCTAAACTCTGTCTCTGCCAAATGCATTTACCTACCTTCGGAATCAAACCTGAATCCAGCAAATCTTGTTTCATGTCAAACCGCTAATGACTGTGTACTCCCATAAGCCCCACATGTAGCAAACCCATCATCCAAGAACATTATAGCCTTTTTTGCCTCTCCCCTCCATTTTGCTATTAAAGGCCGAGTCAATTTGGTATACAGATAAGGGGCTGAGGACAAACCAAATAGCATGACTAGAAATTAAAAAAATACACACTTTCCCGTATCAGCATCTGTCCAACTTAAGCCTAAAAACTCTGTATGTGGCAGATAAATATCTACAAAATGATAAGCTGAGTGAATATCAATTTTTATCATCCAACAGCCTGGTTCTAAATACATTAGAGCTAGCCTAAGATCTTCATATTTTACACTCTGCCTCCATATATGCTTATTTACCAACCTCAGATCCAGAATTAACCGTTTCTTTCTATGACTTTGCACAGACACTGATAAGGGATTAACAACTTTTGGTCTCTGGTCGCATTTGCTAACTAAACCTCGATCTATAAGGTCAGTAATAGCTTCATTTACAAAATCACTTTCTCTCAGAGCTGACATATTATTTTTCGAAATAGACTCTTCTGGCACTGATAAAAAAGGTATCTTATAGCCATTTGTAATAATGTCTAAAATAAATTTGTTCGTTCCAATTTTTTCCCAAAATACAATATTTTACCTTAGTCTGCCCTTAACAATAATGTCTTTTTGACCCTGTTCATATTCATAAAAGTCATCTGTAAATCTGTTACCGTCATAAAATTGTTCGCAAAAACTGAAATACTCATCTTCAATATCAGTCTCTTTGCTTCTCACTGGGCAAATCTCACTTTTTGCCGGGGTAGTCAGGCTGCTCTGCACGCTTTGATGTGTGGACACGTGCGTCTGATGTGGTTGAATTCGCCGCATGCGAAGCATGGTCCGCTTGTTTCTCACCCGTAATTTCTCACACAACTCTTTCAAACGTTCAATGCTGTACTCACTTTTGCCGTTTTCCAGCCCCCAAATCGTCTGCTTTAAGTTATCTTCTAAAGACGAGTTGAATTCAAACTGAACTTTGTTCCCTCGTAACGCCATTTAATGTCCTGCCCCGACTTGATTCGCTTCACTTCGGTTTCCACAGCCAACGACTTGCCACGTACTTCTTCTCGTAAAGATGTAAGCTCCTGTTTTTGTCCACGGAGCTCGGCGATAAGCTCTCGCAAATTAATATTTAAATCATTCGAAGTTGACCGGTCTTCCGCGTTCTCCATGTCGATAACCACCAATAGAAATACGTCTGTTCACTGGTCGTTCCCAAAGATGAATGACTACATAATCACGCCACTGACCTAAGTGGCACGTGCAAACTCGGCACGCCACCTATCGGAGGATACCATACAAGGGGAAATCATTTTTCATCTAATTCGCTTCGCTTAAACAATGAAAAATACATTTTTTGTTTTCGTTTCCCTCATATTCTTCCATTACATTAAGCATTACCCTTTACCCCACCATTTACCATTCCTCCTTATCAACCGTTTACATCAAGTGTAACTCTTACTTCCATATACTCCCTTTACATCACATACGCACATTCTTAATCTAGAGCGATTAATTGAAAATGTGATTAAAAGTCGACAGAAAGGTGATAACTTACATTTCGAGCTATCCATGGTGTTTGAACTTTCCCATATTCGAGCCACCGAGGTTTGACTGTATATATCATTGGTAAGTATTGTTCAAACAAATGCATGCTTTAAGTGTCGATGCATTTTTGCAAGTGGATTGAAAAATGGTGTCGAATTGTCTCTAAAGTTGACCATTGCGCTTACTTTTAATGTAAACATTCTTCTCGACTCTTTTCACACTTGATTTAACGTTGAAATATGTGGCTTTATAAATATTCAGTTTATAAACTTCATCATAAGTATTTGAAACTTATCAGCATTCTTCAACTTAACAGATAAGGTGCTCAGATTACGGTAAACTATTATATACGCAGTCAATTAGGGACATTAGTGATAATTATATTATCTCCCTTGTCAGATAAAGACCAAGGAAGACGAAATAGTTGGTAGGTCCTTTTAGTTGGAATCCTTTGTCTTTATCGCTATTTCGCAATGAGATATTGCAATTACTCTGGACACATTAATCATAATTGTGTTAATTAAAGTGATGATTCAAAGGAGAACATTTACATACCAGTGTTTAAAGAAAACAAATGTGGAATTACTAATCAATCTAATAACAGTTGGCCAAGAAAATGCAATAATAAGTGCACCATCCAGTGCAAAAAAAAAAAAAAAAAAATGATAAAAACAGAGGAAACCAAATGATAGGACCTAGCTAGATGTAGAGAGTATTAACGGGAGATAACTGACTGATGTCTCCCATTCGTTTTGAATTAACATTTTTCAAAATAAACGATTGAATCCAAAATAACACATAATTCGAAAGCAGTTTTGACTCGCACCTACAAATCAGCGTATAAAAATGCAATTATTAATCAGTGCAAATAATCACTTGAGTTATCCCCTTATATTGAGGAGTCCACTAATAGCCTCACTGTTATAAGTAGGCGTTATTAGATATTTACCCAAAGGATCTGGGATATAAAATGAGCAATTGGTTCGTATCTTATTTTCTGTACAAAGAACTGACAATCATATTATGAGTGATACATCTCAAGGAGTAAACAGTTAGCTTGCAGTAATATTGAAATATTGCTGATGTATGTACTTAACAAGTTTAACTTTGGAAAGAGCTATAACCTATTGGCATTTATTTAAACTTTACGTATTGATTATTTCAAATTTAATCGCCAAGTTTAGAAAGGTTTACAAATGTTTACCTTTTCAGTACATAGCTATATAGAGTTGAACTGTTACATACAGAAACCTCTTTGGCCAATTGACAGGTGCATTCATTTATTCTGGTCATTTACGTATATACTATATATTACTTATATCAGAATTGCCCTGACTTTTATCAGAGGAAATGCTTTTCAAGACTAAGTTATGCATGAATTAATTGATGTCCAATATTGGATAACTTTATGTGACTTTAAACACATTATCCGACACTGTGTCCTGTTCGTGTGTGCATCGTTTGTGAAACATCTGGTGCCTTTCGGCATAAAACATCGCTTACTAAAAGTTGTTGTGCTAATTGCATTTCATTAATGTATATGAATACTGCAGAGGTAATCTCCACGAACAGAATTTGAAGTATAATTTGAATACTCTGCATTTAAAGCAATTTGCCCAATCGGTTAATGGAAGTCACGGGTTCGATCCCAGCCAATATCTAACCAAAGTCTTTTAAAATGGTACTAATGGTGTCCCCTTTTAGCGCTCAGAATTACGCATTACCACGTACTCGCTTTAGCTACGAAACATATAATGAAACGCTGTGATATAACTGAACATTTGTGGAGAGTGGTGTAACACAAATTGTAAATGAAGCTGAGAGGTACCTCTAGAATTAAAACTGAAAACAAACTGACTTGTACATTCAGGGTTCGTGAACTCTTTGACCGCTTACCTCTCTATAAACAGCTATTCATATGTTATGCATGCATGTAAACATTCATTCAAAATGAACGATATCTTTACTCATTTAGCGTTTTGTGTGTTTTAGAGTAGTAACCTGACAATTTGGTGGTATAAAACACTTGGAGTCGAACATTGGCATATTCATCAGAGTCTAAAGTAGAAATATTGAGAAACCGTAAGTTAAGGTACATTTCTATTTTCTTTAAAAAGTTAAAAAATTCAGAAGTAAGATCTGAAATACGAGTTTGAACTGAACATTTCCTCTTTGCGACTATTGGAATATGGCAGCCATGAATGTGAAAAGGGGCTCTTTCGAGCTAGATGGGGTAATGCAAAGGTACCATGTTTAAGTAAATGATTGTGCAAAAACGTACTGGACACGTACTGCTTTCGGACAAGTATGCAGGTTGCATCCTAGTTAACCTCTTTAAGTAGCTATTAATGTCTTGTCTAGTCTCCTGTGTGTTTATAGTGTAGTTTGTCTCAGATAGGCGAGAGGAGTCGTTGTTCTGCAGAGCTTTGCGACTATGCATTCATTTGTAAAAGCTGATAGTTGCCATACGAATGTACGTTTTCTGTTATTTTCACATAATTATTGTTCTATTGATTATTCCAAATGTTTCTATCAATTTTGGAAGGGGGGTTACTACGAGGCATTTTACAAATCATTTTCAACATGTTTCTGTTTGCAACTGGCCGAGCCCCGGTAGCTCAGTCGGTAGCGACGCGGGCTGTCAATCCAGGAGTTGTGAGTTCGAATCCCGGCTCGGCCAACTTTCTTTCCGAGGATTGACAAAAGTCAATGCGACATGCGTCATTCGTCTTCCACCAATGGGCTAAGTCTATGTGGAAAAGCAGGCAGTTGCTTGGGAAGATTGTTGTGTGGAGTACTGGTGTGAGAAAACCAGGAAATGCATGAGTAGGTGAACTGGCCGCCGTGATATAACTGAGAAATTGTTAAAAATGGCGTTAAACCCCAAACAATCAATCAATCAACTGTTTGCAAATGCTTTGCTGGTCCAATCATGAAGCAGTACAAATAAACTCTTATTAGTCATGAAAGAGTTAGACGAAAATAATGATAATGATGTGTGTAAACTGTGCTATCGTTATACCACTTAACCCTTAATTGAGATCCGGTCTTAACTGTTCTCTCGATGAAGAGAAAAAAGCTATTGCTCTGTTTAATACACTGTAGAAAAAAAAGGAGACTGTTTTAACTACCTTTTCACTCTATTCTCAAATCAATTTATATCTTGTATTTATTTTAATGTTAAAAAAAGGTGATACATCATATCAATTATATATTGCCAGTTCGACATACAAACGTTTGTTCGATAAAATGAACATATGGGCCGTTCCACGAGAAAACCAACATTATGGACAATGCGTAAAGTATCGACCCGGATCAGTCTAAGAATGCCGCGGACACAAGCCCGGGGAGATCTGTTTCACCTTCTGTGGATGTTCTGTTTCAGGAATCAGTACCGTATACCTCTATCGCCCTGAGACAGAAGTGTCGGCCTTGACTAGCCGACTGTGCATGCTGATCTGGGTCGATACATTACGCAGAGTCCATAATGGTTGTTTCTATACGTGGAACGGCTCATATGTAGACCCTATGAATGAATCATATTAACCAACCTTCACAATTGTTAATGTAGTATTCTTTTGAAGTGTGCATTTGGTTATCTATACAAGGTTCATTTATCAATACATCCTGTCTAGATAACACCGGCCAAATTTCGTTATAGTGTTGAAGCTGTTCATTATCCCTACCAATTACTATTTTGTTACTACATGTATAAGTTAAACCTCATTCAATGCTATTTCCTTCATTTATAGAATTTTTTATGATTCGAACTGAATGTTTCAAAATCAGCTGCTGCAGATTTATTGTAAATGGAAAAAAAGATAAACAACATTTATGATTTACGAAAGTAACGACTTTGAACTTAGCAGTTCTCCTTGCTTTCCTCAATGTTTATCAAAAACATCTTCAAGTTAGTGTTAGAGCTTATTTTTAACAGTTAGATAAGGTAGACGTTCTATGAATTATGCAAGATAAGGGTTAACATTAAAGAATTTATAAAAAACGAACTATTAACCATTTTTTCCGTTTATGTCGAACTGTGTTTGGCATTATCAGTAGCCGATCCCCGATAGCTCAGTCGGTAGCGACGTGGGCTGTCACTCGAGGGGTTATGATTTCGAATCCCAGCTAAGCCAACATTCTTTCCGATGTTTGAAAACGTTTTGTGTTGAGTACTGGTATGAGAAAGCCAGGAAACGCATGAATAGGTGATCTGGCCGCTTTGATATGACTGACAAATTGTTAAAAACGGCGTTAAACCCCAAGCAATCAATCAACCAAACAATGCTTTCAGATTGTCCTTACACTCCGAGTGTTAAACGTGTGATACTTAAACATACATTAATCTAATGGCTATACTGAGCAAGCAACATGCCCGATTGAAGCCACCCCAGATTAACCTAGCAATGAAGTCTCTCATTCGAGTCTTAATACTAACAGTTATTTTAAAGATCCTTTAGCTTTTCAAAACACTTAGAGTTTGTGTGTTTGTAGCAAACACAAGGTTAACAAGTGTCAAGTTTATTTATTCTGCAAAGAAAGTATTTTACATCGCCGCAAACATATTAATATGACAGTTTAAAAAATGGAAATATACATTAACAAGAAAAACACATACATTTTCATAAGTCTAGAGCATTACACAAACAATTTACATATACTACACAAGAATGTCAAAGCCATCAATTCCACATACACAACTCAACATCCAAACAAAACATGTAGTGCATGGAATAGTGATGACAGAACAGAGGACACATTAGGTTAACCTAGAACATAGCCCAATCTCTGACACAGCTGAAAATGCTCTTAATAAACAAGTTTAAATGAAAATCGTTCTAGCTACACACATACAAGACCAGACAGCGATCACTAAAACTGTATCGTGTCGAAGTTAAAACGGGTTATTAGTCACATGCTTTATCATTAATATCTCAATTGTATCAGAATGACCTATAACTCTGACCACATCGTTGTGAAACCCGTACATGTGTTTGTTCATACCTACTATAACTCTGACCACATCGTTGTGAAACCCGTACATGTGTTTGTTCATACCTACTATAACTCTGACCAACTAATTGTGAAACCCGTACATGTGTTTGTTCATACCTACTATAACTCTGACCACATACTTGTTAAATCCGTACATGTGTTTTTTCATACCTACTATAACTCTGACCACATCGTTGTGAAACCCGTACATGTGTTTGTTCATACCAATACCTACTATAACTCTGACCAACTAATTGTGAAACCCGTACATGTGTTTGTTCATATATACTATAACTCTGACCACATCGTTGTGAAACCCGTACATGTGTTTGTTCATACCTACTATAACTCTGACTAACTAATTGTGAAACCCGTACATGTGTTTGTTCATAACAACTATAACTCTGACCTATAACTCTGACCACAGTAGTGTGTAGCCCGTACATGTTTATGTTCATAGCTGCTATAAATCTGATCACATCTTTGTGAAGTCCATACATATTTATGTTCATTAATACTATAACTCTGACCACATCAGTGTTAAGCCCGTACATGTTATGTTCATTGCTACTATAACTCTGACAACATTACTGTGAAGAACGTACATTATCATATTCAAAGCTACTATAACTCTGACTACAGTATTGTGAAGCCCGTACATGTTTATATTCATAGCTGCTATAACTCTGACCACAGTATTGTGAAGCCCGTATATGTTAATGTTCTTTGCTACTATACATCTAACCACACCAATGTGAAGCCAATACATCTTTATGTTCACAACTATTATAACTCTGACCACATATTGTGAAGCCCGTACATGTTTTTATGTTCGAAACTATTATAACTCTGACCACATTATTTCGAAACCCGTACATGTTTATATTCATGGCTACTACAACTCTGATCACATCATTTTGAAGCACGTACATGCTTTTGTTCATAGATACTATAACGCTAACACACCATAGCGAAGCCCGTACATATTTATGTTCATAGCTACTATAACTCTTACCACATCACTGTGAATTCTGTACATATTTATGTTCATAGCTACTATAACTATGACCACATCGTTGTGAAGCCCGTATATGTTTATGCTCATAGCTACTATAACTCTGACCCCATCACTGTGAAGCCCGTACATGTGTTTGTTCATAGCTCTGACCACATTAGTGTGAAGTCCGTACATGTTTATGTTCATAACTACTCCAACTCTGACCACATCATTGTGAAGCCCGTACATGTGTTTGTTCATAGCTACTATAACTCTGACCACATTATTGCGAAGCCCGTACATGTTTATGTTCATAACTACTCTAACTCTGACCCCATCATTGTGAAGCCCGTACATGTTCATGTTCATAGCTACTATAACTCTGACCACATCATTGTGAAACCCGTACATGTGTTTGTTCATATATACTATAACTCTGACCACATACTTGTTAAACACTTACATGTGTGTGTTCATATATACTATAACTCTGACACACCATTGTGAAACCCGTACATGTGTTTGTTCCTTTTGTACCTTTTGATATGTTTAAAGTGTTGTGGGCAGAGCATGTGACATATATATTGAACGAGGTCTTTAGTTTTAAAAGATTGTCTGCGTGTGCCTTCTTCTCAACTTAAATGAGAAGCACACCGGATTTCAGTTTTTAACAAACTTTGGTGAGCCTGCAATTGAAACTAAGCATTTTTAATGACAAAACGTGAAAGTGTAGAAATAGGCTGATCAGGTCAATTTGATGCAACCAATAGAAAGGGGGAAATGAAGGGTTTGAAGAGTTGTCATTAGCTTTTTCAATATCAGAGTCCGAGTCCATTTGAGTACGTGGGTGTTTTTTGTTAAGAGGATCCATATTTAAGTTTTTGTTATTTCGTCAACCACGGCCCCACCAAAGGAACACGATACATGGAGCGGAAATCCAGCTCCTCGTGTCAAGGGTACACAGATGGTATTCTTAGATACCGCGAATAATTCATGCTAGTCAGTGGACCAAAAAATATGCGCCACCCAATTAGCCCTTTAGCCTATAACGATTTGACAAACAATAATCTTGTCCCTTCCTGTCCGTCTGTCAGAAAATGTTTTCTCTTCGAAATAATGTGATGCAACGCTTACCTTTAAATACACTTAACATCATTATGATGATATGTATTACGCCTATAAAACGGTAACAGAAACAACTTAAATGATCACGGTAAATCGTCATGAAAATATATTAAAGATGGTTGTTGAAACTCTTTCAACAATACGATACGAACATTAGCTTGACTTACACAACAGACACAAATAGAAAAACAAAATCTGACACGGGTGCCTCTAATGCGTATTATAAAGCCCACATTTAACAGTCAAACAACACAACTATGTGAACTATCATGTTTTTGTAGTAGCACGTTCATTGCTAATTATAAACAGGTGGTTTTGCTTATATCCAAAGAATACTAGCTCTGTGTTCAATTAAACAGAAACTCACGTTTACCAATCAAGAAATCACATTATAGCTACTTTATATGCATGCATTTTAGAATGAATAATCAAAGACGCCTTCAAACAAGGGATAGCTCGGGTGTAAAGTAATGCTATGCATACAACAAAGTCTTATACATAGCAAAGTGGGACAGTGTGATGTTCAATTCGTTTCTACATACATAATCAGCACTTATTCTAGATCGGCGCATCGGCATTGACATGATTAGAGATTGTAAAAGAATTTCTCATGGCGTAGTAAGATAAACCTTGAAAACTACGAAGCTCTCGTGCATGTGATAGTTAGTCTGTAATAATATTGTTGGAATCGGCCAGTAATTGCTTTTTTTTGTGTCATTCTGAATACTAAAATGTATATTAGATTTATATATTCACCTTAATACAGTTGTTATTTAAAGCGACTGAAATCCAGATGGCAACATGTTTTATGTATCAAATTTTTAAACATGTATCTCTCTTTTGTTTTAGAGGTTCATCTGCTATTTTTAAAAAATGTTCGCCAATTACGACCAGACAATTACAAGGACATCCGACATGGAGGACCTCAAGATATTGACAAAACTGAGTTAGTTTTTGCATAGAACACTTCAACAGTATGCATCTGTTTATCTAGACAAGTAAACTGAAACTGATAGTTTACTCATGTCTAACCCAGGTAGATATACCTTATTTATGTTACATTGTCGCCAGTAGATACTCTTGAACATATACCCTTTATCAACGTTATACATTTCAATATCTTCTGTCAGCGGGACGAAACCGGACTAATATGGGAAAATGAGAAAACAGAAAATGTGTTTGAAGGTGAAATTCTGCATTTTAGAATGAAATAATAAACATGCCTTTATTTTAATTAAAATTCGGCATTTTAGAATAAAAATGCCTAACATTTAATAAAATTCTTAATAAACTGATATGAATATCAAACATTTTTCAATTTCTGGGCGAAACAACCTCATCAGAGATGAAAGTGGAAAATAAATTAACATACATAGATAGTAAAATAATGTACAAAACAAAATTAGAGGTGGAAAGGTTGAAACAAAGAATGTCTGTAAATGGAGATGGAGGCAGATGATTGGTTGATCTTAGTCACCTGATACAATATATATTAATATCCAAATCACGTGACAGAGATAGAGCTAGTGATTGGCTGACACCAGTCACTTTACAGACGCCCTGCCGGCTCTGCCACGTGACCGACACTAAACAGAACAGAACAGAATTTTATTTGCTACAGGTAAATACAATACCCTTAACAACTTTACAAATAGAGAGGCAACGAAGAACAAATACATATAATATACAATAAAATTTGATTGTGAAGGGTCACTTTGAGGTCCTGTGTGTATATTTCATTGATCAAATATTGCTTTGTTTAGCTCACCTATGCACAAAGTGCAAATTCAGCTTTTGTGATCGCTCACCGTCCGTCGTCCGTCGTCGTCGTCGTCGTCGTCGTCGTCGTCTTCTTCTTCGTCGTCGTCCGTCCGTTCACATTTTCCTTCAAACGACATCTCTTCTACACCAATTAACCAAATTCAAAAGAATTTTACAGGAATGTTCCTTGGGTGGATCTCTTTCAAACTTGTTCAAAGAATTCTATTTCATGTAGAACTTTGGCTGCCGCAGCAACAAAAAAGGGGAAATTAACCAAAACTGAAAAAAATCTTCTTGTCTGAAAGTAGAAGGCCCATGCCTTTAATATTTTGTATGTAGCATCATCTAGTGAACCTCTACCAAGATTGTTCAAATTATAGCCCTGGGGTAATAAATAACCCCTCCCCGGGGGTCACTTGTTTTACATAGACTCATATAGGGGAAAACTTTAAAAATCGTCTTGTCTAAAAGTAGAGGGCCCAGGCCTTTGATAGTGGGTATGTATCATCATCTAGTGGACCTTTACCAAGATTGTTCAAATTATAGCCCTGGTGTCAAAATGACCCCTCTTCTGGGGTCACTTGTTTTACATAGACTCATATAGGGGGAAAACTTAAAAATCTTCTTATCTAAAAGTAGAGGGCCCAGGTCTTTGATATTGGGTAAGTAGCATCATCTAGTGGACCTCTACCAAGATTGTTCAAATTATAGCCCTGGGGTCAAAATGATCCCTCCCCTGGGGTCACTTGTTTTACATAGACTAATATAGAGAAAAAACTTAAAAAATCTTCTTGTGTAAAAGTAGAGGCCCCAGGCCTTTGATATTTGGTATGTGGCATCATCTAATAGACCTCTTCCAAGATTGTTCAAATTATAGCCCTGGGGTCAAAAATAATCACTTGTTTGACATACATGTAGATAGGGGAAAAACTTTAACAATCTTCTTGTCTCAAAGTAGAAGGCCCAGGCCTTTGATATTTGGTATGTAGCATCATCAGCGGACCTCTACCTAGATTGTTCAAAGTTTAGCCTGAGGGTAAAAATTTACCCCTCCCCAGGGTTCACTTGTTTTACATAGACTCATATAGGGAAAAAATCTTCTTGTCTAAAAGATATTTGGTATGTAGCATCATCTAGTGGACCTCTACCAAGATTGTTCAAATAATAGCCGTGGGGTCAAAAATGACCACTCCCCAGGGGTCACTTGTTTTTCATAGACTGATATAGGGGAAAGAACACTGAAAACTTTTTATGTTTGATTAAATCAGGTGAGCGATATAGGACCATCATGTCTAGTTTGTTACTTGATATCACTACATTTTCGAATTACTTTACATGTGGTCATGTATGAAAGTAGGATTTTAAATATTATTTGCCTAAGTCTATAATATGAGTATAGTAAGAAATGATACTCACTTTCGATAGTTTTCATATTACAAAATGTGCATAATCTATTTATTTGTGAAATATTGATATGTCTATATTTTTTAATATACAGGTTATGTGAAGATACTCGGAATCTAATTAAACATATTCTTAATTTATTGTCTGTTTTGTAATCGAAACCGGACTAATATGGGAAAATGAGAAAACAGAAAATGTGTTTGAAGATGAAATTTTGCATTTTAGAATGAAATAATAAACATGCTTTAATTTTGAAATTTGGCATTTTAGAATAAAAATGCCTTACATTTAATAACATTCTTAATAAACTTATATGAATATCAAACAATTTTCCATATCTGGGCGAAACAACCACATTAGAGATGAAAGTGGAAAATAAACTAACATAGATAGTAAACATACAAAATAATGTACAAAACAAAATTAGAGGTGGAAAGGTTGAAACAAGGAAAGCAAATGGAGATGGAGGCAGATGATTGGTTGATCTTAGTCACCTGATACAATATATATTATTATTTAATGCTAAGCGATGAGATACTGAGTTCTATCAGTGAGATATAATCCATATCACCCACACTGTGAGTGATATATGTATGACGTAATTTTCCTAGTTTCCGGTCATGTTATACTACACACGTTATATATATAAAGAAATACGTAATGGGTATATTATTAGATCGGATACAAGCATTGTCATGTGATAAAAACCTTATCTTATCTATACCCATGTATAATTCCGTATTCCGTAAATTTAACATGTCGGACATATTGTTGACGCCGCGTGGAAGCGCGGCGTCAGTATGGGATAGGTTTTAATTTTGTACCATGGGGTGACGTAATCGAAAAGGGAGAAACCAATGTTATTATTGTTAAAAAAACCTCTGTTGTTTGTTTGAAAAAAAAAAAACCTATATGAATTAATAAATTGTATTAAATGATTTAAGACACAAAAAGATACACAAAAGGCAAGTCTTCTACCGTTATTACAAAACTTTAGACATATCTAATGCGTATTTAATAACTTTCCCCTAACTCCCTAGGCCAAGCTGTTTTTATAGTTTGGTTTACGACCCGATTCATCAAAGCTCAGAAAAGAGTTTCTGGCGATGTTTTTGTCTATTTACAATATTGAGATTTTTAAATAAATGGGTAATTTTTAAAATATCAATGATGATTCATTTTAATAACTACATATTACAGTATAATTCTAGAAACTGTATAAACAACGTTAACCCAACTATGAAATAGGCATGGCCGTAACGTGACCCGTTCTATTTGTAAATGCAGCATGTCATCGCTTGGAGATTTTGTTCATTCTTATTGAAAAGACGACAAGGTGTCATCGGTTCCCATAGAGTAATTAAGTTGTCTCTGCTACCTTCCGTTATGAATACTTCGTTAAGCAAACCGTAAACCAAATGGTTTCGGGAATAAACTTGTCATTTCACGATTAAACTTCACATGCTGAATATCACATAGATCGTAGCATATAAGACGTTTAATCCCTACGTCAATATTGACCCTTTCTGCTCTTGGTAACCTTTTTATATAGGCTATGGTAGCCAGGTGAGCAATATAGGGACATCTTGGCCTTCTTGTTTAAAATAAAGGGACATTTGGCCTTCTTGTTCGGAATATTTACACCCTGTCTGCTTGCACAGGTTATTTAAATGTACTGAACTGCATCTGCTTCCTTTAAGTCATGCTTCAAAATCATGCGCGGCGTCTTTGATGCTTTGCATCAAAAAAATTCTTGTCATTGTCTGACATTGTGTAGTAAACAAATACATTCACACAGATTCGTCCACGTGTGAACAGGTACGACGACACCAAATAGTTTCATTATTTCATCATCAATTATCATAAAATAAAAAGGAATTTCGTTTGTGTTGAGTGGATATGGAATATATTTCAACTCAAAGTGATACAATTTTAACATTTTCAATTGTATCACTTCTTGATGAGATATATTCCATATCCACTCAAAATAAACAAATATCCTCTATATACCCAAATTACGTAACAGTGATAGAGCTAGTGATTGGCTGACACCAGTCACTTTACAGACTCCCTGCCGGCTCTGCCACGTGACCGACACAAACCAGAACAGAACAGAATTTTATTTGCTTTAGGTGAATACAATGCTCTTAACAATTTTACAAATAGAGATGCAACGAAGAACAAATACATATAATTCACATTACAATTTTATTGTGAAGGGTTACTTTGAGGTCCTGCGTGTATTCGCATAATAAATACATTTCATTAAATCAAATATTGTTTTTTTTTTGTTAGTCCTACTTGATATCATTAGATTTTCGAATTACTTTACATTTGGCCATGTATGATAGTAGGATTTTAAAAATGATTTGCCTAAGTCTACAAAATGGGGATAAATTAGTAAGAAATGATACTCACTTTCGATAGTTTTCATATTACAAAATGTGCATAATCTATTTATTTGTGAAGTATTGATATGTCTATCTTTTTTAATTTCCAGGTCACGTGAAGATAGTCGGAATCTAATTAAACATATTCTTAATTTATTGTCTGTTTTGTAATCTAGAATCCGCTGTGATCGAGTGGTTAGCGTCGGGGATTTCGAAACCGCGTTTCCCGGGTTTGATCCACGGTCGCGGCATGACGGTCATTGTGGAGTGCCCTCGGGCAAGACACATTTTCTAGCCTAGTACTGGTTTGTTTACCCAGGGATCATGAATAAGTGAACTGTCGCCGTGATATAACTGAAATAATGTTGAAAGCGGCGTAAAACCTTAATACATAAGTAATCTAGATCATTTTCAAATTTAAATTCATGTTTAAACATGCTTTAATATGTTAACCTTTGGGAAAGATTTATGTTAGAATACCAAGTTTGAAAATATTGATCAAATAGTCTTTGTTTTATTAAAGATATATAACTCTATTATTTGATGTTCTTGGTTTAGCCAATAGTTAGTTAAACCTAGATCATTCAATATCGTTTTTTATATGAAACGCCCAGTTTAAGCCATCATATTATATATTATTGATTTTATAAAAAAATATTGAATATCATTTGAATTCAAAATTTTAGTCGAATATTTAATCATGTTATAATCTCTTAAAACTGACAGCGGAATACGCCTTTACTCATCGTTCATTGCCTGTAGATTAGTAGATTTTTTTACAGATAATATTTTTCTACACAACTTAATACGATTTAGATCAACGTCTGGCCAAGTATGTATACCCAAGATTTATGATGCGTAGTGTATTACAGGTAGTACTAAATTATCAAATAATTCACATTTCTTTTGGGTTGAAAATTCATATTGAGAAAGTACAGAGAATAAACTAAATTCATATTTGAATCCCTTATCGGACAAATTCATCTGTGTCCTAAACCAACAGACTTTTTTGTACAAATTTACACCTTAATAGTTTAATTCTTCAACTTCTTCAATTTTGTCATTATAAATAAAGAATTCATATTTTTGTCTTCTTTTTCTTTTTTCAAATACCATGATTTTAGTTTTCTTTGTGTTGATCTGTAAGTGTTTGGCAATAGTTATCTAAATATTCTAACAAATTGGAAATGAGAGCATATCCTTCTCACGTGTAACCTGTCACATTACACAGACGCTATGTAGGCTCTGTCACGTGACCAACTTACATTTTATACTGTTTGTGCGCACTATCGCATTATTGGAAATGTTTTCTTTCTTTGTATATATATATAAACCGACCATCCACATGCTATGTACGGTAAAGCGAACTTGCCCCGTAAGTGAAACAATACGCATTTCAAATTATTTACCAGGAAAAGATAAATAGCTAAACATTATAAGTAACTCATCAAACGAAATGCAAGTTAGTGAATGTTTGATTACTCCAAAAGGGAGAGGAAGAGAAAGGGACACAGAGAAAGGGACACAGAGAAAGAGAGACAAATAGGAACACATGGATAGAGGGATATATAGATAGACAGATAGATAGGCATAGACAAAAAGAAAGATGCGCAAATAGACAGACAGACAGAGACACGGAGAGAATTGTTTTTCGCTGAAGCATTGTCTCCTTTTGCCACAATGTTTTCAACTTCATTTCATGATTAAATGTTTTCAAAGTTGTCTTCTGCGGTTTTGTTGTATTCGGGAAAAGGTTTTTCCGAAATGTCCTTGTGAAGAGATAAACATAAAGGTTAAGCTTAGTCAAAAACCTTTTCCACTTGCCACGCGGTTCTTGATAATTCATATTTATATGAACCTTCATACATCTAGAGTGTTTCCTTCATTAACAGTTCTACCTAGTGTCCGAAATATCTCGTCACTAGTGAAGTTAACGAAAAGAATGCTGCATTTTAGTGCTTGTTGTATAGACCAAGAACGATTTGTCTTATTAATGTCTTACCGGATCGCTTTTCAATTAAACCTTTTTTTTAGCGGTGAGCGAATTCAGCTTTGCCAAACATTAGGTTATGTGACATCTTAACAATGTTTAGCTGCGAACAATTACATTGTACATTAATAATATTGTGTATGGCTAAAGGAGGGTTCAAATAATGGCAAGTACTAACACTGATACAACCTGAGCGTATTAACTCGGTCATGTCCTAACAAAACTATTGCTTAACATTGATAAAAGAGTTCATTAGAAGTCCATTCTTATTATCCCGTTTCAACTTAAAATAAACCTGCAGCGTACGACTTTTTATCCAGGTAAACTTATGGAAACTCTTTTACATTTAAAGGTTTAGTATTTAATGACATTGATTGCATTGCGACACAGGAGATTTCCAGAAGAATGCAACCGTGTTTATCTGTTCAAGCAAATTTAATTGTTTCTTAGTAACGATTTGACCAACAATAATTGTGTCTTTTCCTGTCCGTCTGTCAGAAAATGTTTGCTCTTCGAAATAATGTGATGAAACGCTTACCTTTACACACACTTAACATCATTATGATGATATGTATCACGCCACCCTTCATTTTAAAACACAATAATCGCAATAGACGACCAACAAATCCCTAACATCTACACATGTGCGGTATAGGCACACTAATGAAGAATAAATCTTCGTATGTGATTGAAGTACACACTTAAATAAAATAAAAACCACATCGGTTGGTATGCATTTTCAATTACGGAAGTTAAATGTCGGTATACCTTATATATGCTTTATTCACCGTTCGTATTCAACATCGAGAGGGTTGGTTTAAATGAAAACTCGATATATTTAATGTATTCAACTATAACTTTCGACCAATTGAAAACATGTGTTTAGAACTTTAATATGATGATACCATAAGATCATCGTGTTATGTTTACTTTGTTAAATCAATCACCATATAATACTATGGAACATCCACATCCCATTAGTATACTATAAAGGTAATTAACAATAAACACGCAATACATCGAGAATTAAGCTAAAACACATACTCGTATATATTGTTTGTAATGCCTAATATAGCTACTGCCAATAGAGAAGAGTGTGAACAACAGAGAAGCAATTCCTCAGTGCCACCCTGTCTATGCAGGCGAAACACGTTATCAGAATGCATCGGATGTATGCTTAGAAAGTTCAACTTACTTATAACATATATAATTCAGTTACAACTGTTTTACATTTAGTCGAAAAGCTGATCCGGGCCGACACGTTCCGTCTCAGGGGAATAGAAGTATAGAGTAATGATTCCTGAAACAGAAAATCAACAGGATGCAAAAAGTGTTTATCCGGGTAAGCCTGCGCGGCATGCTTCGGTTAATCCGGGTCGATACTTTACGCAGAGATCATAATGTTGGTTATCTCGCGGGACGGCTAATTTGTTCTTTCTTGAAATATTGATTCTTCTTTAGAATTATACAAAGAGAGTTATTATGGACTATTTTCCTTAATCCAACGGAGGCTTACTTAAGATGCTGAAATTTTGAAATATTGATAATAGTGATAACAAAGTAGGTAATAAGCAGTTCAAAACTATTTTGGTAGTAAATGTTGAAAAACAGTCAATTGAAAGTCATGAACATGTACACAATTTGGCTTACTGGTATGTCTACCCAGTAAAAATGAAGCATACACGATAAGTATGTAGATGTTTATGGTACTGGATAGTGAAATTACTCTAATTTACCAGAATTATGATTCCAATATATCAAGACAACTTTTGAACAGTTTATCTATTTTCTGGAGTGCACCACCTTTAAGGAACTCCAACCTTTGACCCGGTTGTTGGGACATATGAGTACACGAAAGGTTTGCCAAAACCACAACCCTTATAGTAATTTTTAACTTACGCATAAGTGGTGATCCTAAGATGGCATGTTTATTCTATCAACCATCAGAATGCAAAATTGATTATTTGAACGTTTGATCATCTTCCTAACCCTGCATAACTTGCGAATGTAAGTAAAAGTGTGTATGACGTGTGGTATATATGTAGTAGATTATTATTATTATTCTTTATTTCCTCCCAAATGGAAGATCATTTCTAGATAACATAGACATTAGTTAACAAAATCAATTGAATATAAAACATTATGAGAGAGAGAGAGAGAGAGAGAGAGAGAGAGAGAGAGAGAGAGAGAGAGAGAGAGAGATGAGAGAGAGAGAGAGAGAGAGAGAGAGAGAGAGAAGAGAGAGAGAGAGAGGAGAGAGAGAGAGAGAGAGAGAGAGAGAGAGAGAGAGAGAGATGAGAGAGAGAGAGAGAGAGAGAGAGAGAGAGAGAGAGAGAGGAGAGGAGGAGAGAGAGAGAGAGAGAGAGAGAGAGAGAGAGAACTCAGAACTCAGAACTCAGAACTCAGAACTCAGAACTCAGAACTCAGAATTTGTATTAGTACATAAAGGCCTCTGGCCCAAAAATACATAACATTAGGATTATAAGTCCAATATTGATACACTTTTGTTATGTCCTTGCATATTTAAAATTATTAACAGTTTTAACAGAAGTAAATGTGCTGATAAGATTAATTTAATAATTGTATGGTCTTTTTCGGTCAGCTATAACTTTTCATACATATTCCTCGATCAAAATTTGAACAGGTGAAAAATACGTGATATTCATCCTCCACAGTACTATAGTTTTGGGTTTCCTGACAATGCAGACAGATTCTGTCGCTTCTAGCTAGGTTCTGATGTCGCCCCGTTTCAATTCTAAATGTATGACTAGAACAACGAAATTTAGCTAATGCTTTTCTAAGCGGGTATTTAATATCCGTGTTTAAATATGTTTCAGGGGTTAGAAGAGTTTTAAATTGCTTATAAAAGTCACACCTACTAGAGCTGTTTATGTTAGAATTCCATGTCTGGGTCGCACAATATATGAGTCTCTGTTTGAATTGTGAAATGAAAATTGCAATATCTCCTACATCTTGTGATATCCAGACAATTCCATAACCATGTTGGAAGAGAAGATTTTTCACTTTAGTGGCCCATGTTATTCTTCCCAGATCGTCTAAACTTTTTAACATTTGATAACAATGTTTAGCGTATCTAGTTTCTTGCATATGGATGAGTTTACACCAATATTTAATACATTTAGTTCGATATGTAACACTTAAAGGTAGTCTCCCACATTCACCCAGTGCCATACAATTATTTGTTGAATTGTTTACTCCTAAAAACGTTTACAAAACACTATATGGACCGAATCAATGATGTCGCTATGTTCATAGCCCCAAATTTCGGCTGCATAGCAGAGGATCGGCTTGACCAAAGAGTCAAACAGTTTAAAAAGCTCATGTTGTAAAAGGTAGCCATGTTGACGTTGGTAAGATCGTATTTGCATAATTGCTTTTTGTGCTTGTGCGGCTAACTTAGTTTTAGCTGAAGTCCATGATAGCCTCGGCGTGAACAAGATTCCCATGTACTTATACATCGATGTTGTTTTTATTATTTCCCCTTTATATGTCCATTTTTCATAATTTCTTAAATAACCCCCATTTCTAAATACTATGATTTCAGTTTTATCAAGATTTAGTTCCATACCAGTACTAGATCAAAAATATTCTATAACATTAATTTGCTGTTGAAGTTGTATGGCATATTCAGAGCAGCTAGCTACGTCGTCTGCAAATAGTAAGCAGAGAATGTCCTCAATTGTATTATTTATAAATACCCCAGGTCCACACCTTTCTCTTAGTAAAGAGGAAAGATCATTTATGAATAGAGAAAAAATTATAGGACTACATATATCGCCTTGTCTCGTACCCACATTACAGGGGAAGAATTATGTTAATCCTTTATTTGTTCGTACACATGCCGTTAGATTAGAGAAGCTTTTGACTATAAAACGGTACATTTTACTATTGACCCCTTTAGTATAAAGAGATTTAATGAGTACTTCGTGTCTTATGTTATCGAATGCCTTTCGAAAGTATATGTATACACAATAGAAACGTCCACCTGGACGCGTTACGTATTTTTGGACCATTGCTTGAAGTGAAAAAAGGTTATCGGTTGTAGAGTAGCCTCTACGAAATCCGGCTTGGCCCTCATCAATTTTATTATTTTCTTCAATTGTAAAGCCTACAACTAACAATATTGGACATAATCTTTAAAGGGTGTTAATAAGAGATATTCCTCTATAGTTTCCTTGGTTAGATTTAGAGCCAGATTTGTGGATTGTGCAAATAATACTTTCTCCCCACGACTTAGGGATCAGTCCATTATCAAAAATAACATTGAAAACAAGTGTCAACGTCGGAACTATATCTAGCAGTGTATGTTTATAAAATTCGGCGCTTAAACCATCAGGTCCTGGGCTCTTACCAGTAATAAGCTTATGTATACTATCTGTGACCTCTTGGGTTGATATTGGTGTGTTTAATAGATCTAAGTTGTCAGTCATTTCAATTCCTTCAACACCATAAACCGAATTGCTGTCTTTTTCAACACTAAGAAGTTGACAAAAGTAATTGCTGCCATTCGTTCACAGATATAGAATGATCCAATGTTTCCTTAGTTTTGTGAGATTTCAGGATATTCCAAAACTGTTTAGGATTTTTACTACAAGCTATCAATTGCTGTCGTTGTAAATGAAAATAATGTTTTTTCTTAATCTGACATATATTCTTAAAACGTTTTCTACTGTTTTTGTACGTCTGAAGATCAGCTAGCTCAGTATTTGCTCTAAACCGTCTAAGCGATACATATTTAGCTTGTTTGATGACGTCACAATCCTTATCCCACCATGGCGGTTGAGAATCTGTAAACCTATAATTGGAACGGCCCTTTCATTTTCATGCATGACGCGGCCTTATGAAAAGTATCAGTTAGCAAGTAAATACTATTGTCAATATCATATGATGCGGATTCAGTTATTTGGTCCTTTCGGGAGAGAAAGATATTTTGAAAAGACTGCAGAAACACTTCCGATCTATCATTAGACCATCGGAATTTTATTTGGGGATTTTCCACATCCTGCTCATTATGCCCATATACTGTATCTTGGCAAAGTGTTAATTGACAGAGTATTGGGAAATGATCCGACTCGGCTCTATTTTCAACATTGAAATTCGTACATTTTCCAAATAATGAGGTGCTACTAATATTATAATCAACAGTGCTTACTCCATTATTTGCAATGCAAGTATAATTACCCTGTTTGTCATTATGAACTAGTCCATTCAATATATGCATATCAAATGAACTAGTCCATTCAATATATGCATATCAAATGTACAACAAAGACTCACTAGACTTTTACCGAATAGGTTAAATCTTAACATATCTTTATTCTGCCTCGGTCATGTCAAAATTGCCCCCATTATAATCTATATCGCCAATATATATAATTTAAATTGTCAGCAGGGATATAATCTAAAAAATCTTTGGTTCGTGCATTTAAGTCTCCTGCCAGGAAGTAATGTGCATCTGGAAAATCTGATGTAATTGTTATAAAATTGTTCTGCAGTAATTTGATACCATCTTTTTTCTTCCTTATTAGCATAGATAGGAGAAGCTTCTGGGGATACGTATGCGAAGTACAGCACAATATCCCTCTTGTCATAGAAGTCTATACCCCTAAACAGCAATACAACACAATCTACAAAATTTGAATATATTCGTCTTACTATGTTTTTCTGATTAAATTCATTATGTATGAAAACACTGACTCCTCCACTATTTCTAATCAAATTCTTCATTCATTCTCCTGCAATGACCAAAGTGGGTGTAGCCACTAAGAAAATTATCAAAATCTTTACTATTTTTACCCCAAGTTTCACAAAGCGCTATAATACTAAACTGACTAAAGTAATTTTTTATATTTTCATCAAGCTGAAATTAATATAAACCTTCAATATTCCATGATAAAATATGAATAAGAACATTCTCAAACTGTTGCCCTTGGGTTAAGTCTGTATCTGTATGGCCTCGGCCGATTTCCTATGCGCTATGTTCTCCGTCACTAAAAGTCTCATGTCTCCCGTTATTTTCTGCCCCCGCCGTTGTTGGGGGTTTTCTCGGTAGATGCATCATCGAGTTGAATATCTCCATTAACTGTATCACGTGACTCAAAATCACGGGTAGCACGATTCCCGTTGTTTCATGCCCCGCCGTTGTTTGGGGTTCCCCCGGTAGATGAATCATCGAGTTGAATATCTCCATTGACTGTATCACGTGACTGAAAATCACGGGTAGCACGATACCCCACTCGTCTATTACGTTTCCCAAAATACTTGATAGACCCTTTACAATCATCAAATCGATAAATGTCATTATTTATAACTAATTTGTCATACCTAATTACAGCATAGTGTCCTTGTTTTCTGGTTTCTATCATTTCTTTCCCAAGTTCTCTTCTGTGATTTTTTACCCGATCCGTATAATCCTCGTTAACAGAAAACTTCGAATCTCTTTTCAAAACTTCTCTGGCCTTCTGAAAAACACTTCTAGAATCTTTATATTTTGAAAATTTCACAATTATTGTTCTACAGTTCTCATCACCACCTGATCTTAATCTATGCGCTCTTTCTATTTCTACATCTGACATTCCAGGGATATTTAGCTCTGTTGAGATGAACTGTCTGATCTTAGTCTCACTGACATTCCAATCCTCATTTTGATCGCCTTCTATACCATTGAATCTTAAGTTATTCCTCCTAGAATGAGCCTCTAAATTGTCTATCTTAGTGGAAAGCGTTAATATTTCAGATTTTAACTCAATGTGAGAGAGAGAGAGAGAGAGAGAGAGAGAGAGAGAGAGAGAGAGAGAGAGGAGAGAGAGAGAGAGAGAGAGAGAGAGAGAGAGAGAGAGAGAGAGAGAGAGAGAGAGAGAGAGAGAGAGAGAGAGAGATGAGAGAGAGAGAGAGAGAGAGAGAGAGAGAGAGAGAGAGAGAGAGAGAGAGAGAAGAGAGAGAGAGAGAGAGAGAGCGAGAGAGAGAGAGAGAGAGGAGAGAGAGAGAGAGAGAGAGAGAGAGGAGAGAGAGAGAGAGAGAGAGAGAGAGAGAGAGAGAGAGAGAGTGCAAAGTACGTGCAGACATATGCCCACAGAATAAATAGTTACGACATATTTTAAAACATATCACATTTCTTAAGCAGTATGCTGTCCAAGTTCGGATTCAAACCCGAATAAAGCTTCAACGTACTCCTTAACCAATTAAAAGAAGGTATCTATTGAAATTACTATCCTCTAAATTTGACAAACATTATTTGTTGAAAGGAATCAGTGAGGGATCTTATATAAACCCATTTAATCAGTAAACTAGTATGCGGGTATGTTTTCCTGATGAACCATCATCTGTTGCAACTGTAATCACGTGTTCAACTAAAGTAAGTATCTTAAAGTACTTTCAGCGAATGAGTGTTTTGGGGTTAATGCATCTGCATACAGTGAAGACGCAGATCATCGACCTAAGCTCATCAAAGCCTTCACTGTCCTTCTACACGTATCTAAAAAGTGTCAAAATCAAGAACTCTAGCATCTAGTAGTTTAATGCAAATATATTTGTACACGATCCCGTCATTTAATAACACACCAAGTCGCAATACACTGTTCAAATAAATGCAGTTATAAAAAAGTTGAAAACATTTTGGCAAATGGGTGAAGTATGGAAGCGTCCTAGTGCCACAGTCTGTAATATATTTGAGAGATATTATCTCCTAATTAGGAGATACTATGTCATAATTAGGAGATACTATCTCCTAATTAGGAGATACTAAGTCATAATTAGGAGATAGTATCTCCTAATTAGGAGATACTAAGTCCTATTTAGGAGATAGTATCTCCTAATTAGGAGATACTAAGTCCTTAATTATGAGAAACTATCTCCTAATTAGGAGATATTAAGTCCTAATTAGGAGATACTAAGTCCTAATTAGGAGATACTATCTCCTAATTAGGAGATATTAAGTCATAATTAGGAGATACTATCTCCTAATTAGGAGATACTATCTCCTAATTAGGAGATATTAAGTCATAATTAGGAGATACTATCTCCTAATTAGGAGATATTAAGTCATAATTAGGAGATACTTTTCAAATAGTAAACGTGGCTGTGCGCTTATGCCCCTTTGTTATAATGGCGAATTCGGTAGCTAGTTTCGTAAGTTCCTGGTACATCGTGTCATCCCGGAGAGCGGTCATACGAACTCTTCAAGATAACACAAACAGTGAAACTTCAATTATACCACTGTAGTTTTTTCTGCGAAACAAATTCAAACGTTTTAAAATTCTTTTTAACGTCCTAAGACTTATATAATGTTTTGCCAAACAGGCAATTATATCAGAATATCCAAGCCCCAATTGGAAGTATGTGCGCATGGTATTCTCCATTTTACAACATTTTTTTTTATTACCCGAGTCTACGCAAAATTGATTTTGTATTATTTATTCTAAGTCCTGCAAGACTTAACCATTTCCCTCATATAGACGATTTATGACGCCTCTGCAGCAGACGGCCATTTGAAAACATAGTGACAAAAGAAGAAATTGCAAAGTAACAGTTTCACCTTGGTTCAGGGCTAATACACTATCTACTAAGTCCTAATTAGGAGATACTATCTCCTAATTATGAGATAGTATCTCCTAATTATGACTTAGTATCTCCTAATTATGACATATTATCTCCTAATTAGGAGATAGTATCTCCTAATTAGGAGATAGTATCTCCTAATTAGGACTTAGAAACTCCTAATTATGACTTAGTATCACCTAATTAGGAGATAGTATCTCCTAATTATGACATAGTATCTCCTAATCATGAGTTAATATCTCCTAATTATGAGTTAATATCTCCTAATTATGACATAGTATCTCCTAATTAGGACTTAGTATCTCCTAATTATGACTTAGTATCTCCTAATTAGGAGATAATATCTCTCAAAAATATTACAGACTGTGGCACTAGGACGCTTCCATAGTGAAACTTATCGTTTGAGCATTTTTTTCCTTTTGTAACAATGTTTTTAAATATATCCATCACGTTTTTGTCTAAACAAGGGCGGGTATTCTGTCTAATTGTCATTTGGGGACAAGCCCAATTACCTCCCATGACGTCGAAATATACCAATATCGACCGGTTATATCCAAATGTCTCATGAACAATACAAAGCAATGTCCGTTTACATACTACTGGGTAATAGATAATATAACTATGTCTTGTATTGACCTTACGACTGTTCCATTTTGACGCACGATACCATATTGTAAATACCGTTGCCGAGTTGATCTACTAAAAGATCTTTAAAGGAGCCCCCGCTTTTTCACTTGAACTGCATCACAAATGATATATACTCAGAATTTGTGCTCAAGTATTTGATTGGTCCGAAGCAATATCATTCTCGAAACTGACCAATCAGAAACCTTATTTGGAGCAAAGAGTTCGTTTCTGAGTACAGAGCCGAGCCCCGGTAGCGACACGGGCTGTCAATCAAGGGGTTGTGAGTTCGAATCCCGGCTCGGCCAACTTCCTTTCCGACGATTGACAAAAGTCAATGCGACATGCGTCATTCGTCTTCCACCAAAGGGCTAAGTCTATGTGGAAAAACAGCCAGTTGCTTGGGAAGATAGTTGTGTGGAGTACTGGTTTGAGAAAACCAGGAAATGCATGAGTAAGTGAACTGGCCGCCGTGATATAACTGAGAAATTGTTAAAAATGGCGTTAAACCCCAATCAATCAATTCTGAGTACAGAGAACGTTTTCAGAGTGTTATAGTTTTACGCATCCTCGGCACCCAGGCTATTCATAAAACATACGATACCCTGGGCAAATTGGCTAGCGAAACTTCGTAAAGCATGCACCACGATTTCCTCCGTAACAACACTGTAATTTTCGTATCGCATGAGGTTTGTGTCATCCGTCCAATCAAGCGGATGCATTTGACCTCATGAAGTATTCATGAGTACGAGATTGTTACAGCAAATTTGCCCAGGGTATCATATATTTTATGAATAGTCTGGGTACCGAGGATGAGTTTTACGGTGGCACGAGACTGCACCCAACACACACACTTGTGTTTACGAACTTGGTGCATGTATACTCGCATTGTGTGTTATCTAGTGAAGGCATGCTAAACTTCGCCGAATACACTATCTTGTATTTAAGAACTAAGTCCATGTATACTCGCATTGTGTGTTATCTAGTGAAGGTATGCTTAACTTCGCCGAACACACTTTCTTGTATTTAAGAACTAAGTCCATGTATACTCGCATTGTGTGTTATCTAGTGAAGGTATGCTAAACTTCGCCGAACACACTTTCTTGTATTTAAGAACTAAGTCCATGTATACTCGCATTGTGTGTTATCTAGTGAAGGTATGCTTAACTTCGCCGAACACACTTTCTTGTATTTAAGAACTAAGTGCATGTATACTCGCATTGTGTGTTATCTAGTGAAGGCATGCTTAACTTCGCCGAACACACTTTCTTGTATTTAAGAACTAAGTCCATGTATACTCGCATTGTGTGTTATCTAGTGAAGGCATGCTAAACTTCGCCGAACACACTTTCTTGTATTTAAGAACTAAGTGCATGTATACTCGCATTGTGTGTTATCTAGTGAAGGTATGCTTAACTTCGCCGAACACACTTTCTTGTATTTAAGAACTAAGTGCATGTATACTCGCATTGTGTGTTATCTAGTGAAGGCATGCTTAACTTCGCCGAACACACTTTCTTGTATTTAAGAACTAAGTCCATGTATACTCGCATTGTGTGTTATCTAGTGAAGGCATGCTAAACTTCGCCGAACACACTTTCTTGTATTTAAGAACTAAGTCCATGTATACTCGCATTGTGTGTTATCTAGTGAAGGTATGCTTAACTTCGCCGAACACACTTTCTTGTATTTAAGAACTAAGTGCATGTATACTCGCATTGTGTGTTATCTAGTGAAGGCATGCTTAACTTCGCCGAACACACTTTCTTGTATTTAAGAACTAAGTCCATGTATACTCGCATTGTGTGTTATCTAGTGAAGGTATGCTTAACTTCACCGAACACACTTTCTTGTATTTAAGAACTAAGTCCATGTATACTCGCATTGTGTGTTATCTAGTGAAGGCATGCTAAACTTCGCCGAACACACTACCTTGTATTTAAGAACTAAGTCCATGTATACTCGCATTGTGTGTTATCATTTGACCCGGAACCTAGAAGAGTCATAGCTAAGATGTCAACGGTGTCTGGTCATAGTCAAGTTCGTAGTCTTCTACGTACTGTGAAGACTGGAATAAGTCTAAATCTTAACAATTTTCGACACACAACAAATCTGCAGCAAACGCCTTTGAAAACTTACCCGAAAAAAAGTGGAAACTATTTTTAAATTAAAGCACAATGACTAAATAGAGATGAAAACATGGTGACAAAAGGAGAAATTGCTTCTATTGAGCAATATCTTCTTTTGTCGCCATGTTTTCAAAAATCCGTCTGCTGCAGAGGCGTCAGAAAGCGTCTATATGAGGTTAACCCTTTCCCTTATACGACAATTCTGCAGCAGACGACTTTGGACGTATTTTGTCAAAACATTGAAAACCTCCATAATTGAATGGATAACCTATGACAAAAAGTGGAAAACATTGTGGCAAAAGGAGAGAAATTGCACGTTTTGTGCAATTTCTTCTTTTGTCACTATGTTTTCAAAAAGCCGTCTGCTTCAGAGGCGTCAGAAAGCGTATATATGAGGGAAAGGGTTAATGAGTTGATAGTATGATATCAACATAACATATACTTAATTCTTTCAGCGCCGAATTGTTTAAAGTAGACTATTCCATGTTCAAAGTCGGGCGACACTATTTTATATGGTATAATAATTTTGGAACATTTGGATAACCATAAGGCAAACAATGCTGATTTCAGGTGAGACAGCTCGTTACGAGCTGACTCACCTGAATCAGTATTGTTTGCAAAAAGCTCAATATTGCCTTTGGTGCTGAAAGAGTTAATTCGGTCTCGCTATCTATAGTAGTTCCAAGTTACTGAACATTAGATTCATTTCTGATTTTTTTGTTTTATTTATATAATTATTATACAAGTATCTCTGAAATTAGTCTGGTACCCGACTTCCTATGATAGTTATAAGTGGAAGAAACTCCAGACTACTCGTAAATATGTAAATGAATAGACGGTGTCCAGTCTATTCAGAACAAAGGGGGGTATGTTTTTTTGTCATCAAACTAAATTTTATTTGACAAAATGTCCTCCCTTGTTACTGTGTCGTTCAAAATTAAAACACGATGCAAACACGTAATCCAAAAAGCCGTCTGCTGCAGAGGCGTCAGAAAGCGTCTATATGAGGTTAACGGTTAATGAGTTGATATTATGATATCAACATAACATATACTTAATTCGGTCTCGCTATCTATAGTAGTTCCAAATGACTGAACATAAGATTCATTTCGGATTACGAAAGGAGTCTTACTTTTTTTTGTAGATTTATAGTATCTCTGAAATTAGTCTGGTACCCGACTTCCTGTGATAGTAATAAGTGGAAGAAACGCCAGACTACTCGTAAATATGTAAATGAATAGACGGTGTCCAGTCTATTCAGAACAAAGGGATGTAGGTATTTTTGTCATCAACTAAATTTTATTTGACAGAATATCCTCCCTTGTTACTGTGTCGTTCAAAATTAAAACTTGACGAAAACTTGTAATCCAAAACGCGTAATCATGTCAGCAAATATACACGTGTTGCTACATTTAACCCTTTCACACCTGCAGACGCATTTTGACGCAATAGCAGCAGACGACTTTTGAAAACATCGAGGCCAAAGATGAAAGAACAAACCAGGAAACACATGTATATAGTTGAACTGGCCGTTATGTAGCCTTAAATTGTTCGAAAACAAATTCAATAACTTTGAAATGAATTAATTATTTACAAAGACTTTAAACATTTTAATTAAGTTGAATATAAGTGGAAATATCATTTAAACATTTTCCCTGAGGAGTTGATGGTAAGTGTGTGATAACTATTTTTGTTCTGTATATTTTATAATCGGTTAAACTTGCGCCTCTCTCTGCGAGCTTAATGAATGAGTGGAACAGAATCGGTCATTACAACAGTACAGCCAGATCGTAGATACACCGTTCGTTTCTCGGTTTAGTATGCCGATATTCTACATGAAACATGCAATGGCTAATCTGTTCACTATAATTTCACAACGCCACACATATGTATTGTACAGCATGGGGAGCCGAGCCCCGGTAGCTCAGTCGGTAGCAACGCGGGCTGTCAATCCAGGGGTTGTGATTTCGAATCCGGGCTTGGCCAACTTTCTTTTCGATGATTGACAAAAATCATGCGTCATTCGTCTTCCACCAATGGGCTAAGTCTATGTGGAAAAGCAGCCAGTTGCTTGGGAAGATTGTTGTGTGGAGTACTGGTGTGAGAAAACCAGGAAATGCATAAGTAGGTGAACTGGCCGCCGTGATATAACTGAGAAATTGTTAAAAACGGCGTTAAACCCCAATCAAACAACTGCTTGGGGGGGGGGGGGGGGGGGGGGGGGGAGAGGGACGGGCAATGAACAATCAAACAATCAAATCAATTATTAATGCTTTCGCACGTGCAGACACACTTTGACGCATATGCAGTAGAAGACTTTCGAAAGGATTGTTAAAGAAAGGGAAATTGTTCTTTCAACTTTTTTCAATAATTCTGCTCGTATAGAGGTGTTTCACATTTTTGTCGAGATGTTTTCAAAGTCATTTGTGGGCTAGGGTTAAACCTTTCCCACTTGCAGGCGCATTTTGACACATCTGCAGCAGACGAATTTCGAAAACATTGTGGCATAATGAGTAGTTTCGTCTTTTGCCATAATGTTTTTCGACTAAATTGTAAAGTAAGTATATTTTCCTACACAGACATTTTTCGTATGTTCGCCAACATGTTTTCAAAGGCTTCTTTTTCAGATTTGTTGTATGGGGGAAAGAAGAAAATGCTGAATCATCTATGGTACTCGTCGACGGTGACTGAATCAATCATATTGTGCAGAAGCATTATTTGATCACATCAACATCTATTATCGTGCGTGAAACGAGAACATATATATGCCCACTTAGCTAACAGGATGGATACTACCGGACATCATGAATCGACAAAACTTTCTGATTAACGAATTTTATATCGTTCAATACTTTTCGTTAAAAAAATACCGGCTTAACCCTATACGTTTAAGTCAAATCAAGACGCGTACATCGCCGTCTGTTCATAAAAAGGGTCAGAATGTATGCGAGAAAACTGTATAACCCTTTCCCGCATACACGGAAATATCTATAAGTATTGAAATCATTTTTCCAATATGCGTTTGTCCCGATGTTTTTTGATGCAGTATGCGTCGAAATTTTGAAATATTGTGAGAAAAAGAGCAATTGTTAAACGAATGCAATTTCTACTTCATAAGCAATTTCGCCATTTTCTACAACATATTTTCAACGCTAGTCAATACTTTCGTTAAATCGGAGGATAAATATGTTTACTTAGTTATTTTCAAAGTCAACTGCCGTATAATTGTTCTATGTGATTTGAGTATGTCGTCACGTCATTTCTGGATGATGCTTAGTCTGTTGTTCGTTACCTTATAATGTATTGATATTTCCGGAGCTTTTATGATATTGCTCGCGTAGTAATTTTCACTAAATATGGTAGGACTGTTTCCGGCGCTGACGTCAGCGTATGATTGCTGATGACGTCAACAACCACTTAAAAAACCCACTTAAGCCATTTCCTGAAATGCCTTTAAAGTGACGTACTTGTAGTGGCACAATTAAACATTTTGGACACAATATTTAGAATTCAGAAACATAATTTCCTAATTATATAGTATTTGCACAGGGCACCATGTTTGACAATAGGCATTGCTGTCGATGTTAGGGAAATTGTTAGTATAAAAGCAAATACTGGGGGACGTTAACATTTGTGTTTAAGTAATCTGAATTGATATACAAGACAATATGTTCTTTGCTTATATATATGCGACAATTATTCATAACTAAATCAAACATATTATTACTAATTTGATAGCTTTAGGACAGGCGTACAGATTTGATCCAATTTCCAATCTCTTTCATAAAAACAGACTTAAACAACCTGCAGTAGCAATTGCACACAGCGATATGGAACGCATTTACTGTCTTATGATGACTTGTCGCTTACATGTATAACCATGTATAATTCCGTATTCCGTAAATTTAACAAATCGGACTTATTGTCATTGTCTGACATTTTGCAGGCACAGTATAATTATAATCCTAAACAGGGCAAAATCTTCAAACTTTTGAGTCCGTAGGCAAATGTTCTATGTGACACTCCCTTCTAAAGCTATCTTCAAGACGGTGGTTAAAAATGTCATGACGTCAAAGTATGTAGTTATCCATAATAGTTACTTCCCTTGTTCTAAAAACCGCCGTTTGCAAGTTATACACACTGCACCGTTTGACTCCGAAGGCGGATATATATATATATATATATATATATAAACAATGGATTGAATTGACGTATTTGTTTTAAACAGGATTGTCATTTTAAAGGATATGGCTTTAGTCACGTTCACGATGAATAAGTATAAATGTGTTCATTTGTTATTGTTCAATGCTAAGGTAAAGATTGCCACAGGAAGGATACCCAGTCAAGGTTTACATCATAACAGTGTCAAAATGCAGGACACACGACCTCCAGGTCACAGGTATGAATTATTTGTGCGTTTCATCAAATATCCGCTGTTTTGTTAAGTAAAATAAATGCATTTGAAAAGAAAACTTCTTTACAAAAATATATTTTTCAGACACATTTTGATAAAACTAAAAGTAAATACAGTAATTCCCTTTTTTTTTTGCGAATCATCAATATCATGAACATGTTGTAACAGTGTAACAACTATAGATGAAAACATAGGAGGACGGGTGTGGGAAAGCTCCCAATGTTTTTTAAATGTTTTCTTGGTCTGATTGCAAAACTTTTGGTTTTATACTGATACTTATTCAGCAATACGAGATAATTACTGATGTGTCAGGACAGACAAAGACCTGTTTAGTCCTCTCAATCTTGTTCTCTGACTCTGAAACTTTGTAAAAATAGTCTTACCATAGTTCCTGGTATTTCTGTTTTCAGTCAGCTGAGACTGGATCAACTTAAACTAATGAATTACACAATGACAGTGGATGAAGACAAAGTAGAAGCTACGGTGAAGACAGCTGGTGTAAATTACAGTGACTTCGATGCAAAAAGTAAATATTATTTCATCTTTTTATGCTAAAATTTGCAGTCATGTACTTTTGATGACAGCCTCCGCTGTAGTTTTTTTTATCATAACTGGTTCCTGTCCGTTTCTTTCAATGTGAGTTCGAAGTTCGAACCCCCGGTTGCTTGAAAATGCTGTTATGTGGAGAACTGGTGTGAGAAAGCGAGTAAACACATGGGTAGGTGAACTGGCCGAAGAGATATGACTGAACAATATTATTATTGAAAACAGCGTGAATCCCCTATAAATTAATGAATTGGGATGAATGCAGATATTTGTGACAAAAGAAGAAATAACCATAATTGTTTTTAACTTAATTTGATAATTTTACTTTCAAATAATTTATATAAAGGTTTATCTTATTTTTTCCTGGATGTAATCAAAGTCGTCTGCTGTAGGTTTGGTGTAGGTGGGAAAGGGTTTTCACACATGTATCCATTTTTTCATGGCAGATTCACAACCCAAGCCCTATCAGCTAATGAAATTAGCAGAATCAGCCAGATTTTTCTCCCATCATTGGCCACTTGATGAATCCAGACGATCGTTCCGAGATTATGCGCAGTTGACTTCAGACAGGCTTACATTTCTAGTGACATCTAAAATGGATATAACAACTGCTCTGTACAATGTCAAAGTTCAGAAAAACCCTCTTGATATAAAAGTACAGGGTGGATACGTGGGTAATACATCAGCAACATCGATCGCTACAGCATTCACAGAAGGCGGTGTGGAAATATTCCATAACACAAACCAAGTTGTGTTTGTTAGTAAAGATACCAGACGCCCAATAAAGATACCTGACTGGTGGAAAGATAAATATGCTAAATCAGCAGAAAACTTCAAACCTTTGAAGTTCGAAAAGTGCGTGAAACCAGACAATGTTGATCCCTACAGGATACACGTCGTGCGAAGTGACCTCGACGGAAACGGACATACCAACTGGTCCTGTTATGTCAGGTTTAGTGTTGATGCTATTTATAACTTTGTGAAGAATGGAAAGCTGACTGACCTTGGGGACGTAGATAACAGGTTTTTGAAGTCTTTCGAAGTGATGTATGCAGGAGAGAGTTTCGACGAGGACGTTTTAGATGTTTATGTTTGGCAGGATAATGTTAATGTAGTCATTGTTCATATTTATAAAGATTCCAATTTTATTTTCCAAGGTAAATTTGAGTATTTTCCTATTGACACTGAGGTTTAACCCTTTCCCTCATACAACAAAAATAGAAAATCTATAGAATTGAAAGGATAACCTATGACTGAAAGTGGAAAACATTGTGGCAAAAGGAGAAATTTAGAGCAATTTCTTCTTTTGTCACTACATTTTCAAAAAGCCGTCTGCTGCAGAGATGTTAAAAAGCGTCTATATGAGGGAATGGGTTAATTGTTTATCGCTAAACAGTAGATTTATAGCAGACTGAAAATAATGGTCATAGTTTTCTGATTAAAATACACATGGGGATTAAAATGTAGTTATAGTTTTGATACATAGTTAAAAATATACTCAGAAAAAGAGAATTTTCTAATTTCCCACAATTTAAAAACATTGTCTGCTACAGAGTTATCAAAAAAACCAAACAATTTATCCAATAAGATCAATGTCATCACAATATACAGTGTATACATAATGAACGACTGTAATTAATTCACCTTTCAAATGTCACTTACTATATATATTTTACGGAATTTTTCAACTTTTTTTTTGTAAATTGAGAACAAGCTTATTCTCATTAGTGATTTAAAAAAATGATTTTTTGGATATTCCTACCACAAAAGGTTAATACAATTTTTCCCCACTTATTTATTGCGTATTTGATTGTCAATCTTAGTTTCCCTTAGCCCTTTCCCACATATAGACACTCGATGCCTCTGCAGCAGACCACTTTTGAAAACATTGTATCAAAAGAAGAAATTGCTTAACCCTTCCCCTCATATAGACGCTTTCTGATGCCTCTGCAGCAGACGGCTTTTTGAAAACATAGTGACAAAAGAAGAAATTGCACAGAACGTGCAATTTCTCCTTTTGCCACAATGTTTTCCACTTTTAGTCATAGGTTATCCATTCAATTATGGAGATTTTCTATGTCTTGACAAAATAAGTTCAAAGTCGTCTGCTGCAGAATTGTCGTATGAGGGAAAGGGTTAAAACAAGCAATTTCTCCTTTTGTCAACTTGTCTTCGATTTTTTTCCAGTAAATATTCCCTCATTTATAGGGATATTCTATATTTTTGTCATTATGTTTCCAAAGTCGTCTGCTGCAGATTTGTTTTATGTAAAAAGGGTTAAGGGTATATGAAACTTAGACAAGCAATGCCTAATTGCTAAGTGATATCTGGAAATCTGTTTAACTTTTACTTAACCCTTTCTCTCATACAGCAATGCTGCAGCAGACAACTTTGAAATCATCTCAACAATAATATGGAAAATCTCCCTAAATGAAGACATACTTATTGAATAGAGTTGAAAACATTGTGGAAAAAGGAGAAATTGGTCATCATGAGCAATTTCACATTTGGCCACAATGTTTTCAAAAGTCGTCTGCTGCTATTGCATCAAAATCCGTCTGCAGGTGGGAATGGGTTAATCTTTTACCACAACATATAACAAATCTACAGCAGATGACACATATCTTTCATGAACATATATTTATTAAATAGATTTGAAAACATTGTGGCAAAAGAAATTTGCTACATATAGTTTTCAAAATTCGTCTGCTGCATATGTGTCAATTAAAGCAAATAGAACTTTTGTATAAAGCATTCAGATTATAGACTTCCAACTATTTGGCTTTAGATCGACCAAGCCGCGGATGTATTTGCTATTCATAGGCTTACAAGCTCTTAAGGTCACAATGCACCAAATAAATTCCTCCTTTGTTTCCATGTAAATCAACCAGCTTCAACCATTAAATGCCAAACTTACTAAAGCGTTTCTCAGGTAGAACACCATATCATTGAAAAGATTTACCTGAGCTTTAAAATAATTCAAAGAAAATAAGGGGTCATGCATTTTAAAAGAAAGAATTCACCCTGTGAAAATGGCAGTCATTTTTGACGAAATCGGGCTGGGACCAAACTGGTTTTTCACATACTCTACTTTCACTTTCAAACAAGGTCAAAATACTAAAAATGATCAAATCAATCATTTCCAGTGCATCCTATACACATTTACAATTTCATATATTCAATGCATACTTGGAAAGGTATCCACTTATTTTTACGCAAACAAAAGTCTTTTAGGGACTATTTGGCTACAGATCATTATGTATTTGGTGTAATTTGACCTTAAAGATTTCAACCATTATACTTAGCAGTACTTGTTTCAACCAGATACATATAAAATGTATTTTATGTCTTTGTTTCAATTAACAAGCTGATAAAATCTTAATCAGTAAGAGTGTACGAAGCTACACATGTGACACCAGCCAATAACAAATACAATTAAACATTGGCAGACAGACTGACACCAGCTTAGCAATACCTATGCCTTATATTGTCAAATTGCATTTCTCCTTTTGCCACTATGTTTTCAAATGTTGTGTTCTGCAGAAATGTCTTTTTACGAGAAAGGGTTAAATGTCTGGTTATTAATGTTTTTCAATTTTATCCAAACAAATAAAGGTAATGATACTTTTAACAAGGGTAATAATACATTATTTAAAAGGTTATTTTTCAAAAATACTTTTGATGCAACATGACATTGTATTTAATTTCCAAAATTGATTTTAAGTGTTTTGCTACAGATGCTTATCCACCTTATTTTAACTCTTTCCCAGATGCGACTATGAAAAAAAATCGATGCAAATTTTGAAACTATCTTTAAATGATATAACATTAATTTCTCAATGCCCGAAATGTTTACAAAAGTTGTCTGCTGCAGAGAAAACAAACTGCGTCTGCAAGTTGGAAAAGATTACGTTTTAGGTGAGAGAAATATTACTTATTTATTATACCGGTGCTAACAAACTGTGTCAGAGGGTGTGTGGGAGAGTTATTCTTTAATTACCATTATAGATTGGTTGTTCTCTAAGTTTTGTTTTTATTTTTGAAATGGTGTTTTACGCCGATTTTGCAACAGTATTACACTCATACCATGGTCTTTCTGGGGGTAAATTTCCAGTACTACCGGTATTATATATCCTGACACTTATGCCTCAGTCTTAATGCTATCCATACCACTCTGAGCGCCGAAAAGGAAAGTCATTCTTAGCGAACCTTTTTGATTACTTTAGTAATGACCGGGGATCGAACTCTGGTCTCCAACTCCAAGGACGGATGCTCTAACCACTACACCACTGAGACTGTCTGTTCTGATGGTTGATCCGTCTGTATTATATAATATTCGTGAAGCGAACTACTTGTTTTGGGGTTATAGCTGCTTATGCATTCTATAGTTACATGTATCGCACCCTGACAATGACGTTTTAGGCTCAAGGTGAATTATTCTGATAACTCTCTGACCGTCATTAATTTTTAGCATCCAACGACATCTTCTAAACAACTGGACCAATTCCAACCAATCTTCACAGAAATGTTTCTTTAGTCAAATTAGTGGTCTGCTATCAAAATTGTTCAAAGATTTGAACTTATATATAGAGAACTTTGGTTGCTGAATTTCAAGAAAGGGTGAAAATTCACAATCTTCAAAATTCTACTCCTCTGAGTTGTTCAATTGATTCCAAGGTAGTATGAAGGAAATGTTCCGTGGGTGACCATTTACAAAATTAGTTCGACCATATTGATTGGTTGAAACCCATAGTCAATAGAAGACATCGGAAAAGGGGTAAAAGGAACGTTAAGATTCAAACTACATCTTCTCTAAAACGACTTGACCAATTTCAACCAAACTTCAAAGAAATGTTACTTTAGTGGTCCTCTTTCAAAATTGTTTCAACAAATTTAATTCTGTTTACAACATTGGTTGCTTGGGCATTAGAACGGGTGCAGTGCTTTATTTTTAAAATTCTCTTCCCCGCGAATCCCCTTGTCTGGTTCTTTTTTATATATTTATAGAAATGTTCATTCGGTTAAGCTCCTCAAAAAGTCATATTGGTAATTTGAAAAACATGACAACGGGCAAAATGACAAAACTTTGAAATTTCGTTATTAGGAAAATGCTTGATTGATTTAATTTCTACCTTTAGTGACCTTGTACTTAATTTGTTTAAGCCATACATATTTAGAGGACTAGATAAGAGGGAGTTAACAGGTCTTTTCCCCACAATATTTCTCTAATAACTCAACAAAATCCTATGTTGTGGGTACTCAAAAGAATCGTCTCACTTAGACGATTCTTTTGAGTGCCCACAACATAGGGTTTGAATGTCAATAAAGGTTTTTAGAACATGAAAAATGCCCCTTATCTTGAGCTCTGATGTATTGATTCGTATAAAAGCATAATCACTTTTAGCTTCAGTTTAAAGGAATTAGCACACTTTTACACATTTCCTTTACCAACAAGCAGTTTCATTCCAATTCTTGATCAAACTTTCTCCGATATTAGCAGTTACACTCTTGCTACTATATCATCACTAAGGTGATCGATTAAGGGTCATCTTGACCCTCTTCATAAATTAACTATGAAAGAAGTTTTCGTAGGTATTATAATTATGTCACGTAGTGTTCTTGTTTTATTTGCGATGTTTTAGAGAGTATAAACAGTTAAGTTATTTTATTAAAATATATTTATCAAAAGCTTTCTATATAAACATTTATTATGTCCCCTTTCGTCTGGAGTTTCCTGTTTCAACTGAAGTACAATTCCTTGTATTCAGGTGATGGCTCGATACGCAGTGGGCTAGCAATAACTCGTTCCTTGAATTCTAATGACGGCTCGATACGCAGTGAGCTAGCAATACATCTTTCCTTGAATTCGAGTGACGGCTCGATACGCAGTGGGCTAGCAATAACTCGTTCCTTGAATTCTAATGACGGCTCGATACGCAGTGAGCTAGCAATACATCTTTCCTTGAATTCGAGTGACGGCTCGATACGCAGTGGGCTAGCAATAAATCGTTCTTTGAATTCGAGTGACGGCTCGATACGCAGTGGGCTAGCAATAAATCGTTCCTTGAATTCGAGTGACGGCTCGATACGCAGTGAGCTAGCAATAAATCTTTCCTTGAATTCGAGTGACGGCTCGATACGCAGTGGGTCACCAATAAATCGTTCCTTGAATTCGAGTGACGGCTCGATACGCAGTGGGCTAGCTATAAATCGTTCATTGAATTCAAGTGACGACTCGATACGCAGTGGGCTAACAATAAATCGTTCCTTGAATTCGACTGACGACTCGATACGCAGTGGGCTAACAATAAATCGTTCATTTAATTCGAGTGATGGCTCGATACGCAGTGGCCTGACAATAAATCGTAACTTGAATTCGAGTGATGGCTCGATACGCAGTGGCCTGACAATAAATCGTTCCTTGAATTCGACTGACGGCTCGATACGCAGTGGGCTAGCAGATCGTTCCTTGAATTCGAGTGACGGCTCGATACGCAGTGGGCTAACAATAAATCGTTCATTTAATTCGAGTGATGACTCGATACGCAGTGGCCTTACAATAAATCGTAACTTGAATTCGAGTGATGGCTCGATACGCAGTGGCCTGACAATAAATCGTTCCTTGAATTCGACTGACGGCTCGATACGCAGTGGGCTAGCAGATCGTTCCTTGAATTCGAGTGACGGCTCGATACGCAGTGGGCTAACAATAAATCGTTCATTTAATTCGAGTGACGGGTCGATACGCAGTGGACTAGCTATAAATCGTACCTTGAATTCGAGTGACGGCTCGAAACGCAGTGGCCTGACAATAAATCGTTCCTTGAATTCGACTGACGGCTCGATACGCAGTGGGCTAGCAAATCGTTCCTTGAATTCGAGTGACGGCTCGATACGCAGTGGGCTAACAATAAATCGTTCATTTAATTCGAGTGACGGGTCGATACGCAGTGGACTAGCTATAAATCGTACCTTGAATTCGAGTGACGGCTCGATACGCAGTGGGCTAACAAGAAATCGTTCCTTGAATTCAATTGACGGATCGATTAGCAGTGGGCTAGCAATAAATCGTTCCTTGCATTCGAGTGACGGCTCGATACGCAGTGGCCTGACAATAAACCGTTCCTTGAATTCGACTGACGGCTCGATACGCAGTGGGCTAGCTATAAATCGTTCCTTGAATTCGGGAGACGACTCGATACGCAGTGGGCTAACAATAAATCGTTCCTTGAATTCGACTGACGGCTCGATACGCAGTGGACTAGCAAATCGTTCCTTGAATTCGAGTGACGGCACAATACGCAGTGGGCTAGCAATAAATCGTTCTTTGAATTCAAGTGACGGCTCGATACGCAGTGGGCTAGCTATAAATCGTTCCTTGAATTCGAGTGAAGGCTCAATACGGAGTTGGATAGTAATAACCCAATCTTTGAATTCGAGTGACTGCTCAATACGCAGTGGGCTAGCAATAAATCGTTCCTTGAATTCGAGTGACGGCTCGATACGCAGTGGGCTAGCTATAAATCGTTTCTTGAATTCGAGTGAAGACTCGATACGCAGTGGGCTAGCAATAAATCGTTCCTTGAATTCGAGTGACGGCTCGATACGCAGTGGGCTAGCAATAAATCGTTCCTTGAAATCGAGTGACGGCTCGATACGCAGTGGGCTAGCAATAAATCGTTCCTTGAATTCGAGTGACGGCTTGATACGCAGTGGGCTAGCTATAAATCGTTCCTTGAATTCGAGTGAAGGCTCGATACGCAGTGGGCTAGCAATAAATCGTACCTTGAATTCGAGTGAAGGCTCAAAACGGAGTTGGATAGTAATAACCCAATCTTTGAATTCGAGTGACTGCTCAATATGCAGTGGGCTAGCTATAAATCGTTCCTTGAATTCGAGTGAAGGCTCGATACGCAGTGGGCTAGCAATAAATCGTACCTTGAATTCGAGTGAAGGCTCAAAACGGAGTTGGATAGTAATAACCCAATCTTTGAATTCGAGTGACTGCTCAATACGCAGTGGGCTAGCAATAAATCGTTCCTTGAATTCGAGTGACGGCTCGATACGCAGTGGGCTAGCTATAAATCGTTCCTTGAATTCGAGTGAAGGCTCGATACGCAGTGGGCTAGCAATAAATCGTTCCCTGAATTCGAGTGACGGCTCGATACGCAGTGGACTAGCTATAAATCGTACCTTGAATTCGAGTGACGGCTCGAAACGCAGTGGCCTGACAATAAATCGTTCCTTGAATTCGACTGACGGCTCGATACGCAGTGGGCTAGCAAATCGTTCCTTGAATTCGAGTGACGGCTCGATACGCAGTGGGCTAACAATAAATCGTTCATTTAATTCGAGTGACGGGTCGATACGCAGTGGACTAGCTATAAATCGTACCTTGAATTCGAGTGACGGCTCGATACGCAGTGGGCTAACAAGAAATCGTTCCTTGAATTCAATTGACGGATCGATTAGCAGTGGGCTAGCAATAAATCGTTCCTTGCATTCGAGTGACGGCTCGATACGCAGTGGCCTGACAATAAATCGTTCCTTGAATTCGACTGACGGCTCGATACGCAGTGGGCTAGCTATAAATCGTTCCTTGAATTCGGGAGACGACTCGATACGCAGTGGGCTAGCTATAAATCGTTCCTTGAATTCGAGTGAAGGCTCAATACGGAGTTGGATAGTAATAACCCAATCTTTGAATTCGAGTGACTGCTCAATACGCAGTGGGCTAGCAATAAATCGTTCCTTGAATTCGAGTGACGGCTCGATACGCAGTGGGCTAGCTATAAATCGTTCCTTGAATTCGAGTGAAGGCTCGATACGCAGTGGGCTAGCAATAAATCGTTCCTTGAATTCGAGTGACGGCTCGATACGCAGTGGGCTAGCAATAAATCGTTCCTTGAAATCGAGTGACGGCTCGATACGCAGTGGGCTAGCAATAAATCGTTCCTTGAATTCGAGTGACGGCTTGATACGCAGTGGGCTAGCTATAAATCGTTCCTTGAATTCGAGTGAAGGCTCGATACGCAGTGGGCTAGCAATAAATCGTACCTTGAATTCGAGTGAAGGCTCAAAACGGAGTTGGATAGTAACAACCCAATCTTTGAATTCGAGTGACTGCTCAATATGCAGTGGGCTAGCAATAAATCGTTCCTTGAATTCGAGTGAAGGCTCGATACGCAGTGGGCTAGCTATAAATCGTTCCTTGAATTCGAGTGAAGGCTCGATACGCAGTGGGCTAGCAATAAATCGTACCTTGAATTCGAGTGAAGGCTCAAAACGGAGTTGGATAGTAATAACCCAATCTTTGAATTCGAGTGACTGCTCAATACGCAGTGGGCTAGCAATAAATCGTTCCTTGAATTCGAGTGACGGCTCGATACGCAGTGGGCTAGCTATAAATCGTTCCTTGAATTCGAGTGAAGGCTCGATACGCAGTGGGCTAGCAATAAATCGTTCCCTGAATTCGAGTGACGGCTCGATACGCAGTGGGCTAGCAATAAATCGAACCCCCCACTATGAAACACAGGGCATATTATATTAGTTTACCCCGTTGCGAAATAGTATTCGCGGATCCTATGTTTATGAGGGGTTGTATAATTTAGAGGCAGGGACTATAGAAATGAATGGGGGTATGTTTAAGATGGAATACTGGCACGGAGATATACACACAATACAAGAGAAAGTTGATGCAACGCATCAATGTCGCCGGAAATCCATACTGCATTTATGCATAAGTTCACTTACATTATAGTAGTTGAAATCAAAGCGCCGATGGCACTGTAGTTGCGATCGTATACAACATTCCTGCAAAGTAACAAGCAGTATCTCGGTGTAGGCCTTGCGATTTTCAATAATAGTGCACTCTGGTGCGGTTAAATTTGAGAAAAGCTGCATCATTTGATTGTAGAATAATGTTAGTGTGCCAGAATGTTTGTCTTGGTGATTTTTATTTGTTTGGACTCGTCCAAATAAATATATATAGAGATAGCTTTCTGAAGCCATACGTCTTATGGAAAAGTCCTAAATTTCATACGCCCTGAAAGTAGTACTCAATACTTGCTCTTACTTTTCAAATGTATCACGACCTTTGAAAGAATTATATATTTATATCATCTGTGGTTTTTTTATTTGGTTCTGCTATTCAAAGAGAATTTGGAAATGAAATATAATTGTGTATTTAAGAAAATTGACGCGAAGTAATAGCAAAAGTCAAAATAAGTAAATTAACCAACAGGATCTATGTTTTACCTATTCACACCTATATAAACACTACGCCTAAATATAGTGCCACATGTATAAACCTATATAATGTAAATCAAATCTGATAAAAGTGAAGTTTCAACTTTATTATGAAATAATAAATATTACAGTTACAATTTTTATCCGAACATGCTAATAATGTGTTCGTTTGCAGGAATGGTATAACCAGTAAGATTTCATACGCCGTGAACCGAATACTTGATCACGCATTGAAATGCAGAGAAAATACCCCGAATTGAAAATATTCTGTGTGTCGTATCACGCATATAAATCCAGAATAACGATTAAAAGTCAGTTTCTGTGCGTCGTTAGACGAAATAGAGATGAAAGTGACGCATTTACAGAATAGACAATGGATCTCTCGATCGTAGTCGATTATGACCAATTAAATGTATGCATTGTTGAAATGGCATGTTCGTCTCAACTATACTTCGCTATGTTTCTCTCATATACTAAAATGCAAAACAGTACGTCTGTGTCATTTATCAGATGCACACTTTTTGATATTTATTTCATCGTCCTACTAATGAATTATTCCGGAGACCTGAAGTTTAACCCTGTCCAACTTGCAGACGCATCTGTAGTAGACGATATGACTCCCAATGTTTCACTTGTAGTGTAAACATTAGACAATATTTATTTATTTATTTATTTGGGTTTTACGCCGCTTTCAACATTATTTCAGTTATATCACTGCGACATCTCACTTATTCATGATCCCTGGGTAAACAAACCATAGACATAGATAACGCTAAGACGTCATATTCATAACATTTAGGCCTGTTTATTCTTTCTATTGTTACATGCATGGTAAGTGTATGGGTGTATTTGCAAGTTATTTCATACCCTAGTGTCCGTTATTTTGTTGTGTGTTAAATCTATGGTTTTGAAATCTTTGCCAAATGTATTATATGTCAATTGAATAGGTACGTGTATTTTCGTAAATGTAATTATGTTCATCTGCTCATTTCATAGCATGGACATAGGCATAATAAACATTATTATGGCTATGGCCTGAAATGATATATGTTCTGGACCTACGGACATGTATACATATTCTAAACATACGAACATATATGTACATACGAGTCTCTTCAATGTATATATATATGTGTTTTCTCTTCTATGTATCTATGCGTATATGTTGTTCTCTTCCATGCATCTATGCATATATGTTGTTCTCTTTTATGCATATATGTTTCTCTCTTCAATGTATATATATGTCTATTTTGTTATCTGTCATGTATGTTTACGGCGATGTAAAATAACTTTATATGCCGAATAAATAAACTTGAACTTGAACTTGTTATATCAAAACCGGCCTTGTAACAATAAGTTACTGATTAATGAATTCGAATCATATGATATATGTTTACAAAATGTATTGCGAAATATTTAGTGGTATTGCATTGTACATGATAACAAATATTAGTTAAATGTTTTTTTTTTTATGCCATTTCATAACAGCTTTTGTTAAAGTTTACAAGGTCTTATGTTTGACAAAGGTGTTTACAGACTGGCGTGTAATTGTTTCTCAGCATGCCTTTAAGTTAATATTGCCTGATGAAATTACTTTTGTAAACAAAGATTCAAACATGCCTCAAAATATACTTTTTAAGTCAATTATAAAAAATAAAATTAGCACACGAAAAGTGAAATTTCCTATTTGTCCCTGAATTAACAGGACATATAATAAAACCTTTCATCTAAGAGTGGATTGCTCTGTCCTGATATCAACCAAATTGGTTGTGATGTGAACATGGGTGAAGCTGGAAATCAACCATACTTTTAAAAAGAATTGACCTGGAAGGAATGTGAGCTGTTGCTTCTATAAGAGCATAAATCTAAGATATTTTCTAAGGTAACATTGTCGCTTGATTTAATTTATTTTTCTTGCAATTTTATAATATTCAGAAACATGACATTGTAGTTGTATGTCACAGATTTGTTAAATTTAAGATCACTTATTTCTCGGTTTTGCAAAAAATATAATTGCAGTTGTAAACAACACATTGTTTTGATAATTAGTTAATTTATGTTTCACAGTGTGTGTGATCAGACATTGTCCTGTCTGACAGTATTTTATTTTGAGTTTGACTTTTCGAATAAAAGGCTAGCTATCCTACTCACCTCGGCGTTGGCTTTGCATCACACCTTGGTTAAGTTTGTTGTACCACCTCACTTTGTACAGACAACTCTTGTTATAAAAGGACACAGTGATCTACAAATTACTGCAGTAATATTATCTTTTTAGTAAACACATAATATATATATTTCTTTAGATTCAGTTTGCCTTTTCTTCAAAAAAGTTGTAATCTCAAATTCATATTATTAACCCTTTCCCTAATATGGACACTTGCTGACACCTCTGCAGGGATGATTTTGAAAGAATTGGGAAAAAAGGACAAAAAGATCAAATCAAGCAATGTCTCCTTTTGGCACAATATTTACAACTCTTTTCAATACCTTCATTTATAGATATTTTCTATAACCTGCAGGAAGTAGATGGTTAAAAGTTAAAAACAATTATTTGTTATAATTTAGTTACAGCTACTCCAAGCCGACCTCCGGTAGCTCTGTCGGTAGAGACGCCACAACACGCGGGCTGTCAATCCAGGGGTTGTGAGTTTGAATCCAAGCTCGATCATCATTCTTTCCGACGTTTGACAAAAGTCACTGTGACAAGCATCATTCTTCTTTCACCAATGGCCTTAAAGTCTATGTGGAAAAGCAGCCAGTTGCTTAGAAAGTATGTTGTGTGGAGAACTGTTGAGAGAGAGCTAGGAAACATATGAGTAGTTGAATTGGCCGCCGTGATTATGACTGAACAATTATTGAAACAGCGACTGCTGCTTTAAGCCCCAATCAATCAATCATTAACTCCAAAAGTATTTTATGTAAATAATAAAATCAGTCTTTTTATGACATTTCAATTCCATACAAAATCAAATTCTTTCTCCTTGTTTGATTTAATTTAACTTTTTTCCAAATACAACAAATATAGGCAAAAATAATAAAAAAAATATCTATCAATGTAAGCTTAATTATTAAATGCGGTTGAAAACATAACGACTTTAGAAAATATTGTAGCAAAAGGAGAAATCACTAACAATGAGCAATTTCTCCTTTTGCCACAATATTTTCAAAAGTAATCAGATCTAGAGGCATCAGAAAGTGTTTGTATGTTGGTAAGGGTAAATTTGTTACTCAGAACAACCCTTGTTATTCGCCCATAAGGCTGTATATCGGGAAAATCTATGGAGGCTCTTGAGGTCATTTTTTTTCAAAGTTGGTCAAATTAGCCAATTCTGCTCTCTTTAGTTGAACATTTATCATTTCGTCTTTTCAAAGCTTGATGTCAATGTGTGTGTGTATGGTCAATCAGTCAAATTACCTAAGGCACTTTAATAATATAGCCTTGAATTATCCAAAATAGCCTTGTCTGCTTTCTTCGTCAAACAGTTTCTTCCGATCTACACCAAACTTGGTGAACATGTTTGTGACCATAATTTCTGGGCCTAGTTTGATAATCAGCCAAATAAATCAATGAGCTTTTTGTAATTAGCCATATACCTTGTCTGGTCTTAAACTTTAGCGGTTCTTATTCAATCTGCATCAAACTTGATGTGAATGTTTATAGGCAATAGGACCTCGTTTGCAACAAAAAGTAGACAAATATGTTTAGACGTTCCAGAGTTATGCTTCCCTCACTGGTGTATTTTATGACATTTTCTTATTTGGCTCTCTTGTTTGTCTTTTCAGGAAACATGTACCGATATGTCAAATGTTGAGCGACACAGTCCTTAAGAAGTTTGGCTGGCACTCAAGCACAGTAATAATTACTTACCATAAACAAGTGTTAGGTCTGAGCAAGAATCTTTTGATAAGAAATTTAAAGGAAAATAGGCTCTATGAAAAAGTGTTTGATATGTTTTGGCATCAATTGTGATTTAAATTTAAATTTAGAAGTTTAAGACATATTGGACAGGGAACGTTTTTGTAAAGCTTTATTGAAAACTATTTTATGGATATAAAGTTCAAAGAACATGGTGAAAAGATGATTACCAACACAAACATGATGTAAAACAATGGACAAGCAACAGACAGGAAAATACCACAATCAGCCTTCTTAACTAGATTTAATTGATTTAAGAACACATTGAATTAGAATACAAGAGAAAGTTGATGCAAGGCATCAATGTCGCCGGAAAAGACTGCATTGATTTATTTTTTAACACACATGTATTCTTGACTTTCATTAGTCTAAACATACACATAATGTTTTCATAAGGACTAATTCCAGGATTTTTGAAATTCCACATAGATCTACACATTTCAGGATTTCTTTTGGTCAGGATTTTTGATGTTTTGTATTTGTCAATAAAACCACAACAAATTAATACATTTTGGGATTTAAATCTACATGCAATAAAAAGCTATTAAACCCTTTCCATGTCTGAAGCAACAATGAAAACCTTTAAACCCTTATCACATTGAGAAAACGGTTAAATTGCTGAAGACATGAACTTCCTCCTTTTTAATAATAATTATAATAAATATTTCACAGATGTTAAAATTGATCCTCATATGTTTAAAAAGTAGTCCACACTAGAAACAACATATCAGCTAAATTGTTTATCTAAATCGTTGATGCATACAATATATGTTTTGCGCAAGAGAAATGCCAGTTGCGATTCCCATTACTATTTAATAGGTGGCAAGTATGAAATTAATTGGGTGCGAAAGAACAGATTTTCTTTATTTCTAAATCTATTGTTTATCAGAGTTTGTTCTTCTCTTAATTTGTTTCAAGCCAAATAAACATTAAATATCACATATATTTAATTATTCAAGTGTGTAATATTAGCTATCTATCTGTTATAAGGTGTTTAAGCATTCTTTCGAAATGTTGACCCTCGTGTGTCAAATCGAGGCGTAGTGTCAGACATCGAAGAAAGTGAATAAAAAATCGGGCAAAGCTTTAGTGCATGTTTTATTCCACTGCATTCGAGTGAAAAAAAGCATTTCTATATTATCTTTCTTTCTCCTACATTCGACCCATGCACTCGTTTCGTGACGTTTAAGAAATAAATTCGTCGTGCGACATTTTTTGTCTGCATAAACAAGTCACTTTTCTAAGTTTACATTTTACTTCCGGTTACTTCGCTTTGTTTGCATTTTGGCAATATGAAACTAGGTCACAAACTGAGGAAAAGGCGTTTCGACGTTCACGACCGATAAACAGGTTTTATATTTGAGACATATTTTCACAAAATATTTCTTATTTTTGTTTCTGTTACCAGTTTATGTTGATACTTATCTATTAAAATGAGAATTCGAAGTGATTTTCATATCGATAGTCTTTTGCAAGCAGGTGCGCGTATGTAAACAAATTAGACTGTGCGACGTAAAGGTTTGTAGTTATCGCCTTTTGATTACATAGTTTATGAAAATAAAGTATCGCAGTCTAGCTAATAGGGACTGTTTTGTCTTCGTAAATAAAACACAAAAACGTAAATGCAAGTCAGAATAAAGAAACTGCACACACTTAAAACATCGGAATATTTATTTCATTTTAAATGTGTCATAACTTAGTGTTTTTAAACAAACGCAATTGTAATATGTTCAAGACATTTAAAAAAAAAAAAAAAAATAATAACCCCCCCTCCAATGTGATTTCCGAAAACCTATTAAAAATAGAAGTTGCGGGCTTCTGCCTGGCGACTTATAATGGAGAAATAAACTCTTTATTTTCTCCTTTTATCATGAAAACTGCTTCTTGAGAGATTTCACATTTTTTTCCATGATGTTTTGAACAATATGACTTTAAAATATTCCTAAGTTACAGTTTAAAATTGATGTTCATGTAACTTAATCACAATTGTTACTAATTAACAAACCTCGAAAGGGTCGGTTTTCACGTGGCTACCAAGAAATAATCAAAGTGTATTGTTGAACTTGTTCAACACTGGTTGTAATGGTATAAATTAATATTCCCCGCTTTCCAAGAATCACGTTGATAATATACGCAACTACATATGAGCCGTTCCGCAAGAAAACCAACATTGTAAAGTATCGACCCGGATTAGCCTAAGAATGCTGCGCAAGCTGACCCGGTCAGACATTTTCCGCCTCCTGTGGATTTTATGTTTCAGGAATCATTACTTTTTACCTCTATTCCCCTAAGACGGAATGTGTCGGCGCGGATTAGCCTACGCGGACTGTGCAGGCTGATCATGGTCGATACATTACGCAGATAACACAATGTTGGTTTTCTCGTGGAACGGCTCATATGATCCGCGTCTGGCGGCTTGGGGTCTTATTGCATCTACGTACAGTGAATACTCAGGTGGGTGTTATTGCATCTACGTACAGTGAATACTCAGGTGGGTGTTATTGTATCTACGTACAGTGAATACTCAGGTGGGTCTTATTGTATCTACGTACAGTGAATACTCAGGTGGGTGTTATTGCATCTACGTACAGTGAATACTCAGGTGGGTCTTATTGCATCTACGTACAGTGAATACTCAGGTGGGTGTTATTGCATCTACGTACAGTGAATACTCAGGTGGGTGTTATTGCATCTACGTACAGTGAATACTCAGGTGGGTGTTATTGTATCTACGTACAGTGAATACTCAGGTGGGTCTTATTGCATCTACGTACAGTGAATACTCAGGTGGGTGTTATTGCATCTACGTACAGTGAATACTCAGGTGGGTCTTATTGTATCTACGTACAGTGAATACTCAGGTGGGTGTTATTGCATCTACGTACAGTGAATACTCAGGTGGGTGTTATTGCATTTACGTACAGTGAATACTCAGGTGGGTCTTATTGTATCTACGTACAGTGAATACTCAGGTGGGTGTTATTGTATCTACGTACAGTGAATACTCAGGTGGGTCTTATTGTATCTACGTACAGTGAATACTCAGGTGGGTGTTATTGCATCTACGTACAGTGAATACTCAGGTGGGTCTTATTGCATCTACGTACAGTGAATACTCAGGTGGGTCTTATTGCATCTACGTACAGTGAATACTCAGGTGGGTGTTATTGCATTTACGTACAGTGAATACTCAGGTGGGTCTTATTGCATCTACGTACAGTGAATACTCAGGTGGGTCTTATTGCATCTACGTACAGTGAATACTCAGGTGGGTCTTATTGCATTTACGTTCAGTGAATACTCAGGTGGGTCTTATTGCATCTACGTACAGTGAATACTCAGGTGGGTCTTATTGCAACTACGTACAGTGAATACTCAGGTGGACCTGTGCTTCAGCATTGCATTTTGACAGTCATTGAAAGGAATCAATGACCGAGCCGGGGTTCGAACACATGACCACTCGATAGATAACCATAGTCGTTATCGACTTTGCTAACGCGGCTCGGTTATTCAAACACGTCTGATTGAAGCCCTTGAGAATGGTTATGATGGAAACTTGACTATACAAGATTGTAATTTGTCAGTTATTGCAGAGCTCGAGAAAAGGCGAGTATTTTCAAAAACCTTTTTTTTTTATTTTTAAACCCTATAGTGTTAGTACTTAAAAGAACTTTCTCACCGGCATATTTTGAGTAAAAACAACATATGAGCCATCCCGCAAAAAAAACCCAAAACATTATGGACTCTGCGTAAACTATCGACCAAGATCAGCCTAAGCATGCCGCGCAGGCTAACCCGGGCAGGCACTTTTCGCCTCCTGATGATTTACTGTTCCAGGAATCATTACTCTATACCTCTGAGCCCCATTAGACGGAATTGGCCGGTCCGGATTATCCATCGCGGATTGCGCAGGCTAATCTGGATCGACACATTACGCAGATCCATAATGTTGGTTTTATTGCGGGTACGTTTATATGGTTTGGTTGCGTCATTAGAGAAATATTTGTGGGAAACGACCAGACTACGCCTATTTATTTGGTCCGCTGTTAAATTGCCTCAATATCAAAGCTACGAAACTCGGGTATCTAGTGACGTGCCCAGGTTGGTGATAATTGCCACTAATTACAAACTTCCAACAAATCAAACAACGCAAGTCGCTCAGAATCTTCCCTTTTCCGCTGTAAAATCCGAGAATGATTAAATAATCAGAAGATTCTACCTTTAAAAAAAAGCATTTTTCTTGTTCATCCTAGCAGTTATTTGATCTCTCGTGATTGTGTTGGTAATGTATAGACTTATATAAAGTCAACGGCACTCGCAATCTACTAATGTAAATCGTGTGTAGATATATGAAGCAAATCTACAAATGAGCCGTCCCACGAAAAAACAAACATTGTGGATTCTGCGTAAAAGTATCGAGCCGGATCAGCCTAAAGAAGCCGCGTAGGCTAATCCGGACAGACACTATTCGCTTCCTGTGGATTTTCTGTTACAGGAATCATTACTCTATACCTCTACCCCCCCCCCCCCCCCCCCCCCCCCCTGAGACGGAATGTGTCGGCCAGGATTAGCCTGCGCGGACTGCGCAGCATGATCTGATCGATACATTACGCAGAGTCCATAATGTTGGTTTTCTCGTGGAACGGCTCATATAATGATGTCATTAATCTACACGTCACACATATACATTACGTCAGAAAATACTTACGGAACACACAGCTAGCGATATAAATATTTCTATATGCCTAGATCTAGAACCGATATAAAGATTGAAGGCTTTTCTTTAAATTCATCAAAGCTTGGTTGGATGCGCATATTAACGTAACTGTTTGGAAATAGTCCCGTTCTCGGCGTTAGCTGAAAATTATCTTGGTTATACATATCCACATATATAACGTATGCTTTGTTCACAAGCAACACAACAGAAGCAATATAAGAGTGTACAATACAATATGATAAAACTGATTTTAATTGTTAACATTTATTTGACTTTTTCCGCATTACATGGTAGATTTGTTATTTAATTCTTTTTCTTCAGATTATGTTTTAATTCTATCAGAGCCATGCACTTAAAGTATAATGTGAACCTCAATCAAGGTTTTCAAAAGTCGTCTGCTGCAAAGTCGTCAGAAGTTGTCTGTATGTGAGATGTGCTGATTTCAGGTGAGACAGCTCATTATGAGTTTTATTGCTTGCAAAACCCTCAATATTTCTATTGAAGCCGAAGGAGCATTTTTATGAATAACCCAAGTTCGCTTTTCGTGTAGTTACGAAACATTCTGCTCCAAAAACACAGCACACTAACAATGACATACCGGACAACAGCTGAACTACTCTTTTACTGGAAATAAAATTTAATAAGTTACATGTATATGAAATTCATTTATAAATTTAGGATATATGCATTCTAACGAAATCCCTTTATTTCTGAGACATTTGCCATATTATTTCAGACGCATAATGAGGAGATGATGTCGATCTTTCACGTGCATCAACATGCAGATTGATTGATTTATTGATTGATTTGGGCTTAACGCCGGGGCTCGGCTAATAATACAGAAAACACATTTACCGAACACGTGTCCAATATTACGCAGGGACAAGGAATAAAATGACGTTTTGTTTTTAAATACACTGATAAAATAATTGGTACGATTCGAGTAATCAGTAAAACAAGAACTTTATGTGGATAAATTCCCTACATATCGTAGCTTTTAATTTATATTCAAACATACGAGAGTGAGTGCTCTTTGTAACTGCAGCGTCATTAAGGAGCGATTCATACAGTGTGCGTGTATACAGGAACAGCTGATTCTTCATTATACTCAGACTATGAACACTTGATACCTCACTGTACTCATACAAGGAAGAGCTGATTCCTCCCTTTACTCAGACTAGGAACAGTTGATACCTCTCTTTACTTAGACTAGGAAGAGCTGATTCCTCTCTTTACTCAGACTAGGAACAGTTGATACCTCACTGTATTCATACTACGAACAGATGATTCATCCCTTTACTCAGATTAGGAACAGTTGAAACCTCACTGTACTTATACTACGAACAGCTGAATTACTCATTATACTTAGACTAGGAACAGCTGGATATTTACTGTACTCAGACTACGAACAGCTGATTCCTCCCTTTACTCATACTAGGAACAATTGATTCCTCCCTTTACTCAGACTAGGAACAGCTGATACCTCACTGTACTCAGACTAGGAACAGCTGATTCCTCACTTTACTCACACTAGGAACAGTTGATTTCTCCCTTTACACAGACTAGGAACAGTTGATACCTCACTGTACTCAGACTAGTAACAGCTGATTACTCTCTTTACTCAGACTAGGAACAGCTAGATATTTACTGTACTCAAACTAGTAACAGCTGATTCCTGCCTTTACTCAGACTAGGAACAGCTGGATATTTACTGTCCTCAGACTAGGAACAGCTGATTCTTCCCTTTACTCAGACTAGGAACAGTTGATTCCTCCCTTTACTAAGACTAGACACAGCTGATTTTTCCCTTTACTCAGACTAGGAACAGCTAATTCCTCACTTTACTCACACTAGGAACAGTTGATTCCTCCCTTTACTCAGACTAGGAACAGTTGATACCTCACTGTACTCAGACTAGTAACAGCTGATTACTCTCTTTACTCAGACTAGGAACAGCTAGATATTTACTGTACTCAAACTAGTAACAGCTGATTCCTGCCTTTACTCAGACTAGGAACAGCTGGATATTTACTGTCCTCAGACTACGAACAGCTGATTCTTCCCTTTACTCAAACTAGGAACAGTTGATTCCTCCCTTTCTAAGACAAGAAACAGCTGATTTCTCCCTTTACTCAGACTAGGAACAGCTAATTCCTCACTTTACTCAGACTAGGAACAGTTGATTCCTCCCTTTACTCAGACTAGTAACAGATGATTCCTCCCTTTACTCAGACTAGGAACAGCTAATTCCTCACTTTACTCAGACTAGGAACAGCTAATTCCTCACTTTACTCAGACTAGGAACAGCTAATTCCTCACTTTACTCAGACTAGGAACAATTGATTCCTCTCTGTACTCAGACTAGTAACAGTTGATTCCTCCCTTTACTCAGACTAGGAACAGCTGGATATTTACTGTACTCGGACTAGGAACAATTGATTCCTCCCTTTACTCAGACTAGGAACAGTTGATACCTCACTGTATTCAGACTAGTAACAGCTGATTCTTCACTGTACTCAGACTAGTAACAGTTGATTCCTCCCTTTACTCAGACTAGGAACAGCTGGATATTTACTGTACTCAGACTAGGAACAATTGATTCCTCCCTTTACTCAGACTAGGAACAGTTGATACCTCACTGTATTCAGTAGGAACAGTTGATACCTCACTGTATTAAGACTAGTAACAGCTGATTCCTCCCTTTACTGAGACTAGGAACATTTGATACCTCACTGTACTCATACTAGTAAGAGCTGATTCCTCCCTTTACTCAGACTAGGAACAGTTGATACCTCACTGTACTCATACTAGTAACAGTTGATTCTTCCCTTTACTCAGACTAGTAACAGCTGATTCCTCTTGATCCTCACTGTATTCAGACTAGTAACAGTTGATTCCTCCCTTTACTCAAACAAGGAACAGTTGATACCTCACTGTACTCATACTAGGAACAGTTGATTCCTCCCTTTACTGAGACTAGGAACAGTTATAATTCCTCTCTTTACTCTGACTAGGAACAGTTGATACCTCACTGAACTCAAACTAGGAACAGCTGATTCCTCAATATACTTAGACTAGTAACAGCTGATTCGTCAGTAAACTCCGACTATGAACAGCTGAATCCTCACTGTACTCAGATTAGGAACAGCTGATTCCTCGCTATAATCAGACTAGAAACAGCTCAGAATAGGGACGGCTGGATATTTACTGTATCCATACTAGGAACAGCTGATTCCTCACAGTACTCAGACTGGGAACAGCTGATTCCTCACTATAATCAGACTAGAAACAGCTGATTATTCACTATACTTACACTAGGAACAGCTGATTCCTCACTATACTAAGACGAGGAAAAGCTGATTCCTGACTATACTCAGACTAGGAACAGCTGCTTCTTCACTATACTCAGACTAGGAACAGCTGATTCCTCACTGTACTCAGACTAGGAACAGCTGCTTCTTCACTATACTCAGACTAGGAACAGCTGATTCCTCACTGTACTCAGGCTAGAAACAGCTGATTCCCCTCTTTACTCAGACTATTAAAAGCTGATACCTCAATATTATCAGACTAGAAACAGCTGATTATTCACTATACTCAGACTAGTAACAGCTGAATCCTCACTTTACTGAAATAGTAACAGCTGATTCCTCCCTTTTTTCAGGCTAGGAACAGTTGATACCTCACTGTACTGATACTAGGAACAGCTGATTCCTCACTGTACTCAGACTAGTAACAGTTGATTCCTCCCTTTACTGAGACTAGGAACAATTGATTCCTCCCTTTACTCAGACTAGGAACAGTTGATACCTCACTGTACTCAGACTAGGAACAGCTGATTCCTCCCTTTTTTCAGACTAGGAACAGTTGATACCTCACTGTACTCATACTAGGAACAGCTGATTCCTCACTGTACTCAGACTAGTAACAGTTGATTCCTCCCTTTACTGAGACTAGGAACAATTGATTCCTCCCTTTACTCAGACTAGGAACAGTTGATACCTCACTGTACTCAGACTAGGAACAGCTGATTCCTCACTATACTTAGACTAGTAACAGCTGATTCTTCAGTGAACTCCGACTATGAACAGCTGATTCCTCACTGTAGTCAGATTAGGAACAGCTGATACCTCACTATACTCAGACTAGGAACAGCTGATTCCTCACTGTAATCAGAATAGGGACAGCTGGATATTTACTATATTCAGACTAGGAACATCTGATTCCTCACTATAATCAGACTAGAAACAGCTGATTCTTAACTATACTTAGACTAGGAACAGCTGATTCCTCACTATACTCAGACTAGGAACAGCTGATTCCTACTATGCTCTGACTAGGAACAGCTGATTTCTCACTGTACTCAGACTAGGAACAGCTGATTCCTCACTATACTCAGACTTGAAACAGCTGATTCTTCACTATACTCCGACTAGGAACAGCTGATTCATCACTGAACTCCGACTAGGAACAGCTGATTCCTTATCATAATCAGACTAGAAACAGCTGATTCTTCACTATACTCAGACTAGGAACAGCTGATTCCTCACTGTACTCAGAATAGGGACAGCTGGATATTTACTGTATTCAGACTAGGAACAGCTGATTCCTCACTATAATCAGACTAGAAACAGCTGATTCTTCACTATACTCAGACTAGTAACAGCTGATTCATCACTGTACTCAGACTAGTAACAGCTGATTCCTCCCTTTACTCAGACTAGGAACAGTTGATACCTCACTGTACTCATACTAGGAACAGTTGATACCTCACTGTACTCAGACTAGTAACAGTTGATTCCTTCCTTTACTGAGACTAGGAACAATTGATTCATCTCTTTACTCAGACTAGGAACAGTTGATACCTCACTGTACTCAGACTAGGAACAGCTGATTCCTCAATATACTTAGACTAGTAACAGCTGATTCTTCAGTGAACTCCGACTATCAACAGTTGATTCCTCACTGTACTCAGATTAGGAACAGCTGATTCCTCACTATACTCAGAGTAGGAACAGCTGATTCCTCACTCTACTTAGAATAGGGACAGCTGGATATTTACTGTATTCGGACTAGGAACAGCTGATTCTTCACTATAATCAGACTAGAAACAGCTGATTCCTCACTATACTCAGACTAGGAACAGCTGATTCCTACTACACTCAGACTAGGAACAGCTGATTTCTCACTATACTCAGACTATGAACAGCTGATTCCTCACTATACTCAGACTAGAAACAGCTGATTCTTCACTATACTCAGACTGGGAACAGCTGATTCCTCACTATATTCTGACTAGGAACAGCTGTTTCACACTATACTCAGACTAGGAACAGCTGGTTCCTTACTATACTCAGACTTGGAACAGCTTATTCCTCACTGTACTCGGACTAGGACCAGTTAATTCCTCACTATACTTAGACTAGTAACAGCTGATTCTTCAGTGAACTCCGACTAGGAACAGCTGAATCCTCACTGTACTCAGACTAGGAATAGTGATTCCTCACTATACTCAGAGAAGGAACAGCTGATTCATCATACTACATGTACTCAGACTAGAAACAGCTGATTCCTCACTGTACCCGGACTAGGACCAGTTGATTCCTCACTATATTTAGACTAGTAACAGCTGATTCTTCAGTGAACTCCGACTAGGGACAGCTGATACCTCACTATACTCAGACTAAGCACAGCTGATTCCTCACTATACTCAGACAAGAAACAGCTGATTCTGCACACTACTCAGACTAGAAGCAGCTGATTTCTCACTGTACTCGGACTAGGACCAGTTGATTCCTCACTAATATTAGACTAGAAACAGCTGATTCCTCACTGTACTCGAACTAGGAATAACTGATTCCTCACTGTTCTCAGACTAGGAACAGCTGATTCATCACTATACTCGGACTCGGAACAGCTGATTCCTCACTATTCTCAGACTAAGATCAGCTGATTCGTCACTTTACTCAGACTAGGATCAGCTGATTCGTCACTATACTCAGATTAGGAACAGTTGATTCCTCACTATACTCAGACTAGGACCAGCTGATTCCTCACTATACTCAGACTAGGACCAGCTGAATCAGCACTATACTCGGACTAGGACCAGCTGATTCCTCACTATACTCAGACAAGGAACAGCTGATTCCTTACTATACTCAGACAAGGAACAGTTGATTCCTCACTATACTCAGACTAGGACCAGCTAATTCCTCACTGTACTCAGACTAGGAACAGCTGTTCCCTCACTATACTCAGACAAGAAAGAGCTGATTCCTCACTATACTCAGACTAGAAACAGCTGAATCCTCACTATACTCGGACTAGGACCAGCTGATTTTTCACTTTACTCGGACTAAGATCAGCTTATTTTTCACTGTACTCATACTAGGATCAGCTGATTCTTCACTATACTCAGACTAGGAACAGCTGATTCTAAACTATACTCGGACTAGGACCAGCTGATTCCTTACTATACCCAGACAAGTAACAGCTGATCCCCCACTACACTCAGACAATAAACCGCTGATTCCTCAATATACTCAGACTAGTAACAGCTGATTCCTCACTGTACTCGGACTAGGTCCAGTTGATTCCTCACTATACTTAGACTAGTAGCAGCTGATTCTTCAGTGAACTCCGACTGGGAACAGCTGATTCCTTACTGTTCACAAACTAGGAACAGCTGATTTCTCACCATACTCAGACAAGGAACAGCTGATTCCTCACTGTACTCAGACTGAAAACAGCTGATTTCTCACTATACTCGGACTAGGACCAGCTGATATCTCTCTATACTCGGACTAGGAACAGCTGATTCCTCACTTTACTCAGGCAAGGAACAGCTGATTCCTCACTATACTCATACTGGTAACAGCTGATTCTTCACTTGACTCTGACTAGGTCCAGTTGATTCCTCACTATACTTAGACTAGTAACAGCTGATTCTTCAGTGAACTCCGACTGGGAACAACTGATTCCTTACTGTACTCAGACTAGGAACAGCTGATTCATCACTTTACTCAGTTAAGGAACAGCTGATTCCTCACTATACTCAGACTAGAAACAGTTGATTTCTCACTATATTCGGACTAGGAACAGCTGATTCCTCACTATACTCAGACAAGGAACAGCTGATTCCTCACTATACTAAGAATAGAAACAGCTGATTCCTCACTATACTCGGACTAGTACCAGCTGATATCTCACTATACTCGCACTAGGAACAGCTGATTCCTCACTATATTCAGACTAGGATCAGCTGATTCTTCACTGTACTAAGACTAGGATCAGGTGATTCTTCATTATACTCAGAATAGTAACAGCTGATACCTCACTATACCCCGATTAGGACCAGCTGATTCCTCACTATACTCAGACTAGGACCAGCTGATTCCTCACTATACTCGTACTAGGACCAGCTGATTCATCACTATACTCAGACAAGGAACAGCTGATTCCTCAATATACTCAGACAAGAAACAGCTGATTCCTCACTGTACTCGGACTATTTAAACAGCTGATTCCTCACTGTACTCGGACTATTTAAACAGCTGATTCCTCACTGTACTCGGACTATTTAAACAGCTGATTCCTCACTGTACTCGGACTAGGACTAGTTGATTCCTCATTATACTCAGACTAGAACAGCTGATTTCTCACTATATTCAGACTAGGAACAGCTGATTCCTCACTGTACTCAGACTAGGAACAGTTGCTTCCTTAATGTACTCAGACTAGGAACAGTTGATTCTTCCTTGTTGAAATTATTATCTTGGAAAATACCGTAGAGTATGATACATATGTAGACAACGATCAGACTGCGTCTATTTGCTCACTGATCTCTTAATCTTCCTTTTATTTTACCTGGGGAAGGCTAAGTTAAAAAGAAAAAGAATTAACAATTGTGATTAATTCGGTATCTAAGTTATACAATGTATTTTAATGTGTTGTCAGCGTGGATATTATTGTCTCCCAGAAATAAAATGTTATGTCAACATAGTATAACTGAAATATTGTTGAACCCGACTGGAACACACAACACGAGAAGGAAACAAACAAACTTTACATACAGGGTATATATTGTCTAATGAGGCGAACACATTCGGCCGAATGCCATTCCGTTTGCTTTCCGAATAGGAATTTCGGTGTTAGGGGAGCAAACGGATCATATTCGGGTAGCATTTGGTGTCTTCTTGGAGAATACTGGCTGTTCGGCTCCGTACGGATGCATACGGAACGGCATTCGGTAGTTTCAAAAAATTGCTGTGCATGTTTAAAATAATGTTCATAGACCATCCGAACCATCCGAATGTGGCGTCCATGTTTATTCGGAAAGTTTCGGGAATTATTCTAGGAGCATACAGCATGTGCGGAAAACGTTCGGGAAACATGCGTCTAGTTTTTAGGGCATTACAATTTGGAGGTGCTGTGTTCCGTATGCTTTACGAAAACCCCGAATGGACCTAGAACATGACGAATGCTTTTCGAACGCTTTCAATATCCTTTCCGGATTTTTTTTTCATTTATGCCGCCGAACGTATAACGAATAGCCAGAACTCTTCCAGTATTCTTTCAGAACATTTTCCGAACTGCTCGTACACTTCCAGAATACACAGTATGTTCCGTATGCCTTCCGAACACCCCGAATGGACATATAACATGACGAACCCTTTCCGAACGTTTTCAGAAAGCATGCCGTAAGAGTTCGGTCCATTCAAGGTCGATTCGCCGTGTTCTGAAAGCATTCTGAAAGCATACGGAAAGCGTTCGGAAAGAAAACATTTCGAAGTCAACATGCGGGAAGTATTCGGTCTATTCGGAAAGCATTCTGAAACCATACTGAAAACATTCAGAAAGCAAACGGAAAGCATTCAGTGATACATTGGGGAAAAACTCATTCGGAGAGACATTCGGACAGTTTAGAAAATCACACCACTTTCGTATACGGCAAACAAACGGAATGGCATTAGACCCACTATGATCGCCCCATAACAGATAACGGATTCGACTGACAGGTCCTGAAATATGATCGACTTAACCCTTTCCCACTTGTAGACGTATTTTATCGCATCTACCTCATACGACGTTGGATAACATTTTGGCAAAGAGAGCACTTGCTCATGATTTCCCCATTAGCAACAATGTCTTAAACTCCATTATTCTTACAGTTGTAGTCATTATTTTTGCTTTCATGCCTTGATATTTTCAAATGTGTTGTATGTGGAAAAAGGTTAAAATAAATATATCTCGACATAATCGACCGGATACCGCCCCTCGTACAATAGTTGTGTTATGAGACACATATGTCTTCATCATATCTGTAAGCATATGCTTTTCATGGAACAAATCACAAAGATGAAACTATATGTGTTTCACTACAATACACATAGCAAAGTTAAAACAATATGTATTTAATTACAATACACATGGCAAAGTTGAAACACTATGTGTTTAATGAAACAAATCACAAAGTTGAAACACTATGTGTTTAATGAAACAAATCACAAAGAAGAAACAATATGCGTTTCATTATAATACAAACTCACACAGTTGAAACGATATATGTTTCATTATAATACAAACTCACAAAGTTGAAACGATATAGGTTTCATTATAATACAAACTCACAAAGTTGAAACAATATGTGTTTCATTATAATACAAACTCACAAAGTTGAAACAATATGTGTTTCATTATAATACAAACTCACAAAGTTGAAACAATATGTGTTTCATTAAAATACAAACTCACAAAGTTGAAACAATATGTGTTTCATTATAATTCAAAATCACACAGTTGAAACAATATGTGTTTCACTATAATACAAACTCACAAAATTGAACCAATATATGTTTCATTATAATACAAAGTCACCCAGTTGAAACAATACATGTTTCATTATAATACAAAGTCACACAGTTGAAACAATATATGTTTCATTATAATACAAAGTCACAAAATTGAAACAATATATGTTTCATTATAATACAAAGTCACACTGTTGAAACAATATATGTTTCATTATAATACAAACGCACAAAGTTGTAACAATACATGTTTCATTATAATATTAACTCACAAAGTTGAAACAATATATGTTTCATTATAATACAAACTCACAAAGTTGAAACATAATGCAAACCCACAATGTTGAAACAATATGTGTTTCATTATAACATCCATCTTTGTACAAAGGTCAGTTTCAGGTTAATTATGTCGGATCATACTATAACCCCCTTTTCCCACAGGCCCATACAGATGCCGCTTTCTGACGCCTCTGTAGCAGATGACTTTTGAAAACATTATGGCAAAAACGAGAAATTACTCATAGAATGTAATTTCTCCTTTTGCCGCAATGTATTCAAATGTTATCAATTAATTAATGTTTAGAGATTTTCTACATTTACGTCTAGACGTTTTTAAAGTCGTTTGCTGCAGATCTGTTTTATGCGGGAAAAAGTTAAAATAACCTAAAGAGAAATTGTTCGTAGAATGTAATTTATACTTTTGCCGCAATGTGTTAAAATATTATCAATAGTTCTGCATTCATGTTAACAGATGTTCTATATTGCCGTCAAAATACTTTTCAAGTCGTTTGCTGCAGAATTGTTATTATTTGGAGAGGTTTTACCCTAGAGAATACAGGAACGTGTAGATACTTATCAGACATATGGCGATTTATCTAGATTCATACTTCTTCCATTGAAAAACAAAAACCTGCACTTCTCTCCGAGGGAATGGAAGATTATAATATTCCTATATCATCATCTCATAAATACCAGCTACTTCTGGCGGTGAAGGGTCTACTTTCGTGTGCGTTCATTTAAGACTCAGACGAGCGTGTACTGCCACACAGTATCACGACACTCTTCACGGAACGTCTTCATGTGACACAGCCATATGTTATTGGATATTCATAAAGTGTAACCCAACAAGATGTGTACCAGCGGAACGTAAAACGAGGCCAAATCGCAGAGTTTGTAACGCCAAAAATCTCAATTCGAGGCTCGTATAAATATATCCTATAGCGCATGAGGTTTAATAACGTCCTGTCAAATCCAGTTTTAGTATCAACAAAAGGCGAACGGGTTAAATAAACAGGGAAACAATTGTTCACGAACGGTTTTATTCATACGACTGTTGTGAGTACACATGCACTGGGGCTCGTCCAAGATTTCATTGGTCGGATATTGAACGAGACCACTTTAGCCTGACGTAGCTGATCTATGTTTACGTTGGGTTTTATCTCGAAGTATGCTAATTATCTTGAAGTATATTTCCAGCACTGAGATCGGAATGATGTTTTTGATTTTTGATAAGGAATATAAGCCAGGGTAACCTCTCCGCTGGCAGTAATGTGTATTTCTCATCAAAACTTAGTAGGAATGTTTCAAGTACGGACTATTATTCTACGAAATTTGGCATGATAACGTATTTAATGTTCACATAAATTGCAAAATTCGAAGAACTTGTAGGCAATTATTCGGCGATATTGTATTATTATAATGGCGAAAACTATTTTTGTTTGTGTGGTTTTGGGACTAAGTTTGTTGATTTCTAGTAATGGACAGAAGGAAACAAAGGAACAACAGGACGAAAAAAACAAACAACTCAAGCGAATAGAGAGACAGTTGAGATATTTACAAAATGATATAGACAAAGAGGGTATTGCTCGGCGTGACGGTGTGAGATCGATTGTTGATAAACTTGATTCGTTGGAAAGCTTGTTCACTCCTGCAATTATTGTTGAAAGTCGTCCTGACCCACCTGATTTTGTGGACGCGCCTGATGTTGTGAACAATCAAAAAGTAACCCATGAAAAAGAAAACAACGAACTCCTGGGCATGATGCAGCGACTCATGCGGGCTTTTAGTGAGGAAAAGAAAATTAATGTTGAACTTAGACGGGAACTTGGGAAAAAGTTGGTAGTTAACCAAGATTATTCTTCCGTACTCGAGTCATTTACACAGCAAGTAGAAGAAGACTTCAGATCGAATATTGATCAATTCCGGGTCGATATGTCGAAGATATTTGAAGACGAAACCTGTCGATCTAAATATACCTCTTTGTCATCGGATATCAAAGAAGTTAAGGATATTTTATGCAACAGCGAGTTTTTCATAAACGAATGTATAGAAAGGAACTTTAGCTCGTGTTTGAATCTATTGGAATATGGTTTCCATGACAGCAAAGTGTATACAATAGTGGTCAATAATCAGCCGTTAAAAGTTTACTGTGACCAAGAAACAGACGGGGGAGGATGGACCGTATTTCAGAGACGACAAGATGGGACTGTCGACTTTAATAGAGACTGGGACAATTATAAAGATGGTTTTGGAGATCTAAAAGGGGAATTTTGGTTAGGCAACGATTACATTGCCGAGCTTACAAGGGACTGTTGTCATGAAATGCGGGTTGACATCAGGCAATTTGATGGTTCCTTCAGCTATGCAAAGTACAGCAATTTCAGTGTTGGAAATGAATCAACAAAGTATATCCTGTCCATCGGCGGGTACACTGGAAATGCTCGTGACAGCATGGACTACTCCAATGGACAGCAATTTACAACAAAAGACAATGATAACGATCACGATGGACTTAAGCTCCACAAAACATTTAACTGTGCGGAATACAATCAAGGTGGTTTCTGGTTTAACACTTGTTTTCTAACCAACCCAAATGGTATATACCACAACAGTCGCACCAAGAGTGAGAAATCTGTTCACTGGACGTACGACCATATTTCTTCAAAATATATCGATATGAAGTTACGATAATTATTTATCTTGAGTGCCCAAAGGAACAAATGTAAACATTGGTCGCTTGTCAATGGGTCAGAAGGTGTAGGCTTGACGGACAGATGAACGGACAGTCGACGGATACGTGACTCGTTTGGTTCAACCTGTTAAAGCAGGGGACACAACAAGGTTAATATACCTACACAGGACATATTTAAATCAATCAATCAGACAACGCATGTATATTGTTATTTGAGAAATTTGTTATCCACGTATTCTAGAATTCTATTTTCAATTTTGTTGTGACCAGGCGAAGATTAAGTAAGTTGCAGAACTATATGTAGCGGTGTTAGTTATTAACCCTTTCCCACCTATAGACACATTTTGACGCATCTGCAGCAGACGACTTTTGAAAACATTGTGACAAAAGAAGAACTTGCTCAAAACGAGCAATTTCTCCCTTTCCCGCAATGTTTTCAACTGTTGTCAGTAATCATACCTTCAATTAAGAGATTTTCTGTGTTTTGGTTTAGATGTTTCTAAAAGTCGATTTCCATTTTGAAATTAAAATGTTACATATAGGATTTGTATATATATCGCATACAATTACATACTGTGAACACTACAGCGCCAGAACAGCATGCGCGTCGGCGCTGTCTGATCTTGATCTACACTTGTGGCAAATGCATTGATTGTATATTTTTTTTTAAAAACACGTACATGTAGCATTGATACATTTGTAGTGTCACATTAAACCATCAATTGCCCGTTAAATCAATTTTATAGAACTGATTCCAAACAACGAGTTATATATGGCCACTGTAGAGTTTACCAACATCAATTGTATATTTACTAATTTACTAGGTATGCGATAGCGATATATATAACGGGAGGTGGGTGACAAATGCAGTCGACAATGCTGGTTCACGCCAGACGTACTTATGTTTTATAGGTACAACACTAATATATATTATGTTCGTATGTTATATGTATACATTTAATCGACAATAAATTGTCAGTTGACAGTACGGAATGAAACCGAGTCGTCTCTGTGATGATTAAAAAGACCAAAATGCCAATGTGCAACTATATAACATAAAACAAACACATTTTTAATCAAACCAGGGCACTTCCTATCATCGGATATAAACTTGATATAAACCATTTTATAGTAATACTAATTTTTGAATTTTGATAATAAATCTAAATTTCGATTCATACAATTGTCTGATTTGCTAAACCTTTATGAGTCATTGTCTTAATTTGTGAATTTAGAATAAGAATTAGAATATAATTGAGCTTGATCCGTCTTTTCGACTCCAGGAGTAGTTTAACGACTTTTACAACATTGAACACGCGATAACTCGAAAATATGATTATTCAAATTTATCGTTTAGCTCGAACTAATCCCTGGAAAGGATCCGTCTTTTGAAATCAGAGAAGCAACAGCTTTGAGTGCTTAGATAGGAACTGTTCTGTGCCGTTTCCCCGATATGATTTCATCACAGGCTTGCTTTTCATAACATAACAATTCACCGCAAAGTAAAAATGAATAACGAAGGTGAAAATACATAAATTAATGAAGCATAATTCTAGTGATCCCTCAATCACATTGATAACTCGAAGATAATTATAAAACCCTTTTGACTTCGAGTTTTCACGAATCAACAATAGGTACCTATCTCTTTTTAGCGGATATGACTTAAAATTTACCCTATTGCTTACGTTCGTCATGAAACCATGAATTCGATCTACGTACGCGAATGACCAATATTAGGCGTACGTCTAGGTGACAATTATGAAAGTATGCATATTAAAGGTCACCTTTCAAGAAACGGTATTATGCACTTACAAAGACAATATATGGGCTGTATCTGGCAATTTGTAGTCTCCTTTACGAGAACACAAATAGAGATACTGGTAGTTAAACCAATTGGAGTATAATAATACGGTGCTCCAGGCAAATCAACCTTAGTATTAATATTTAATCTGTAAATACAATTTGCCTACGCATCCATGCTGTCGGATCCAAAGAGAAGGTTTTTTTTCAGAAATGTCTTAGAAACCTTCTATGACTTTTCTTTGCGAACAGTGTAGACTGATCTGGATGGACAATGCAAAGCATAACATTGGATTTCGCCGAGCGCCGCTCTAATTTATATTCCAGAAGTTTAATCCGGGTATTTTATACGTGCAAGCGGACCCCGAATTGTCCATGCATGCTTATGCAACATGAGTAATTTGTCCTTTTTTCTTCATTTTTTCAACTTTTGTCAGTAATCATACATTCAATTAAGAGATTTTCTGTGTTTTGATTAAGATGTTTCTAAAAGTCGAAATTCCATTTTAGAATTAAAATGTTACATATAGGATTTGTATATTGACCGCATACAATTACATACTGTGAACACAACAGCGCCAGAACAGCATGCGCGGCTGCACTGTCTGATCTTGATCTACACTTGTGGCAAAATGCATTGATTGTACATTTCTTTTTAAAAACACGTAGCATTGATACATTTGTAGTGTTACATCAAACCATCAATTGCCCTTTAAATCAATTTTATAGAATTGATTCCAAACAACGAGTTATATATGGCCACTGTAGAGTTTACCAAAATCAATTGTATACTAGGTATGTGATATATATATATAACGGGAGGTGACAAAAATAGTCGACAATGTTGGTTCACGCCAGACGTACTCATACATATTATGGTCGTATTGATTGATTGATTGGGGTTTAACGCCGTTTTTAACAATTTCTCAGTTATAACATGGCGGCCAGTTCACCTACTCATGCATTTCTAGTTTTCTCACACCAGTACTCCACACAACAATCTTCCCAAGCAACTAGCTGCTTTTCCAATTAGACATTAGCCCATTGGTGGAAGACGAATGACGCATGTCGCATTGACTTTTGTCAATCGTCGGAAAGAAAGTTAGCCGAGCCAGGATTCGAACTCACAACCCCTGGATTGACAGCCCGCGTCGCTACCGACTGAGCTACCGGGGCTCGGCATTATGGTCGTATGTTATATGTATACATTTAATCGACAATAAATTGTCAGTTAACAGTACGGAATGAAAACGAGTAGTCTCTATGATGATTAAAAAGACCAAAATGCCAATGTGCAGCTAGTCTCCTTTACGAGAACACACATAGAGATACTGGTAGTTAAACCAATTGGAGTATAATAATACGGTGCTCCAGGCAAATCAACCTTAGTATTAATATTTAATCTGTAAATACAATTTGCCTACGCATCCATGCTGTCGGATCCAAAGAGAAGGGTTTTTTCAGAAACGTCTTAGAAACCTTCTATGACTTTTCTTTGCGAACAGTGTAGGCTGATCTGGATAGACAATGCAAAGCATAACATTGGATTTCGCCGAGCGCCGCTCTAATTTATATTCCAGAAGTTTAATCCGGGTATTTTATACGTGCAAGCGAACTCCGAATTTTCCATGCATGCTTATGCAACATGACCCCTTATTGGACATCGAGCGTTGAAGACTCCGAGACGTCCATGCACGCTTATGCAACACGACCCCTTATTGGACATCGAGCGTTGAAGACTCCGAGTCATCCGTGCACGCTGATGCAACACGACCCCTTATTGGACATCGAGCGTTGAAGACTCCGAGACGTCCATGCACGCTTATACAACACGACCCCTTATTGGACAACGATCGTTGAAGACTCCGAGTCATCCGTGCACGCTGATGCAACACGACCCCTTATTGGACATCGAGCGTTGAAAACTCCGAGTCATCCATGCACGCTGATGCAACACGACCCCTTATTGGTCATCGAGCGTTGAAGACTCCGAGTCATCCGTGCACGCGTATACAACAAGACCCCTTATTGGACAACGATCGTTGAAGACTCCGAGACGTCCATGTACGCTGATGCAACACGACCCCTTATTGGACAACGATCGTTGAAGACTCCGAGACGTCCATGCACGCTGATGCAACAAGACCCCTTATTAGACAACGATCGTTGAAGACTCCGAGTCATCCGTGCACGCGTATACAACACGACCCCTTATTGGACAACGATCGTTGAAGACTCCGTGTCATCCGTGCACGCGTATACAACAAGACCCCTTATTGGACAACGATCGTTGAAGACTCCGAGTCATCCGTGCACGCTGATGCAACACGACCCCTTATTCGACAACGATCGTTGAAGACTCCGAATCATCCGTGCACGCGTATACAACAAGACCCCTTATTGGACAACGATCGTTGAAGACTCCGAGTCATCCGTGCACGCGTATACAACACGACCCCTTATTGGACAACGAGTGTTGAAGACTCCGAGACGTCCATGCACGCTGATGCAACACGACCCCTTATTGGACAACGATCGTTGAAGACTCCGAGACGTCCATGCACGCTGGTGCAACAAGGTCCCTTATTGGACAACGATCGTTGAAGACTCCGAGACGTCCATGCACGCTGGTGCAACAAGGTCCCTTATTGGACATCGAGTGTTGAAGACTTCGACTCGTCCATGCAAGCTTATACAACAAGACCCCTTATTGGACAACGAGCGTTGAAGACTACTAGTCGTTCATGTACGCATATGAAACAAGACCCCTTATTGGACAACGAGCGTTGAAGACTACTAGTCGTTCATGTACGCATATGCAACAAGACCCCTTATTGGACAACGAGCATTAGAGACTCCGATTCGTCCATGCACATTTAAGTAACAATCCCCTTATTGGACAACGAGCATTGGAGACTCCGATTCGTCCATGCACGCTTAAGCAACAAGACCCTTATTGGACAACGAGCGTTGAAGGCTTCAACGAGCGATGAAAACTCCGAGAGGCATGCATGCTTATGCAACAGGAACCGTTATTGGACAACGAGCTGCAGATTTGTTGTATGTGGGACAATAATTAAGACTGGCCTACCAGCAAAGAATCAGTTTAACGTGTTCATCCGAACTGACCGCCTCGGTGGTGTAGTGATAGAGCGTCCGTCTCGCGTGCAGGAGGTCGTGGGTTTGATTGATCCTCTGTCGGGTCATATTTAAGACTTTAACAATGGTAGCAATGGCTTTCTCTCCTTGGCGCTCATAGTTTCGGGGTTAGCATTACGACTGACTTGCTGGTGTCAGGATAAATGAACCAGTAGTACTCGTGACTTACCAAGGAAACGCCGTGATATAACTGAACAGTTGTTGAAAGGGGCGTAAAACACAAAATAATCAACCAATCAATCAATCAATCATTCGAACTGTCTAAGAAACTTCATCTTTTGAATTACAGTTAGTATCCTGGCTATTTCCTACGATTGGTTGTGACAAAATGTCGCCCTTACTAATATGCAAATGCATCGATTACTTCAAAACATATACTTAACCCTTTCCCTCAGACGACAATTCTGCAGCAGACGACTTTGAACATATTTTGTCAAAACATAGAAAATCTCTATAATTGAATGGATCACCTATGACTAAAAGTGGAAAACATTGTGGCAAAAGAGAAATTGCTCGTTTTGAGCAATTTCTTCTCTTGTAACTATGTTTTCAAAAAGCCGTCTGCTGCAGAGGCATCAGAAAGCGTCTATATGAGGGAAACGGTTTAAGAAAGTTAAAACGCAATATTTGAAAGGTTTGCCCATCAATACTGATTACCCAAATATCAATTCATAGAGATAACAACACAGATGGAAAATCTCTCTGTCGTTATCTTTAACCAACCGTTATGAACTCATCAATACTGATTACCCAAATATCAATTCATAGAGATAACAACACAGAAGGAAAATCTCTCTGTCGTTATCTTTAACCAACCGTTATGAACTCATCAATACTGATTACCCAAATATCAATTCATAGAGATAACAACACAGAAGGAAAATCTCTCTGTTGTTTATCTTTAACCAACCTTTATGAGTCCATCAATACTGATTACACAAATATCAATTCATAGAGATAACAACACAGAAGGAAAATCTCTATGTCGTTATCTTTAACCAACCGTTATGAACCCACCAGGACTGATTACCCAAATATCAATTCATAGAGATAACAACACAGAAGGGAAATATGTCGTTTATCTTTAACCAACCGTTATGAAGACAAAGTACAGTAATTGAATAGGTTAAAAAACATGGTAACAAAATGTGAAATTGCTTGTTTTGAGCAATATTTCTTCTTTTGTAACTATGTTTTCAAAAAGCCGTCTGCTGCAGAGGCATCAGAAAGCGTCTATATGAGGGAAAGGGTTAACAGAAATCTACAAACTCTACAACAGAGACAGGAACCGACAAATTATCCAATAGAAATACCCAAATTGGTGACGTTATTCCGATAAAGGATAGTAGTGTTCAAATATATGAGCCGTTCTGCGAGAAAAGAAAACCAACATTTTGGAAATTGCGTAAAGTATCGACCCGGATTAGCATGAGCATGCCGAACAAGCTAACCCGGACAGACAATTTTCGACTGCTGTGATTATTTTGTTTAAGGAAACCTTAACTCTATTCTTCTTTCCCCCTGAGACGGAATGTGTCGGCCCTGATTAGCCTACATGGACTGCGCAGGCTGATCTGGGTCTACACACGACACAGAGTCCATAACGCTTGTTTTCTCGTGGAATGGCTCACATATATCAGTGGATCATGGTACTTGTCACCAAGACATTCGAGAAGATTTTGTCCGTTAAGTACATGGCAATATAATCAATTGATTGATTGATTGATTATTTTGTGTTTTACGTCGCTTTCAACAACTGTTCAGTTATATCAGGGCGTTTCCTGGTAACTATACCAGTACTACTGGACCCATTATTCTGACACCAGCCTGTCAGTCGTAATGCTAACCCCGTAACCCCGGGTGTCAAGGAGGGCAGCCATTAATACCAAGTCTTTGGTATGATTCGGTCGGGGATCGAACCTACTACCTCCTGCACTCGAGGCGGACGCTCTACCACTACACCAATAAATCATGTTGCTTGAAAGTTGCAGTACAGTCAATTATTAAACAGACCTTTAAAATTAATATATACGTTACTTATAGTATTTGTCAGTTCATTGTAAGTCATGCACATGAACCTTTACCATGATTGTAGATTGAAAACAACTTAATTGATGGTAGTGATTTTCTGTAGGTCATGAAGCGGATAAAGTCATGTAAGATTATTTCCAGCTTGTTATTGCTGAGGTGTAATTACATCTTCTAACAAGGTGGCGTTTCAGATCTGCTGCATTACGCCGGCCGCACCCCGGTAGCTCAGTCGGTAACGACGCGGGTTGTCAATCCAGGGGTTGTGAGTTCGATTCCCAGCTCGGCCAACATGCTTCCCGACGTTTGACAAAAGTCATTGTGACAAGCGTCATTCGTCTTCCACCCATGGGTTTTCAGTATATGTGGAAAAGCAGCCAGTTGCTTGGAAAGAATGTCGTATGAAGTACTGGTGTTAGAAAGCCAAGAAACATATGAGTAGGTGAACTGGCCGCCGTGATATGACTGAAAATTTGTTGAAAACGACCTTAAACTCAATCAATCAATCAATCAATCTGCATGACGCCGCCCTTTATCGTAAATGTATTCGTTAAGGGGATGTAACACGTGTTGGTAGTGTTATGGACATGCCGACTTGGGTTTTCGCTCTTTGACTAATATTGTAAAATTTCTATCCCATGAGAGTTATTCAATCTTTGCTGTGACAGCGCCACCTGCCGCTCTTCTTCCTCTCCATGTTGTCTTATGTGTTAGCAAACGTAACGAGACTCTTCGAGTAAGGGTAAGTATCATTTATCTCCGCTTGATTGATTGTTAATTTGATTAATGAATAATATCTGTGCCATTGTATATGCCAATTTTAAGTTGTATTCAGTTGTTTAAAGCGGTGATGATTCTCCATTGTATTTTCACTTTATTAACATTTCATTTCGTTATTTGTCTCTTATTCCTGGTCTGTTAATATGTATTTAAATGGGGTTTCAAGAAAAACAGTTTAGTTTTGACATTTCCACCACTCTGATGCTGCAGCAATCAAAGTTCTTGATAAAATTTTAATTTTTGATTTTTTTTTGATGAGGCCCACCTTGTTGCTTCAGAGAAAAGACGATTTTAATGGACCACGCACAGAGACCTGAAATCATAAAACACTTTTGAGGTGAACAGCTTTAAGGTTTTGTCATTTTGCCACCGTCACAGTGCATCAGTGAAAGAAATAAAGTTTATTTTTACCCTTTCCTACATACAACGGTTGTACTGTAGACTAATTTAAAAACATACTAGGCAATTAACTGGAACCTTGCTACAAACGGAAGCGTGATTTAACAACCATTTAATATGATTATATTGTAGAGAGTTATCCAAGCTAATTCAGAGTAGAAATATTTCTGATGCCGCAGCAAATTCTCCGTAGAATATAAATATACCGCGCAATTTCTTCATTTGCCACAATATGTCCAAGAGTCGTCTGCTGTAAAGGGTCGGTATGTCAGTAAGGGTTGATATCTCCGGTTTATTTATCTGAATATTTCAGAATAGCCTTTCAAAAGTTGCCTGCAGCAAACGCATATATATGTAATTGGAAAAAAATGCTATTCAAATATCACAAACAAATCTACTTTTTCAGAAGGTATATTCCTTTTTTTTTATTAGAGGAAACAAAGAGTTACAATTTACAAAGGGTAATTTGTTTAGGCGGTCGTAAAAACTGTTTCCAGCTCAGCCATCAAATGATTAGTAAATATTTAAATATAATTCCAGCTGCTTATTAACACTGAAATTATACTATATATATAATTGCTTGCGCGTATCTTCTCAGTATAATTATTTCTATATTGAGATAAGCGTTAAAAAACATCGGTTCTACTTTTCGAGTGGTAAATCGAATAATTTCCGCACCCGAAAACCATTAGTTTTCTAGGCAATTTGTGTTAATCGCCGCAATAGATTAGATTCAATTAAAATCAGTATACTTTTTTCCTATTAGGCCACACCGTTTTTTAAACCTCGTCTGTTGCAATTGCGACAAAATGCGTCTAAAATGGTAAACATAACATTCACATTTCTTATACATTGAGCGGTTAATAAAATCCCTTTCCATAAAGCAGACGCATTTCAACTAGTTTGCAGCAGACGACTTATGTTAAAAATATGACAAACAAAAATTACTTATCATAACACTTGTCAGTCACTTTATTTTCATTTATATACAATGACAATATAATTTCGCATTTATATTTTCAAAGACATTTACTGTGGATACTCGATGTGTGTAGGACAGGGTTAAGGGAATTTATCAAGATAATGTTTACGAATACTGAACACTTTCTTCTGTTCACAACAGTGTTTCCCATAGGCGTCTGCACGTATGGTTACTTATAGTGACACATTCTTGTCCGATGACGTAAAATACATCATTCGGTCCACTGAACAAAAACAATATATTCATTTTTGAACCTGCGGTTCTTCTCGTACTAAGCAAGATAACCATTGCCACGACCGTGTTTCGACAACAACGGCCTTTTTCGAATCGCATTACCAAATTTCTCTCTTCTACTTTGTTCAACAGTAGTGTAAAACTAACCTGGTACACACTGTACCCTCGTGAAGTTTATCGAAGGTTCGAGTCCCTGTAGCGACACTGTGGTCCGTTCTGATATGACCGGTTGGGTAGCCGCAAACTAGTTAAATAATGGCACTGAAAGCCTGTCTGTCCGCTGCCTGGTAAAAAATATAGGACCCGTGAAGTAAAAAATGTGTTCAGAACATAAGTCAGGCTGGTCCATTTCAAAAGGGGTAACACTGTAATGAAACAAACAGTTTACAAATGTTACATTACATGTATCTAGGTTATCCAATCCATACACATTCAAGACGATCCCAATTTCTACCTGCTTTTGGAGTGCATTGGACCGAAGTCATAATTACATTTTAATTTTGTGAATTAACAACTAGCACATAGTTGAAATGGTGGATACAACCTTTGCATCCAATGATTCTCTTTGGATTTTAGATATACTTTTATAATGAAGTTGTTATGTCCATTGTCGTTACCGTCTTCAAATTACTCCCATGAAGTTTGAACGTCTAAGTTGCTAAACAGAGAATATTCGTATCGTATTGGACGGAGATATGAACTAACCCGAATATTGACAGTCCGTTCGATTTCGACGATTTATTTTTATGTGATGTGGTTCCAATCTGGTACCATCAATAATAGCCCATTTGAAAAATTGATGACAATGGTTTCCGTACCAGGAAATAGGAATAAGTTAAAACAAACAACACATTTAAATACAAGAACAATATAGGCCTTCGCACACATATGTAGTTGCATTGTCGTTAATAAATCATAACTAATACAACACTTAGAGCATAAGAGTACGATGACAGCACGGACTTACGTTGAGAAGTGTATGAACAAAAAGAGGATTTTTAGGGTATTTTCAAATTCTTCTACGTATATTCCATATCTCTTTCGGATTTGATATGATTCTTTAATGATTTTCAATGTTGATGATGTTAAATACTTTCGTGTGTTTCGTTGTAAAGCTTAATGTGATATTTTGTTGGCTGTATAATGATTTAATGTCAGTAATATCATGGAAAAGACTATCATACAGATGTTTTGAGTAAGTACATGTACATTCATCAAAAAGATGTTCTATTTTTTATTCTGTAATTTGGTAGAATGTTCGCAGTGGACTATTATTGTATTTTATGTTGTAAAGAAGGGAGTAAGTTTCTAATTATTATGTGGATTATTCTGTATTTGTACAAGTGTAATGTTGTGGTGTCTGTAATGCTGATAACTTTGTAAATGTCTAACAATTTGTTTTAAGGAATGTCTGTGTTTAGCAATTGTGCCCATTTTTTCACTCACATGCTGGTACTGCATTTTTGTTTTAATTTATTTCCCACAATTTACACAACAAGCATGTCACAATACATACAATAAAAAACAATTCAAATTACACGTTTAAACTTTAAGCCGGACCTGTTTTGTGTATTATTTCATGCATGTTTGATATAAAATGCTTTTTTTTCTTTTTTTTTTTTCTCTTCAAATTATGCTCTAAAGAAGGAAAATACTATTTGAAGAAGTTAGAAACGGAAGAGAGATAGAGGAAGAGAGTGAGCTGTGATTCGACTGAATATTAGTGTGAACAATTAAATATCTAGATATAAAAGTGCTATAAAAAAATACAAAAAAGGGAAAGAAAAAAACAAAAAACATTTAAAGATCCAGAAATTTTCTCCATTTTTCGTCATGCATATCTAGTTGGTCTTTGTATAAAGTAATTTCATTTCTAGTTAGATTCTTTTCTTTAATCTAATTTTAAAGATGTTAAATGTAGGTATAGTATTTATTTATTTCCCGTTTTCAAGATACATTTCTCTCTGTGTGTTTGTCTGTCTGTGTCTCTCCTGCTCTGTATTTCTGTGTATATTGTTTCATAAGATACAATTAACAATTTCATTATCCGCACCACCTTTAAGAGTTCCGAGACAAATGTTTTTTAATTGAAAAGTTAATTTTATAGATTTTGTATTAAATAACACTATTAAGTTATTCCGCATTTTTGCGTATTTCAACTGGTGTTCTATGGTTTCCACATAACTTGAACAAAATTCACATAGACTAGACGATTTATATTTATAGGTATACAGTATCTTATTCGTAGGTAAAATTCTAGCTAAAAATGTATATTTGAAGCTTCTTAAAGTTGTAACCGACGTTGATTTGAATGTTATATAGTACAATGAGTTGTCCAATTAATTGTTTCACCATAAATAGTTTTGCCATGTTTCTTCAGATGAAGGTACTGCATTGTTATCATTTAATAATCATTACATGGATTTACAATCAGTATTTTGCCGATTTATAACATATTTTAGGGGTTCGTATTAAAGTTTTTGATTCGATAGAATATGTTCATTGTCTATAGATTAGTTGTATGAAGTAAAACACTTCTTTAGCGCATTAACAACGCCGCAATATCGTATTAAGTTCCCATATATGATATATGTTTACGGAAATTGGTACAGTTTAAGATATCATTTTCGTTGTCCAAAAATCACCTTTGCAATGTACCCTCGCTTAAACCACGTGTTTATAAATACCACTTTTATCACCAATACGTAAATGTGTATCCTTGTGAAAGAGAGGGTAATGTATAAAATATAAATGCTGAAAGGCTACATGTCGAGCCCGCTCCAAAGGTTTTGTCACAGACATAGTGCTCTGCCATGCAATTGCATCATATACTGACAAAGACTTGACCTGGTAGTAGTACATTAAAGGCCTCCTGCTATACCGAAGTAGTAGTAAAATGTCAAAAGTAAAGAACCCATGGCAACATTTCGTTTTATTTTTGAGATACAATATTATTCTGAAGTTTAACATACATCATTTTAGTATGTTTTGTGTATGAAAGGTATAGGCATATTTTAACATAGGATTTCTTTTACAAACCGACACATGTATTGAAACAAGAAACAATTGTACTTATCCTCATAAAATAATAAATCCTTAAACTGAATATCTTTTGAATAATGGAATATTTTGCGTTTTGGTACTTCGATCCCACTTTCGGAATGTGGACATTATTTATATAGAGAAGTTCTGTGAGTTACATGTATGAACGAAAACATAGGAAACCATAGGAAAGTCAGTTTTTGTTTAGATCTTATTGAGAAGAATAAATAATTGTAGATGACATAGCATCCATCTTTAGAACAGTAATGACAACAATGTGCCAGCTGCCTATGCCTCAAAACGCGTCTACAAGTGGGAAAAGATTAACCCTATCAGCGCCAAATTGTTTAAAGTAGACGCTTCCATGTTCAAACTCGGACGACTCTATTTTCATGTTATAGGATATTTGGAATATTTTTTATAACTCACAGCCAAACAATGCAGATTTCAGTATTATTATTGAATCAGTATTGTTTGCAAAAAGCCCAATATTGCCTTTGGTGCTAAAAGAGTTAAAGAGAACAGTCTCCTTTTTTTGCAAAATTTGTTTTATTACTGCCGTCATCATCACTATTCAAGAAACCAAAATCATACGGAAATCGACGGACCAATTGTAAGGTAGATGGTGAGACCAAATGCTGTTGTTGAGCATGCGCTACTTATTTTTATATGCCCACTTTGATAGTGAATACTATGTTCATGTATATGACATGTATAGATAATTTCCAGAGACATAGTTATATACAAAGAAGTTATTTTGCATGTCTTTATATTTTTATTTGCTTATTGTGTAGAAGAAATACAAAGAGGTTCTTTTTCCAGGATAACTGACTTCTTTATTTCCTAAAGTCTATAGCAAAGTTTGCAAATGCCCTGATTAATTATACCCTTTTCTGTCCGTTACATGTTACCTTTCGATATGTTTATATAATCTCGTAGTATTCCGCATTTTATTTGATAACTGTTTTCAGAAAACCATAAGTGCCAACAGCCATCAACATGAAGATTCTCAAACTGTCAGCGTTGATACTTATCCAGCTCATAGGACAGATATCGGGTCAAGCCAATTGTGTCACCAACCAGGCTGTGATGACATGTTACTATGAGATACCGAAGGATATACCTGAACAAGTTCACAAAGTCTTCATTCGGGAATTGAACGCATCATTGGAGTCCGCCAACTTTCTTGACGAATCGTGGAAAAGGGTTCAATGGCTTGATATACAGTCTAATTTATTAGAGTTTTTTCAAATGAAATCTGGCACCTTTTCACCTTTAAAATTACTGAGACATCTAGGATTTCATCATCGTTTATATTTCCAAATGGATAAGCATGCATTTTCAGGATTAGATAACGTTGAAGTGTTAGATCTTTCAGGATGTATTAGATTGTATTTAATTGGACAAAGCATTGAAGCACTTTCAGAGAAAAGTGTGCTTCCAAGGATAAACACGTTAAACTTAATAGACGTTGGAAACCATGATAACCGTCCGTTTCCAATAAACGCAGACACTGTACGTATGATTAAGAATAAAGGCATCATAACGTTATTGCTTGGAAACCAGACACTTTTGTTAGAAGGTCCTTTGGATGAGGTTATGTCGAATCCTCCGTACGATCCTTTTCCTATCGAATCGATATATGCCTCGTCAATCATATTCGTTAACTCTCTAGGTTTCAGAGAAATAGATGGTTTTCATTTTTGGGACTGTCTTAAAAATTTAAAAACCGTAAACCTTTCTAACTTAAATTATCCAAGACCATCTGTTCAACACCATCTGTTTACACGCGACAGAAAAACGTCCAATTCATTCATTTTCACAAGGATTTTATTTTTTAAAGAATTCATTCTCCTAAATAGCACGTTGCCTCTAAGTGGCATTACTAATTATGTTGATGCTAGCTTTTATACACATGTAAGGCTCAAAAGGCTTATAATAAACTCTTGTAATATCAAAAACGTTAACATGACATGGATTATACCTAATAATGCATACCTGGACGAGATAAATTTGTCAAATAACGGTATCGACTATTTCTTTATAATAGGCAATATGCAGGCAAAAAAGCTTATTCTTTGTAATAACAACCTCCAGAATATGAATAACTTTCCAGAGTTCCGTCAAATATTTGTTTCATTTCCAATTATGGAATACCTGGATTTAGGTGCGAATGGATTCCGACGCTTACCAAGTGACATATTTTCTGGAAACATGCAATTAAAGATACTTATCCTAAATTCCAATGAGCTTACGTCAGTCCCTAAACAATTAAAAGATTTGCAGCAATTGCAATTTTTAGATTTAAGAAAAAATATGATAAGATTTTTGGATTCGAATGCATTAGGTGAAATTCAAATAATGTTACAATTATTTAATATAACGGTAGACATCACGATGAATCCACTTGAATGTTCATGCAAAACGACTGACTTTGTCAAATGGATCTCAACTATTACAAATCATAAGCAGAGGCATACATGTTACATGGAAGGCAAACTTGTAACGATTGACTACAAAACGTTCCGGGACTGTAAGTTTCTTTGCTATCGCGATATCCTCTACGTTGGTATTGCCATGACGTGTTTGATAGTGGCTTGTGTGGTAATTGTTATGATCATAAAAAGATACGTAACTTTACAAAACAAAGCATTCCATAACGTCAGAAAAGCGTTTATAGAGAATTTCAAAGCAGGACATGTAATTTGTAACGCTTATCAGCATAAGCAAAATGCGGAGGACACACTTGAAGTTCGACGTAAAGAATTCCTTGTAATGCTTGCTTATCACCCTGATGATTACGACACGTGTACTAATGAAATATACCATCCATTAAATAATGGACTAAAGGCATTGTTAGGTACTGAAAATGAATTGGTTTTCTTTGGCCTGGATAGTGAACGACCCGGAGCCTCAGTGTTTGCTGAGATAGAAAGATGTATTCAAATATCGTGTGTTTTTGTTTGCCTTGTCACTAAGGAGTTCTGTATGGATCACATGTGTCAATTATCACTTGATAACGCCGACATTGAAGGAAAACCGATCGTGTTTTTAATTCGCGAAAAAGTCGATGGTGTTATTCCGCACGTAATGAAACCACTATCACGAAGAGCATATACTGTAGCAATACATGATCAATATCAAACTCTGAACTGGGAAACGATATGCAAAGATATTCTCGATCTGGCTGTCAAGGCAAATGTGAAATTTAAATCAAGCTATTCAGTGACAACCGTTATGAGACAGAGAGTGTGTAATTGTTTTAGAAGTTTTCAAAGACGGTTCCAGAGCGATGCCAGCAGAAGACACACGTGAACTCTATTGAGATAGTGAGAGTCCAAAATCCCATGACTATAACATACTGTAATGTGTATTTTCATTTGAACTTATATGATAACAATATTTAAAACAACCATTTATCAAGTTTAACCGCTGGTGAATTCCTTGCAAACTGACATTATCAGCCATACTTTAAAATGAGTTATTACACCCTTAAAGAGTAAACTTTGCTTTTCACTATTAAAACAGGAGCAAAAATAGTAAAACCATAACTAGATTGTTATTAATGGCAGAAGCTAATCTTGATTCCCCCCCCCCCCCCCCCCCCCCCCCCCCCCAACACTCCCCAACTTTACATTTTATTGTCATATGTTGATGATCATTTATTGTGCTTTTGAACAAATAAATGAAGTATAAAATAACCTGTCAATAAAGACTTAAAGTTTTCTGTAAAATAATGCATTAGCTCGTCTTAGCTCGTTTAAAATATATTACAACTAAGTACACGTTCTCCTCAATGACGATTGTACAATATGAGTAATTCTTAAATATGAAATCCATTTGAGCTCTAATGCCTTTCATGTTACACCGATCTTCACATAGGTTATAGCAACCCATTTGCGCAAGACTGCGCATGATGTGTCATGGTATAAAACACAAATAAGTGGGTGCGTAAAATGAAGTCATGCACAAACACATAAATACATGTACATCGTTTTAAATGTGAAACACGGAAGTGATGATTTTATTTCTACATAAATATACGAGTATTTGCGTGTATCAAACATGTTTACTGCTCTTTCGTGTATCTCAGTTACCCATATAGTTTTGCATATCATAGTAAACGTGTAAAAGTGCCACACTCTGGCTTCCGAGTCGCAGTAGCCGGATTCCCACCCGGATTTTATGGCAGCTGGATGGCAATTATTCAGATGAAGTTGCATTTTGGCTAAGTCCTACAGCCCAACTCCGGCTGTATATTGCTCGAATTAGAGAGTTTAACTGGCATCCTGTCTTGTGTCAGGTGAAAGTGACACACTCTGGCTCCGAGTCACGCTAGCCGGATTCCACCCGGATTTCTGGCAGCCGGATGCAAAACACTGCCGGAGTTGGGTCGACAGAGTCGCTCCCATCCTAGTTTTGGCGTGTCTATTGTTTGAGATAGATGGATTGGGCGGTTGAGTGATGCATGCCAGGTGAAAGCGCCCCAAACTGACTTCGTGTTGCATGAGGTCCTGTTTCGCCAAGTTGCGTCGGCCGATGCCATGCCCAGCTGGATTTGGGATTTCCCAACAAAGTCCCGACTTTGCACGTCCTGTCCTTTTGAATGAGAATTTTTAACTGGCATCCCTGATCATGTATCAGGTGAAAGTGCCACACACTCTGGCTCCGGGTCGCAATAGCCGGATACTTTATGGTATCATGAAATCTACTCCCTACTAAAAATGGATATTTTAATTTATTTCTTCCCGAATAGTTATTTTATTGCAAATGATACAGTAAATAAATAAACGGTATACAGGATACAGGATAATCATACTTGGAAATCTGTTAATATATTATTATACGAGGGGTAATCAAAAAGTATATAACTTTCTTTAAATGATTCTTGTATTAGTTTAATACATATTTCGGAAATTCAATACCATATGTATATTGGTTTTTTGCTCTACTTTTGGCGAATTCGTATTTCTAATATTGTCATTAGTATAGTTTAAATCGTTGTCATAGTCTCATAGAAACGAGTTGATGCATAGAGCGGGCCACAGCGTAATTTTAGCAAGAAAGTACCAGGTTTTAGCGCTGTGTTTATTTCAAATACACACAACAGAAGATACCGAAAATGTGCAAGACATTAATTTGTTGTTATGTTGTTCTAATTATTAAAGTTTAATGTTGTTGTTCCATAAAAACAATCAAAATAGTAAAGATGTTTAGCGACGTTCAAGAACGTCACGTAAAAAAGACGTCAAATGAACAATTGCAAAATGCTGAATAGTAAAGTAATATCACAACGTAGCCAAAAATCAAAATAGTCATTTGAAATGTTTATTCAGTGAATTCACCGGGAGTCAAGCAGTCACTAGCGATGTATACATGCACTTTTTTTATGGTTGAAGGGGAGAAATCAGTGGAAAACTAATGTCACTTGCAAATGAGCCAGTTCTGACGTTGAAAGGAACAAGTTGAGTGTCGTTTTTTCTCCATAATAATTGTCAATTGTTACACATTTCAGTGAACAAAGGTTACGGAATGTCTTTATAAGCAATGTTTTCTGTGGAAGTTGATAAAACAAAAGAGTTGATATAACAGTTGTTAAAATATTTATTCACGTTTTCAAACCTACTCGTTTCCCTCCAAACGGCGACGTCAGAGTGGGCCCGCCCCCATTGTACTTCAATTTTCATAATCTCCGAGAAATGTTGTTTGTCAACCTATTATTCAAATGTTTGTCATGTACAATGTATGTACGAGAAATTTGGACTTTTGATACATTAAGGATTATTTTCTACGTTTGATTTTTGTCAAAATTATAACTAAATTCCTATTACTTCTGGATCATCATCATCATCATCATCATTATAATCGTACATCGACTGCATGGCTGTGTATGCTATAATACGTTGTTCTACATTTGTATGCCACATTTATACCTTCGCAGGTAAATATGAAATCACGAAAATTAAGGACATTGCGCGATTAACAATCACGTAGAAACTACATGAAATACATACAATAAAAAGATGTACATGTAATCCATTACGACTCGAACTCAGGACCTTAGCATTAAGAGTTCAGCGCTCTTGTTAAACCGCTAACGTTGCCTTCGAACTGGTGGTGTGTCAGGATTTTACTTATAATTAAAACGGGCGCATATTTTTATGCTCATCCCTACTTTGGATAATAGATCAATCCATGACATTTCGTCATGGCTCACTGTTCGAATTGGATCTATACCTGAAATGTAATTATCTTCGCATGAATAAATATCAACCCGTCACTACTCATTGATTCACGAAATTTGTATATGTTGTGATGTAAATGACTGAGAACACCATATTCATTACGCCAAAAATATAGTGCAAAAAAGTATTGATTGAATGACGAACGCAAACATAAGCAAAAGACAAATAAGTAAAACAAATCCACTTATTCTAGCTAACCAAATATAATTTCAAGTGTCTGAATGTTTTTAAAATTATCATATTTAAGGGTAATAAAGGATAAGGATATCACTACGCTTCTCCCTCTCATACACTCAAGTATTTACATACTGTCTAGTCTTAATATATCTATAGGTGCTACCTATTTACGAAAAAAAAACCGCAAGATAATTATAAACAAAAATTAAAGAGCATACTTTGGCCATAAAAAAGGATTTATAAGTAATTGACTAGACAATAATAATGTAAATGTCATGTTTCTTGCATTATTAAAACATATTTGGAATTCGTATTGATGTTGTCTATTATTTGAACAGAAAATTATAATGAACGAGGTTAAAACATGAGGGCCAAGATGATCCTTAATCGATCACCTGCATTATGGCAAAGAAGCAAATAGATCAGCCCTTTTCTGATGCCATCTGGCGACTACCTTTTTCAACCAGTCAATATGACTGGAACAAATTATGTAAGGGGTCACATTTCTGCTAAACCCTTTCCCTATTAGAGACAGTTTCTGAGGCATATGCAACAGATGATTTAGGAAAAGATTGTCACCAAAAGAACAATTGCTCCTTATGAGAAAGTTATCCTTTTGACACAATGTTTGATAAATAATTATACTTTGAATGAGTGTGGCAATAGCTCATGTATAGGAATTTGGGGTCTTTCATGTTGATACCATTTTTTTTTGCGGGAAACGACGTCGCTCCATTGACGTTACGCCAAGATGAAGTGTAACGGAAATGACGTCACGTCCTTCTTTGGCAACGATACAGTCAAAATTTAGGTTCGGGCGTAGAAGGCTAATGCTGTCGGTTTTTTGACGAACGGGAAAACATATTTATGTTATTATGTTTTAACTTTTCGTACAAATGTTTATTCCCACATAACACAGCATTTTAATGATCTTAAATATCTATTTAAAAAAAAATGATTAAAAAGACGACAATAATTTTCAATCCGTGTTTTTCCGCTCATTTTATACATACCCAAAATACCGATTTTAAAAATCAAAGTACAAAGTACTGAAGGTAGAATTGCGATCGTTTAAGAAGAGATACAGAAGTGCATATATATGAATATTTATTTTACCGGTTACCTTCAGGCAAAGTTTCAAGTGTGTAACCCTTTCCAGTGCTGAGATTTTGCCTCAACCTGAAACTTTAACCAAAATGTTGACGAACAGACAGACGGAGAGACAGACATCGCCAATCTATAGACCGGAATTGCTAAAGCAATCCGGCCAAAAATAAAAAAAAATCATCCATTTTAGCAGTAAAATCCTGCCAAGAAGTAATGAATTGAGAAAAAAATGTGCTGAGAGGTCCATAATTTCAAACTTGCTAAGATTTGGTCTGTGCAATGAATGTACAAATTGAAAAATGTATTGTTGACATGTATTTTCTACACCATCATTGTAATGTTGTTTATCATAAATAAAATTATTCCTTTTTTTAAATAAACTTTTAATCAAAATGTGTGTCTCAGTGTTGTCTTCTTCAGCAGTTTGACAGAAACAAAGCCTAAATCTGAAATTGTGTCAATGTGTTATTTGTCAACTCTGTCCCATAAGTTTTGCTTGTGATTTGAACTCTCATAAAAAAGCACGGAAAGGGACAACTTTCCCAACTTTGATTAAATATGTTTTCAATTAAATTGTAAAAAAATTCTTGTTTTTTGAAAGTTTTGTCATTATTATTTAAGACGGACATTATATACTAGAATAGCCAACTGACTATCATTTGAAAAAGTGTTTCTTATTTAAACCTTTCCCACTTGCATACGTAATTGCAGCCGACGACTTTTGAAAACATTGATGCAGAAGAAGAAATTGCTCATAACAAGCTTTCTCCTTTTGCAACAATGTTTTCAACTATATTCAATGATTACACTTCCAATAAATGTGATTTTCTGTATCTTTGCTCAGATTTTTTTTAATTCGTCTGCTGCAGAGTTTTTATATTGTGGGGTGGGTTGTGATTTGTTAAAGGGCAAGCAGGATTGGGAATTGAGTGTTGCACTTATCCTAGTGAAACATTCGCCTGCCTGTGCATGTTTTAGCTTAACTTAACTTGTTAATGTTCTTTCCATCATCAACTTAGTCATCTGTTAGTAATCAACTCTATGAACGAAATAATCGCGTCAAAATCTTGAATCGCGTCAAAATCATAACGAAATCAAAGTATTCTAAACGCTTTATAAACAAGTGATTTAAAGCGCTCAAATCACTTGATGAAATTTGTTTCTTTAGACGCGGACCTTGTCGAAAGCACCTATCCAAAATGCAAAGTTGATCGTTGTCGAAGGAATAGATGGACTGAGCGAAAGAGAAAGAAAAGGCTTAGCAATGCATACTATCTTTATGAATAAGGACATGAACGAATATGTATGGACTAGCGCCTAGAATTTCGTACTAGCCGATCCTTCATTCCACTCGCTTATGCTAGCGGGCGAGTGGATGTTTACATCTCTGCCGAGAGGGAAGAAAGGGTTACAATTTACAAAGGGTAATTGCGCGGTGCAGTGCTATATTGGCGTAGTGATATCTAAATAATTGTGTACACTTTAAATATGATATTTACACTTACACGACTTGTTATTTTCTATTATAAGCTTGAATAATCGGATTTTTTTTCTTTACTCTATGTTTGCTTTTGTGAGCATTCGTAAATTAGTCAAACCAAAAATTGCACTTAATTGTTGGTGGTGAAGGGCATATACATCACGTGACTTCAAACTCACTATGACTATGGCAGCCTCTGCGCATGCGCAAGTCTACCAAAAATGATTAAAAAGACGACAATAATTTTCAATCCGTGTTTTTCTGCTCATTTTATACATACCCAAAATACCGATTTAAAAAAATGATTAAAAAGACGACAATAATTTTCAATCCGTGTTTTTCCGCTCATTTTATACATACCCAAAATACCGATTTAAAAAAAAATGATTAAAAAGACGACAATAATTTTCAATCCGTGTTTTTCTGCTCATTTTATACATACCCAAAATACCGATTTAAAAAAATGATTAAAAAGACGACAATAATTTTCAATCTGTGTTTTTCGTCTGCCTTTTATACATATCCAAAATGGCGGCCCCCATGGATTTTTCCAGTTTCATTTCAGAAAGCTTCATGGGTTATTGAAAATGTAAATGATAACCATTTGTTCCCTCTATTAACAGAAAAAGTGGAGAAATGTAATATTTCTTCTGACAAATTAGATTTGTGTTTGAAATTTGAAGACCATTTGTTCCCAAACGCAGATGTACTTGCAGCAGACAACTTTTGAAAACATTGTGGCAAAAGGAGACATTGCATCAGAAAAGGGGTGAATTGAACTGTAAGCTTCAGACGGCACCTCATCCTAATACAAAGGGCAAATTTCAAAAGAAACTTCACAGAAATAATCCTATAGTTGTTCTCTTTCAAATTTGTTCAATAATTTAAATTTCAAAAACAACTTTTGTTGCTGCGGCAGCAGGAAGGATGTAAAATGCGTAAACCGTAAAATTCATCTTCTCTGAATCCCCTTGTCAGATTCCAAGATATATTAGTAAATATGTTTCTTTAGAAACCATCTACAAGATTTGATTAAGCTGTATTGATTGGTTGAAAAACATGGCAATCAGACGGCATCAGAAAAAGGGCAAAATGACAAAACTTAATAGTGACATTTCTATTCAAGTTTTTTTTTCTGATTTCAGGATTCATTTGTAATTTAGCGGAAATTTTCCTTTAGTGACCCTCTTCTTAATTTGTTAGAGCCATATTGATTTGCTTGCAAAAAAAGCTGCCATACTGCATCAGAAAAGGGATAAAATGAACTTTTATTTTTAAACAAAATATCCTCCTTAACCATTAGACTGATATCATCCAAACTTCACATGAATGTTTCTTTGGTGGTCTTCCAAGGAATCCGCTGTGGTCGAGTAGCTAGCGTCGGGGATTTCGAAACCGGGTGTCCCGGGTTCGATCCCCAGTCGCGGCACTAAGGTCATGGTGGAGTGCCCTTGGGCAAGGCACATTTTCTAGCATAGTACTGGTTTGTTTACCCAGGAATCATGAATAATTAAATTTAATTGCGCGCTAACTGACCTTAGCTGTCGATGCGCCATAAAACAATATACATTCATTCATTCATTGGTGGTCTTCTTACAAACTGTTCAAACCTAGCAATTTCCTTCACGTTTTTGATTAAATTTTGTCCGAGATTAATAGTTACACAAAAGCCACTTAGATATCATTCAGGGGATCGATTTAGTTATATTGGTTTTGGTTTAGACCTTTTATAATAATCTGTTCATTTTTATTCAAATATTCTGTCAACATAGAAGCTTGCAATCAATTTCGTTTAACAGACTAAAAGCAAAGTATAATGCTGGAGATGAACAACCAGAAAAACATTCAAAACACAACTGTTTTGGTAGATTACACTTCTAAGTTTATTGTTATTTTTGTAAACATTAATAGATTGCATTAATACATTGCATACTCTGAATGCATATGTTGGTTCAGTACAGTCAACTAATAGGAAGACACTGTACTGTCATGAATTTTCATGGTGGGATTTCCAAAGAGCTATTGGGTAATATAATCATTAAAAAAGTACCATGTTGACCGAATGACATATTCGAAATTGGAGTCAATTAATTTTCACAAGACCTACAAGAATGTATTGTCTTTGAAATATTTAATTATTGCCTGATGCATCATTACTTGTCTGTCATGATCGGGATTTTGTTTAGATAGGTATTTCTATATGCGCTTCTGCATCCCCTCTGAACCGATCGAAATTCTAGCATCAGTACTTCCAGTACTTTGATTAATGTATTTACTATATAAATTGCAATACCGTAGCTACTTTGAATCTTTAAATAGAAGCAAATAAATACAACATACCATTATTTACTAGGGGGTAGAAGAAAGGGGGTACTTAAAAGATTGAAATTGATAATTATAATGAAAACATGTGGTGTGTTAATTTTATAACCATAGATGCGTATCTTGCTAAAATTATGCAGTGTAGCGAAGCGAAGCACGACAGACGTTTATCTACATTGTGAGTTATTAAAAATCGGCTCGATATATATTATTGGAATTTCGGCAATTTTTAATAAATCAGAAATAATCTTATAACTGTTAAAATGATTTGACGAAACTTTTCTTTTAATTCGCATTTTGTTATATAATTTGTCATAGCAGATGTATGAAATTGATATCAACACGCAGGAAATCCTATTTCCTACTGTCTGCCGTCTATTTTATCCGAATACCACTTCAGACGAGAAAGTGATGGCGGTTTCATTAACCACACTCTCATTGTCGTAATAACATACGTTTTGACGTTTAAAAAAACGACGTTATTTCAAAGGTATGATTCCACCTTAACTGGTATCCTGACATGTGTCAGTTGAAAGTGACACACTCTGGCCCCGAGTAACGCTAGCCGGATTCCACCCGGATTTGTGGCAGCCGGCTGCAAAACCCAGCCGGAGTTGGGCCGGCAGAGAGTTCCCACTCTCGATTGTTCGAGATAGATGGATAGGGCGGTTGATTGATGAATGCCAGGTGAAAGCACCTCAAACTGACTTCGTGTTGCATGAGGTCCTGTTTCGCAAAGTTGCGTCAGCCGGCTGCCATGCCCAGCCGGAATTGGGATTACCGGACAAAGTCCAGACTTTGCACCCGTTCAATTCAAATTAGAGAGTTTAACTGGCATCCGTCCAGCCAGATTTATGACGAAGTGGCTCCCGATATAGATTTTGTGTGCCTCTTTTTCGAAATAGATGGATTGAGCGGCCCATTGATGCATGCCAGGTGAAAGCGACCCAAACTGACTAAAACATGACTTTGCACCCTTCCTGATCGAATTAGAGATTTTAACTGCAATAACCAGCCGGAGCTGGGCCTACTTTGGCTCCGAGTCGCACTAAGTACAAGATTAAGACAAGATGAAAAGTTCAAGATAATTTACAAATACTTCAGATGGTTCAAGCTTGTCCATATAGACAGTTCAGGCTGGCCTGAATTAATACAGCCGGAGATGTCGGACAAGGGATCGAACCCTACTCTCTCGCTTACAATGCAGACACTTTAGCCACAACACAACGGAGACGATTCCAACAAACAGTGGCATGATGCTATAATGTGTGCACGTTTATACCATGGCGACTACATATGTCGGGTACCTGGTGCACTTTAGTAAATTGAACCAACAATGGCGATTAGATATGTCTGGAATATGACGTACTATGGTAAATTGAGCCGTCAATGGTGACTAGATATGTCTGGTACCTGGCGTACTATAGTAAATTGAACCAACAATGGCGATTAGATATGTCTGGAATATGACGTACTATGGTAAATTGAGCCGTCAATGGTGACTAGATATGTCTGGTACCTGGCGTACTATAGTAAATTAAACCAACAATGGCGATTAGATATGTCTGGAATATGAGGTACTATGGTAAATTGAGCCGTCAATGGTGACTAGATATGTCTGGTACCTGCCGTACTATAGTAAATTGAGTCAACAATGGCGAATAGATATGTCTGGAACCTGGCGTACTATAGTACATTGAACCAACAATGGAGATTATATATGTCTGGAACCTGGCGTACTATAGTACATTGAACCAACAATGGAGATTAGATATGTCTGGAATATGGCGTACAATAGTAAATTGAGCCGTCAATGGTGACTACATATGTCTGGTACCTGGCGTACTATAGTAAATTGAGTCAACAATGGCGAATAGATTGGTCACCTCCCATAACATATCGCTATCGCATATATAGTAAATTATTAAATATACAACTGTTTTTTATAAACTCAACAGTGGACCGGTACAACTTAAAGTCTGGAATCAATACACGAATAATGAATCCAACTACATTCCTTGTTTGAAAGGTTAAGCGGGTAATTCACAAAGGTCGTCTCTATAGTATTTCGATTTCTACACCAATTCCGCCATTTGTGTTGTATGCCTGATCCTATAATGTAATGGTTCTGGCCGGTTACTACAGACTAGTTCATACTTATCCAGCTGGTAAGATAGCTATCGGGTCATGACAACCGTAACCAACCGACCTGTGACGACATGTCACTATGCGATACCTGAAACTGAAACTGATGTATTTGAATTAAAACCCATTTTTAAATTTACATATATGCAATGGTGTTGTACAATAGATGGATGATACATTATATACGTGCACAATTAAACATCATCTGTTTCTATTTCAAAACATCTAAACAATAAGGAAGACACTTAAATAGATAAATACACTCTTTACTTTGTATCCACATGGTATCTATTAAAATTCATTTAATTTAAAAGTAAAATAAAAATAAAATAAAAACCGAATAGACCATAAATTTATAGATCTATAACAGACAAGACAAGTATCTGACAGTCTAACAGACACTAAACTGAACATCAATGTTCCAGATAACCGATATTCTTAAACCTTTGATAATGAGTAATTTCTCATTTTGTCACATTATTTTCAACTATTAAACTTTCATATGGTATTTGCCCAGATGTTATCAAAGATGTTGTCAAAGTCGTCTATTATCGATTTGTTGTATTTTGGTAAGGGTAACTCTGCGTATTGGAGTCAGCCAGATTTATTGAAGCGTTATGGAATTGGCTTGATAAACAGTCTAATGTAATAGAATGTTTGGTTAATTAATTGGGGTTAAACGCCGTTTTCAACAATTCTTTTCAGTCATATCACGGTGGTCAATTGACCTACTCATGTGTTTTTCTCATACGAGTACTCCTCAAAACAGACTTTCCAAGCAAATGGCTGCTTTTCCACATAGACTGTTACTATAAACTTATCTATTTTACATCGATTGCGAAACAATCTTTAAGCTTATAGCAATCACGATCGATGTCTGCTTTCTGGAGACATAACCAGTACTCGAGCCGTTTGTGCGGAAGAATCCCAAAGGCAGAACCCGCTCATCACGGGATTTGAACCCTGGATCTTTGGTACGAGAGGCCGACACTGTACCACTGTACCACCGTCTTCCACAAATTACCTTTGAATATTGGCCGAGCTGGGTTCGAATTCACGATCCTTGGATTGACTACTCGCGTCGTTTCCGACTGAGTTACCGGGCCTCGGACATTCTAATGTAAACTCAATAACTATGGAATCTGGTACTTATTCAACTTTTATAAAACATTTAGGATAACATTTATAATTCAAGTCTGGAAATAAAGTTAGCAATTGGTGTAGATGACGTGCAGCATTATTTTGATTTTGATATAGCATGCACTGTGATTAATGCATCAATGAATGTGTAAACTATGCAACGACTTCTATGAAATACCGCCAGTCAAATAAAAGTGTTTGCGATAGACCCCCATTATGTTTATATAATAGTGTGCATTCAACTCAAATATTATTCAATTTAACGGACATATCGAGGTATTCTGGTGAAATGAATTTGATTGGTAAGTCCTTGTCCTAATGAATTCCGTGACCTGAAGTTGGCTCCCTGCTTGTAGCACTTTGAGTGCTTTGATTCTAAATAGTTATTTGCCTATTGGTGCTATGCATGATAGTGTTGATGGTAGCTCTTGTACGAGTATTTGAAATCTAAAAGATAAATATGGCTAGTACCATTCATTTCAAGATTTCATAAAACTTCTTCCCCTACAGTTTTGAATGTCATAGATACTAAGAGATATTTAGAAAAAACGTATCCGTAACGATTTTAGATTCAGGCCTTTGTTTCCAAATGGTAGAAATAGGGTAACTTTACAGTCGTTTTGACTTCAATCACCCCTAGCGCTGCAGTGGTAGTATTCAATAGCGATTGCACCATATGATAGACCTATTCAAGAGCTACACAAAGTTGATTTACGTGATTGACCTCCGACCTAGGGTTTCCGAGCAAGAGCCGGAAGTTTGCAAAATATGCAAAGGCGAATCCCACGTCGCCTACCGGCTTGTCTGTCATTTATTTACTAATTACTAATGAATTGTAATCCATACAAAGAAGCTAGTTAAAAAGGATCCAATAATGACATGGTAGCAGGAATTCAGCGCTCAATACCTGTCTTAGAAAACCACATTTGCAGCAGACGACTTTACGGATATCATTTTTGGAATTAATAACTAAATTAGAAATAAAGCATTTCTATTCCAATAATAATTTCTACATCGGAAGAAGAACAAATATAAAGATTATTTTTTTCAATTGTCAACAAGTTACGAATGTCGTCTGTTGCACTTACGGTACAGCGAGGTCATTTGCAGATCTGAATCATTCCCAGGAAAATACCCTTTGGCATCCTTTATCACATTTGCAAAGTCGCCTCGTCTCGGTAATGCACTTTAATACTGTTAATTGACTGAGACTTATTTGTAACAGTAGGTTTTCTCTTTTACTGCGAACCACCATATCTGCTGTTTATAAGATGGCGGGAGAAGCACAAAATGAAAGTTGTTGCGCCCTCTCTGTAAAGGGAAACCATCTATGCAAAGGGAAATAACACGTTGATACTTTAATTAGATTTGAGCAGTGAACAAAATCATCACGTGATTATAAATGAGCCGCGTACGTGGGAATTATTTTCTTGGGTTATTGTGGCATATCCGTTTAAGTATCATTTAACCCTTTCCCACATACAACTATTCTGCAGCAGACGACTTTTTGAAAATATTTTGTTAAAATATGGATTAACCTCTATAAAAGAAAGTTTAATCATTGACTTTCACCTTTTGTCACAATGCTTTTAAAAAGTAGTCTCTACCGCCTCTGTAGTGATGTGGTAAAGCGTCCGCTTCGGTTTAGAAGGTAACGGATCCGATCCACTGCCGGTTCAAACCAAAGACTTTAAAAACTTGTAGTAATGGCTACCTTCCTTGGCGTTCAGAGTTGCGGGGTTAGCATTACGACTCACTGACTGATGTCAGGATAATTAGATCAGTAGTACTAGTAATTTACTCAGGAAACGCCGTGATCGAAGTGAACAATTGTTGAAAGCGCTGTAAAACATCAAACAATCAACCAATCAACCATCAAACACAAATCGTCTGCTGTTTAGGCGTCAGAAAGCGTCCGTGTGTGGGAAAGGTGCATATACGTAAGTAATACTTGTAGATACATGAATCGAACCCTGGTGTCCCGCTCCCAAAGAAGACGGTCAAGAGTATTCAGATTGAAATTTAATGAAATAATGTTCATTCTAATTCAACCGTCGCATGCTGGAAACGAACAGATACAGATACAGAAGTTTTGTAAATAAAGGCCTCAAGCCCATTATACAACATACGATATATATATCCATATATAACTAATTTTCGCTGAGTCCATAATGGCCCTGGCACACCAGAACGTTTTAGGACAACGCATGAGTAACGTGTTGGAATTTCGGCAACACGCTTGCAAACGCTGAGCAATGCCAGGCCAGCGTTAGCTACACGCTGAGCTCGTTACTCTCACGCTGGGACACGCTGTCTTACGCTGAGGCAAAAATACATTTTTCAACATACCTAAAATTTCAAGCGTTTGCCAGCGTGTGACTGCACACGCTGGCAACGCTTGAGGGTCGTTACTCACGCGTCGAACGCGCTAGACGATCGTTACCAACCCGCTACTCACACGCTGGCGTACGCTGGCGACACGCTGGTACTGTAGTAGCGCGTCGGCTAAATACAAACAATCACGTGGTCGTTGCAGTACGCTGGCGCGCGTTGGAACGCGCTACGCAAACGCTAGGCAGTCGTTCCTCAGTCGTCGAATGCGAAACTCACGCGCTGGCAAACGCTGGCGATACGCTGTCTTATGTTATCTTTAAATCAGTGGTGTGGTCCTCACACGCTGAGCGCGTTCCTCACACGCTACTCACGCGCTGGCATACGCTATGAACCCGTTATCAACGCGTTATGGACACGCTGAAATCATGGTTCCACTTGACTGTTTCTGTGAAAGTTCAGAGTTTGCCAGCCTATCAACTATTTTAAACGCGCCACCTACACGTGAAGGACTATCAAACTCCAAATGATATATACAGGGACGTAGATAAGCTCTACGTTCCTGATATATATTCTTTTTCACAAGATGAGCTATAATAAACTCTGTCTAGAAAGAAAGATGTAAAGGATTTGGATATATCAAGTTATAATGCAATAGAGTTGTGTTATATATCTCGATGGCAAACTCCTTGTCGTCTATATTGAACGTGGTCTTTTGATAAGAGATGGCAATATATATATGTACATATGGGTACATCATTATCACAAATGATGTAGATAAAAATGTATGGCAAGATTTAAATCTGGACCCATTCGCATGCTTTTCGAAACAAAAGTAGCTACTTTTCCAATCGTTACAACATTGTTAGATTGTATTAGGAAATAAAACCATCGCGCTCTCTGCTACCATTGTACTTGTTAAAAGGGAACATATTTCTTTCTTCTGCGAATCTTGGACAAATGAAAAATGCGTGATACTCGTCTTCCAAAAGTATAACATCTTTCGACAATAAACAGTAAAAGCATATTCGATCATTTCTATTCATGTTATGATGACGACCCAATTCATCATTAAGTCTTTCAGCTCAAAGGCAATATTGAGGTTTTTGCAAACAATACAGATTCAGGTGAGTCAGCTCGTTACGAGCTGCCTCACCTGAAATCAGCATTGTTTGTCTTTTATTTATCAAAATAGTCCAACACTTTTATTCAATGAGAAATGGAAACGCTCGATTTTGAACATAGAAGAGTCTACTTTAAACAATTCGTCTCTGAAAGTGTTAAGTTTATGAATAGATCATCTAAATCTAGCGAGAGCCTTTCATACTGAGCTGGAAACATAGGTATATATACTTGAATATGTTGAACAAGTAGGGATTTAGAATATGTATCAGAATACAACATGGACGGCAACACAACATTAAATAACTCGCTACTGTAAGACAATTTAAACTATTTCAGTCGTCCTACACTCAAACTTTGGAGTTTGGGTTTTTAGATAAATGGCACTATTATTGAAAATGCATTCTTCCATAATCCTTTGTATTTCACAACCCTTCTATACAGGCTATCGAAACCCTTTGACAACTAAACATAGGACATGCACATGGAATAACGTGACCGGACCGCACGGAGGCGCCGGTTGATTTGAATCGTCGCACAGACCCCAAATGTCCGTTTTCACATGAGTGACACCATTTTCGAAAGTATTTAATTTTGTTCAAAGATTGCGCTTTTCATATTAAATTTGGGCTAAAACAATCATGTTTAATATTCCATCCCATCATAAGTCGATAAGAAAAAAAATTATGCATGTTTTACGGTATTTCTGAACAACGAGAAGAAACATGTGAATATCAATGATATAAATGCTTTTTACTGACATGGGAGGCAACTGCGTTCTTGTTTCTTATCAAGTACATATCAGGTTACTCCCCTTATACATATCACTCATTATTCGCTTGATATAACAATGTTTTTTCGTTAGTTGTGTTGCAGCAGGAGCTATCACATACATCGATTCATAGACCAAGGTCACAGATAAGACTTGTTGACTCAAGTATATGTCTATGTCCGCCAGAGGTTGGTGCTTGTTTACTTTCCATGTATAAACTCTTTCCAATTTGCAACACATATACATAGACTTAAACATGATGCCCAAGAGGGCCATTATCGCTCCACTGCCATTAGGCAAATATTAAATCTCCAAACAGCCCCGCTCCCTGGTGACAAGGTTTTTTGACCAATCAACATGGCTTGAAGATATCTGATAGAGGGTCACCTTAGGAACATTTCTACAAAATTAATTGAAATTCGGCCAGACACTTTCGGAGGAGAAGATTTTGTAAGTTTTCACTATAGCCATAAAAGGCAAAATAGCCTCGCCCTTTGATTCCTCACTAAACTCCGACTAGTAACAGCTGATTCCTCAGTGAACTCCGACTAGAAACAGCTGATTCCTCACTGTACTCCGACTAGGAACAGCAAATTCCTCACTTTACTCAGACTAGTAACAGCTGATTCCTCAGTGAACTCCGACTAGAAACAGCTGATTCCTCACTGTACTCCGACTAGAAACAGCTGATTCCTCACTATACTCAGACTAGTAACAGCTGATTCCTCAGTGAACTCCGACTAGGAACAGCTGATTCCTTACTGTACTCAGACTAGGAACAGCAAATTCCTCACTATACTCAGACTAGAAACAGTCGATTCCTCACTATACTCAGACAAGAAACAGCTGATTCCTCACTATACTCAGACAAGAAACAGCTGATTATTCACTGTACTCAGACTAGGACCAGCTGATTCCTCACTATAATCGGACTAGAAAGGGCTGATTTCTTACAGTACCGAAACAAGGAACAGCTGATTCCTCACTATACTCAGACTAGAAAAAGTTGTTGCCTCATTATACTCGGACTAGGAACAGCTGAGTCCTCAATATACTAAGAATAGGATCAACTGATTCCTCACTATACCTTTACCAAGAACACCTGATTCCTCACTATACTCAGACTAGGAACAGCTGATTCCTCACTGTACTCAAACTAGGAAAAGCTAAATCCTCACTGTATTCACAATAGGAACAGCTAAGTCCTCACTATACTAAGAATAGGATCAACTGATTCCTCACTATACCTTTACATGAACAGCTGATTCCTCACTATACCCAGACTAGGAACAGCTGAATACTTACTGTAGTCAGACTAGGACCAGGTGCTTCCTCACTATACTTAGACTAGGAACAGCTGATTCCTCACTATTTTCGGACTAGGAACAGCTGATTCCTCACTGTACTCAAACTAGGAACAGCTAAATCCTCACTGTATTCACAATAGGAACAGCTGATTCCTCACTGTACTCAGACTAGGAACAGCTGAGTCCTCACTGTACTTAAACTAGGAAAAGCTGATTCCTCACTGTACATAGACTAGGAACAGTTGATTCCTTACTATACTCAGACTAGGACCAGCTTATTCATCACTGTACTTAGACTAGGAACAGTTGATTCCTCACTATACTCAGATTAGAAACCGTTGATTCCTCACTGTACTCAAACTAGGAACAGTTGATTCCTCACTATACTCAGATTAAGAACAGTTGATACCTCACTATACTCAGACTAGGAACAGTTGATTCCTCAATGTACTCAGACTAGGAACAGTTGATTCCTCACTCTACTAAGACTAGGAATAGTTGATTCCTCACTGTACTCAGACTAGGAACAGTTGATTCCTCTATGTACTAAGAATAGGAACAGCACTGTACTCAGACTAGAAACAGTTGATTCTTTACTGTACTCAGACTTGGAACAGCACTGTACTCAGACTAGGAATAGCTGATTCCTCACTGTACTAAGACTAGGAACAGTTGATTCTTTACTGTACTCAGACTTGGAACAGCACCGTACTCAGACTAGGAACAGTTGATTCCTCACTGTACTCAGACTTGGAACAGCACTGTACTCAGACTAGGAATAGCTGATTTCTCACTGTACTCAGACTTGGAACAGCGCTGTACTCAGACTAGGAACAGCTGATTCCTCACTGTACTAACACTATGAACAGCACTGTAATCATACTAGGAACAGCTGATTTCTCACTGTACTCAGACTATTTACTGTACTCAGACTAGCAACAGTTGATTCTTTACTGTACTCAGACTTGGAACAGCACTGTACTCAGACTAGGAATAGCTGATTCCTCACTGTACTAAGACTAGGAACAGCTGATTCCTCACTCTACTCAGATTAGGAATAGCTGATTCTTTACTGTACTAAGATGAGGAACAGCTGATTCTTTACTGTACTAAGATTAGGAACAGCTGATTATTTACTGTACTAAGACTAGGAACAGTTGATTCTTTACTGTACTAATACTATGAACAGCTGATTCTTTACTATACTATGACTAGGAACAGCTGATTCTTTACTGTACTAATACTAGGAACAGCTGATTCTTTACTGTACTCAGACTAGGAACAGCTGATTCTTTACTGTACTCAGACTAGGAACAGCTGATTCTTTACTGTAATAAGACTAGGAACAGCACTGTACTTAAACTAGGAACAGCTGATTCCTCACTCTACTCAGATAAGGAATAGCTGATTATTTACTGTACTTAGATTGGGAACAGCTAATTCTTTACTTTACTAAGACTAGGAACAGCTGATTTTTTACTGTACTAAGACAAGGAACAGCTGATTCCTCACTCTACTCAGATTAGGAATAGCTTATTATTTACTGTACGAAGATTAGGAACAGCTGATTATTTACTGTACTAAGACTAGAAACAGCTGATTCTTTACTGTACTAAGACTAGGAACAGCTGATTATTTACTGTACTAAGACTAGGAGCAGCTGATTCCTCACTGTACTCAGTCTAGGAACAGCTGATTCATCACTGTACTCAGACTAGGACAAGATGATTCCTCACTGTACTCAGACTAGGAACAGTTGATTCCTCACCGTACTCAGACTAGGAACAGCTGATTATTTACTGTACTTAGACTAGGAACAGCTGATTTCTGACCGTACTATCAATAGAAACAACTGCTCTACCTCACCGTACTCAGACTATGAAAAGCTGATTCTTTACTGATATCATTTTTATTTTATAGCCGTTTTCCGATTTGATGAGTGTTTTATGTGATCATAACTTGCAGAGAACCAGCCTGAAATATCGACTACGTCACATGTAAACCTACCGTTAACCCTTTCCCACCTGTACACGCTTTTTGACGCCTCTGCAGCGGACGACTTTTAACAAATTGTGACAAAATGAGAAATTGCTCAAAACGAGCAATTCCTCCTTTTGCCAAAAAGTTTTCTACTTTTTTCAGTAATTATATCTAAAATAATAGAAGTTTTCAATACTTTTGAGTAGACATTTTTAAAGTCGTCTGCTGCAGATTTGTTGTATGTGGGAAAATGGTTAAGACTGGCCTACCAGCAAAGAATCAGTTCAACGTGTTCATCCGAACTGACCGCCTCGGTGGTACAGTGGTAGAGCGTCCGTCTCGCGTGCGGGAGGTCGTGGGTTTGATTGATCCTCTGTCGGGTCATATTAAAGACTTTAAACATGGTAGCAATGGCTTAGCCTCCTTGGAGCTCATAGTTGCGGGGTTAGCATTACGACTGACTTGCTGGTGTCATGATAAAAGGACCAGTAGTACTGGTGACTTACCAAGGAAACGCCGTGATATAACTGAACAATTAAAACACAAAATAATCAATCAATCATTCGAAATGTCTAAGAAACTTCATCTATTGAAATACAGTAAGTATCCTGGCTATTTCTTAGGATTGGTACTGACACAATTTCGCCTTTACTAATATGCAAATGCATCGATTACTTCAAAACATATACGAGGGACGTTCGGAAAGTTATGAGACAACGTCCATTTAACACTGTTCCTTTGACAAATCGTTATGAAATTTAAGCATGTATGAAGAAGAAGTTTATTTTCAAATATAAATTCAATAGGCCACATGACCTGTGTGAAAAACAAAATACACAAATAAACATTACAATTGACATAGCAAGTGGAGCATATTTACCAATTTACAAGTACAAAAATTCGTAAGAGGTAACATGTCGTTTCATACGGAGAAGGTGCTGTTCAAACGTAATATCATATCCTTATCACCACTTTATATATACATGCTTAACAGGCAATACAATTTAATATAACACAATACAATACAATACAATACAATACAATATCATATAACATAACATAATACAAAATAATATGATACAATATGTCCATTACAGGCAAGGTGCATATTGACAAAAGTGTGACACATTCACAACAATAAATGAAAATGTTATCAGTACATAAAATGTAAAGACAACACAACATTTTTTATTTACAACTTATTTGTACATTTTACATTACCATTACAAACCATATCTTAATTGAAAAGCTTTCATTACATATGTACATAAATTTCTAAGTTTATAAACATTAGTGCATTCGAAAAGTTGTTTTAGTTTATACATGCTAGGATGCTATGAGAATATTATATTTCAAAAGCTTATATTCAGATTATAGTATTGTGATGTTAGCCATACTTTTATATTCGTATCCATAGCAACATGCGTTGTAAAGACCCGGCGCAACCCTAAATTTCTCAATTACACTGCACTATATTGAACACACAATCTTAATAAAAAGAGGAACAGCGGATTTTCATTAACAAATGTGGTCAACCTCGGGAAAACGCCACCGGAAACTAAAGAGCTGTTGGAGAGGGCAAATAACGGAGAATCTGTGAGCAAGGCACTTGTGGACAGATGGAATGAAAGTTTCAGTGACGGTAGAACATATTCAAAGTACAAACACATATCCTTTTGTCCGTCTGTGGTTGATGAAATGGTTGCGATTATGTAAAGAACGCGCTTAATACAGATCGGCGAATGACTGTGAATGATATTGCAAATTTGTGCTTTATTGGTGGAGCGACTGCTTACATGATTTTGACAGAAGATTGTATTTGAAAAGTGGATGAAAAGACATGCGAAATGGGTACAGTGCATCGGGCGATTCTTTGAGAAGGAGTTAAATAAGGAACTGCGTTAAAACAGCATTATTGTTTAGACGTTACGTGAAAACGACGTTACTGCGCCGGGGACCTTGTAGATATCATTTTCTATGTATTGTTGTTAATGTATATATTGCGTTATTTGAATAAAAATATATAAATTAAAACTTAAAGATACACTGTGCGAATTTTTATTCACTGTTTTCCGACTTATCATTAAAAAACAAAGATAGTCTCAAAACCTTCCGAACGTCCCTCGTACTTAACCCTTTCCCTCATACGACAATTCGGAAGCAGACGACTTTTAAGATATTTTGTCAAAAGATAGAAAATCTTTTTAATTGAATGGATAATCTATGACTAAAGTGGAAAACATTGTGGAAAAAGGAGAAATTGCTCGTTTTGAGCAATTTCTCTTTTTGTCACTATGTTTTCAAAAAGCCGTCTGCTGCAGAGGCGTCAGAAAGCGTCTATATGAGGGAAAGGGTTTAAGAAAGTTAAAACGCAATCTTTGAAAGGTTTGCCCATCAATACTGATTACCCAAAATATCAATTCATAGAGATAACAACACAGAAGGAAAATCCCTCTGTCGTTTATCTTTAACCAACCGTTATGAACCTATCAGGACTGATTACCCAACTATCAATTCATAGAGATTACAACACAGAAGGAAAATATGTATGTCGTTTATCTTTAACCAATCGTTATGAATCCATCAATACTGATTACCCAAATATCAATTCATAGAGATTACAACACAGAAGGAAAATCCCTCTGTCGTTTATCTTTAACCAACGATTACCCAAATATCAATTCATAGAGATAACAACACAGAAGGAAAATCTCTCTGTCGTTTATCTTTAACCAACCTTTATGAACCCATCAGGACTGATTACCCAAATATCAATTGATAGAGATAACAACACAGAAGGAAAATCTCTCCATCAATACTGATTACCCAAATATCAATTCATAGAGATTACAACACAGAAGGAAAATATGTCGTTTATCTTTAACCAACCGTTATGAAGACAAAGTACAATAATTGAATAGGTTAAAAACATATGGTAACAAAATGTGAAATTGCTTGTTTTGAGCAATATTTCTTCTTTTGTAACTATGTAACTATGTTTTCAAAAAGCCGTCTGCTGCAGAGGCATCAGAAAGCGTCTATATATATATGAAAGAAAGGGTTAAAAGAAATCTACAAACTCTACAACAGAGACAGAAACCGACAAATTATCCAATAGAAATACCCAAATTGGTGACGTTATTCTGATAAAGGATAGTAGTGTTATGGACATGCCGACTTGGGTTTTCGATCTTTGACTAATATTGTGAAATTTCTATCCCATGAGAGTTATTCAATCTTTGCTGTGACAGCGCCACCTGCCGCTCTTCTTCCTCGCCATGTTGTCTTATGTGTTAGCAAACGCAACGAGACTATTCGAGTAAGGGTAAGTATCATTTATCTCCGCTTGATTGATTGTTAATTTGATTAATGAATAATATCTGTGCCATTGTATATGCCAATTTTAAGTTGTATTCAGTTGTTTAAAGCGGTGATGATTCTCCATTGTATTTTCACTTTATTAACATTTCATTTCGTTATTTGTCTCTTATTCCTGGTCTGTTAATATGTATTTAAATGGGGTTTCAAGAAAAACAGTTTAGTTTTGACATTTCCACCACTCTGATGCTGCAGCAATCAAAGTTCTTGATAAAATTTAAATTTTTGATTTTTTTTTGATGAGGCCCACCTTGTTGCTTCAGAGAAAAGACGATTTTAATGGACCACGTACAGAGGCCTGAAATCATAAAACACTTTTGAGGTGAACAGCTTTAAAGTTTTGTCATTTTGCCACCGTCACTGTGCATCAGTGAAAGAAATAAAGTTTATTTTTACCCTTTCCTACATACAACGGTTGTACTGTTGACTAATTTAAAAACATACTAGGCAATTAACTGGAACCCAATCTGTATAAATTACACGATCTTTCTATAAATGTAAGATCTGAGGACGACACATTCCTGATCTATTCTTGAATGATAGGAATTTCCGATATCGCTATTTATAGATCAGCCAATCAGATAACGCGTTTCATCAGTCTTTCGGCTCCGACTCCAAAATGGCGGATATACAACGGAATCTGAATTTAATAATTAAACAAAATGGATTTCGTGAAATGAAAACAAAGCAGACAGAAATATTCGATTGCCTATTGAATAAAACGGACTGTTTTGCGATCCTGCCTACTGGTTATGGGAAATCACTACCGCACCAGCTCTATATTCCTGTAAAGAAGGCCCTCGACTCCGATGTTCCTGAAAAGATGCTGGTGTGTTGCCCACTTGTGTCACTGATGGAAGATCAGGTGCAAAGGATGACAAAGATTGATAATGTCACTGCGGCATATAGAGGTGTGTCTTTATTTTTTATATGAAATTTGTGATACAGAACTTCAATTTTTCATTCATAAATATTTAATTATTTTTCTCAAATTTGAAAGTATGGTTCACATATCAATTCGATGGTCACAACATACAATAATAACAACATTCATTTGGAATTCGTTTTGTTATGTGTAGCTATACATGTGAAAACACACATAGTCAGCTGAATGTTAAAGGCTCAATAAACTTGTTAGTTATATCTATATTTCTTCCCTCAGATTAGGACCCGTTCAAGAACATATTCACCACTTTTCCAATAAGAGGTAACCATTGTACATGAATAAATACATACATGTTAATTCTATTTATAAATATGTGTTCCTAGTGGCATATATTGCTTTGTTAATATACATTTTACCTGTAGAGAGATCAATAAAAACAAAATAGGGTACCACATTTAATTGTATTGTAATCATACAGTATCATGTTACCCACCCATTGACTTTTGATAGGTTGTCTTTTATTAAAATCCTACTGATTGTGACACAAACAATCTTAGTTGGAACATTTATTGCTAATTTATATTTTGTTCCAACTGATCCATGAACCAAGAAATGAAACACCTTGAATTATTCTACAATCATCTTTATTTTTTATTATAATGGTCAAATTATGTATGACCATGTAAGTTGTTCAGAACATGTCCATCTAAATATTCTATAATCCATTAATTCCTCCTTATACAAAACCTCCAGGTACAAGGATTTTTTTTAAAGTTGAACAGGTTTTTGTATTTCAATATAACAAAAATAAATGTAAATACATGTAAAGGCTGATTATAAATACAATTAGTTATGATTCATTTTGATTCAGCAGACAACATACAAATAAAGTACATATATAATATATAAGCCATTCCGGGGCGTACTTAGTTAAACATATTTTTATCTTGCACTTAAAATCATATATCCTCTTAACCCTTTCCTTCATACCACAATTCTGCAGCAGACGACTTTAAACATATTTTGACAAAAACTGGAAAATCTCTATAACTAAATGGATAAGCTTTGACTGAAAGTGGAAAACATTGTGAGAAAAGGAGAAAGAGCATGTTTTGTGCAATTTCTGCTTTTGTCACTTTGTTTTCAAAAATCCGTCGTCTGCAGAGGCGTCAGAAAGGGTCTATATGAGGGAAAGGGTTAACCCTTTAGGGAAAGGGTTAACCCTTTCCCATCTGCAGAAGCATTTCAACGCAATAGCAGCAGACGACTTTTAAAAACATTGTGACAAAAGGTGAAATTGATGAGCAATTTCACCTTTGACCACTATATTTTTAACTTTGAGTCAGGTTATAAATTCAATTTCAGAGTTTTTCCTGTTTTTGACAAAACATGTTCAAAGTCGTCTGCTGCAGAATTGTCATATGAGGGAAAGGGTTAATAAAGAAACTCTGCTTTAAAGTCTAGTGGCTAATAGCTAAATCTAAGTGTTTTATATGTACCTCCATGATACAAGATTTTTTTTATTAAGGCCAAGACCAAGAAACAGATCAACTGATAGAGGATGGACACTATGATGTTATATTTGCATCTCCAGAGGCACTGGCCGAAGAATGGGTCAGAAATATCAGAAATGTAACTGTGATTGTTGTTGATGAATGCCATACAGTCTCATCCTGGTAAGGTTTACCGAAGCAACATAGATTTTTAAAGGAATGATTTCCTAGTTATCAAAACATGTACATGTGAAAGAACCTTAAAAGTTGCTTGAGGATTTCTACTAACAACTCAATGAGGTATTTCCTAAAACTTAAGGCATATCTTTTTTAGCTCGACTATTCGAAGAATATGAGAGCTTTACTACTCGCCCCGGCGTCGGCGTCGGCGTCCGGTTAAAGTTTTAGGGCAAGTTGGCATTTTCATTCATAATTATTTGTGCTAGGGCTTTCATATTTGGAATATAGTTACATCTTATACCTTTCTTCACATTGAATGCTGAAGATGCTGAGTTTGACCTTCTTTTTGGGGTAAAAAACATGATTTTGTGTGGTTAAAGTTTTAGGGCAAGTTGGAATTTTATTTTAAATTTTATTTTTTCTCAATAAGTACTTGTGCTAGGGCTTTCATATTTGGAATATAATTACATATAATACCTTTCTTTACATTGAATGCTGAAGATGTTTTGTTTGACCTTCTTTTTGGGGTAAAAAACATGATTTTGGATGGTTAAAGTTTTAGGGCAAGTTGGAATTTTATTTTAATTTTTAATTTTTCTCAATAAGTACTTGTGCTAGGGATTTCATATTTGGAATTTAATTACATATGATACCTTTTTTCACATTGAATGCTAAAGATGCTGAGTTTGACATTCTTTTTGGGGTAAAAAACATGATTTTGGGTGGTTAAAGTTTTAGGGCAAGTCGGAATTTTATTTTAATTTTTAATTTTTCTCAATAAGTACTTGTGCTAGGGCTTTCATATTTGGAATTTAATTACATATAATACCTTTCTTCACATTGAAAGCTGAAGATGTTGAGTTTGACCTTCTTTTTGGGGTAAAAAACATGATTTTGGATGGTTAAAGTTTTAGGGCAAGTTGGAATTTTATTTTAATTTTTAATTTTTCTCAATAAGTACTTGTGCTAGGGCTTTCATATTTGGAATTTAATTACATATAATACCTTTATTCACATTGAATGCTGAAGATGCTGAGTATGACCTTCTTTTTGGGCTAAAAAACATGATTTTGGATGGTTAAAGTTTTAGGGCAAGTTGGAATTTTATTTTAATTTTTAATTTTTCTCAATAAGTACTTGTGCTAGGGATTTCATATTTGGAATTTAATTACATATAATACCTTTTTTCACATTGAATGCTAAAGATGCTGAGTTTGACGTTCTTTTTGGGGTAAAAAACATGATTTTGGGTGGTTAAAGTTTTAGGGCAAGTTGGAATTTTATTTTAATTTTTATTTTTCTCAATAAGTACTTGTGCTAGGGCTTTCATATTTGGAATTTAATTACATATAATACCTTTCTTCACATTGAAAGCTGAAGATGTTTTGTTTGACCTTCTTTTTGGGGTAAAAAACATGATTTTGGATGGTTAAAGTTTTAGGGCAAGTTGGAATTTTATTTTAATTTTTAATTTTTCTCAATAAGTACTTGGCCAAGGGCTTTCATATTTGGAATTTAATTACATATAATACCTTTCTTCACATTGAATGCTGAAGATGCTGAGTATGACCTTCTTTTTGGGCTAAAAAACATGATATTGGGTGGTTAAAGTTTTAGGGCAAGTTGGAATTTTATTTTAATTTTTAATTTTTCTCAATAAGTACTTGTGCTAGGGCTTTCATATTTGGAATATAATTACATCTAATACCTTTCATTCATGATTTTTAACTTTAATATGGAGTTATTGCCCTTGATTGACTTTTAAATGTATGTATCTATTCAGTTGCTTTTACATATAGAGTATATATAATTTAAAAGTACTTAAGTGCAATATAATGAAATAGTGCTTTATGTGAATAAGAGGCATATAGTCGAGCGCGCTGTCCTCCGACAGCTCTTGTTTAATAAATGTTTTCCTCAAATCTAGATCAAAGATCAATCTATATTTAAGAAGCATTTGAAATAACCAGTGACTTGTGAACAATAAAACATACTCTAGTACTGTAAAATCTTCATTATTAAACAGATGATTGAAAGCAATTGATTAGTATAACATGCCCCTTTCAAAGGCCCGGCCAGGTAGCTCAGTTGGTAGCGTATCAGACTTGTGATCTGGAGGTCACAGGCTCGATACCCGGTTGAGGCGAAAATTCTTTCGGGCGATTTTTCCCATTGCCTCTCATCTCTCAAAAAGAATGATGTGTCAGTACTGGTGTGGGAAAGCCATGAAAACATGGGTAGGTGCACTGACCGCCGTGATATGACCAAAGCTGTTGAAAGCAGCGTTAAACTACAAACAAACAAATCCTTTCAAAGAAGATGGGTATATTGCTTTGCACATGTCTGTTTGTCTGTTGATCCATCAATAACTAAGAAATGCCTAAACAATGCCTGGACCTATGGTCCTCAAACTTGACTCGGAGGATGGGCTTGACCAGTAGATGCATCCTAACATAATAGGCTTGTTTAAGTGATAACTCAACATTGCCTGAACCTATTATCCTCAAACTGAGCATTTGGGGTGACCAGTAATGAATGAATGTATATTGTTTTATGGCGCATCGACAGATAAGGTCATTTAGCGCGCAATTAAATTTTATTATTCATGATCCCTGGGTAAACAAACCAGTACTAGGCTAGAAAAGGGGTGACCAGTAAATAACCCAAAATAATTTTAAGGTCATTGGGCAAAAGGTCAAGGTCACCTTAAAAGGGAAAAGGTTGTCCGAGTAATAACTCAACATTGTCTGCACCCATTGCCCTCGAACTGACATGGAGGCTGGAGGATGAGCAGTAGATAACCATTATTGGTTTAAAGGTCAAAGGTAACAGTGACCTTCAGTATGAAATTTTAAAAGGAGTGAAAGGTCAGTTGTTGTTTTTTCTCTTTCAGGGGTGGACTAGACAGTGCGGATGAAGAAAAAGCATTTCGGAAGTGTTTTAGATACATTGGTTCATTACGCTCACTATTTCCAGATGCTACTCTTTTAGCTTTAAGTGCCACATGTACATTAAAAATGAAAAAACAGATAAAAAGTGTATTAAATATGAACAATGTGACCACAGTTGAAATGTCACCCAACCAAGCAAATATTAAATACATAGTAATGCGCACACCATCTGAAATTGAAGAAACTTTCTTTTGGCTTGTGGACAGATGGACAGATATCCAAGATAAAATGGGAAAAACTTTGATATATTGCAATTCAATACAGGATGTTTCTAAGATATATTATTACTTGACAACTGAATTGAACTGTACTAATGGCAATATTGAAATGTTTCATTCTGTTAACTAAGAAGTCCAATTTAAAAATAGTTATTGCAACTACTGCACTTGGAATGGGAATTGATGTTTTTGACTGCAATTGCACACTTTTATATGGTCCGCCTAAAGATATTGTTGATTTGCTACAAGAAAGTGGAAGATGTGGTTGTGATGGAAGCAGGTCAGCTGCTATCATTTTTTGTAATAGATATCAGATGGGACATTTATCAGACCTAGTCAAAGATTTCATTAAGTGTAGGGACTGTAGAAGAAAGTCCATTTTATGCAATTTTACAACTGATAACCATTTAGTGAAACCTCTTCATCTCTGTTGTGATCTATGTACTTTCAAGTGTAACTGTGGTTCATGTGATAAACTTCTTGTGGAGACATTGTTAACTAATTTTTCGGCAAAAAATGATGAATTTCATCCAGTAAGTAGTGATAGTGATAGTGATACAGTTTCATATGAATATGAATCTGATTTTGAAACACCTTCATAAATAAATGTTATAAACATTTGCTGTTTTATTTTAAGCTCACCTGAGCACAAAGTGCTCAAGGTGAAGTTTTGTGATCGTGAGGTGTTCGTTGGTCTGTTTATTTTAACTAAGATTTTGTGACAAAATATTTATGTTGTCTATATCTTATCCATATCTTAATATTTCTTCATAAAACTGTCAATTACATTGCTTATCACAACACACTTGTTATATTGTACCCCCTCAAGTCTTCTTTTAAACAGCCATTTAGTTCATAAATACTTGTTCCTTAACCTTCTGAATGGTAATACAGGTTTATGTCTAAGTATCATTTGTGGCAGGCCCTGATAACAATCTTTAAAAGGGTTTTTGACTTGTACAAGCTTTTGACAAAGTATCTTGCGATCAACATGATATGTGAATGCATCAATTGCAAGCAAATCGGCAACAACCATCATTACATCTAATTTGTATGATGGCATTTTATGTGTCCCTTTTCTGTCACGAACTTCACAAATATTGTCAAAATGTTTGACAACATTTACCAAATGAGGAAATTCTTTTGAGTGCTGAATAATACTTTCTTTTGTTTGAAAGCCTGAAGTAGTATTCTTTGTGTCCCTGTTTAAAATTTCCACATACTCATCAAGTGAAATATTATGATTCCTACCCCCAGACATATTAATGAACCTGTTTGCAATTAGACGCCCAGTCTGATGTTCAGTTAAGGTTCCAGACACCATTGCGGTTAAATGGACACTGCCAATAAGGTACTTGATTTTGTTAGTTTTGTGGTATAGAGGAGTTTCGTATTTGGCACTTCTTACTACCCTAAAGCCATCACCCATATTAACAGCAGAGTCTAGGTTTTTATGTAAGGCAACCAAGATGAAAACTGCAACCATATATTCATTTAATTCATCAAAGTTTTCTTGTAATGTTTTGCTACTTTTTAGCTTCGTTTCTTCGAATCCATGTTTATTTTTTCATGAGTTTTGAGTGATTCTAGAAATGAGTATCTGCTGTTACAAAAATGGCAGATAAATTTACCATCTTTTTTTGTGCTTAACCAGTAATTTTCCTGGTGGTTGGGATCAGTTAACACTTCTCTCAACTCCTCAAACAGATCATCTTTAAGTACAACTTGGTTAACGATATTTCTGCACACATTGTTTAACCAGTCAATTTTACATTCACTGCTCAATGTGTTAAAGTCCTGTGGCAAAGGGACTTCAGAGTCAGCACTGTTTAAATTAAAATACTTTAAAAACAACACACAGCACATAGCATCAAACACAGTGTAGTATAAATGTTTGTATGCTCTATATGAGTTCTTCACTTCTCCTTTCACATTCCTGGCATTTAACAGGTTTCTATAATAATAGATTGTTCCTCTGTCTCTGGAAGACTGTGTGGAGTATGTCATTCTATGAATAGCCTGCAAGAAGTACAAAAGAATGTTCTGACTCTGAGATGCAAAACTGTATCAAGAATTTATCCCAATGATAACAATACTTAACATTCTGACTGCACCCATATCCCCCAAACTTGACATGGAGGCTGGGTGTGAATAGTATATGAACCCTTTTTGATTTTGAGGTTAAGGTCACAGTGATATTGACCCTGAGAAGCTTGTCTGAGTAATAACTCATCACTGCCTGCACACATGGCCCTTTAACTTGACATGGGTGCTTGGTTACATGAACCTCAAAAATGTTAAGGTAATTGGGTCAAAATGGCGGTTAGGGGGGCATAATGTTTGACAAACATTTCTTGTTTTACCTTCAAACCCATTTATAAAAACAGTGTCTCATTGATCATAAAAAAGTAATTTAAAACCTTTATTTCATTGTATCTGGCTGCATTTACCATGATTTTCAAGAAGGAGTGGTAAAAAATAAAGAAACACTATATCACTTTACACAGCTAATACTATATAAATATTGCATGGCTTCCAGTGTGACAGTACATATTGTCAACATGAGGAAAATACTGTTACCCGAGGCGAAGCCGAGGTTAACAGTATTTACCCGAATGTTGACAATATGTACTGTCACACTGGAAGCCATGCAATATTTATTTTATTATACCGAACAAAATTACGCGTTTATTCAATTTATTCTGTACCTTTGTAGGGGAGGTGAACATGGGTAGATCTACTACCATGTAACACACACATATGAATACACCGGTTAACAGTATACTGTTACATGGCACGCACGTCTAAAAGGTGACGTTATTGTTTGAAATGACGTCACGCACGTGCATAACCAATATTTTCACGCGCCTGCCATGTAACAGTATACTGTTAACCGGTCAAAAACGTACTGTTAGCATTAGACAGTAAGAAATTGCCCATGATGAGTATATGAGAATTTAACATTACAAAGTCACGTGAGGTATAATAAAATATAATATTAAAGAAGAGGGCCATGATGTCCCTTAACTGCTCACCTGAATGTTAACAAGTTATTCCTTAAATTTGACCCAGAGACCTAGTTTTGACCGGACAAGACCCAGTTTCGAAATTGGCCTAGATATTGATCACTGAGTCAAATGTTCTGACAAAATTTCAACTTGCTCAAGCCAAAAATGTGGCGCCCAGAGTGTTAACAAGATTTTACTTAAATTTGACCTAGTGACCTAGTTTTTGACAGGACATGACACAGTTTCAATCTTGGCCTAGATATAACTAAGACAAACAATCAAACAAAGTTTCAACATGCTCAAGCTATAATTGTGGCTTCAAAAGTGTTAACAAGATTTTCCTTAAATTTGACCTAGTTTTTGACCGGACATTGCCCAGTTTCGAACTTAGCATAGATATATATCATTATTACAAATATTCTGACAACATTTTAAACTGCTGAAGCAAAATATGCAGCCTCTAGAGTGTTGACATAATTTTACTTCAATTTGACCTAATGAACTGTTTTACCTGACATGACCCATGTTCGAACTTGACCTACCTATCATGAAGACAAACATTCTGATAAAGTTTCAACATGTTCAAGTTGAAAATCAGGCCTCTAAAGGGTTAACAAGATTTCTTAAATTTGACCTAGTGACCCAGTTTCGAACTTGTCAGAGATTTGATTGAATTAAATATTCTGATAAACTTTATTGAAAATCAAATGCAAAATGTAGCCTGTAGAGTGTTAACAAGGGCAAATGTTGACGCCGGACAAAATGTGATCAGAAAAGCTTACCTTGCATGAACAGGTGAGCTGAAAATGCTTACCTCTAAGAAATTCATCAGACGGTGAAAGTCTTCAATTTTCGAGATAAATCCCTCTAATCTGTCCAATCCATTGTCCTCGTTACTCATAGCTTGTTGTGCCGCTTGGATTCTCTCATCAGTAAGCCTGTCCCCTGTAACAATTAACAAAAGGGCCTAGTTAGCTCACCTGAATTAAGCAATGTAATACAATGCAAAACACATCAAGACAATTATTCTTACAAAGATTTTAAACACAACCTTCAGAGCATTAACAAGATTTTCCTTCATTTGGCCTAGTGATCTATATTATTTAACATGATATGACCCATATTCTAACATGGATTAGATATCGTAAAAGTTAGAGCAGTTTTATGCCCCTCAGGAAGGAGAATGTGAAGTATGGCCTTTCCCTGTATACACATGCTCAAACTCTGTTGTCTGCTGATATTAGCTTAAAACCAGCAATTAAATGCTCAACTGTTGGTAAAGATTTGAGTAATTGAGGATGTTAGATCCCTAAATCTGAATAGATCAAGTGGATACTTTATTCAACATGTTTCCCTTTTAAGTCAGGGTTAAGTTGAATATATATTTCAAAGGATGTTTTGCATGAGTGTCTGAATACTCTCTAAGTTTCAGATGCATGTATGGGATACTAGACTAACAGCTTTAGCTCTGCATTTGCAAAATTTACACAAGACATTTTTAAGACCATAGCGTAGCATTTTTGAGGAGATGATTTTAATCAGATTGACTGGAACCTTGCTACAAACGGAAGCGTGATTTAACAACCATTTAATATGATTATATTGTAGAGAGTTATCCAAGCTAATTCAGAGTAGAAATATTTCTGATGCCGCAGCAAATTCTCCGTAGAATATAAATATACCTCGCAATTTCTTTATTTGCCACAATATGTCCAAGAGTCGTCTGCTGTAAAGGGTCGGTATGTCAGTAAGGGTTGATATTTCCGGTTTATTTATCTGAATAGTTCAGAATAGCCTTTCAAAAGCTGCCTGCAGCAAATGCATATGTAAGTGGAAAAAAATGCTATTCAAATATCACAAACAAATCTACTTTTTCAGAAGGTATATTCCTTTTTTTTTATTAGAGGAAACAAAGAGTTACAATTTACAAAGGGTAATTTGTTTAGGCGGTCGTAAAAACTGGGGGGGGGGGGGGGGGGGGGGGGGGGGGAGGCTGGGGGAATCCTTCTCCTTTATTACACCTAAATAACAACTGTTTCCAGCTCAGCCATCAAATGATTAGTAAATATTTTAATATAATTCCAGCTGCTTATTAACACTGAAATTATACTATATATATAATTGCTTGCGCGTATCTTCTCAGTATAATTATTTCTATATTGAGATAAGCGTTAAAAAACATCGGTTCTACTTTTCGAGAGGTAAATCGAATAATTTTAAGGTATACACGATTCTGAAAAATACCTGTTAATTTTGAGGGTAGTTGCCGAGGAAACTGCACCCGAAAACCATTAGTTTACTAGGCAATTTGTCTTACAAAAAGGCAATCAACCGCGACCTACGCGAAATCGCCGCAATAGATTAGATTCAATTAAAATCAGTATACTTTTTTCCTATTAGGCCACACCGTTTTTAAAACCTCGTCTGTTGCAATTGCGACAAAATGCGTCTAAAATGGTAAACATAACATTCACATTTCTTATACACTGAGCGGTTAATAAAATCCCTTTCCATACAGCAGACGCATTTCAACTAGTTTGCAGCAGACGACTTATGTTAAAAATATGACAAACAAAAATTACTTATCATAACACTTGTCAGTCACTTTATTTTCATTTATATACAATGACAATATAATTTCGCATTTATATTTTCAAAGACATTTACTGTGGATACTCGATGTATGTAGGACAGGGTTAAGGGAATTTATCAAGATAATGTTTACGAATACTGAACACTTTCTTCTGTTCACAACAGTGTTTCCCATAGGCATCTGTACGTATGGTTACTTATAGTGACACATTCTTGTCCGATGACGTAAAATACATCATTCGGTCCACTGAACAAAAAAAATATATACATTTTTGAACCTGCGGTTCTCTTCGTACTAAGCAAGATAACCATTGCCACGACCGTGTTTCGACAACAACGGCCTTTTTCGAATCGCATTACCAAATTTCTCTCTTCTACTTAGTTCAACAGTAGTGTAAAACTAACCTGGTACACACTGTACCCTCGTGAAGTTTATCGAAGGTTCGAGTCCCTGTAGCGACACTGTGGTCCGTTCTGATATGACCGGTTGGGTAGCCGCAAACTAGTTAAATAATGGCACTGAAAGCCTGTCTATCCGCTGCCTGGTAAAACATATAGGACCCGTGAAGTAAAAAATGTGTTCAGAACATAACTCAGGCTGGTCCATTTCAAAAGGAGTAACACTGTAATGAAACAAACAGTTTACACAATCCACACACATTCAAGACGATCCCAATTTCTACCTGCTTTTGGAGTGCATTGGACCGAAGTCATAATTACATTTTAATTTTGTGAATTAACAACTAGCACATAGTTGAAATGGTGGATACAACCTTTGCCTCTAATGATTCTCTTTGGATTTTAGATATACTTTTATAATGAAGTTGTTATGTCCATTGTCGTTACCGTCTTCAAATTACTCCCATGAAGTTTGAACGTCTAAGTTTCTAAACAGAGAATATTCGTATCGTATTGGACCGAAATATGAACTGACCCGAGTATTGACAGTCCGTTCGATTTCGACGATTTATTTTTATGTGATGTGGTTCCAATCTGGTACCATCAATAATAGCCCATTTGAAAAATTGATGACAATGGTTTCCGTACCAGGAAATAGGAATAAGTTAAAACAAACAACACATTTAAATACAAGAACAATATAGGCCTTCGCACACATATGTAGTTGCATTGTCGTTTAATAAATCATAACTAATACAACACTTAGAGCATAAGAGTACGATGACAGCAGGGACTTACGTTGAGAAGTGTATGAACAAAAAGAGGATTTTTAGGGTATTTTCAAATTCTTCTACGTATATTCCATATCTCTTTCGGATTTGATATGATTCTTTAATGATTTTCAATGTTGATGATGTTAAATACTTTCGTGTGTTTATTTGTAAAGCTAAATGTGATGTTTTGTTGGCTGTATAATGATTTAATGTCAATAATATCATGGAAAAGACTATCATACAGATGTTTTGAGTAAGTACATGTACATTCAACAAAAAGATGTTCTATTTTTTATTCTGTAATTTGGTAGAATGTTCGCAGTGGACTATTATTGTATTTTATGTTGTAAAGAAGGGAGTAAGTTCCTAATTATTATGTGGATTATTCTGTATTTGTACAAGTGTAATGTTGTGGTGTCTGTAATGCTGATAACTTTGTAAATGTCTAACAATTTGTTTTAAGGAATGTCTGTGTTTAGCAATTGTGCCCATTTTTTCACTCACATGCTGGTTCTGCATTTTTTTTTTTAAATTTATTTCCCACAATTTACACAACAAGCATGTCACAATACATACAATAAAAAACAATTCAAATTTTAAACTTTAAGCCGGACCTGTTTTGTGTATTATTTCATGCATGTTTGATATAAAATGCTTTTTTTTCTTTCTTTTTTTTCTTCAAATTATACTCTTAAGAAGGAAAATACTATTTGAAGAAGTTAGAAACGGAAGAGAGATAGAGGAAGAGAGTGGGCTGTGATTCGACTGAATATTAGTTTGAACAATTAAATATCTAGATATAAAAAAATACAAAAAAGGGAAAGAAAAAAACAAAAAAACATTTAAAGATCCAGTAATTTTCTCCATTTTTCGTCATGCATATCTAGTTGGTCTTTGTATAAAGTAATTTCATTTCTAGTTAGATTCTTTTCTTTAATCTAATTTTAAAAATGTTAAATGTAGGTATAGTATGTATTTGTTTCGTTTTCAAGATACATTTCTCTGTGTGTGTCTGTCTGTCCCTGTCTCTCCTGCTCTGTAGTTCTGTGTATATTGTTTCATAAGATACAATTAACAATTTCATTATCCGCACCACCTTTAAGAGTTCCGAGACAAATGTTTTTTAATTGAAAAGTTAATTTTGTAGATTTTGTATTAAATAACACTATTAAGTTATTCCGCATTTTTGCGTATTTCAACTGGTGTTCTATGGTTTCCACATAACTTGAACAAAATTCACATAGACTAGACGATTTATATTTATAGGTATACAGTATCTTATTCGTAGGTACAATTCTATCTAAAAATGTATATTTGAAGCTTCTTAAAGTTGTAACCGACGTTGATTTGATTGTTATATAGTACAATGAGTTGTCCAATTAATTTTTTCACCATAAATAGTTTTGCCATGTTTCTTCAGATGAAGGTACTGCATTGTTATCATTTAATAATCATTACATGTATTTACAATCAGTATTTTGCCGATTTATAACATCTTTTAGGGGTTCATATTAAAGTTTTTGATTCGATAGAATATGTTCATTGTCTATACGCCGATCCTCTTCTCCCTATTCCTGAATGATCTTGAAGATTTTTTAAACAAACAGGGAAACGAAGGACTTAAGTTTGAAAACCCTGACTTGAACATCATTTTAAAAATACTTGTCTTACTCTATGCAGACGATACAGTTTTGATAGCTGATCAACCCCAAAAATTGCAATTATGTCTAAATAGTTTCGACAATTATTGTAAAACATGGAAATTACATATTAATTTAGAAAAAACAAAGGTAATGATTTTCGGGAGCAGGAGTAAATCTAGGCACACATTCCATATCAACAATAGCCAAATTGAAATTGTGAAATCATATAAATACCTTGGCACTTACTTCACCAACTCTGGAAATTTCCTAGTAAATAGAAAACATTTAGCAGAGCAAGCCAAGAAAGCTCTGTTTTATTTTTACAAAAGAATCAATAACCTAAACTTGCCACCTGACCTGATCTTTAAACTGTTTGACAATACTATATCTCCAATACTGCTGTATAATTCAGAGATCTGGGGTTATGAAGATAAAAAATTGCTAGAAAGAATACTTTGTACTTTTATTAAAAAGTATTTACATCTGAAAGCCAGTACACCTAATTACATGGTATATGCAGAAACCGGGAGATACCCACTAGAAATTAGTATTAAAACAAGAATGATAGGCTATTGGATCAGACTTATTACTGGAAAAGAAAGTAAAATAGCACACAAAATCTACAAAATTCTTCTTAACACACAAAACTTTAAATCAAAATGGATCACTGAAATTAAAAGCATTCTAACTGAAATAGGTCGACAGGATATTTGGCTAAACCAAAATACATATTTACATAATATATCTATAGGTGCTACCTATTTACGAAAAAACGCAAGATAATTATAAACAAAAATTAAAGAGCATACTTTGGCCATAAAAAAGGATTTACAAGTAATTGACTAGACAATAATAATGTTAATGTCATGTTTTGTGCATTATCAAAAAATATTTGGAATTCGTATTGCTCTCGTCTATTATTGCGAACAGAAAATAATAAAGTAAAGACTTTCAGAAAATCAAGGAATACATTTATAATGAACGAGGTTAAAACATGATGGCCAAGATGATCCTTAATCGATCACCTGCATTATGGTAAAGAAGCAAAAAGATCAGCTCTTTGCTGATGCCACCTGGCAACTGCCTTTTCAACCAGTCAATATGACTGGAACAAATGATGTAAGGGGTCACATTTCTGCTAAACCCTTTCCCTATTAGAGACGGTTTCTGAGGCCTTTGCAACAGACGATTTAGGGAAAGATTGTCGCTAAAAGAACAATTGCTCCTTATGAGAAAGTTATCCTTTTGCCACAATGTTTGATAAATAGCTCATGTATAGGAATTTGGGGTATTTCATGTTGATACCACTTTTTTGCGGGAAACGACGTCGCTCCATTGACGTTACGCCAAGATGAAGTGTTACGGAAATGACGTCACGTCCTTCTTTGGATACGATACAGTCAACATTTAGGTTCAGGGGTAGAAGTCTAATGCTGTCGTTTTTTTGACGAATGGGAAAACATATTTCTTACAGAGTTCCATTTATTTTTAATGTTAATTCCCCCAAAACACAGCACTTTAATAAATATCGATTTAAAAAAAAAAAAATATTAAAAAGACGACAATAATTTAAAAAAACCGTGTTTCGTGTCATTTTATACATACCCAAATTATCGATTTAAAAAAAATATTAAAAAGACGACAATAATTTTTTTTCAATCCGTGTTTCTCGGCTCATTTTATACATACCCAAAATGGCGGCCCCCATGGATTTGGCCAGTTTCATTTCAGAAAGCTTCATGGGTTATTGAAAAAAAAAAAAAAAAAAAAAATCTCACACCCGTTAACCATAAGCGAAAAAACCCATTCATGGTTTTTTTTCGTAATAACACAAAATCTTTGGTGAATAAAATCCTGATTGACCAATACCAACAACAATGGCATAGCAATCTTGAAATTTCTTCTAAGGGTAAAATCTATGGTATGTTCAAGGAAAATATAAATTTGGAACACTATTTTACACAAATTCCGAAAAAGGACTATTTAACCTTAGTAAAATTCAGAACATCAAATCATTACTTACCAATTGAAACAGGGAGATGGAATAATATACATGTTGAGGCAAGGAAATGTAAACTCTGCAACCTTAATGACACTGGTGATGAAATGCACTACCTGTTAATCTGCCCTTATTTTCACTGCCAACGCAAACTCAATTTAAAACCATATTACTATACCAAACCTAATGTGTTAAAATTTAAACAAATTATGAATGTAAGATCTGTGAAACAATTACACAAATTAAGTACATATATTTTACTAATCAGTAACTTTTTCAAAAACAATTGGCAAGCACCAAATGAAACTAGATAAAGTATTTATACACACAGTACTTTTGAATGGCATTCTGTTACATAAGCAGCAACAAATATGTTTATAAAATATAAATAAGCAATTATAACTTACTCATTTTCCTGTCAGTAACACAGCACTATCCAAATGTACACTTGACACTGGTAAATAACTAAACCGTTTTATCCTCACTATTATATATAGAATTAAAACTGAAAACGATTACTTAATGGCACTCTCTACAGATTATATCACATCACAACTTGCAAGTTAGCATTTAAATCCATTTCTAACACACTAAAATCAACACAATTCCTAAAACATCACATGACGGAACGGGTTTTACCCCTATTGTTTACACATATTGAGTTATGCATTATGTTTGACTTCCCAAAATGTTGCGATTGTAAAATAACCTTTCCCTAATTCTGTCATTAGAGACTTGTATTAGTATACAAAGAGAACATTGTGAAAATTGGTGCGATGGCTTATTATGCCTGATCGCATCACTGAACACAATGTTACTACTTTTCCTTAAAATAACAATCATTATTGTTTTTCCACATCTGAAAACACTTAGTAAAAGTTTAACAAAGTCCATATGAGGGAAATGTTACGCATTGTGTTTGTCTTACTCGGAATTCCATGTAAACTATAGTCTATTTCTACTATTGGACTCTCTCTTACTCCAATAAAACTAAAATCTACTAGACTATTCACAAAATAAAACTTTTGGCTCAGAAACTCGGAAACTCCATGCACCCATTTCCCTCTAACCTCCCCTAGAATATCTTTCTCTCTCTCTCTCTCTCTCTCTCTCTCTCTCTCTCTCTCTCTCTCCCTCTCTCTCTCTCTCTCTCTCTCTCTCTCTCTCTCTCTCTCTCTCTCTCTCTCTCTCTCTCTCTCTCTCTCTCTCTCTCTCTCTCTCTCATCTCTCTCTCTCTCTCTCTCTCTCTCTCTCTCTCTCTCTCTCTCTCTCTCTCACACGTGACTTAATAATTGATATATTGTGAATTTGTAAATTTATATCTCTTGTATCTTGTATTTAGATTAGAGAAATAAAACGAGTATGTATGTATGTATGTATAGATTAGTTGTATGAAGTAAAACACTTCTTTAGCGCATTAACAACGCCGCAATATCGTATTAAGTTCCCATATATGATATATGTTTACGGAAATTGGTACAGTTTAAGATATCATTTTCGTTGTCCAAAAATCACCTTTGCAATGTACCCTCGCTTAAACCACGTGTTTATAAATATCACTTTTATCAGCAATACGTAAATGTGTATCGTTGTGAAAGAGAGGGTAATGTATAAAATATAAATGCCGAAAGGCTACATGTCGAGCCCGCTCCAAAGGTTTTGTCACAGACATAGTGCTCTGCCATGCAATTGCATCACATACTGACAAAGACTTGACCTGGTAGTAGTACATTAAAGGCCTCCTGCTATACCGAAGTAGTAGTAAAATGTCAAAAGTAAAGAACCCATGGCAACATTTCGTTTTATTTTTGAGATACAATATTATTCTGAATATTTTGCGTTTTGGTACTTCGATCCCACTTTCGGAATGTGGACATTATTTATATAGAGAAGTTTTGTGAGTTATGAACGAACACATAGGAAACCATAGGAAAGTCAGTTATTGTTTAGATCTTATTGAGAAGAATAAATAATTGTAGATGACATAGCATCCATCTTTAGAACAGTAATGACAACAATGTGTCAGCTGCCTATGCCTCAAAACGCGTCTACAAGTGGGAAAAGATTAACCCTTTCAGCGCCAAATTGTTTAAAGTAGACTCTTCCATGTTCAAACTCGGACGACTCTAGTTTCATGTTATAGAATATTTGGAATATTTTTTATAACTCACAGCCAAACAATGCAGATTTCAGGTGAGCCAGCTCGTTACGAGCTGACTCACCTGAATCAGTATTGTTTGCAAAAAGCTCAATATTGCCTTTGGCGCTGAAAGAGTTAAAGAGAACAGTCTCCTTTTTTGCAAAATTTGTTTTATTACTGCCGTCATCATCATTATTCATGAAACCAAAATCATACGGAAATCGACGGACCAATTGTAAGGTAGATGGTGAGACCAAATGCTGTTGTTGAGCATGCGCTACTTATTTTTATATGCCCACTTTGATAGTGAATACTATGTTCATGTATATGACATGTATAGATAATTTCCAGAGACATAGTTATATACAAAGAAGTTATTTTGCAGGTCTTTATATTTTTATTTGCTTATTGTGTAGAAGAAATACAAAGAGGTTCTTTTTCCAGGATAACTGACTTCTTTATTTCCTAAAGTCTATAGAAAAGTTTGCAAATGCCCTGATTAATTGTACCCTTTTCTGTCCGTTACATGTTACCTTTCGATATGTTTATATAATCTCGTAGTATTCCGCATTTTATTTGATAACTGTTTTCAGAAAACCATAAGTGCCAACAGCCATCAACATGAAGATTCTCAAACTGTCAGCGTTGATACTTATCCAGCTCATAGGACAGATATCGGGTCAAGCCAATTGTGTCACCAACCAGGCTGTGATGACATGTTACTATGAGATACCGAAGGATATACCTGAACAAGTTCACAAAGTCTTCATTCGGGAATTGAACGCATCATTGGAGTCCGCCAACTTTCTTGACGAATCGTGGAAAAGGGTTCAATGGCTTGATATACAGTCTAATTTATTAGGGTTTAAAATGAAATATGGCACCTTTTCACCTTTAAAATTACTGAGACATCTAGGATTTCATCATCGTTTATATTTCCAAATGGATAAGCATGCATTTGCAGGATTAGATAAAGTTGAAGTGTTAGATCTTTCAGGATGCATTAAATTGTTTTTAATTGGTAAAAACATTGAAGCACTTTCGGAGAAAAATGTGCTTCCAAGGATAAACACGTTGAACTTAATAGACGTTGGAAACTATGATAACCGTCCTTTTCCAATAAACGCAGACACTTTACGTATGATTAAGAATAAAGGCATCATAACGTTATTGCTTGGAAACCAGACACTTTTGTTAGAAGGTCCTTTGGATGAGGTTTCGTCGAATCCTCCGTACGATCCTTTTCCTATCGAATCGATATATGCCTCGTCAATCATATTTGTTAACTCTCTAGGTTTCGGAGAAATAGATGGTTTTCATTTTTGGGACTTTCTTAAAAATTTAAAAACCGTAAACCTTTCTAACTTAAATTATCCAAGACCATCTGTTCAAAACCATCTGTTTACACGCGACAGAAAAACGTCCAATTCATTCATTTTCACAAGGATTTTATTTTTTAAAGAATTCATTCTCCTAAATAGCACGTTGCCTCTAAGTGGCATTACTGCTTTTGTTGATGCTAGCTTTTATACACATGTAAGGCTCAAAAGGCTTATAATAAACTCTTGTAATATCAAAAACGTTAACATGACATGGATTATGCCTAATAATGCATACCTGGACGAGATAAATTTGTCAAATAACGGTATCGACTATTTCTTTATAATAGGCAATATGCAGGCAAAAAAGCTTATTCTTTGTAATAACAACCTCCAGAATATGAATAACTTTCCAGAGTTCCGTCAAATATTTGTTTCATTTCCAATTATGGAATACCTTGATTTAGGTGCGAATGGATTCCGACGCTTACCAAGTGACATATTTTCTGGAAACATGCAATTAAAGATACTTATCCTAAATTCCAATGAGCTTACGTCAGTCCCTAAACAATTAAAAGATTTGCAGCAATTGCAATTTTTAGATTTAAGAAAAAATATGATAACATTTTTGGATTCGAATGCATTAGGTGATATTCAAATAATGTTACAATTATTTAATATAACGGTAGACATCACGATGAATCCATTTGAATGTTCCTGCAAAACGACTGACTTTGTCAAATGGATCTCAACTATTACAGATCATAAGCAGAGGTATACATGTTACATGGAAGGCAAACTTGTAACGATTGACTACAAAACGTTCCGGGACTGTAAGTTTCTTTGCTATCGCGATATCCTCTACGTTGGTATTGCCATGACGTGTTTGATAGTGGCTAGTGTGGTAATTTGTATAACCATAAAAAGATACGTAACTTTACAAAAACAGGCATTCCATAAAGCCAGAAAGGCGTTTATAGAGAATTTCAAAGCAGGACATGTTATTTTTAACGCCAATCAGCATACGGAAAATGAGGAGAGAACACTTGAAGTTCGACGTCAAGAATTCCTTGTAATGCTTGCTTATCACCCTGATGATTACAACACGTGTACTGATGTAATATACCATCCGTTGAATAATGGACTAAAGGCATTGTTAGGTACCGACAATAAATTGGTTTTCTTTGGCCTGGATAATGAACGACCAGGTGCTTCAGTGTTTGCTGAGATAGAAAGATGTACTCAAATATCGTGTGTGTTTGTTTGCCTTATCACTAAGGAGTTTTGTATGGATCACATGTGCCAATTAGAACTTGATAACGCCGACATTGAAGGAAAACCGATCGTGTTTTTAATTCGCGAAAAAGTCGATGGTGTTATTCCGCACGTAATGAAACCACTCTCACGAAGAGCCTATACTGTAGCAATAAAAGATCAAGATCAAACTCCGAACTGGGAAACGATATGCAAAGATATTCTCGATCTGGCTGTAAAGGCAAATATGAAATTTGAATCAAGCTATTCAGTGAAAACCATTATGAGACAGAGAGCGTGTATTTTCTTTAGAAATTTCTTCAGACGGTTTCGTGGGATGCCAGCAGAAGACACACGTGAACTTATTGAGATGTGAGAGTCCAAAATCCATGACTATAACATACTGTAATGTGTATTTTCATTTGAACTTATATGATAACAATATTTAAAACAACCATTTATCAAGTTTAACGCTGGTGAATTCCTGCAACTGACATTATCAGCCATACTTTCAAATGAGTTATAACACCTTAAAGAGTAAACTTTGCTTTTCACTAATAAAACAGGAGCAAAAATAGTAAACCATAACTAGACTGTATCATGGCAGAAGCTAATCTTGATTCTCTTTCGTGTATCTCAGTTACCCATATAGAACAAATAAATGAAGTATAAAATAACCTGTCAATAAAGACTTAAAGTTTTCTGTAAAATAATGCATTAGCTCGTCTTAGCTCGTTTAAAATATATTACAACTAAGTACACGTTCTCCTCAATGACGAATTGTACAATATGAGTAATTCTTAAAAATGAAATCCATTTTGAGCTCTAATGCCTTTCATGTTCACCGATCTTCACATAGGTTATAGCAACCCATTTTGCGCAAGACTGCGCATGATGTGTCATGGTATAAACACAAATAAGTGGGTGCGTAAAATGAAGTCATGCACAAACACATAAATACATGTACATCGTTTTAAATGTGAAACACGGAAGTGATGATTTTATTTCTACATAAATATACGAGTATTACGTTGTATCAACATGTTTACTGCTCGTTCGTGTATCTCAGTTACCCATATAGTTTGCATATCATAGTAAACGTGTAAAAGTGCCACACTCTGGCTCCGAGTCGCAGTAGCCGGATTCCACCCGGATTTATGGCAGCTGGATGCAATATTCAGATGAAGTTGGCATTTTGGCTAAGTCTACAGCCCAACTCCGGCTGTATATTGCTCGAATTAGAGAGTTTAACTGGCATCCTGTCTTGTGTCAGGTGAAAGTGACACACTCTGGCTCCGAGTCACGCTATCCGGATTCCACCCGGATTTCTGGCAGCCGGATGCAAAACATAGCCGGAGTTGGGTCGACAGAGTCGCTCCCATCCTAGTTTTGGCGTGTCTATTGTTTGAGATAGATGGATTGGGCGGTTGAGTGATGCATGCCAGGTGAAAGCGCCCCAAACTGACTTCGTGTTGCATGAGGTCCTGTTTCGCCAAGTTGCGTCGGCCGCTGCCATGCCCAGCTGGATTTGGGATTTCCCAACAAAGTCCCGACTTTGCACTCGTCCTGTTTGAATGAGAATTTTTAACTGGCATCCTGACATGTATCAGGTGAAAGTGCCACACTCTGGCTCCGGGTCGCAATAGCCGGATACTTTATGGTATCATGAAATCTACTCCCTACTAAAAATGGATATTTTAATTTATTTCTTCCCGAATAGTTATTTTATTGCAAATGATACAGTAAATAAATAAACGGTATACAGGATACAGGATAATCATACTTGGAAATCTGTTAATATATTATTATACGAGGGGTAATCAAAAAGTATATAACTTTCTTAATGATTCTTGTATTAGTTAATACATATTTCGGAAATTCATACCATATGTATATTGGTTTTTGCTCTACCTTTTGGCGAATTCGTATTTCTAATATTGTCATTAGTATAGTTTTAAATCGTTGTCATAGTCTCATAGAAACGAGTTGATGCATAGGCGGGCCACAGCGTAATTTTACAAGAAAGTACCAGTTTAAGCTGTGTTTATTTCAAATACACACAAACAGAAGATACCGAAAATGTGCAAGACATTAATTTGTTGTTATGTTGTTCTAATTATTAAAGTTTAATGTTGTTGTTCCATAAAAACAATCAAAATAGTAAAGATGTTTAGCGACGTTCAAGAACGTCACGTAAAAAAGACGTCAAATGAACAATTGCAAAATGCTAAATAGTAAAGTTATATCACAACGTAGACAAAAATCAAAATAGTCATTTGAAATGTTTATTCAGTGAATTCACCGGGAGTCAAGCAGTCACTAGCGATGTATACATGCACTTTTGTTATGGTTGAAGGGGAGAAATCAGTGGAAAACTAATGTCACTTGCAAATGAGCCAGTTCTGACGTTGAAAGGAACAAGTTGAGTGTCGTTTTTTCTCCATAATAATTGTCAATTGTTACACATTTCAGTGAACAGAGGTTACGGAATGTCTTTATAAGCAATGTTTTCTGTGGAAGTTGATAATACGAAAGAGTTGATATAACAGTTGTTAAAATATTTATTCACGTTTTCAAACCTACTCGTTTCCCTCCAAACTGCGACGTCAGAGTGGGCCCGCCCCCATTGTACTCACAATTTTCATAATCTCCGAAAAATGTTGTTTGCCAACCTATTATTCAAATGTTTGTCATGTATGTAAGAGAAATTTGGACTTTTGATACATTAAGGATTATTTTCTACAAGTTTGATTTTTGTCAAAATTATAACTAAATTCCTATTACTTCTGAATATATTTGGTAAAACTCGAAAGTATGATAATAGCATCTTAGCTCAGTTGGTTGAGATGGTAAGATTATCGATTTCAGGCCTATGACATGGGTTCGATCCAACCACAAATGTCTATTTTTTCATTTAGCTTTGATCTTTTTGTATTTATCCATATATTTATTTAAGTTTTTATTACTTTAGTTATTTGTTTTATCTTTAGATATCATTGTTTTCATCACTGTTAATAATCATTATAACTATATTATATAAAAACCATCAAATCAAACACCTTGACAGAAATAGTGTAAATAATATATCATCCTCATACTCATCATCATCATCATCATCATCATCATCATTATTATAATGATACATCGACTGCATGGCTGTGTATGCTATAATACGTTGTTCTACATATATGCAAAATATGCAAAGCCGAATCCCACGTCGCCTACCGGCTTGTCTGTCATTTATTTACTAATTACTAATGAATTGTAATCCATACAAAGAAGCTAGTTAAAAAGGATCCAATAACGACAGGGTAGCAGGAATTCAGCGCTCAATACCTGTCTTAGAAAACCACATTTGCAGCAGACGACTTTACGGATATCATTTTTGGAATTAATAACTAAATTAGAAATAAAGCATTTCTATTCCAATAATAATTTCTACATCGGAAGAAGAACAAATATAAAGATTATTTTTTTCAATTGTCAACAAGTTACGAATGTCGTCTGTTGCACTTACGGTACAGCGAGGTCATTTGCAGATCTGAATCATTCCCAGGAAAATACCCTTTGGCATCCTTTATCACATTTGCAAAGTCGCCTCGTCTCGGTAATGCACTTTAATACTGTTAATTGACTGAGACTTATTTGTAACAGTAGGTTTTCTCTTTTACTGCGAACCACCATATCTGCTGTTTATAAGATGGCGGGAGAAGCACAAAATGAAAGTTGTTGCGCCCTCTCTGTAAAGGGAAACCATCTATGCAAAGGGAAATAACACGTTGATACTTTAATTAGATTTGAGCAGTGAACAAAATCATCACGTGATTATAAATGAGCCGCGTACGTGGGAATTATTTTCTTGGGTTATTGTGGCATATCCGTTTAAGTATCATTTAACCCTTTCCCACATACAACTATTCTGCAGCAGACGACTTTTTGAAAATATCTTAAAATATGGATTGACCTCTATAAATGAAAGTTTAATCATTGACTTTCACCTTTTGTCACAATGCTTTTAAAAAGTAGTCTCTACCGCCTCTGTAGTGATGTGGTAAAGCGTCCGCTTCGGTTTGGGAGGTCGCGGATCCGATCCACTGCCGGTTCAAACCAAAGACTTTAAAAACTTGTAGTAATGGCTACCTTCCTTGGCGTTCAGAGTTGCGGGTTTGGTTAGCATTACGACTGACTGACTAATGTCAGGATAATTAGATCAGTAGTACTGGTAATTTACTCAGGAAACGCCGTGATCGAAGTGAACAATTGTTGAAAGCGCTGTAAAACATCAAACAATCAACCAATCAACCAATCAAACACAAATCGTCTGCTGTTTAGGCGTCAGAAAGCGTTCGTGTGTGGGAAAGGTGCATATACGTAAGTAATACCTGTAGATACATGAATCGAACCCTGGTGTCCCGCTCCCAAAGAAGACGGTCAAGGGTATTCAGATTGAAATTTAATGAAATAATGTTCATTTTAATTCAATCGTCGCATGATGGAAACGAACAGATACAGATACATTCAGATACAGATACATTCAGATACAGATACAGAAGTTTTGTAAATAAAGGCCTCAAGCCCATTATACAACATACGATATATATATCCATATATAACTTATTTTCGCTGAGTCCATAATGGCCCTGTCACACCAGAACGTTTTAGGCCAACGCGTGAGTAACGTGTTGGAATTTCGGCAACACGCTTGCAAACGCTGATCAATGCTAGGCCAGCGTTAGCTACACGCTGAGCGCGTTACTCTCACGCTGGGACACGCTGTCTTACGCTGAGGCAAAAATACATTTTTCAACATACCTAAAAAAAAATTAAAGATTTTTTTGTTTAAGGAACCCTAACTCTATTCTTCTTTCCCCCTGAGACAGAATGTGTCGGCCCTGATTAGCCTACATGGACTGCGCAAGCTGATCTGGGTCTACACACGAGTCCATAACGCTTGTTTTCTCGTGGAATGGCTCACATATATCAGTGGATCATGGTACTTGTCACCAAGACATTCGAGACGATTTTGTCCGTTAAGTACATGGCAATACCTGGCAATATAATCAATTGATTGATTGATTGATTATTTGGTGTTTTACGTCGCTTTCAACAACTGTTCAGTTACACCAGGGCGTTTCCTGGTAAATATACCAGTACTACTGGACCATTTATCCCGACACCAGCCTGTCAGTCGTAATGTTAACCCCGCAACCCCGGGTGTCAAGGAGGGCAGCCATTAATACCAAGTCTTTAGTATGATTCGGTCGGGGTTCGATACTGCTACCTCCTGCTCTCGAGGCGGACGCTCTACCACTACACCAATAAATCATGTTGCTTGAAAGTTGCAGTTCAGTCAATTATTAAACAGACCTTTAAAACTAGCAGAGTATATACGTTACTTATAGTATTTGTCAGTTCATTGTAAGTCATGCACATGAACTGTTACCATGTTTGTAGATTGTAGATTGAAAACAACTTAATTGATGGTAGTGATTTTCTGTAGGTCAAGAAGCGGAAAAAGTCATGTAAGATTATTTCCAGCATGTTATTGCTGAGGTGTAATTACATCTTCTAACAAGGTGGCGTTTCAGATTTGCTGCATTACGCCGGCCGCACTCCGGTAGCTCAGTCGGTAACGATGCGAGTTGTCAATCCAGGGGTTGTGAGTTCGAATCCCAGCTCGGCCAACATGCTTCCCGACGTTTGACAAAAGTCATTGTGACAAGCGTCATTCGTCTTCCACCCATGGGCTTTCAGTATATGTGGAAAAACAGCCAGTTGCTTGGAAAGAATGTCGTATGAAGTACTGGTGTTAGAAAGCCAAGAAACATATGAGTAGGTGAACTGGCCGACGTGATATGACTGAAAATTTGTTGAAAACGACCTTAAACTCAATCAATCAATCAATCTGCATAACGCCGCTCCTTTATCGTTTTAATGTATTCGTTAAGGGGATGTAACACGTGTTGGTAGTGTTATGGACATGCCGACTTGGGTTTTCGCTCTTTGACTAATATTGTGAAATTTCTATCCAATGAGAGTTATTCAATCTTTGCTGTGACAGCGCCACCTGCCGCTCTTCTTCCTCGCCATGTTGTCTTATGTGTTAGCAAACGCAACGAGACTCTTCGAGTAAGGGTAAGTATCATTTATCTCCGCTTGATTGATTGTTAATTTGATTAATGAATAATATCTGTGCCATTGTATATGCCAATTTTAAGTTGTATTCAGTTGTTTAAAGCGGTGATGATTCTCAATTGTATTTTCACTTTATTAACATTTCATTTCTTTATTTGTCTCTTATTGCTGGTCTGTCGCTTGTAAATATGTGTTTCGCATGTGTGTCCTGTCCTTTATCGAGTAACATGTAATTTAAACGAAATATACAACAGTATGGACTCTGCGTAATGTATCGACCCTTATCAGCCTCCACAATCCGCTTCAGGCTTATCCGGGCAGACACATTCCGTCTAAGGGGGATAGAGATATAGAGAAAATATTCCTGAAACAGAAAGTACACAGGAGGCGAAAATTAATGTCCGGGTACCTATGCGCGTCATGCTTAGGCTGATTAATATGTATTGAAATGGGGTTTCAAGAAAACCAGTTTAGTTTTGACATTTCCTCCACTCTGATGCTGCAGCAATCAAAGTTCTTGATAACATTTAAATTTTTGATTTTTTTTTGATGAGGCCCACCTTGTTGCTTCAGAGAAAAGACGATTTTAATGGACCACGCACAGAGGCCTGAAATCATAAAACACTTTTGAGGTGAACAGCTTTAAAGTTTTGTCATTTTGCCACCGTCACTGTGCATCAGTGAAAGAAATAAAGTTTATTTTTACCCTTTCCTACATACAACGGTTGTACTGTAGGCTAATTAAAAAACATACTAGGCAATTAACTGGAACCTTGCTACACACGGAAGCGTGATTTAACAACCATTTAATATGATTATATTGTAGAGAGTTATCCAAGCTAATTCAGAGTAGAAATATTTCTGATGCCGCAGCAAATTCTCCGTAGAATATAAATATACCGCGGAATTTCTTCATTTGCCACAATATGTCCAAGAGTCGTCTGCTGTAAAGGGTCGGTATGTCAATTAGGGTTGATATCTCCGGTTTATTTATCTGAATAGTTCAGAATAGCCTTTCAAAAGTTGCCTGCAGCAAATGCATATGTAAGTGGAAAAAAATGCTATTCAAATATCACAAACAAATCTACTTTTTCAGAAGGTATATTCCTTTTTTTTATTAGAGGAAACAAAGAGTTACAATTTACCAAGGGTAATTTGTTTAGGCGGTCGTAAAAATGGGGGGGGGGGGGTGGGGAAGGGGGAAAGGCGGTGGGGATGGGGGTGTGGGAGGCTAGGCGGATGGGGGGGGGGGGGGATTTGGTGTTGGGGGAGGCTTGGGGAATCCTTCTCCTTTATTACACCTAAATAACAACTGTTTCCAGCTCAGCCATCAAATGATTAGTAAATATTTTAATATAATTCCAGCTGCTTATTAACACTGAAATTAAACTATATATATAATTGCTCGCGCGTATCTTCTCAGTATAATTATTTCTATATTGAGATAAGCGTTAAAAAACATCGGTTCTACTTTTCGAGTGGTAAATCGAATAATTTCCGCACCCGAAAACCATTAGTTTTCTAGGCAATTTGTCTTACAAAAAGGCAATCAACCGTGACCTCCGCGTGCGGAAATCGCCGCAATAGATTAGATTCAATTAAAATCAGTATACTTTTTTCCTATTAGGCCACACCGTTTTTTAAACCTCGTCTGTTGCAATTGCGACAAAATGCGTCTAAAATGGTAAACATAACATTCACATTTCTTATACATTGAGCGGTTAATAAAATCCCTTTCCATAAAGCAGACGCATTTCAACTAGTTTGCAGCAGACGACTTATGTTAAAAATATGACAAACAAAAATTACTTATCATAACACTTGTCAGTCACTTTATTTTCATTTATATACAATGACAATATAATTTCGCATTTATATTTTCAAAGACATTTACTGTGGAAACTCGATGTGTGTAGGACAGGGTTAAGGGAATTTATCAAGATAATGTTTACGAATACTGAACACTTTCTTCTGTTCGCAACAGTGTTTCCCATAGGCGTCTGCACGTATGGTTACTTATAGTGACACATTCTTGTCCGATGACGTAAAATACATCATTCGGTCCACTGAACAAAAACAATATATTCATTTTTGAACCTGCGGTTCTTCTCGTACTAAGCAAGATAACCATTGCCACGACCGTGTTTCGACAACAACGGCCTTTTTCGAATCGCATTACCAAATTTCTCTCTTCTACTTTGTTCAACAGTAGTGTAAAACTAACCTGGTACACACTGTACCCTCGTGAAGTTTATCGAAGGTTCGAGTCCCTGTAGCGACACTGTGGTCCGTTCTGATATGACCGGTTGGGTAGCCGCAAACTAGTTAAATAATGGCACTGAAAGCCTGTCTGTCCGCTGCCTGGTAAAAAATATAGGACCCGTGAAGTAAAAAATGTGTTCAGAACATAAGTCAGGCTGGTCCATTTCAAAAGGAGTAACACTGTAATGAAACAAACAGTTTACAAATTTTACATTACATGTATCTAGGTTATCCAATCAATACACATTCAAGACGATCCCAATTTCTACCTGCTTTTGGAGTGCATTGGACCGAAGTCATAATTACATTTTAATTTTGTGAATTAACAACTAGCACATAGTTGAAATGGTGGATACAACCTTTGCCTCCAATGATTCTCTTTGGATTTTAGATATACTTTTATAATGAAGTTGTTATGTCCATTGTCGTTACCGTCTTCAAATTACTCCCATGAAGTTTGAACGTCTAAGTTGCTAAACAGAGAATATTCGTATCGTATTGGACGGAGATATGAACTAACCCAAATATTGACAGTCCGTTCGATTTCGACGATTTATTTTTATGTGATGTGGTTCCAATCTGATACCATCCATAATAGCCCATTTGAAAAATTGATGACAATGGTTTCCGTACCAGGAAATAGGAATAAGTTAAAACAAACAACACATTTAAATACAAGAACAATATAGGCCTTCGTACACATATGTAGTTGCATTGTCGTTAATAAATCATAACTAATACAACACTTAGAGCATAAGAGTACGATGACAGCAGGGACTTACGTTGAGAAGTGTATGAACAAAAAGAGGATTTTTAGGGTATTTTCAAATTCTTCTACGTATATTCCATATCTCTTTCGGATTTGATATAATTCTTTAATGATTTTCAATGTTGATGATGTTAAATACTTTCGTGTGTTTCGTTGTAAAGCTAAATGTGATATTTTGTTGGCTGTATAATGATTTAATGTCAGTAATATCATGGAAAAGACTATCATACAGATGTTTTGAGTAAGTACATGTACATTCATCAAAAAGATGTTCTATTTTTTATTCTGTAATTTGGTAGAATGTTCGCAGTGGACTATTATTGTATTTTATGTTGTAAAGAAGGGAGTAAGTTCCTAATTATTATGTGGATTATTCTGTATTTGTACAAGTGTAATGTTGTGGTGTCTGTAATGCTGATAACTTTGTAAATGTCTAACAATTTGTTTTAAGGAATGTCTGTGTTTAGCAATTGTGCCCATTTTTTCACTCACATGCTGGTTCTGCATTTTTTTTTTTAAATTTATTTCCCACAATTTACACAACAAGCATGTCACAATACATACAATAAAAAACAATTCAAATTACACGTTTAAACTTTAAGCCGGACCTGTTTTGTGTATTATTTCATGCATGTTTGATATAAAATGCTTTTTTTTCTTTCTTTTTTTTCTTCAAATTATACTCTTAAGAAGGAAAATACTATTTGAAGAAGTTAGAAACGGAAGAGAGATAGAGGAAGAGAGTGGGCTGTGATTCGACTGAATATTAGTTTGAACAATTAAATATCTAGATATAAAAGTGCTATAAAAAAATACAAAAAAGGGAAAGAAAAAAACAAAAAAACATTTAAAGATTCAGTAATTTTCTCCATTTTTCGTCATGCATATCTAGTTGGTCTTTGTATAAAGTAATTTCATTTCTAGTTAGATTCTTTTCTTTAATCTAATTTTAAAGATGTTAAATGTAGGTATAGTATGTATTTGTTTCGTTTTCAAGATACATTTCTCTGTGTGTGTCTGTCTGTCCCTGTCTCTCCTGCTCTGTAGTTCTGTGTATATTGTTTCATAAGATACAATTAACAATTTCATTATCCGCACCACCTTTAAGAGTTCCGAGACAGATGTTTTTTAATTGAAAAGTTAATTTTATAGATTTTGTATTAAATAACACTATTAAATTATTCCGCATTTTTGCGTATTTCAACTGGTGTTCTATGGTTTCCACATAACTTGAACACAATTCACATAGACTAGACGATTTATATTTATAGGTATACAGTATCTTATTCGTAGGTAAAATTCTATCTAAAAATGTATATTTGAAGCTTCTTAAAGTTGTAACCTGAATCAGTATTGTTTGCAAAATTTGTTTTATTACTGCCGTCATCATCATTATTCATGAAACCAAAATCATACGGAAATCGACGGACCAATTGTAAGGTAGATGGTGAGACCAAATGCTGTTGTTGAGCATGCGCTACTTATTTTTATATGCCCACTTTGATAGTGAATACTATGTTCATGTATATGACATGTATAGATAATTTCCAGAGACATAGTTATATACAAAGAAGTTATTTTGAAGGTCTTTATATTTTTATTTGCTTATTGTGTAGAAGAAATACAAAGAGGTTCTTTTTCCAGGATAACTGACTTCTTTATTTCCTAAAGTCTATAGCAAAGTTTGCAAATGCCCTGATTAATTGTACCCTTTTCTGTCCGTTACATGTTACCTTTCGATATGTTTATATAATCTCGTAGTATTCCGCATTTTATTTGATAACTGTTTTCAGAAAACCATAAGTGCCAACAGCCATCAACATGAAGATTCTCAAACTGTCAGCGTTGATACTTATCCAGCTCATAGGACAGATATCGGGTCAAGCCAATTGTGTCACCAACCAGGCTGTGATGACATGTTACTATGAGATACCGAAGGATATACCTGAACAAGTTCACAAAGTCTTCATTCGGGAATTGAACGCATCATTGGAGTCCGCCAACTTTCTTGACGAATCGTGGAAAAGGGTTCAATGGCTTGATATACAGTCTAATTTATTAGAGTTTTTTCAAATGAAATCTGGCACCTTTTCACCTTTAAAATTACTGAGACATCTAGGATTTCATCATCGTTTATATTTCCAAATGGATAAGCATGCATTTTCAGGATTAGATAACGTTGAAGTGTTAGATCTTTCAGGATGTATTAGATTGTATTTAATTGGACAAAGCATTGAAGCACTTTCAGAGAAAAGTGTGCTTCCAAGGATAAACACGTTAAACTTAATAGACGTTGGAAACCATGATAACCGTCCGTTTCCAATAAACGCAGACACTGTACGTATGATTAAGAATAAAGGCATCATAACGTTATTGCTTGGAAACCAGACACTTTTGTTAGAAGGTCCTTTGGATGAGGTTATGTCGAATCCTCCGTACGATCCTTTTCCTATCGAATCGATATTTGCCTCGTCAATCATATTCGTTAACTCTCTAGGTTTCAGAGAAATAGATGGTTTTCATTTTTGGGACTGTCTTAAAAATTTAAAAACCGTAAACCTTTCTAACTTAAATTATCCAAGACCATCTGTTCAACACCATCTGTTTACACGCGACAGAAAAACGTCCAATTCATTCATTTTCACAAGGATTTTATTTTTTAAAGAATTCATTCTCCTAAATAGCACGTTGCCTCTAAGTGGCATTACTAATTATGTTGATGCTAGCTTTTATACACATGTAAGGCTCAAAAGGCTTATAATAAACTCTTGTAATATCAAAAACGTTAACATGACATGGATTATACCTAATAATGCATACCTGGACGAGATAAATTTGTCAAATAACGGTATCGACTATTTCTTTATAATAGGCAATATGCAGGCAAAAAAGCTTATTCTTTGTAATAACAACCTCCAGAATATGAATAACTTTCCAGAGTTCCGTCAAATATTTGTTTCATTTCCAATTATGGAATACCTGGATTTAGGTGCGAATGGATTCCGACGCTTACCAAGTGACATATTTTCTGGAAACATGCAATTAAAGATACTTATCCTAAATTCCAATGAGCTTACGTCAGTCCCTAAACAATTAAAAGATTTGCAGCAATTGCAGTTTTTAGATTTAAGAAAAAATATGATAAGATTTTTGGATTCGAATGCATTAGGTGAAATTCAAATAATGTTACAATTATTTAATATAACGGTAGACATCACGATGAATCCACTTGAATGTTCATGCAAAACGACTGACTTTGTCAAATGGATCTCAACTATTACAAATCATAAGCAGAGGCATACATGTTACATGGAAGGCAAACTTGTAACGATTGACTACAAAACGTTCCGGGACTGTAAGTTTCTTTGCTATCGCGATATCCTCTACGTTGGTATTGCCATGACGTGTTTGATAGTGGCTTGTGTGGTAATTGTTATGATCATAAAAAGATACGTAACTTTACAAAACAAAGCATTCCATAACGTCAGAAAAGCGTTTATAGAGAATTTCAAAGCAGGACATGTAATTTGTAACGCTTATCAGCATAAGCAAAATGCGGAGGACACACTTGAAGTTCGACGCCAAGAATTCCTTGTAATGCTTGCTTATCACCCTGATGATTACGACACGTGTACTAATGAAATATACCATCCATTAAATAATGGACTAAAGGCATTGTTAGGTACTGAAAATGAATTGGTTTTCTTTGGCCTGGATAGTGAACGACCCGGAGCCTCAGTGTTTGCTGAGATAGAAAGATGTATTCAAATATCGTGTGTTTTTGTTTGCCTTGTCACTAAGGAGTTCTGTATGGATCACATGTGTCAATTAGCACTTGATAATGCCGATATTGAAGGAAACCCGATTGTGTTTTTAATTTGTGAAAATGTCGATGGTGTTATTCCGCACGTAATGAAACCACTATCACGAAGAGCATATACTGTAGCAATACATGATCAATATCAAACTCTGAACTGGGAAACGATATGCAAAGATATTCTCGATCTGGCTGTCAAGGCAAATGTGAAATTTAAATCAAGCTATTCAGTGACAACCGTTATGAGACAGAGAGTGTGTAATTGTTTTAGAAGTTTTCAAAGACGGTTCCGATGGATGCCAGCAGAAGACACACGTGAACTTATTGAGATGTGAGAGTCCAAAATCCATGACTATAACATACTGTAATGTGTATTTTCATTTGAACTTATATGATAACAATATTTAAAACAACCATTTATCAAGTTTAACGCTGGTGAATTCCTGCAACTGACATTATCAGCCATACTTTCAAATGAGTTATTACACCTTAAAGAGTAAACTTTGCTTTTCACTAATAAAACAGGAGCAAAAATAGTAAAACCATAACTAGACTGTATCATGGCAAAAGCTAATCTTGATTTTGAGCTCTAATGCCTTTCATGTTCACCGATCTTCACATAGGTTATAGCAACCCATTTTGCGCAAGACTGCGCATGATGTGTCATGGTATAAACACAAATAAGTGGGTGCGTAAAATGAAGTCATGCACAAACACATAAATACATCGTTTTAAATGTGAAACACGGAAGTGATGATTTTATTTCTACATAAATATACGAGTATTACGTTGTATCAACATGTTTACTGCTCTTTCGTGTATCTCAGTTACCCATATAGTTTGCATATCATAGTAAACGTGTAAAAGTGCCACACTCTGGCTCCGAGTCGCAGTAGCCGGATTCCACCCGGATTTATGGCAGCTGGATGCAATATTCAGATGAAGTTGGCATTTTGGCTAAGTCTACAGCCCAACTCCGGCTGTATATTGCTCGAATTAGAGAGTTTAACTGGCATCCTGTCTTGTGTCAGGTGAAAGTGACACACTCTGGCTCCGAGTCACGCTAGCCGGATTCCACCCGGATTTCTGGCAGCCGGATGCAAAACATAGCCGGAGTTGGGTCGACAGAGTCGCTCCCATCCTAGTTTTGGCGTGTCTATTGTTTGAGATAGATGGATTGGGCGGTTGAGTGATGCATGCCAGGTGAAAGCGCCCCAAACTGACTTCGTGTTGCATGAGGTCCTGTTTCGCCAAGTTGCGTCGGCCGCTGCCATGCCCAGCTGGATTTGGGATTTCCCAACAAAGTCCCGACTTTGCACTCGTCCTGTTTGAATGAGAATTTTTAACTGGCATCCTGACATGTATCAGGTGAAAGTGCCACACTCTGGCTCCGGGTCGCAATAGCCGGATACTTTATGGTATCATGAAATCTACTCCCTACTAAAAATGGATATTTTAATTCATTTCTTCCCGAATAGTTATTTTTATTGCAAATGATACAGTAAATAAATAAACGGTATACAGGATACAGGATAATCATACTTGGAAATCTGTTAATATATTATTATACGAGGGGTAATCAAAAAGTATATAACTTTCTTAATGATTCTTGTATTAGTTAATACATATTTCGGAAATTCATACCATATGTATATTGGTTTTTGCTCTACCTTTTGGCGAATTCGTATTTCTAATATTGTCATTAGTATAGTTTTAAATCGTTGTCATAGTCTCATAGAAACGAGTTGATGCATAGGCGGGCCACAGCGTAATTTTACAAGAAAGTACCAGTTTAAGCTGTGTTTATTTCAAATACACACAAACAGAAGATACCGAAAATGTGCAAGACATTAATTTGTTGTTATGTTGTTCTAATTATTAAAGTTTAATGTTGTTGTTCCATAAAAACAATCAAAATAGTAAAGATGTTTAGCGACGTTCAAGAACGTCACGTACAAAAGACGTCAAATGAACAATTGCAAAATGCTAAATAGTAAAGTTATATCACAACGTAGACAAAAATCAAAATAGTCATTTGAAATGTTTATTCAGTGAATTCACCGGGAGTCAAGCAGTCACTAGCGATGTATACATGCACTTTTGTTATGGTTGAAGGGGAGAAATCAGTGGAAAACTAATGTCACTTGCAAATGAGCCAGTTCTGACGTTGAAAGGAACAAGTTGAGTGTCGTTTTTTCTCCATAATAATTGTCAATTGTTACACATTTCAGTGAACAGAGGTTACGGAATGTCTTTATAAGCAATGTTTTCTGTGGAAGTTGATAATACGAAAGAGTTGATATAACAGTTGTTAAAATATTTATTCACGTTTTCAAACCTACTCGTTTCCCTCCAAACTACGACGTCAGAGTGGGCCCGCCCCCATTGTACTCACAATTTTCATAATCTCCGAGAAATGTTGTTTGTCAACCTATTATTCAAATGTTTGTCATGTATGTAAGAGAAATTTGGACTTTTGATACATTAAGGATTATTTTCTACAAGTTTGATTTTTGTCAAAATTATAACTAAATTCCTTTTACTTCTGAATATATTTGGTAAAACTCGAAAGTATGATAATAGCATCTTAGCTCAGTTGGTTGAGATGGTAAGATTATCGATTTCAGGCCTATGACATGGGTTCGATCCAACCACAAATGTCTATTTTTTCATTTAGCTTTGATCTTTTTGTATTTATCCATATATTTATTTAAGTTTTTATTATTTTAGTTATTTGTTTTATCTTTAGATATCATTGTTTTCATCACTGTTAATAATCATTATAACTATATTATATAAAAATCATCAAACACCTTGACAGAAATAGTGTAAATAATATATCATCATCATCCTCATACTCATCATCATCATCATCATCATCATCATCATCATCATTATAATGATACATCGACTGCATGGCTGTGTATGCTATAATACGTTGTTCTACATTTGTATGCCACATTTATACCTTCGCAGATAAATATGAAATCACGAAAATTAAGGACATTGCGCGATTAACAATCACGTAGAGACTACATAAAATACATACAATAAAAAGATGTACATGTTATCCATTACGACTCGAACTCAGGACCTTAACATTAAGAGTTCAGCGCTCTTGTAAAACCGCTAACGTTGCCTTCGAACTGGTGGTGTGTCAGGATTTTACTTATAATCAAAACGGGCGCATATTTTTATGCTCATCCCTACTTTGGATAATAGATCAATCCATGACATTTCGTCATTGCTCACTGTTCGAATTGGATCTATACCTGAAATGTAATTATCTTCGCATGAATAAATATCAACCCGTCACTACTCATTGATTCACGAAATTTGTATATGTTGTGATGTAAATGACTGAGAACACCATATTCATTACGCCAAAAATATAGTGCAAAAAAGTATTGATTGAATGACGAACGCAAACATAAGCAAAAGACAAATAAGTAAAAACAAATCCACTTATTCTAGCTAACCAAATATAATTTCAAGTGTCTGAATGTTTTTAAAATTATCATATTTAAGGGTAATAAAGGATAAGGATATCACTACGCTTCTCCCTCTCATACACTCAAGTATTTACATACTGTCTAGTCTTATTACCCTTTGTAAATGTAAATGATAACCATTTGTTCCCTCTATTAACAGAAAAAGTGGAGAAATGTAATATTTCTTCTGACAAATTAGCTTTGTGTTTGATATTTGAAGACCATTTGTTCCCAAACGCAGATGTATTTGCAGCAGACAACTTTTGAAAACATTGTGGCAAAAGGAGACATTGCATCAGAAAAGGGGTGAATTGAACTGTAAGCTTCAGACGGCACCTCATCCTAATACACAGGGCAAATTTCAAAAGAAACTTCACAGAAATAATCCTATGGTTGTTCTCTTTCAAATTTGTTCAATAATTTAAATTTCAAAAACAACTGTTGTTGCTGCGGCAGCAGGAAGGATGTAAAATGCGTAAACTGTAAAATTCATCTTCTCTGAATCCCCTTGTCAGATTCCAAAATATATTAGTAAATATGTTTCTTTAGAGACCATCTACAAGATTTGATTAAGCTGTATTGATTGGTTGAAAAACATGGCAATCAGACGGCATCAGAAAAAGGACAAAATGACAAAACTTAATAGTGACATTTCTATTCAATTTTTTTTTTCTGATTTCAGGATTCATTTGTAATTTAGCGGAAATTTTCCTTTAGTGACCCTCTTCTTAATTTGTTAGAGCCATATTGATTTGCTTACAAAGAAAGCTGCCATACTGCATCAGAAAAGGGATAAAATGAACTTTTATTTTTAAACAAAATATCCTCCTTAACCATAAGACTGATATCATCCAAACTTCACATGAATGTTTCTTTGGTGGTCTTCTTACAAACTGTTCAAACCTAGCAATTTCCTTCACGCTTTTGATTGAATTTTGTCCGAGATTAATATTTACACAAAAGCCACTTAGATATCATTCAGGGGATCGATTTAATTACATTGGTTTTGGTTTAGGCCTTTTATAATAATCTGTTCATTTTTATTCAAATATTCTGTCAACACAGAAGCTTGCAATCAATTTCGTTTAACAGACTAAAAGCAAAGTATAATGCTGGAGATGAACAACCAGAAAAACATTCAAAACACAACTGTTTTGGTAGATTACACTTCTAAGTTTATTGTTATTTTTGTAAACATTAATAGATTGCATTAATACATTGCATACTCTGAATGCATATGTTGGTTCAGTACAGTAAATTAATAGGAAGACACTGTACTGTCATTAATGTTCATGTTGGGATTTCCAAAGAACTATTGGGTAATATAATTATTAAAAAAAGTACCATGTTGACCGAATGACATATTCGAAATTGGAGTCAATTAATTTTCACCAGACCAACAAGAATGTATTATCTTGGTAATATTTAATTCTTGCCTGATGCATCATTACTTGTCTGTCATGATCGGGATTTTGTTTAGATAGCAATTTATATATGCGCTTCTGAATCCCCTTTGAACCGATCGAAATTCTACCATTATTTACTAGGGGGTAGACGAAAGGGGGTACTTAAAAGATTGAAATTGAAAATTATAATGAAAACATGTGGTGTGTTAATTTTATAACCATAGATGCGTATCTTGCTAAAATTATGCAGTGTAGCGAAGCGAAGTGCGACAGACGTTTACCTAAATTGTGATTTATTAAAAATCGGCTCTGTATATATTATTGAATTTTTAATAAATCAGAAATAATCTTATAACTGTTAAAATGTTTTGGCGAAACTTTTCTTTTAATTCGCATTTTGTTACCTAATTTTCATGGCAGATGTATGGAATTGATATCAGCACGTAAGAAATCCTATTCCCCTACTGTCTGCCGTCTATTTTATCCGAATACCACTTCAAACGAGAAAGTGATGGCGGTTTCATTAACCACACTATCATTGTCGCAATAACATATGTTTTGACGTAAAAAACGACGTTATTTCAAAGGCATGATTCCACCTTAACTGGCATCCTGACATGTGTCAGTTGAAAGTGACACTCCGAGTAACGCTAGCCGGATTTCACCCGGATTTGTGGCAGCCGGCTGCAAAACCCAGCCGGAGTTGGGCCGGCAGAGAGTTCCCACCCTCGATTGTTCGAGATAGATGGATAGGGCGGTTGCTTGATGAATGCCACGTGAAAACACCTCAAACTGACTTCGTGTTGCATGAGGTCCTGTTTCGCAAAGTTGCGTCAGCCGGCTGCCATGCCCAGCCGGAGTTGGGATTACCGGACAAAGTCCCGACTTTGCACCCGTTCAATTCAAATTAGAGAGTTTAACTAGCATCCGTCCAGCCAGATTTATGACGAAGTGGCTCCCGATATAGATTTTGTGTGCCTCTTTTTTGAAATAGATGGATTGAGCGGCCCATTGATGCATGCCAGTTGAAAGCGACCCAAACGGACTAAAACATGGCTTTACCCCCTTCCTGATCAAATTAGAGATTTTAACTGCAATACCCAGCCTGAGTTGGGCCTACTTTGGCTCCGAGTCGCAATAAGTACAAGATTAAGACAAGATGAAAATTTCAAGATAATTTACAAATACTTGGCATGAATTAATACAGCCGGAGTTGTCGGACAAGGGATCGAACCCTACTCTCTCGCTTCCAAGGCGGACACTTTAGCCACAACACAACGGAGACGATTCCAACAAGCAGTGGCATGATGCTATAATTTGTGGACTTTTCTTTCTGACTAGATCTATTCGTATATCTAGTTACATTTGAGTGGACAAAATCAAAATTATAGAGAAATATATCTTCAGAATGCCAGAACGTATATTTGTGATTATCATTAGAACAACGTTTCAGGGAAATAAATCTGGAACCTGGCGTAATATAATAAATCTAACCAACAATGGCGACTAGATATATATTGTACCTGGCCTACTATAGTAAATTAAACCAACAATGGCGACTAGACATGTCTGGTACATGGCGTACTATAGCAAATTGAACCAACACTGGCGACAATATATGTCTGATACCTAGCGTACTATAGTAAATTAAACCAACACTGGCGACAATATATGTCTGGTTCCTTGTGTACTATAGTAAATTGAACCAACAATGGCGACAAGATATGTCTGGTACCTGGCGTACTATGGTAAAATTAACCAACAATGGCAACTAAATATGTCTGGTACCAACAATGGCGACAAGATATGTCTGGTACCTGACGTACTATGGTAAAATTAACCAACAATGGCAACTAAATATGTCTGGTATCTGGCGTACTATAGTGAATTGAACCAACAATGGAGACTGAATGTGTCTGGTAACTGGCGTACTATAGTTAATTTAACCATCATTGGCGACTAGATTTGTCTGGTACCTGGCGTACTGTAGGAAATTAAACCACTAATGGCGACTAGATATGTCTGGTAACTGCCATACTATAGTAAATTGAACCGACAATTGCGACTTAATGCGTCTGGTAAATGGCGTACTATAATAAATTGAACCAGCAATTGCGAATAGATATGTCTGGTTCCTGTCGTACTATAGTAAATTGAACCAACAATGGCGACTACATGTGTCTAGTAACTGGTGTACTATAGTAAATTGAACCAACAATGGCGACTACATATGTCTGTTACGTGGTGCACTTTAATAAATTGAACCAACAATGGCGATTAGATATGTCAGGAATATGGCGTACTATAGTAAATTGAGCCGTCAATGGTGACTAGATATGTCTGGTACCTGCCGTACTATAGTAAATTGAGTCAACAATGGCGAATAGATATGTCTGGAACCTGGCGTACTATAGTACATTGAACCAACAATGGAGATTAGATATGTCTGGAATATGGCGTACTACAGTAAATTGAGACGTCAATGGTGACTACATATGTCTGGTACCTGGCGTACTATAGTAAATTGAGTCAACACATGAGAATAGATTGGTCACCTCCCATACGCTATCGCATATATAGTAAATTATTAATTCTAACATGACGTTGTTTTCCTTGCCTATAGAGAGCGAAGAAAATAACCGTTGATTATTCGTCAATAACCAATGGAAATGCACTACTTTTCACATTGGCTATTCCAGTTATCCCCCCGCGTATAAGCCTGTCATTCAGCGTCACGTGATGTAAAGAAACATACATGTGTATACTTCGTCGTCTGCAATGGCTGACTCGATATTTTATTTTTATTTATTTTACATTGATTGCGAAACAAGCTTTCAGCTTGGATTAATCATGCTCGATGTCTGCTTCCTGGAGACTTAACCAGTACTCGTGCCGTTTTGGGTGGAAAAATCTCAAAGACAGGACCCGCTCATCACGGGACGCGAACCAGGGACCTTTGATACGAGAGGCCGACGCTCTACCTCTGCACCACTGTAACGTTATGACGTCAAACCGCTCACGTGACGTCACTTTCCTAGTCACGCCCACAGAAAAAATTTAAGTTAAGAACCCCTATTAAAAGCTTTCTCCAAGAATCCAAACTAAATGTATGAGAAATCTAAACACACCGTTGTTTGCACTGGATCTCGGACAAGTTTTAGGTTGAATTTCTAGCTGATTCCGTTATTTGCTGGTGCGAGATCTACAGAAATATGTTGTGAAAATGTCGATTTTTCAGGTTTTAACCTAAAAAATATCTGAAACTAGATTATTCCCAGATATAACGAACACGCCCAGACCTAGATCACATTGAGTTCTATAAGTGTGGGGAATTTCAGCGAAATTTCTTTGTCCTCAAATCGCTGAATTTTCGGACTAATTGTGACACAATAGCCCTGTAGACATTCGTTCCGTAGAACAGAATAGAATAATTCTGCTCCACTACACTCATTCTATACATATTGTTAACTTGTGTAGTACAATGAAAACTAAATAATTAATTAAATAAAATTACATTGTCTTGTTGCTGAGTCTACCCCTCTTTGTCGTTTTTTTCTGCAGTTATGCGTATAATGCAGTGGGTAGTCACAATTGATGGAACAGCAAACTGGTGGGTAAACTGGTTTGCTAAATAGTGCATTTATTTCCCTTTGTTAAGGTGTCGGGTCATGTTAGAATCGAAATGAAACTATCAAAAACCTTGGTTTATTGGCGAATAACCAATGGTTTGTCGTTCTGATGCGTTGTAATTAACCACTCAGGCCGTAGGCCTTCGTGGTTAATTCCTGCGCATCAGAACTCCAAACCATTGGTTATTCGCCAATAACCCACGGTTGTTGATAGTTTATTTCTTAAATATACAACTGGTCTTTATAAACTCAACAGTGGACCGGTACAACTTAAAGTCTGGAATCAATACACGAATAATGAATCCAACTACATTCCTTGTTTGAAAGGTCCGTCATTTTTGTTGTATGCCTGACCCTATAATGTAATGGTTCTGGCAGGTTACTACAGACTAGTTCATACTTATCCAGCTGGTAAGATAGCTATCGGGTCATGACAACCGTAACCAACCGACCTGTGACGACATGTCACTATGCGATACCTGAAACTGAAACTGATGTATTTGAATTAAAACCCATTTTTAAATTTACATATATGCAATAGTGTTGTACAACAGATGATACATTATATACGTGCACAATTAAACATCATCTATTTCTATTTCAAAACGCGATCAAACAACTAAACAATAAGGAAGACACTTAAATAGATAAATAAACTCTTTACTTTGTATCCACATGGTATCTATGAAAATTCATTTAATTTAAAAGTAAAATAAAAATAAAATAAACACCGAATAGACAATCAATTTATATAACAGACAAGACAAGTATCTGACAGTCTAACAGAAACTAAACTGAACATCAATGTTCCAATTAACCGATATTCTTAAACCTTTTATAATGAGTAATTTCTCATTTTGCCACATTATTTTCAACTATTATACTTTCATGTGTTTTCCCAGATGTTTTCAAAGATGTTGTCAAAGTCGTCTATTGCCAATTTGTAGTATTTTGGTAAGGGTAACTCTGCGTATTGGAGTCAGCCAGATTTGTTGAAGCGTTATGGAATTGGCTTGATAAACAGTCTAATGTAATAGAATGTTTGGTTAATTAATTGGGGTTAAACGCCGTTTTCAACAATTCTTTTCAGTCATATCACGGTGGTCAATTGACTTACTCGTGTGTTTTTCTCATACTAGTACTCCTCAAAACAGACTTTCCAAGCAACTGAATGCTTTTCCTCATAGACTGTTACTATAAAAGTATCTATTTTACATCGATTGCGAAAAAATCTTTAAGCTTATAGCAATCACGATCGATGTCTGCTTCCTGGAGACATAACCAGTACTCGCGCCGTTTTTGTGGAAGAATCTCAAAGGCAGAACCCGCTCATCACGGGATTTGAACCCTGAACATTTGGTACGAGAGGCCGACACTCTATCACTGTACCACCGTCTTCCACAATTTACCTTTGAATATTGGCCGACCTGGGTTCGAATTCACGATCCTTGGATTGACTGCTCGCGTCGTTTCCGACTGAGTTACCGGGCCTCGGACATTCTAATGTAAACTCAATAACTATGGAATCTGGCACTTATTCAACTTAAACATTTATAAAACATTAAGGATAACATTTATAATTCAAATCTGGAAATAAAGTTAGCAATTGGTGTAGATAACGTGCAGCATTCTTTTGATTTTGATATAGCATGCATTCTGATTAATGAATCAATGAATGTGTAAACTATGCAACGACCTCTATGAAATACCGCCAGTCGAATAAAAGCGTTTGCGATAGACCCCCATTCTGTTTATATAATATTGTGCATTCAACTCAAATATTAGTCAATTAACGGACATATCGAGGTCTTCTTGTGAAACGAATTTGATCGGTAAGTCCGTGTCCTAATGAATTCCGTGACCTGGAGTTGGCTCCCTGCCTGTAGCACTTTGACTGCTTTGATTCTAAATAGTTATTTGCCTATTGGTGGTGCTATGCATGATAGTGTTGATGGTAGCTCTTGTACGATTATTTGAAATCTAAAAGATAAATATGGCTAGTACCATTCATTTCAAGATTTCATAAAACTTCTTCCCCTACAGTTTTGAATGTGGAGAGCTGAAACTTCGGTTATAGATACTTCGAGATATTTAGAAAAAACGTATCCGTAACGATTTTTAATTCAGGCCTTTGTTTCCAAATGGTAGAAATAGGGTTACTCTTTACAGTCGTTTTGACTTCAATCGCCCCTAGCGCTGCAGTGGTAGTATTCAATAGCGATTGCATCATATGATAGAGCTATTCAAGAGCTACAAAAAGTTGTTTTACATGATTGACCTTATGAATTGTAATCCATACAAAGGGGCTGGTTAAAAAGGATCCAATAATGACAGGGTAGCAGGAATTCAGCGCTCAATACCTGTCTTAGAAAACCACATTTGCAGCAGACGACTTTACGAATATCATTTTCGGAATTAATAACTTAATTAGAAATAAAACATTTCTATTCCAATAATAATTTCTACATCGGATGAAGAAAAAATATAAAGTTTTATATCGGGAGAAGAACAAATATAAAGATTTTTTCAAAAAGTTACGAATGTCGTCTGTTGCACTTACGGTACAGCGAGGTCATTTGCAGACCTAAATCATTCCAAGGAAAATACCCTTTGGCATCCTTTATCACATTTGCAAAGTCGCCTCGTCTCGGTAATGCACTTTAATACTGTTAATTGGCTGAGGCTCATCTGTAACAGTAGGTTTTCTCTTTTACTGCAAACCGCCAAATCTGCTGTTTATAAGATGGCGGGAGAAGCACAAAATGAAAGTTGTTGCGCCCTCTCTGTAAAGGGAAACCATCTATACAAAGGGAAATAACACGTTGATACTTTAATTAGATTTGAGCAGTGAACAAAATCATCACGTGATTATAAATGAGCCGCGTACGTGGGAATTATTTTCTTGGGTTATTGTGGCATATCCGTTTAAGTATCATTTAACCCTTTCCCACATACAACTATTCTGCAGCAGACGACTTTGAAAATATGGATTAACCTCTATAAATGAAAGTTTAATAATTGACTTTCACCTTTTGTCACAATGCTTTTAAAAAGTAGTCTCTACCGCCTCTGTAGTGATGTGGTAAAGCGTCCGCTTCGGTTTGGGAGGTCGCGGATCCGATCCACTGCCGGTTCAAACCAAAGACTTTAAAAACTTGTAGTAATGGCTACCTTCCTTGGCGTTCAGAGTTGCGGGGTTAGCATTACGACTGACTGACTGATGTCAGGATAATTAGATCAGTAGTACTGGTAATTTACTCAGGAAACGCCGTGATCGATGTGAACAATTGTTGAAAGCGCTGTAAAACATCAAACAATCAACCAATCAACCAATCAAACACAAATCGTCTGCTGTTTAGGCGTCAGAAAGCGTTCGTGTGTGGAGAAGGTGCATATACGTAAGTAATACCTGTAGATACATGAATCGAACCCTGGTGTCCCGCTCCCAAAGAAGACGGTCAAGAGTATTCAGATTGAAATTTAATGAAATATGTTCATTTTAATTCAACCGTCGCATGATGGAAACGAACAGATACAGATACAGAAGTTTTGTAAATAAAGGCCTCAAGCCCATTATACAACATACGATATATATATCCATATATAACTAATTTTCGCCTAATTTTCGCTGAGTCCATAATGGCCCTGGCACACCAGAACGTTTTAGGACAACGCATGAGTAACGTGTTGGAATTTCGGCAACACGCTTGCAAACGCTGAGCAATGCCAGGCCAGCGTTAGCTACACGCTGAGCTCGTTACTCTCACGCTGGGACACGCTGTCTTACGCTGAGGCAAAAATACATTTTTCAACATACCTAAAATTTCAAGCGTTTGCCAGCGTGTGACTGCACACGCTGGCAACGCTTGAGGGTCGTTACTCACGCGTCGAACGCGCTAGACGATCGTTACCAACCCGCTACTCACACGCTGGCGTACGCTGGCGACACGCTGGTACTGTAGTAGCGCGTCGGCTAAATACAAACAATCACGTGGTCGTTGCAGTACGCTGGCGCGCGTTGGAACGCGCTACTCAAACGCTAGGCAGTCGTTCCTCAGTCGTCGAATGCGAAACTCACGCGCTGGCAAACGCTGGCGATACGCTGTCTTATGTTATCTTTAAATCAGTGGTGTGGTCCTCACACGCTGAGCGCGTTCCTCACACGCTACTCACGCGCTGGCATACGCTATGAACCCGTTATCAACGCGTTATGGACACGCTGAAATCATGGTTCCACTTGACTGTTTCTGTGAAAGTTCAGAGTTTGCCAGCCTATCAACTATTTTAAACGCGCCACCTACACGTGAAGGACTATCAAACTCCAATTGATATATACAGGGACGTAGATAAGCTCTACGTTCCTGATATATATTCTTTTTCACAAGATGAGCTATAATAAACTCTGTCTAGAAAGAAAGATGTAAAGGATTTGGATATATCAAGTTATAATGCAATAGAGTTGTGTTATATATCTCGATGGCAAACTCCTTGTCGTCTATATTGAACGTGGTCTTTTGATAAGAGATGGCAATATATATATGTACATATGGGTACATCATTATCACAAATGATGTAGATAAAAATGTATGGCAAGATTTAAATCTGGACCCATTCGCATGCTTTTCGAAACAAAAGTAGCTACTTTTCCAATCGTTACAACATTGTTAGATTGTATTAGGAAATAAAACCATCGCGCTCTCTGCTACCATTGTACTTGTTAAAAGGGAACATATTTCTTTCTTCTGCGAATCTTGGACAAATGAAAAATGCGTGATACTCGTCTTCCAAAAGTATAACATCTTTCGACAATAAACAGTAAAAGCATATTCGATCATTTCTATTCATGTTATGATGACGACCCAATTCATCATTAAGTCTTTCAGCTCAAAGGCAATATTGAGGTTTTTGCAAACAATACAGATTCAGGTGAGTCAGCTCGTTACGAGCTGCCTCACCTGAAATCAGCATTGTTTGTCTTTTATTTATCAAAATAGTCCAACACTTTTATTCAATGAGAAATGGAAACGCTCGATTTTGAACATAGAAGAGTCTACTTTAAACAATTCGTCTCTGAAAGTGTTAAGTTTATGAATAGATCTAAATCTAGCGAGAGCCTTTCATACTGAGCTGGAAACATAGGTATATATACTTCAATATGTTGAACAAGTAGGGATTTAGAATATGTATCAGAATACAACATGGACGGCAACACAACATTAAATAACTCGCTACTGTAAGACAATTTAAACTATTTCAGTCGTCCTACACTCAAACTTTGGAGTTTGGGTTTTTAGATAAATGGCACTATTATTGAAAATGCATTCTTCCATAATCCTTTGTATTTCACAACCCTTCTATACAGGCTATCGAAACCCTTTGACAACTAAACATAGGACATGCACATGGAATAACGTGACCGGACCGCACGGAGGCGCCGGTTGATTTGAATCGTCGCACAGACCCCAAATGTCCGTTTTCACACCATTTTCGAAAGTATTTAATTTTGTTCAAAGATTGCGCTTTTCATATTAAATTTGGGCTAAAACAATCATGTTTAATATTCCATCCCATCATAAGTCGATAAGAAAAAAAATTATGCATGTTTTACGGTATTTCTGAACAACGAGAAGAAACATGTGAATATCAATGGTATAAATGCTTTTTACTGACATGGGAGGCAACTGCGTTCTTGTTTCTTATCAAGTACATATCAGGTTACTCCCCTTATACATATCACTCATTATTCGCTTGATATAACAATGTTTTTTCGTTAGTTGTGTTGCAGCAGGAGCTATCACATACATCGATTCATAGACCAAGGTCACAGATAAGACTTGTTGACTCAAGTATATGTCTATGTCCGCCAGAGGTTGGTGCTTGTTTACTTTCCATGTATAAACTCTTTCCAATTTACAACACATATACATAGACTTAAACATGATGCCCAAGAGGGCCATTATCGCTCCACTGCCAGTAGGCAAATATTAAATCTCCAAACAGCCCCGCTCCCTGGTGACAAGGTTTTTTGACCAATCAACATGGCTTGAAGATATCTGATAGAGGGTCACCTTAGGAACATTTCTACAAAATTAATTGAAATTCGGCCAGACACTTTCGGAGGAGAAGATTTTGTAAGTTTTCACTATAGCCATAAAAGGCAAAATAGCCTCGCCCTTTGATTCCTCACTAAACTCAGACTAGTAACAGCTGATTCCTCAGTGAACTCCGACTAGAAACAGCTGATTCCTCACTGTACTCCGACTAGGAACAGCAAATTCCTCACTTTACTCAGACTAGTAACAGCTGATTTCTCAGTGAACTCCGACTAGAAACAGCTGATTCCTCACTGTACTCCGACTAGAAACAGCTGATTCCTCACTATACTCAGACTAGTAACCGCTGATTCCTCAGTGAACTCCGACTAGGAACAGCTGATTCCTTACTGTACTCAGACTAGGAACAGCAAATTCCTCACTATACTCAGACTAGAAACAGTCGATTCCTCACTATACTCAGACAAGAAACAGCTGATTCCTCACTATACTCAGACAAGAAACAGCTGATTATTCACTGTACTCAGACTAGGACCAGCTGATTCCTCACTATAATCGGACTAGAAAAGGCTGATTTCTTACTGTACCGAAACAAGGAACAGCTGATTCCTCACTATACTCAGACTAGAAAAAGTTGTTGCCTCATTATACTCGGACTAGGAACAGCTGAGTCCTCAATATACTAAGAATAGGATCAACTGATTCCTCACTATACCTTTACTAAGAACACCTGATTCCTCACTATACTCAGACTAGGAACAGCTGATTCCTCACTGTACTCAAACTAGGAAAAGCTAAATCCTCACTGTATTCACAATAGGAACAGCTAAGTCCTCACTATACTAAGAATAGGATCAACTGATTCCTCACTATACCTTTACATGAACAGCTGATTCCTCACTATACCCAGACTAGGAACAGCTGAATACTTACTGTAGTCAGACTAGGACCAGGTGCTTCCTCGCTATACTTAGACTAGGAACAGCTGATTCCTCACTATTTTCGGACTAGGAACAGCTGATTCCTCACTGTACTCAAACTAGGAACAGCTAAATCCTCACTGTATTCACAATAGGAACAGCTGATTCCTCACTGTACTCAGACTAGGAACAGCTGAGTCCTCACTGTACTTAAACTAGGAAAAGCTGATTCCTCACTGTACATAGACTAGGAACAGTTGATTCCTTACTATACTCAGACTAGGACCAGCTTATTCCTCACTGTACTTAGACTATGAACAGTTGATTCCTCACTATACTCAGATTAGAAACCGTTGATTCCTCACTGTACTCAGACTAGGAACAGTTGATTCCTCACTATACTCAGATTAAGAACAGTTGATACCTCACTATACTCAGACTAGGAACAGTTGATTCCTCAATGTACTCAGACTAGGAACAGTTGATTCCTCACTCTACTAAGACTAGGAATAGTTGATTCCTCACTGTACTCAGACTAGGAACAGTTGATTCCTCTATGTACTAAGAATAGGAACAGCACTGTACTCAGACTAGAAACAGTTGATTCTTTACTGTACTCAGACTTGGAACAGCACTGTACTCAGACTAGGAATAGCTAATTCCTCACTGTACTAAGACTAGGAACAGTTGATTCTTTACTGTACTCAGACTTGGAACAGCACCGTACTCAGACTAGGAACAGTTGATTCCTCACTGTACTCAGACTTGGAACAGCACTGTACTCAGACTAGGAATAGCTGATTCCTCACTGTACTCAGACTTGGAACACCACTGTACTCAGACTAGGAACAGCTGATTCCTCACTGTACTAACACTATGAACAGCACTGTAATCATACTAGGAACAGCTGATTTCTCACTGTACTCAGACTATTTACTGTACTCAGACTAGCAACAGTTGATTCTTTACTGTACTCAGACTTGGAACAGCACTGTACTCAGACTAGGAATAGCTGATTCCTCACTGTACTAAGACTAGGAACAGCTGATTCCTCACTCTACTCAGATTAGGAATAGCTGATTCTTTACTGTACTAAGATGAGGAACAGCTGATTCTTTACTGTACTAAGATTAGGAACAGCTGATTATTTACTGTACTAAGACTAGGAACAGTTGATTCTTTACTGTACTAATACTATGAACAGCTGATTCTTTACTATACTATGACTAGGAACAGCTGATTCTTTACTGTACTAATACTAGGAACAGCTGATTCTTTACTGTACTCAGACTAGGAACAGCTGATTCTTTACTGTACTCAGACTAGGAACAGCTGATTCTTTACTGTAATAAGACTAGGAACAGCTGATTCTTTACTGTACTCAGACTAGGAACAGCTGATTCTTTACTGTACTACGACTAGGAACAGCACTGTACTTAAACTAGGAACAGCTGATTCCTCACTCTACTCAGATAAGGAATAGCTGATTATTTACTGTACTAAGATTAGGAACAGCTAATTCTTTACTTTACTAAGACTAGGAACAGCTGATTTTTTACTGTACTAAGACAAGGAACAGCTGATTCCTCACTCTACTCAGATTAGGAATAGCTTATTATTTACTGTACGAAGATTAGGAACAGCTGATTATTTACTGTACTAAGACTAGAAACAGCTGATTCTTTACTGTACTAAGACTAGGAACAGCTGATTATTTACTGTACTAAGACTAGGAGCAGCTGATTCCTCACTGTACTCAGTCTAGGAACAGCTGATTCATCACTGTACTCAGACTAGGACAAGATGATTCCTCACTGTACTCAGACTAGGAACAGTTGATTCCTCACCGTACTCAGACTAGGAACAGCTGATTATTTACTGTACTTAGACTAGGAACAGCTGATTTCTGACCGTACTATCAATAGAAACAACTGCTCTACCTCACCGTACTCAGACTATGAAAAGCTGATTCTTTACTGATATCATTTTTATTTTATAGCCGTTTTCCGATTTGATGAGTGTTTTATGTGATCATAACTTGCAGAGAACCAGCCTGAAATATCGACTACGTCACATGTAAACCTACCGTTAACCCTTTCCCACCTGTACACGCTTTTTGACGCCTCTGCAGCGGACGACTTTTAACAAATTGTGACAAAATGAGAAATTGCTCAAAACGAGCAATTTCTCCTTTTGCCAAAAAGTTTTCTACATTTTTCAGTAATTATATCTAAAATAATAGAAGTTTTCAATACTTTTGAGTAGACATTTTTAAAGTCGTCTGCTGCAGATTTGTTGTATGTGGGAAAATGGTTAAGACTGGCCTACCAGCAAAGAATCAGTTCAACGTGTTCACCCGAACTGACCGCCTCGGTGGTACAGTGGTAGAGCGTCCGTCTCGCGTGCGGGAGGTCGTGGGTTTGATTGATCCTCTGTCGGGTCATATTAAAGACTTTAAACATGGTAGCAATGGCTTAGCCTCCTTGGAGCTCATAGTTGCGGGGTTAGCATTACGACTGACTTGCTGGTGTCATGATAAAAGGACCAGTAGTACTGGTGACTTACCAAGGAAACGCCGTGATATAACTGAACAATTAAAACACAAAATAATCAATCAATCATTCGAAATGTCTAAGAAACTTCATCTATTGAAATACAGTAAGTATCCTGGCTATTTCTTAGGATTGGTACTGACACAATTTCGCCTTTACTAATATGCAAATGCATCGATTACTTCAAAACATATACGAGGGACGTTCGGAAAGTTATGAGACAACGTCCATTTAACACTGTTCCTTTGACAAATCGTTATGAAATTTAAGCATGTATGAAGAAGAAGTTTATTTTCAAATATAAATTCAATAGGCCACATGACCTGTGTGAAAAACAAAATACACAAATAAACATTACAATTGACATAGCAAGTGGAGCATATTTACCAATTTACAAGTACAAAAATTCGTAAGAGGTAACATGTCGTTTCATACGGAGAAGGTGTTGTTCAAACGTAATATCATATCCTTATCACCACTTTATATATACATGCTTAACAGGCAATACAATTTAATATAACACAATACAATACAATACAATACAATATCATATAACATAACATAATACAAAATAATATGATACAATATGTCCATTACAGGCAAGGTGCATATTGACAAAAGTGTGACACATTCACAACAATAAATGAAAATGTTATCAGTACATAAAATGTAAAGACAACACAACATTTTTTATTTACAACTTATTTGTACATTTTACATTACCATTACAAACCATATCTTAATTGAAAAGCTTTCATTACATATGTACATAAATTTCTAAGTTTATAAACATTAGTGCATTCGAAAAGTTGTTTTAGTTTATACATGCTAGGATGCTATGAGAATATTATATTTCAAAAGCTTATATTCAGATTATAGTATTGTGATGTTAGCCATACTTTTATATTCGTATCCATAGTAACATGCGTTGTAAAGACCCGGCGCAACCCTAAATTTCTCAATTACACTGCACTATATTGAACACACAATCTTAATAAAAAGAGGAACAGCGGATTTTCATTAACAAATGTGGTCAACCTCGGGAAAACGCCACCGGAAACTAAAGAGCTGTTGGAGAGGGCAAATAACGGAGAATCTGTGATCAAGGCACTTGTGGACAGATGGAATGAAAGTTTCAGTGACGGTAGAACATATTCAAAGTACAAACACATATCCTTTTGTCCGTCTGTGGTTGATGAAATGGTTGCGATTATGTAAAGAACGCGCTTAATACAGATCGGCGAATGACTGTGAATGATATTGCAAATTTGTGCTTTATTGGTGGAGCGACTGCTTACATGATTTTGACAGAAGATTGTATTTGAAAAGTGGATGAAAAGACATGCGAAATGGGTACAGTGCATCGGGCGATTCTTTGAGAAGGAGTTAAATAAGGAACTGCGTTAAAACAGCATTATTGTTTAGACGTTACGTGAAAACGACGTTACTGCGCCGGGGACCTTGTAGATATCATTTTCTATGTATTGTTGTTAATGTATATATTGCGTTATTTGAATGAAAATATAAAAAATATAACTTAAAGATACACTGTGCGAATTTTTATTCACTGTTTTCCGACTTATCATTAAAAAACAAAGATAGTCTCAAAACCTTCCGAACGTCCCTCGTACTTAACCCTTTCCCTCATACGACAATTCGGAAGCAGACGACTTTTAAGATATTTTGTCAAAAGATAGAAAATCTTTTTAATTGAATGGATAACCTATGACTAAAGTGGAAAACATTGTGGAAAAAGGAGAAATTGCTCGTTTTGAGCAATTTCTCTTTTTGTCACTATGTTTTCAAAAAGCCGTCTGCTGCAGAGGCGTCAGAAAGCGTCTATATGAGGGAAAGGGTTTAAGAAAGTTAAAACGCAATCTTTGAAAGGTTTGCCCATCAATACTGATTACCCAAAATATCAATTCATAGAGATAACAACACAGAAGGAAAATCCCTCTGTCGTTTATCTTTAACCAACCGTTATGAACCTATCAGGACTGATTACCCAACTATCAATTCATAGAGATAACAACACAGAAGGAAAATATGTATGTCGTTTATCTTTAACCAATCGTTATGAATCCATCAATACTGATTACCCAAATATCAATTCATAGAGATTACAACACAGAAGGAAAATATGTATGTCGTTTATCTTTAACCAATCGTTATGAACCCATCAATACTGATTACCCAAATATCAATTCATAGAGATTACAACACAGAAGGAAAATGCCTCTGTCGTTTATCTTTAACCAACGATTATCCAAATATCAATTCATAGAGATAACAACACAGAAGGAAAATCTCTCTGTCGTTTATCTTTAACCAACCTTTATGAACCCATCAGGACTGATTACCCAAATATCAATTGATAGAGATAACAACACAGAAGGAAAATCTCTCTGTCGTTTATCTTTAACCAATCGTTATGAATCCATCAATACTGATTACCCAAATATCAATTCATAGAGATTACAACACAGAAGGAAAATATGTCGTTTATCTTTAACCAACCGTTATGAAGACAAAGTACAATAATTGAATAGGTTAAAAACATGGTAACAAAATGTGAAATTGCTTGTTTTGAGCAATATTTCTTCTTTTGTAACTATGTTTTCAAAAAGCCGTCTGCTGCAGAGGCATCAGAAAGCGTCTATATGAAAGAAAGGGTTAAAAGAAATCTACAAACTCTACAACAGAGACAGAAACCGACAAATTATCCAATAGAAATACCCAAATTGGTGACGTTATTCTGATAAAGGATAGTAGTGTTATGGACATGCCGACTTGGGTTTTCGATCTTTGACTAATATTGTGAAATGTCTATCCCATGAGAGTTATTCAATCTTTGCTGTGACAGCGCCACCTGCCGCTCTTCTTCCTCGCCATGTTGTCTTATGTGTTAGCAAACGTAACGAGACTCTTCGATTAAGGGTAAGTATCATTTATCTCCGCTTGATTGATTGTTAATTTGATTAATGAATAATATCTGTGCCATTGTATATGCCAATTTTAAGTTGTATTCAGTTGTTTAAAGCGGTGATGATTCTCCATTGTATTTTCACTTTATTAACATTTCATTTCGTTATTTGTCTCTTATTCCTGGTCTGTTAATATGTATTTAAATGGGGTTTGAAGAAAAACAGTTTAGTTTTGACATTTCCACCACTCTGATGCTGCAGCAATCAAAGTTCTTTATAAAATTTAAATTTTTGATTTTTTTTTGATGAGGCCCACCTTGTTGCTTCAGAGAAAAGACGATTTTAATGGACCACGCACAGAGGCCTGAAATCATAAAACACTTTTGAGGTGAACAGCTTTAAAGTTTTGTCATTTTGCCACCGTCACTGTGCATCAGTGAAAGAAATAAAGTTATTTTTACCCTTTCCTACATACAACGGTTGTACTGTTGACTAATTTAAAAACATACTAGGCAATTAACTGGAACCCAATATGTATAAATTACACGATCTTTCTATAAATGTAAGATCTGAGGACGACACATTCCTGATCTATTCTTGAATGATAGGAATTTCCGATATCGCTATTTATAGATCAGCCAATCAGATAACGCGTTTCATCAGTCTTTCGGCTCCGACTCCAAAATGGCGGATATACAACGGAATCTGAATTTAATAATTAAACAAAATGGATTTCGTGAAATGAAAACAAAGCAGACAGAAATATTCGATTGCCTATTGAATAAAACGGACTGTTTTGCGATCCTGCCTACTGGTTATGGGAAATCACTACCGCACCAGCTCTATATTCCTGTAAAGAAGGCCCTCGACTCCGATGTTCCTGAAAAGATGCTGGTGTGTTGCCCACTTGTGTCACTGATGGAAGATCAGGTGCAAAGGATGACAAAGATTGATAATGTCACTGCGGCATATAGAGGTGTGTCTTTATTTTTTATATGAAATTTGTGATACAGAACTTCAATTTTTCATTCATAAATATTTATTTATTTTTCTCAAATTTGAAAGTATGGTTCACATATCAATTCGATGGTCACAACATACAATAATAACAACATTCATTTGGAATTCGTTTTGTTATGTGTAGCTATACATGTGAAAACACACATAGTCAGCTGAATGTTAAAGGCTCAATAAACTTGTTAGTTATATCTATATTTCTTCCCTCAGATTAGGACCCGTTCAAGAACATATTCACCACTTTTCCAATAAGAGGTAACCATTGTACATGAATAAATACATACATATTAATTCTATTTATAAATATGTGTTCCTAGTGGCATATATTGCTTTGTTAATATACATTTTACCTGTAGAGAGATCAATAAAAACAAAATAGGGTACCACATTTAATTGTATTGTAATCATACAGTATCATGTTACCCACCCATTGACTTTTGATAGGTTGTCTTTTATTAAAATCCTACTGATTGTGACACAAACAATCTTAGTTGGAACATTTATTGCTAATTTATATTTTGTTCCAACTGATCCATGAACCAAGAAATGAAACACCTTGAATTATTCTACAATCATCTTTATTTTTTATTATAATGGTCAAATTATGTATGACCATGTAAGTTGTTCAGAACATGTCCATCTAAATATTCTATAATCCATTAATTCCTCCTTATACAAAACCTCCAGGTACAAGGATTTTTTTTAAAGTTGAACAGGTTTTTGTATTTCAATATAACAAAAATAAATGTAAATACATGTAAAGGCTGATTATAAATACAATTAGTTATGATTCATTTTGATTCAGCAGACAACATACAAATAAAGTACATATATAATATATAAGCCATTCCGGGGCGTACTTAGTTAAACATATTTTTATCTTGCACTTAAAATCATATATCCTCTTAACCCTTTCCTTCATACCACAATTCTGCAGCAGACGACTTTAAACATATTTTGACAAAAACTGGAAAATCTCTATAACTAAATGGATAAGCTTTGACTGAAAGTGGAAAACATTGCGAGAAAAGGAGAAAGAGCATGTTTTGTGCAATTTCTGCTTTTGTCACTTTGTTTTCAAAACTCCGTCGTCTGCAGAGGATCAGAAAGGGTCTATATGAGGGAAAGGGTTAACCCATCTGCAGAAGCATTTCAACGCAATAGCAGCAGACGACTTTTAAAAACATTGTGACAAAAGGTGAAATTGATGAGCAATTTCACCTTTGACCACTATATTTTTAACTTTGAGTCAGGTTATAAATTCAATTTCAGAGTTTTTCCTGTTTTTGACAAAACATGTTCAAAGTCGTCTGCTGCAGAATTGTCATATGAGGGAAAGGGTTAATAAAGAAACTCTGCTTTGAAGTCTAGTGGCTAATAGCTAAATCTAAGTGTTTTATATGTACCTCCATGATACAAGATTTTTTTTATTAAGGCCAAGACCAAGAAACAGATCAACTGATAGAGGATGGACACTATGATGTTATATTTGCATCTCCAGAGGCACTGGCCGAAGAATGGGTCAGAAATATCAGAAATGTAACTGTGATTGTTGTTGATGAATGCCATACAGTCTCATCCTGGTAAGGTTTACCGAAGCAACATAGATTTTTAAAGGAATGATTTCCTAGTTATCAAAACATGTACATGTGAAAGAACCTTAAAAGTTGCTTGAGGATTTCTACTAACAACTCAATGAGGTATTCCCTAAAACTTAAGGCATATCTTTTTTTAATAAATTTTTTCCTCAAATCTAGATCAAAGATCAATCTATATTTAAGAAGCATTTGAAATAACCAGTGACTTGTGAACAATAAAACATACTCTAGTACTGTAAAATCTTCATTATTAAACAGATGATTGAAAGCAATTGATTAGTATAACATGCCCCTTTCAAAGGCCCGGCCAGGTAGCTCAGTTGGTAGTGTATCAGACTTGTGATCTGGAGGTCACAGGCTCGATACCCGGTTGAGGCGAAAATTCTTTCGGGCGATTTTTCCCATTGCCTCTCATCTCTCAAAAAGAATGTTGTGTCAGTACTGGTGTGGGAAAGCCATGAAAACATGGGTAGGTGCACTGACCGCCGTGATATGACCAAAGCTGTTGAAAGCAGCGTTAAACTACAAACAAACAAATCCTTTCAAAGAAGATGGGTATATTGCTTTGCACATGTCTGTTTGTCTGTTGATCCATCAATAACTAAGAAATGCCTAAACAATGCCTGGACCTATGGTCCTCAAACTTGACTCGGAGGATGGGCTTGAACAGTAGATGCATCCTAACATAATAGGCTTGTTTAAGTGATAACTCAACATTGCCTGAACCTATTATCCTCAAACTGAGCATTTGGGGTGACCAGTAATGAATGAATGTATATTGTTTTATGGCGCATCGACAGATAAGGTCATTTAGCGCGCAATTAAATTTTATTATTCATGATCCCTGGGTAAACAAACCAGTACTAGGCTAGAAAAGGGGTGACCAGTAAATAACCCAAAATAATTTTAAGGTCATTGGGCAAAAGGTCAAGGTCACCTTAAAAGTGAAAAGGTTGTCTGAGTAATAACTCAACATTGTCTGCACCCATTGCCCTCGAACTGACATGGAGGCTGGAGGATGAGCAGTAGATAACCATTATTGGTTTAAAGGTCAAAGGTAACAGTGCACAACCTTCAGTATGAAATTCTAAAAGGAGTGAAAGGTCAGTTGTTGTTTTTTCTCTTTCAGGGGTGGACTAGACAGTGCGGATGAAGAAAAAGCATTTCGGAAGTGTTTTAGATACATTGGTTCATTACGCTCACTATTTCCAGATGCTACTCTTTTAGCGCCACATGTACATTAAAAATGAAAAAACAGATAAAAAGTGTATTAAATATGAACAATGTGACCACAGTTGAAATGTCACCCAACCAAGCAAATATTAAATACATAGTAATGCGCACACCATCTGATCTTGCAGAAACTTTCTTTTGGCTTGTGGACAGATGGACAGATATCCAAGATAAAATGGGAAAAACTTTGATATATTGCAATTCAATACAGGATGTTTCTAAGATATATTATTACTTGACAACTGAATTGAACTGTACTAATGGCAATATTGAAATGTTTCATTCTGTTAACTAAGAAGTCCAATTTAAAAATAGTTATTGCAACTACTGCACTTGGAATGGGAATTGATATTTTTGACTGCAATTGCACAATTTTATATGGTCCGCCTAAAGATATTGTTGATTTGCTACAAGAAAGTGGAAGATGTGGTCGTGATGGAAGCAGGTCAGCTGCTATCATTTTTTGTAATAGATATCAGATGGGACATTTATCAGACCTAGTCAAAGATTTCATTAAGTGTAGGGACTGTAGAAGAAAGTCCATTTTATGCAATTTTACAACTGATAACCATTTAGTGAAACCTCTTCATCTCTGTTGTGATCTATGTACTTTCAAGTGTAACTGTGGTTCATGTGATAAACTTCTTGTGGAGACATTGTTAACTAATTTTTCGGCAAAAAATGATGAATTTCATCCAGTAAGTAGTGATAGTGATAGTGATACAGTTTCATATGAATATGAATCTGATTTTGAAACACCTTCATAAATAAATGTTATAAACATTTGCTGTTTTATTTTAAGCTCACCTGAGCACAAAGTGCTCAAGGTGAAGTTTTGTGATCGCGAGGTGTTCGTTGGTCTGTTTATTTTAACTAAGATTTTGTGACAAAATATTTATGTTGTGTATATCTTATCCATATCTTAATATTTCTTCATAAAACTGTCAATTACATTGCTTATCACAACACACTTGTTATATTGTACCCCCTCAAGTCTTCTTTTAAACAGCCATTTAGTTCATAAATACTTGTTTCTTAACCTTCTGAATGGTAATACAGGTTTATGTCTAAGTATCATTTGTGGCAGGCCCTGATAACAATCTTTAAAAGGGTTTTTGACTTGTACAAGCTTTTGAAAAAGTATCTTGCGATCAACATGATATGTGAATGCATCAATTGCAAGCAAATCGGCAACAACCATCATTACATCTAATTTGTATGATGGCATTTTATGTGTCCCTTTTCTGTCACGAACTTCACAAATATTGTCAAAATGTTTGACAACATTTACCAAATGAGGAAATTCTTTTGAGTGCTGAATAATACTTTCTTTTGTTTGAAAGCCTGAAGTAGTATTCTTTGTGTCCCTGTTTAAAATTTCCACATACTCATCAAGTGAAATATTATGATTCCTACCCCCAGACATATTAATGAACCTGTTTGCAATTAGACGCCCAGTCTGATGTTCAGTTAAGGTTCCAGACACCATTGCAGTTAAATGGACACTGCCAATAAGGTACTTGATTTTGTTAGTTTTGTGGTATAGAGGAGTTTCGTATTTGGCACTTCTTACTACACTAAAGCCATCACCCATATTAACAGCAGAGTCTAGGTTTTTATGTAAGGCAACCAAGATGAAAACTGCAACCATATATTCATTTAATTCATCAAAGTTTTCTTGTAATGTTTTGCTACTTTTTAGCTTCGTTTCTTCGAATCCATGTGTATTTTTTTCATGAGTTTTGAGTGATTCTAGAAATGAGTATCTGCTGTTACAAAAATGGCAGATAAATTTACCATCTTTTTTTGTGCTTAACCAGTAATTTTCCTGGTGGTTGGGATCAGTTAACACTTCTCTCAACTCCTCAAACAGATCATCTTTAAGTACAACTTGGTTAACGATATTTCTGCACACATTGTTTAACCAGTCAATTTTACATTCACTGCTCAATTTGTTAAAGTCCTGTGGCAAAGGGACTTCAGAGTCAGCACTGTTTAAATTAAAATACTTTAAAAACAACACACAGCACATAGCATCAAACACAGTGTAGTATAAATGTTTGTATGCTCTATATGAGTTCTTCACTTCTCCTTTCACATTCCTGGCATTTAACAGGTTTCTATAATAATAGATTGTTCCTCTGTCTCTGGAAGACTGTGTGGAGTATGTCATTCTATGAATAGCCTGCAAGAAGTACAAAAGAATGTTCTGACTCTGAGATGCAAAACTGTATCAAGAATTTATCCCAATGATAACAATACTTAACATACTGACTGCACCCATATCCCCCAAACTTGACATGGAGGCTGGGTGTGAATAGTAGATGAACCCTTTTTGATTTTGAGGTTAAGGTCACAGTGATATTGACCCTGAGAAGCTTGTCTGAGTAATAACTCATCACTGCCTGCACACATGGCCCTTTAACTTGACATGGGTGCTTGGTTACATGAACCTCAAAAATGTTAAGGTAATTGGGTCAAAATGGCGGTTAGGGGGGCATAATGTTTGACAAACATCATTTCTTGTTTTACCTTCAAACCCATTTATAAAAACAGTGTCTCATTGATCATAAAAAAGTAATTTAAAACCTTTATTTCATTGTATCTGGCTGCATTTACCATGATTTTCAAGAAGGAGTGGTAAAAAATTAAGAAACACTATATCACTTTACACAGCTAATACAATATAATATTAAAGAAGAGGGCCATGATGTCCCTTAACTGCTCACCTGAATGTTAACAAGTTATTCCTTAAATTTGACCCAGAGACCTAGTTTTGACCGGACAAGACCCAGTTTCGAAATTGGCCTAGATATTGATCACTGAGTCAAATGTTCTGACAAAATTTCAACTTGCTCAAGCCAAAAATGTGGCGCCCAGAGTGTTAACAAGATTTTACTTAAATTTGACCTAGTGACCTAGTTTTTGACAGGACATGACACAGTTTCAATCTTGGCCTAGATATAACTAAGACAAACAATCAAACAAAGTTTCAACATGCTCAAGCTATAATTGTGGCTTCAAAAGTGTTAACAAGATTTTCCTTAGATTTGACCTAGTTTTTGATTTTGCCCAGTTTCGAACTTAGCATAGATATATATCATTATTACAAATATTCTGACAACATTTCAAACTGCTGAAGCAAAATATGCAGCCTCTAGAGTGTTGACATAATTTTACTTCAATTTGACCTAATGACCTGTTTTACCTGACATGACCCATGTTCGAACTTGACCTACCTATCATGAAGACAAACATTCTGATAAAGTTTCAACATGTTCAAGTTGAAAATCAGGCCTCTAAAGGGTTAACAAGATTTCTTAAATTTGACCTAGTGACCCAGTTTCGAACTTGTCAGAGATTTGATTGAATTAAATATTCTGATAAACTTTATTGAAAATCAAATGCAAAATGTAGCCTGTAGAGTGTTAACAAGGGCAAATGTTGACGCCGGACAAAATGTGATCAGAAAAGCTTACCTTGCATGAACAGGTGAGCTGAAAATGCTTACCTCTAAGAAATTCATCAGACGGTGAAAGTCTTCAATTTTCGAGATAAATCCCTCTAATCTGTCCAATCCATTGTCCTCGTTACTCATAGCTTGTTGTGCCGCTTGGATTCTCTCATCAGTAAGCCTGTCCCCTGTAACAATTAACAAAAGGGCCTAGTTAGCTCACCTGAATTAAGCAATGTAATACAATGCAAAACACATCAAGACAATTATTCTTACAAAGATTTTAAACACAACCTTCAGAGCATTAACAAGATTTTCCTTCATTTGGCCTAGTGATCTATATTATTTAACATGATATGACCCATATTCTAACATGGATTAGATATCGTAAAAGTTAGAGCAGTTTTATGCCCCTCAGGAAGGAGAATGTGAAGTATGGCCTTTCCCTGTATACACATGCTCAAACTCTGTTGTCTGCTGATATTAGCTTAAAACCAGCAATTAAATGCTCAACTGTTGGTAAAGATTTGAGTAATTGAGGATGTTAGATCCCTAAATCTGAATAGATCAAGTGGATACTTTATTCAACATGTTTCCCTTTTAAGTCAGGGTTAAGTTGAATATATATTTCAAAGGATGTTTTGCATGAGTGTCTGAATACTCTCTAAGTTTCAGATGCATGTATGGGATACTAGACTAACAGCTTTAGCTCTGCATTTGCAAAATTTACACAAGACATTTTTAAGACCATAGCGTAGCATTTTTGAGGAGATGATTTTAATCAGATTGACTGGAACCTTGCTACAAACGGAAGCGTGATTTAACAACCATTTAATATGATTATATTGTAGAGAGTTATCCAAGCTAATTCAGAGTAGAAATATTTCTGATACCGCAGCAAATTCTCCGTAGAATATAAATATACCTCGCAATTTCTTTATTTGCCACAATATGTCCAAGAGTCGTCTGCTGTAAAGGGTCGGTATGTCAGTAAGGGTTGATATTTCCGGTTTATTTGTCTGAATAGTTCAGAATAGCCTTTCAAAAGTTGCCTGCAGCAAATGCATATATATGTAAGTGGAAAAAAATGCTATTCAAATATCACAAACAAATCTACTTTTTCAGAAGGTATATTCCTTTTTTTTATTAGAGGAAACAAAGAGTTACAATTTACAAAGGGTAATTTGTTTAGGCGGTCGTAAAAACTGGGGGGGGGGGGGGGGGAGGGGGGAAGGCGGTGGGGACGGGGGGGGGGGGGGGGGAGGCTGGGGGAATCCTTCTCCTTTATTACACCTAAATAACAACTGTTTCCAGCTCAGCCATCAAATGATTAGTAAATATTTTAATATAATTCCAGCTGCTTATTAACACTGAAATTATACTATATATATAATTGCTTGCGCGTATCTTCTCAGTATAATTATTTCTATATTGAGATAAGCGTTAAAAAACATCGGTTCTACTTTTCGAGAGGTAAATCGAATAATGTTAAGGTATACACGATTCTGAAAAATACCTGTTAATTTTGAGGGTAGTTGCCGAGGAAACTGCACCCGAAAACCATTAGTTTACTAGGCAATTTGTCTTACAAAAAGGCAATCAACCGCGACCTACGCGAAATCGCCGCAATAGATTAGATTCAATTAAAATCAGTATACTTTTTTCCTATTAGGCCACACCGTTTTTAAAACCTCGTCTGTTGCAATTGCGACAAAATGCGTCTAAAATGGTAAACATAACATTCACATTTCTTATACACTGAGCGGTTAATAAAATCCCTTTCCATACAGCAGACGCATTTCAACTAGTTTGCAGCAGACGACTTATGTTAAAAATATGACAAACAAAAATTACTTATCATAACACTTGTCAGTCACTTTATTTTCATTTATATACAATGACAATATAATTTCGCATTTATATTTTCAAAGACATTTACTGTGGATACTCGATGTATGTAGGACAGGGTTAAGGGAATTTATCAAGATAATGTTTACGAATACTGAACACTTTCTTCTGTTCACAACAGTGTTTCCCATAGGCATCTGTACGTATGGTTACTTATAGTGACACATTCTTGTCCGATGACGTAAAATACATCATTCGGTCCACTGAACAAAAAAAATATATACATTTTTGAACCTGCGGTTCTCTTCGTACTAAGCAAGATAACCATTGCCACGACCGTGTTTCGACAACAACGGCCTTTTTCGAATCGCATTACCAAATTTCTCTCTTCTACTTAGTTCAACAGTAGTGTAAAACTAACCTGGTACACACTGTACCCTCGTGAAGTTTATCGAAGGTTCGAGTCCCTGTAGCGACACTGTGGTCCGTTCTGATATGACCGGTTGGGTAGCCGCAAACTAGTTAAATAATGGCACTGAAAGCCTGTCTATCCGTTGCCTGGTAAAACATATAGGACCCGTGAAGTAAAAAATGTGTTCAGAACATAACTCAGGCTGGTCCATTTCAAAAGGAGTAACACTGTAATGAAACAAACAGTTTACACAATCCACACACATTCAAGACGATCCCAATTTCTACCTGCTTTTGGAGTGCATTGGACCGAAGTCATAATTACATTTTAATTTTGTGAATTAACAACTAGCACATAGTTGAAATGGTGGATACAACCTTTGCCTCTAATGATTCTCTTTGGATTTTAGATATACTTTTATAATGAAGTTGTTATGTCCATTGTCGTTACCGTCTTCAAATTACTCACATGAAGTTTGAACGTCTAAGTTTCTAAACAGAGAATATTCGTATCGTATTGGACCGAAATATGAACTGACCCGAGTATTGACAGTCCGTTCGATTTCGACGATTTATTTTTATGTGATGTGGTTCCAATCTGGTACCATCAATAATAGCCCATTTGAAAAATTGATGACAATGGTTTCCGTACCAGGAAATAGGAATAAGTTAAAACAAACAACACATTTAAATACAAGAACAATATAGGCCTTCGCACACATATGTAGTTGCATTGTCGTTTAATAAATCATAACTAATACAACACTTAGAGCATAAGAGTACGATGACAGCAGGGACTTACGTTGAGAAGTGTATGAACAAAAAGAGGATTTTTAGGGTATTTTCAAATTCTTCTACGTATATTCCATATCTCTTTCGGATTTGATATGATTCTTTAATGATTTTCAATGTTGATGATGTTAAATACTTTCGTGTGTTTATTTGTAAAGCTAAATGTGATGTTTTGTTGGCTGTATAATGATTTAATGTCAATAATATCATGGAAAAGACTATCATACAGATGTTTTGAGTAAGTACATGTACATTCAACAAAAAGATGTTCTATTTTTTATTCTGTAATTTGGTAGAATGTTCGCAGTGGACTATTATTGTATTTTATGTTGTAAAGAAGGGAGTAAGTTCCTAATTATTATGTGGATTATTGACGCCGCGTGGAAGCGCGGCGTCAGTATGGGATAGGTTTTAATTTTGTACCATGGGGTGACGTAATCAAAAAGGGAGAAACCCACAGATATTATTGTAAAGAAAAACTCTGTAATATGTTTGAAAAAACAGCCTATATGGTTGAATAAATTGTATTAACTGATTTAAGAAACAACAAGATACAAAATATGTACATCTTTCACAGTTGTTACAAAACTTTAGATACATTTAAATTGTGTTTAATAACTGTTCCCCAACTAATTAGGCTAAGCTTTTTTTATGAGTTGATTTACGGAGTTCACTAGGCTACGCTGTTTTAATTGTTTGGTTTACAAATTTATTGAAAATCTTGTTAACACTCTGGAAGCCGCATTTTTGACTTGAGCGTGTTGAAACTTTGTCAGAATGTTTGTCTTATGATATCTAGCCCAAGTTTGAATATAGGTCATGTCGGGTCAAAAACTAGGTCACTAGGCTAAATTGAAGGAAAATCTTGTTAACACTATGGAAGGCATATTTTAAACTTGAGCATGTTGACACTTTGTCAGAGAGTTTGTTTCGATTATATCTAGGCCAAGTTTGAAACTGGGTCATGTCGGGTCAAAAACTAGGTCACTAGGCCAAATTTAATGAAAATCTTGTTAACACTCTGGAAGCCGTATTTTTGGCTTGAACATGTTGAACATTTGTCAGAATGTTTGTCTTAGTGATATCTAGGCCGAGTTTGAATATAGATCATGTCAGGTCAAAAACTAGGTCACTAGGCCAAATTTAAAGAAAACCTTGTTAACACTCTGGAAGCCGCATCTTTTACTTGAGCATGTTGAAACTTTCTCAGAAAGTTTGTCTTGATGATATCTAGTTTGAATATTGGTCATGTCCGGTAAAAAACTAGGTCACTAGGCCAAATGTAAGGAACATCTTGTTAACACTTTGGAAGCCACTTTTTTGGCTTGAGCATGATGAAACTATGTTGGAATGTTTGTCTTAGTAATATCTAGGCTAAGTTTGAATGTAGGTCATGACCGGTCAAAAACTAGGTCACTAGGCCAAATTTAAGGAAAGTCTTATTAACACTTTGGAAGCCACATTTTTGGGTTGAGCATGTTGAAACGATCTCAGAATGTTTGTCTTAGTGATATCTAGGTAAAGTTCGAATATGGGTCACGTCAGGACAACTAGGTCACTAGGCTAAATTGCAGAACCATCTAGTTAACACTATAGAGATTGCATTTTTGACTTGAGCAGCTTGAAATGTTGTCAGAAAATTTGTCTAGATGATATTGCCATTGGCGCTGAAAGAGTAAAGTCTTAAAAAACCCATTCTCAGGTGAGCGATTCCAGGGCATCATGGCCCTCTTGTTTCCAATTTATTTCTGTTGTATTACTAAACTTAAAACGTTCCTCCCCATACAGTTGTTCATTCAGACCATTGTATTCTTGCTATATGTTGACTATACATGAAAACTTTTTCTTTTAATTTCATAAATGCTTAATTTCGATATTAAATATCTTTAAACTTGTTAGAATTATTTGTATATTTTGTTTATATACTCTCGTTTTTTGTTATCATACTTCTGCTCAACTGGAAGGACAATCGACTTCCCTATCTCCTTCCAAAGCTTGTGTCACACTTAACTTATAACTAGAGGTATTAACACTTAAGTTAATATCTGTTAATATTTCAGTATATATGTTTTTTGTTTGTCTAATTGATCTAGTTAGAGCAGATTTAAAATTAAGAAACTTCAGCTTGTTTTGTTGCAGTCAATGTTAAGCAAACGGTAAAACAAATTGTTTGAAGACTTAACTCGTCATTTCACGACTAAACTTTACATGCTGAATATCATATAGATCGTAGCATATAAAGTATATACTCCAGTCCCTACGTCAAAATGGACCATTTTTGCTATTGATAACATTTTATTATAGACTATGGTATCCAGGTGAGCAATAAGGAACATCTCGGCCTTCTTGTTTAAGATAAAGGTACATTTGGCCTTCTTTACATCCTGTCCGTTCGCACAGGTTATTTAAATGTATTGAACTGCATCTGCTTTCCTTTAAGTCATGCCTTAAAAGCATGCGCGGCGTCTTTGATGCTTAGCATCAAAATTCGTCTTGTTCTGTATTTGTACAAGTGTAATGTTGTGGTGTCTGTAATGCTGATAACTTTGTAAATGTCTAACAATTTGTTTTAAGGAATGTCTGTGTTTAGCAATTGTGCCCATTTTTTCACTCACATGCTGGTTCTGCATTTTTTTTTTTAAATTTATTTCCCACAATTTACACAACAAGCATGTCACAATACATACAATAAAAAACAATTCAAATTACACGTTTAAACTTTAAGCCGGACCTGTTTTGTGTATTATTTCATGCATGTTTGATATAAAATGCTTTTTTTTCTTTCTTTTTTTTCTTCAAATTATACTCTTAAGAAGGAAAATACTATTTGAAGAAGTTAGAAACGGAAGAGAGATAGAGGAAGAGAGTGGGCTGTGATTCGACTGAATATTAGTTTGAACAATTAAATATCTAGATATAAAAAAATACAAAAAAGGGAAAGAAAAAAACAAAAAAACATTTAAAGATCCAGTAATTTTCTCCATTTTTCGTCATGCATATCTAGTTGGTCTTTGTATAAAGTAATTTCATTTCTAGTTAGATTCTTTTCTTTAATCTAATTTTAAAAATGTTAAATGTAGGTATAGTATGTATTTGTTTCGTTTTCAAGATACATTTCTCTGTGTGTGTCTGTCTGTCCCTGTCTCTCCTGCTCTGTAGTTCTGTGTATATTGTTTCATAAGATACAATTAACAATTTCATTATCCGCACCACCTTTAAGAGTTCCGAGACAAATGTTTTTTAATTGAAAAGTTAATTTTATAGATTTTGTATTAAATAACACTATTAAGTTATTCCGCATTTTTGCGTATTTCAACTGGTGTTCTATGGTTTCCACATAACTTGAACAAAATTCACATAGACTAGACGATTTATATTTATAGGTATACAGTATCTTATTCGTAGGTAAAATTCTATCTAAAAATGTATATTTGAAGCTTCTTAAAGTTGTAACCGACGTTGATTTGATTGTTATATAGTACAATGAGTTGTCCAATTAATTTTTTCACCATAAATAGTTTTGCCATGTTTCTTCAGATGAAGGTACTGCATTGTTATCATTTAATAATCATTACATGTATTTACAATCAGTATTTTGCCGATTTATAACATCTTTTAGGGGTTCATATTAAAGTTTTTGATTCGATAGAATATGTTCATTGTCTATACGCCGATCCTCTTCTCCCTATTCCTGAATGATCTTGAAGATTTTTTAAACAAACAGGGAAACGAAGGACTTAAGTTTGAAAACCCTGACTTGAACATCATTTTAAAAATACTTGTCTTACTCTATGCAGACGATACAGTTTTGATAGCTGATCAACCCCAAAAATTGCAATTATGTCTAAATAGTTTCGACAATTATTGTAAAACATGGAAATTACATATTAATTTAGAAAAAACAAAGGTAATGATTTTCGGGAGCAGGAGTAAATCTAGGCACACATTCCATATCAACAATAGCCAAATTGAAATTGTGAAATCATATAAATACCTTGGCACTTACTTCACCAACTCTGGAAATTTCCTAGTAAATAGAAAACATTTAGCAGAGCAAGCCAAGAAAGCTCTGTTTTATTTTTACAAAAGAATCAATAACCTAAACTTGCCACCTGACCTGATCTTTAAACTGTTTGACAATACTATATCTCCAATACTGCTGTATAATTCAGAGATCTGGGGTTATGAAGATAAAAAATTGCTAGAAAGAATACTTTGTACTTTTATTAAAAAGTATTTACATCTGAAAGCCAGTACACCTAATTACATGGTATATGCAGAAACCGGGAGATACCCACTAGAAATTAGTATTAAAACAAGAATGATAGGCTATTGGATCAGACTTATTACTGGAAAAGAAAGTAAAATAGCACACAAAATCTACAAAATTCTTCTTAACACACAAAACTTTAAATCAAAATGGATCACTGAAATTAAAAGCATTCTAACTGAAATAGGTCGACAGGATATTTGGCTAAACCAAAATACATATTTACATAATAACACAAAATCTTTGGTGAATAAAATCCTGATTGACCAATACCAACAACAATGGCATAGCAATCTTGAAATTTCTTCTAAGGGTAAAATCTATGGTATGTTCAAGGAAAATATAAATTTGGAACACTATTTTACACAAATTCCGAAAAAGGACTATTTAACCTTAGTAAAATTCAGAACATCAAATCATTACTTACCAATTGAAACAGGGAGATGGAATAATATACATGTTGAGGCAAGGAAATGTAAACTCTGCAACCTTAATGACACTGGTGATGAAATGCACTACCTGTTAATCTGCCCTTATTTTCACTGCCAACGCAAACTCAATTTAAAACCATATTACTATACCAAACCTAATGTGTTAAAATTTAAACAAATTATGAATGTAAGATCTGTGAAACAATTACACAAATTAAGTACATATATTTTACTAATCAGTAACTTTTTCAAAAACAATTGGCAAGCACCAAATGAAACTAGATAAAGTATTTATACACACAGTACTTTTGAATGGCATTCTGTTACATAAGCAGCAACAAATATGTTTATAAAATATAAATAAGCAATTATAACTTACTCATTTTCCTGTCAGTAACACAGCACTATCCAAATGTACACTTGACACTGGTAAATAACTAAACCGTTTTATCCTCACTATTATATATAGAATTAAAACTGAAAACGATTACTTAATGGCACTCTCTACAGATTATATCACATCACAACTTGCAAGTTAGCATTTAAATCCATTTCTAACACACTAAAATCAACACAATTCCTAAAACATCACATGACGGAACGGGTTTTACCCCTATTGTTTACACATATTGAGTTATGCATTATGTTTGACTTCCCAAAATGTTGCGATTGTAAAATAACCTTTCCCTAATTCTGTCATTAGAGACTTGTATTAGTATACAAAGAGAACATTGTGAAAATTGGTGCGATGGCTTATTATGCCTGATCGCATCACTGAACACAATGTTACTACTTTTCCTTAAAATAACAATCATTATTGTTTTTCCACATCTGAAAACACTTAGTAAAAGTTTAACAAAGTCCATATGAGGGAAATGTTACGCATTGTGTTTGTCTTACTCGGAATTCCATGTAAACTATAGTCTATTTCTACTATTGGACTCTCTCTTACTCCAATAAAACTAAAATCTACTAGACTATTCACAAAATAAAACTTTTGGCTCAGAAACTCGGAAACTCCATGCACCCATTTCCCTCTAACCTCCCCTAGAATATCTTTCTCTCTCTCTCTCTCTCTCTCTCTCTCTCTCTCTCTCTCTCTCTCTCTCTCTCTCTCTCTCTCTCTCTCTCTCTCTCTCTCTCTCTCTCTCTCTCTCTCTCTCTCTCTCTCTCTCTCTCTCACACGTGACTTAATAATTGATATATTGTGAATTTGTAAATTTATATCTCTTGTATCTTGTATTTAGATTAGAGAAATAAAACGAGTATGTATGTATGTATGTATAGATTAGTTGTATGAAGTAAAACACTTCTTTAGCGCATTAACAACGCCGCAATATCGTATTAAGTTCCCATATATGATATATGTTTACGGAAATTGGTACAGTTTAAGATATCATTTTCGTTGTCCAAAAATCACCTTTGCAATGTACCCTCGCTTAAACCACGTGTTTATAAATATCACTTTTATCAGCAATACGTAAATGTGTATCCTTGTGAAAGAGAGGGTAATGTATAAAATATAAATGCCGAAAGGCTACATGTCGAGCCCGCTCCAAAGGTTTTGTCACAGACATAGTGCTCTGCCATGCAATTGCATCACATACTGACAAAGACTTGACCTGGTAGTAGTACATTAAAGGCCTCCTGCTATACCGAAGTAGTAGTAAAATGTCAAAAGTAAAGAACCCATGGCAACATTTCGTTTTATTTTTGAGATACAATATTATTCTGAATATTTTGCGTTTTGGTACTTCGATCCCACTTTCGGAATGTGGTCATTATTTATATAGAGAAGTTTTGTGAGTTATGAACGAACACATAGGAAACCATAGGAAAGTCAGTTATTGTTTAGATCTTATTGAGAAGAATAAATAATTGTAGATGACATAGCATCCATCTTTAGAACAGTAATGGCAACAATGTGTCAGCTGCCTATGCCTCAAAACGCGTCTACAAGTGGGAAAATATTAACCCTTTCAGCGCCAAATTGTTTAAAGTAGACTCTTCCATGTTCAAACTCGGACGACTCTATTTTCATGTTATAGAATATTTGGAATATTTTTTATAACTCACAGCCAAACAATGCAGATTTCAGGTGAGCCAGCTCGTTACGAGCTGACTCACCTGAATCAGTATTGTTTGCAAAAAGCTCAATATTGCCTTTGGCGCTGAAAGAGTTAAAGAGAACACTCTCCTTTTTTGCAAAATTTGTTTTATTACTGCCGTCATCATCATTATTCATGAAACCAAAATCATACGGAAATCGACGGACCAATTGTAAGGTAGATGGTGAGACCAAATGCTGTTGTTGAGCATGCGCTACTTATTTTTATATGCCCACTTTGATAGTGAATACTATGTTCATGTATATGACATGTATAGATAATTTCCAGAGACATAGTTATATACAAAGAAGTTATTTTGCAGGTCTTTATATTTTTATTTGCTTATTGTGTAGAAGAAATACAAAGAGGTTCTTTTTCCAGGATAACTGACTTCTTTATTTCCTAAAGTCTATAGCAAAGTTTGCAAATGCCCTGATTAATTGTACCCTTTTCTGTCCGTTACATGTTACCTTTCGATATGTTTATATAATCTCGTAGTATTCCGCATTTTATTTGATAACTGTTTTCAGAAAACCATAAGTGCCAACAGCCATCAACATGAAGATTCTCAAACTGTCAGCGTTGATACTTATCCAGCTCATAGGACAGATATCGGGTCAAGCCAATTGTGTCACCAACCAGGCTGTGATGACATGTTACTATGAGATACCGAAGGATATACCTGAACAAGTTCACAAAGTCTTCATTCGGGAATTGAACGCATCATTGGAGTCCGCCAACTTTCTTGACGAATCGTGGAAAAGGGTTCAATGGCTTGATATACAGTCTGATTTATTAGGTTTTTTTCAAATGAAATCTGGCACCTTTTCACCTTTAAAATTACTGAGACATCTAGGATTTCATCATCGTTTATCTTTCCAAATGGATAAGCATGCATTTTCAGGATTAGATAACGTTGAAGTGTTAGATCTTTCAGGATGTATTAGATTGTATTTAATTGGACAAAGCATTGAAACACTTTCAGAGAAAAGTGTGCTTCCAAGGATAAACACGTTAAACTTAATAGACGTTGGAAACCATGATAACCGTCCGTTTCCAATAAACGCAGACACTGTACGTATGTTTATGAATAAACGCATCATAACGTTATTGCTTGGAAACCAGACACTTTTGTTAGAAGGTCCTTTGGATGAGGTTTTGCCGAATCCTCCGTACGATCCTTTTCCTATCGAATCGATATATGCCTCGTCAATCATATTCGTTAAATCTCTAGGTTTCAGAGACAGAGATCGTTTTCATTTTTTGGACTTTTTGAAAAATTTAAAAACCGTAAACCTTTCTAACTTAAATTATCCAAGACCATCTGTTCAACACCATCTGTTTACACGCGACAGAAAAACGTCCAATTCACTCATTTTCACAATGATTTTATTTTTTAAAGAATTCATTCTCCTAAATAGCACGTTGCCTCTAAGTGGCATTACTGATTTTGTTGATGCTAGCTTTTATACACATGTAAGGCTCAAAAGGCTTATAATAAACTCTTGTAATATCAAAAACGTTAACATGACATGGATTATACCTAATAATGCATACCTGGACGAGATAAATTTTTCAAATAACGGTATCGACTATTTCTTTATAATAGGCAATATGCAGGCAAAAAAGCTTATTCTTTGTAATAACAACCTCCAGAATATGAATAACTTTCCAGAGTTCCGTCAAATATTTGTTTCATTTCCAATTATGGAATACCTGGATTTAGGTGCGAATGGATTCCGACGCTTACCAAGTGACATATTTTCTGGAAACATGCAATTAAAGATACTTATCCTAAATTCCAATGAGCTTACGTCAGTCCCTAAACAATTAAAAGATTTGCAGAAATTGCAATTTTTAGATTTAAGAAAAAATATGATAAGATTTTTGGATTCGAATGCATTAGGTGAAATTAAAATAATGTTACAATTATTTAATATAACGGTGGACATCACGATGAATCCACTTGAATGTTCATGCAAAACGACTGACTTTGTCAAATGGATCTCAACTATTACAAATCATAAGCAGAGGCATACATGTTACATGGAAGGCAAACTTGTAACGATTGACTACAAAACGTTCCGGGACTGTAAGTTTCTTTGCTATCGCGATATCCTCTACGTTGGTATTGCCATGACGTGTTTGATAGTGGCTAGTGTGGTAATTGTTATGATCATAAAAAGATGCGTAACTTTACAAAAACAGGCATTCCATAACATCAGAAAGGCGTTTATAGAGAATTTCAAAGCAGGACATGTAATTTCTAACGCCAATCAGCATACGGAAAATGAAGAGAGAACACTTGAAGTTCGACGTAAAGAATTCCTTGTAATGCTTGCTTATCACCCTGATGATTACAACACGTGTACTAATGAAATATACCATCCGTTAAATAATGGACTAAAGGCATTGTTAGATACCGACAATAAATTGGTTTTCTTTGGCCTGGATAGTGAACTACCCGGAGTCTCAGTGTTTGCTGAGATAGAAAGATGTATTCAAATATCGTGTGTTTTTGTTTGCCTTGTCACTAAGGAGTTCTGTATGGATCACATGTGTCAATTAGCACTTGATAATGCCGATATTGAAGGAAACCCGATTGTGTTTTTAATTTGTGAAAATGTCGATGGTGTTATTCCGCACGTAATGAAACCACTATCACGAAGAGCATATACTGTAGCAATAAATGATCAATATCAAACTCTGAACTGGGAAACGATATGCAAAGATATTCTCGATCTGGCTGTCAAGGCAAATGTGAAATTTAAATCAAGCTATTCAGTGACAACCGTTATGAGACAGAGACTGTGTAATTGTTTTAGAAGTTTTCAAAGACGGTTCCGAGGGATGCCAGCAGAAGACACACGTGAACTTATTGAGATGTGAGAGTCCAAAATCCATGACTATAACATACTGTAATGTGTATTTTCATTTGAACTTATATGATAACAATATTTAAAACAACCATTTATCAAGTTTAACGCTGGTGAATTCCTGCAACTGATATTATCAGCCATACTTTCAAATGAGTTATTACACCTTAAAGAGTAAACTTTGCTTTTCAAACAGGAGCAAAAATAGTAAACCATAACTAGACTGTATCATGGCAGAAGCTAACCCTTGATTTCCCCACAATATGAGTAATTCTTAAATATGAAATCCATTTTGAGCTCTAATGCCTTTCATGTTCACCGATCTTCACATAGGTTATAGCAACCCATTTTGCGCAAGACTGCGCATGATGTGTCATGGTATAAACACAAATAAGTGGGTGCGTAAAATGAAGTCATGCACAAACACATAAATACATCGTTTTAAATGTGAAACACGGAAGTGATGATTTTATTTCTACATAAATATACGAGTATTACGTTGTATCAACATGTTTACTGCTCTTTCGTGTATCTCAGTTACCCATATAGTTTGCATATCATAGTAAACGTGTAAAAGTGCCACACTCTGGCTCCGAGTCGCAGTAGCCGGATTCCACCCGGATTTATGGCAGCTGGATGCAATATTCAGATGAAGTTGGCATTTTGGCTAAGTCTACAGCCCAACTCCGGCTGTATATTGCTCGAATTAGAGAGTTTAACTGGCATCCTGTCTTGTGTCAGGTGAAAGTGACACACTCTGGCTCCGAGTCACGCTAGCCGGATTCCACCCGGATTTCTGGCGGCCGGATGCAAAACATAGCCGGAGTTGGGTCGACAGAGTCGCTCCCATCCTAGTTTTGGCGTGTCTATTGTTTGAGATAGATGGATTGGGCGGTTGAGTGATGCATGCCAGGTGAAAGCGCCCCAAACTGACTTCGTGTTGCATGAGGTCCTGTTTCGCCAAGTTGCGTCGGCCGCTGCCATGCCCAGCTGGATTTGGGATTTCCCAACAAAGTCCCGACTTTGCACTCGTCCTGTTTGAATGAGAATTTTTAACTGGCATCCTGACATGTATCAGGTGAAAGTGCCACACTCTGGCTCCGGGTCGCAATAGCCGGATACTTTATGGTATCATGAAATCTACTCCCTACTAAAAATGGATATTTTAATTTATTTCTTCCCGAATAGTTATTTTATTGCAAATGATACAGTAAATAAATAAACGGTATACAGGATACAGGATAATCATACTTGGAAATCTGTTAATATATTATTATACGAGGGGTAATCAAAAAGTATATAACTTTCTTAATGATTCTTGTATTAGTTAATACATATTTCGGAAATTCATACCATATGTATATTGGTTTTTGCTCTACCTTTTGGCGAATTCGTATTTCTAATATTGTCATTAGTATAGTTTTAAATCGTTGTCATAGTCTCATAGAAACGAGTTGATGCATAGGCGGGCCACAGCGTAATTTTACAAGAAAGTACCAGTTTAAGCTGTGTTTATTTCAAATACACACAAACAGAAGATACCGAAAATGTGCAAGACATTTATTTGTTGTTATGTTGTTCTAATTATTAAAGTTTAATGTTGTTGTTCCATAAAAACAATCAAAATAGTAAAGATGTTTAGCGACGTTCAAGAACGTCACGTAAAAAAGACGTCAAATGAACAATTGCAAAATGCTAAATAGTAAAGTTATATCACAACGTAGACAAAAATCAAAATAGTCATTTGAAATGTTTATTCAGTGAATTCACCGGGAGTCAAGCAGTCACTAGCGATGTACACATGCACTTTTGTTATGGTTGAAGGGGAGAAATCAGTGGAAAACTAATGTCACTTGCAAATGAGCCAGTTCTGACGTTGAAAGGAACAAGTTGAGTGTCGTTTTTTCTCCATAATAATTGTCAATTGTTACACATTTCAGTGAACAGAGGTTACGGAATGTCTTTATAAGCAATGTTTTCTGTGGAAGTTGATAATACGAAAGAGTTGATATAACAGTTGTTAAAATATTTATTCACGTTTTCAAACCTACTCGTTTCCCTCCAAACTGCGACGTCAGAGTGGGCCCGCCCCCATTGTACTCACAATTTTCATAATCTCCGAGAAATGTTGTTTGCCAACCTATTATTCAAATGTTTGTCATGTATGTAAGAGAAATTTGGACTTTTGATACATTAAGGATTATTTTCTACAAGTTTGATTTTTGTCAAAATTATAACTAAATTCCTATGACTTCTGAATATATTTGGTAAAACTCGAAAGTATGATAATAGCATCTTAGCTCAGTTGGTTGAGATGGTAAGATTATCGATTTCAGGCCTATGACATGGGTTCGATCCAACCACAAATGTCTATTTTTTCATTTAGCTTTGATCTTTTTGTATTTATCCATATATTTATTTAAGTTTTTATTATTTTAGTTATTTGTTTTATCTTTAGATATCATTGTTTTCATCACTGTTAATAATCATTATAACTATATTATATAAAAATCATCAAATCAAACACCTTGACAGAAATAGTGTAAATAATATATCATCCTCATACTCATCATCATCATCATCATCATCATCATCATCATTATTATAATGATACATCGACTGCATGGCTGTGTATGCTATAATACGTTGTTCTACATATATGCAAAATATGCAAAGCCGAATCCCACGTCGCCTACCGGCTTGTCTGTCATTTATTTACTAATTACTAATGAATTGTAATCCATACAAAGAAGCTAGTTAAAAAGGATCCAATAATGACAGGGTAGCAGGAATTCAGCGCTCAATACCTGTCTTAGAAAACCACATTTGCAGCAGACGACTTTACGGATATCATTTTTGGAATTAATAACTAAATTAGAAATAAAGCATTTCTATTCCAATAATAATTTCTACATCGGAAGAAGAACAAATATAAAGATTATTTTTTTCAATTGTCAACAAGTTACGAATGTCGTCTGTTGCACTTACGGTACAGCGAGGTCATTTGCAGATCTGAATCATTCCCAGGAAAATACCATTTGGCATCCTTTATCACATTTGCAAAGTCGCCTCGTCTCGGTAATGCACTTTAATTCTGTTAATTGACTGAGACTTATTTGTAACAGTAGGTTTTCTCTTTTACTGCGAACCACCATATCTGCTGTTTATAAGATGGCGGGAGAAGCACAAAATGAAAGTTGTTGCGCCCTCTCTGTAAAGGGAAACCATCTATGCAAAGGGAAATAACACGTTGATACTTTAATTAGATTTGAGCAGTGAACAAAATCATCACGTGATTATAAATGAGCCGCGTACGTGGGAATTATTTTCTTGGGTTATTGTGGCATATCCGTTTAAGTATCATTTAACCCTTTCCCACATACAACTATTCTGCAGCAGACGACTTTTTGAAAATATCTTGTTAAAATATGGATTAACAGGGGCGTAGCTCCCTTAAGGCACTGTAGGCACGTGCCTACACATTGTTTCTCAAAATGCCCCAAAATGCAGCTGCTGCGATATACATCTGCGTAATGTATCGACCAGATCAGCCTGCGCTGTCCGCGCAGACTGATCCGGCCGATACATTCCGTCTAAGGGAGGATAGATAGAGTAGTGATTTCTGAAACAGAACATCCACAGGAAGGGGGATAGATGTATAGAGTAGTTATTCCTGAAACAGAAAATCCACAGGAGGCGAAAAGTGTCTATCCGGGTAGGCCTGCGTGCCATGCTTAGCCTGATCCGGGTCGATACTTTACGCAGAGTCCACAATGTTGATTTTTTTACGAGACGGCCTACACATTGAGCATTGCCAAGCTACGCCCCTGATTAACCTCTATAAATGAAAGTTTAATCATTGACTTTCACCTTTTGTCACAATGCTTTTAAAAAGTAGTCTCTACCGCCTCTGTAGTGATGTGGTAAAGCGTCCGCCTCGGTTTGGGAGGTCGCGGATCCGATCCACTGCCGGTTCAAACCAAAAACTTTAAAACTTGTAGTAATGGCTACCTTCCTTGGCGTTCAGAGTTGCGGGGTTAGCATTACGACTGACTGACTGATGTCAGGATAATTAGATCAGTAGTACTGGTAATTTACTCAGGAAACGCCGTGATCGAAGTGAACAATTGTTGAAAGCGCTGTAAAACATCAAACAATCAACCAATCAACCAATCAAACACAAATCGTCTGCTGTTTAGGCGTCAGAAAGCGTCCGTGTGTGTGAAAGGTGCATATACGTAAGTAATACTTGTAGATACATGAATCGAACCCTGGTGTCCCGCTCCCAAAGAAGACGGTCAAGGGTATTCAGATTGAAATTTAATGAAATAATGTTCATTTTAATTCAATCGTCGCATGATGGAAACGAACAGATACAGATACAGAAGTTTTGTAAATAAAGGCCTCAAGCCCATTATACAACATACGATATATATATCCATATATAACTTATTTTCGCTGAGTCCATAATGGCCCTGTCACACCAGAACGTTTTAGGCCAACGCGTGAGTAACGTGTTGGAATTTCGGCAACACGCTTGCAAACGCTGATCAATGCTAGGCCAGCGTTAGCTACACGCTGAGCGCGTTACTCTCACGCTGGGACACGCTGTCTTACGCTGAGGCAAAAATACATTTTTCAACATACCTAAAAAAAAATTAAAGATTCTTTTGTTTAAGGAACCTTAACTCTATTCTTCTTTCCCCCTGAGACAGAATGTGTCGGCCCTGATTAGCCTACATGGACTGCGCAAGCTGATCTGGGTCTACACACGAGTCCATAACGCTTGTTTTCTCGTGGAATGGCTCACATATATCAGTGGATCATGGTACTTGTCACCAAGACATTCGAGACGATTTTGTCCGTTAAGTACATGACAATACATGGCAATATAATCAATTGATTGATTGATTGATTATTTGGTGTTTTACGTCGCTTTCAACAACTGTTCAGTTACACCAGGGCGTTTCCTGGTAAATATACCAGTACTACTGGACCATTTATCCCGACACCAGCCTGTCAGTCGTAATGTTAACCCCGCAACCCCGGGTGTCAAGGAGGGCAGCCATTATTACCAAGTCTTTAGTATGATTCGGTCGGGGATCGATACTGCTACCTCCTGCTCTCGAGGCGGACGCTGTAGCACTACACCAATGAGGCGATCGCAATACAATGAAAAAATGGGAGAATCGAATCGGTGTATTATCTACGTCCAGTGACTTAATAAATCATGTTGCTTGAAAGTTGCAGTACAGTCAATTATTAGACAGACTTTTAAATCTAGCAGAGTATATACGTTACTTATAGTATTTGTCAGTTCATTGTAAGTCATACCATGATTGTAGATTGATAACAACTTAATTGATGGTAGTGATTTTCTGTAGGTCATGAAGCGGATAAAGTCATGTAAGATTATTTCCAGCTTGTTATTGCTGAGGTGTAATTACATCTTCTAACAAGGTGGCGTTTTCAGATTTGCTGCATTACGCCTGCCGCACCCCGGTAGCTCAGTCGGTAACAACGTGGGTTGTCAATCCAGGGGTTGTGAGTTTGAATCCCAGCTCCAGTAGTGAAGACTTCTAGGTCATGCAAAGGGTAATTATCATTTATCTCAGCTTGATTTAGTATTAGTTTGATTAATAAATAATATTGGTGCCATAATGTTGCAGATGTCTTCATTGTATATGCCAATGTTAATTTGTTTTCAGTTGTTTAATGCGTTGATGATTCTCCATTGTATTTTCACTTTGAAAACATTTAATTTCTTTATTTTTCTCTTATTTCTGGTCTGTCGCTTGTTAATATGTATTTCGCATGTGTGTCCTGTCCTTTATCGAGTAACATGTAATTTATACGAGATATACAACATTATGGACTCTGCGTAATGTATCGACCCTTATCAGCCTCCACAATCCGCTTCAGGCATATCCGGGCAGACACATTCCGTCTAAGGGGGATAGAGATATAGAGAAAATATTCCTGAAACAGAAAGTACACAGGAAGCGAAAATTAATGTCCGGGTACCTATGCGCGTCATGCTTAGGCTGATCCGGGTCGATACTTTACGCAGTCCACATTGTTAGTTTTCTCGTGGAGCAGCTCATTTTACGTCTTACAGATAGGTTTCTTTTATCTTCATAAGCATGGTTAACATCTGTTAACATTTCGTAAAATTGATTCATTAATACAATTTGAAAGTCGTCATAATTGTAGTTGGACAAGCAACATTTAACTATCTGACACACGTTCATGGCCAAAATTCGACTAAATAGTACAATATTATTCTAATATTCATGGCGTACTGTACTCTATACCATTACCCATACCTACGCCTCTTCTATACCAATGCTTCTACAATACCCATATATCTACTATACATAACCCATACAAATACTATACCCATACCCATACGTCTACTATATGTATACCAATACATCTACTATACCAATACCCATACATCTACTATACACACATCCATACAGCTACTATACACATACCCATATAACTACTATACACATACCCATACAGCTACTATACGCATACCAATACATCTACTGTACCAATACCGATACGTGTACTATAATTATGTATACCAATACATATATTATACACATACCAATACATCTACTATACACATACCAATACATCTACTATACACATACCAATACATATACTATACACATACCAATACATCTACTATATACATACCTACACTTCTACTATACCCATACCCATACATCTACTATACACATACCCATATAACTACTATACATATACCCATACATCTACTATACGCATACCAATACATCTACTATACACATACCAATACATCTATTATACACATACCAATACATCTACTATACACATACCAATACATCTACTATACACATACCAATACATTTACTATACACATACCCATACATCTACTATACACATACCAATACATCTATTATACACATACCAATACATCTACTATACACATACCAATACATCTACTATACACATACCAATACATCTACTATACACATACCCATACATCTACTATACTCATACCAATACATCTATTATACACATACCAATACATCTACTATACACATACCCATACATCTACTATACCCATACCAATACATCTATTATACACATACCCATACATCTACTATACACATACCAATACATTTATTATACACATACCAATACATCTACTATACACATACCAATACATCTATTATACACATACCAATACATCTACTATACACATACCAATACATCTACTATACACATACCAATACATCTACTATACAATACCCATACATCTACTATACACATACCAATACATCTACTATACGCATACCAATACATCTACTATACACAAACCCATACATCTACTATACACATACCAATACATATACTATACACATACTATACACATACCAATACATATACTATACACATACCAATACATCTACTATACACATACCCACACTTCTACTATACCCATACCCATACATCTACTATACACACATCCATACAGCTACTATACACATACCCATACATCTACTATACGCATACCAATACATCTACTATACCAATACCGATACGTCTACTATAATTATGTATACCAATACATCTACTATACACATACCAATACATCTACTATACACATACCAATACATCTACTATACACATACCAATACATCTACTATACCAATACATCTACTATACCAATACCGATACGTGTACTATAATTATGTATACCAATACATCTACTATACACATACCAATACATCTACTATACACACATCCATACAGCTACTATACACATACCCATATAACTACTATACATATACCCATACATCTACTATACGCATACCAATACATCTACTATACCAATACCGATACGTGTACTATAATTATGTTTACCAATACATCTACTATACACATACCAATACATCTACTATACACATACCAATACATCTTCTATACACAAACCCACACTTCTACTATACCTATACCCATACCAATACATCTACTATACCAATACCGATACGTGTACTATAATTATGTATACCAATACATCTACTATACACATATCAATACATCTACTATACCCATACCCACACTTCTACTATACCCATACCCATACATCTACTATACACACATCCATACAGCTACTATACACATACCCATACATCTACTATACGCATACCAATACATCTACTATACCAATACCGATACGTGTACTATAATTATGTATACCAATACATCTACTATACACATACCAATACATCTTCTATACACATACCCACACTTCTACTATACCCATACCCATACATCTACTATACACATACATACAGCTACTATACACATACCCATACATCTACTATACGCATACCAATACATATACTATACCAATACCGATACGTCTACTATAATTATGTATACCAATACATATACTATACACATACCAATACATCTACTATACCCATACCCACACTTCTACTATACCCATACCCATACATATACTATACACACATCCATACAGCTACTATACACATACCCATACATCTACTATACGCATACCAATACATCTACTATACCAATACCGATACGTGTACTATAATTATGTATACCAATACATCTACTATACACATACCAATACATCTTCTATACACATACCCACACTTCTACTATACCCATACCCATACATCTACTATACACACATCCATACAGCTACTATACACATACCCATACATCTACTATACGCATACCAATACATATACTATACCAATACCGATACGTCTACTATAATTATGTATACCAATACATCTACTATACACATACCCATACGTCTACTATACACACATCCATACAGCTACTATACACATACCCATACATCTACTATACCAATACCGATACGTGTACTATAATTATGTATACCCATACATCTACCATACACATAACAATACATATACTATACACATACCCACACTTCTACTATACCCATACCCAAACATCTACTATACACACACATCCATACAGCTACACATACCCATACAGCTACTATACGCATACCAATACATCTACTATACCAATACCGATACGTGTACTATAATTATGTATACCAATACATCTACTATACACATACCAATACATCTACTATACCCATACCCCCACTTCTACTATACCCATACCCATACATCTACTATACACACATCCATACAGCTACTATACACATACCCATATAACTACTATACATATACCAATACATCTACTATATGCATACCCATACATCTACTATACCAATACCGATACGTGTACTATAATTATGTATACCAATACATCTACTATACACATACCAATACATCTACTATACACATACCCACACTTCTACTATACCCATACCCATACCCATACATCTACTATACACATACCCATACGTCTACTATACACACATCCATACAGCTACTATACACATACCCATACATCTACTATACGCATACCAATACATATACTATACCAATACCGATACGTGTACTATAATTATGTATACCAATACATCTATTATACACATACCAATACATCTACTATACACATACCCACACTTCTACTATAGCCATACCCATACATCTACTATACACACATCAATACAGCTATTATACACATACCCATATAACTACTATACATATACCCATACATCTACTATACGCATACATGACTATACATCTACTATACGCATACATTAGTCTTCTTATGCCCGACCCTAAATTTTGACTGTATCGTAAGCGTAGCCAACGTGACGTCATTTTCGTAACACTTCATCTTGGCGTAACGTCAATGGAGCGACGTCGTTTCCCGCAAAAAAAAGTTGTATCAACATGAAAGACCCCAAATTCCTATACATGAGCTATTGACTCACCCATTCAAAGTATAACTATTTATCAAACATTATGGCAAAAGGATAACTTTCTCATAAAGAGCAATTGTTTTGGCGACATTCTTTTCCTAAATCGTCTGTTGCAAAGGCCTCAGAAACCGTCTCTAATAGGGAAAGAGTTAAGCAGAAATGTGACCCCTTACATAATTTGTTCCAGTCATATTGACTGGTTGAAAATGGCAGTCGCCAGGTGGCATCAGAAAAGGGGTAATCCATTTGCTTCTTTACTATAATGCAGGTGATCGGTTAACGATCATGTTGGCCCTCATGTTTTAACCTCGTTCATTATAAATGTATTTCTTGATTTTCTGAAAGTCTTTACTTTATTATTTTCTGTTGATAATGAAAGAAACATGACATTAACATTATTAGTGCCTAGTAAATTACTTATAAATCCTTTTTGATGGCCAAAGTATGCTCTTTATTTTTTGTTTATAATTATCTTGCGTGTTTTCGTAAATAGGTAGCACCTATAGATATATTACTAGTATAAAGGTGAAAGAAGATTGATTCTTGATCCATGGGTGAACAAATAATAGTTTCCTAGTTAATGTGTCTTGCGAAAGGGCAACCAACCGTGACCACCGCGTGCGGATATCGCCACAATAAATTAGAGTCAATTAAAATAAATAAACTAATGTGGCATTTCACTACAATGTTTATTAAAAACCTCGTCTGCTGCAAATGCGTCTACAATGGTAAAAATAACATTCACATTGCTTATACACTGAGCGGGTTATAAATCCCATTCCATAAAGCAGACGCATTTCAACTACAGTAATTTGCAGCAGACGACTTATGTTAACAATTTGACAAAAATGATTAACCTATCATAACACTATTCAATCGTTTTATTTTTTATTTATAAACAATAACAATATAATTTCGACTTTATATTTTTAAAGACATTTACTGGATACTAAATGTGTGTAGGACAGGGTTAAGGGAATTGATCATGATATGGTGGTTTACGAATACTAAACACTTTCTGATTTTTACAACAGTGTTTCCCATAGGCGTCTGCTACAGATACGTCATTTATGGCTACTTATAGTGACAAGTTCTCGTCCGATGACGTAAAATACATCATTCGGTCCACTGAACAAAACCAATACATGTATGTACATTTTTGTTCTTCTCGTACTAAGCAATATTACCATTGCCACGACCATGTTTCGACAACAACGGTCTCTTTCGAATCGCATTACCGAATTTCTCTCTTCTACTTAGGTCAACAGTAGGGTAAAACTAACCTGGTACACACTGTACCCTCGTGGATTTTATCGAATGCTCGAGTCTCTGTAGCGACACTGGGGTCCGTTCAAATATGACTGGTTGGTTAGCCGCCAACTAGTTAAATAATGACACTGAAAGCCTGTCTGTCCGCTGCCTGGCTAAAAGATAGAACCCGTGAAGTGAAAATGTGTTCAGAATATAAATCAGAAATGACTGGTCCCTTTCAAAAGGAGTAACACTGTAATGAAACAAACACTTTACACACTTTACACTATCTAGGTTATCCAATCCACACACATTCAAGAAGATACCAAAGTCTACCTGCTTTTGGAGTGCATTGGACCGAAGTCATGATTACATTTTACTTTTCTATATAAACAGCTTGCACATAGTTGAAATAATTGATACAACCTTTGCCTCCAATGATTCTTTTGGGTTTTTAAATATGTTTTTATAATGAAGTTAATATATGCTTTGTCGTTACCGTTCTTAAATTTAAATGTCTTAATAGCGATCAGGGCATGCATGGAGATATGAACTGATCCGATTATTGACAGCCCGTACAATTTCGATGATTCATAATTATGTGGCGCTCTTTGATATCTGAGACCATCAATAATAGTGTATTTGAAAACAGATAGCAATGGTTTACATACCAGGAACATGGAATACGATAACATAAACAACACATTTAAATACATCAACTAGATAGGAAAACATTGACATTCGCACATATTTGTAGTTGCATTGTTGCTAATAAATCAGAAATAATTCAATACTTAGACTCAGTGCATATCGAGGGCTTGGCGTGAAACGGTTGTAACTAAAATGATTTAACTTTATAAAGACCTTATGGCGAGAACGATGTCTGCATGGATTTACGTTGATAAGTGTATGAAAAACGAGAGGATTTTTAGGTATGATAACAAATTTCTACGTATATTCCATATCTATTTTGGATTTTATATGATTCTTTAATGATTGCCAATATCGATGATGTTAAATACTTTCTTGTGGTTCGTTGTAATGCTAAATATGATGTTTTGTGGGCTGAATAATGATTTCATGTTAGTAATGTCATGGAAAAGACTATCATTCAGATGTTTTGAGTACATGCTTTCAACAGAAAGATGTTCTATGTTTATTCTGCAATTGGGTAGAATGTTCGCAGTGGCCTTTTATTGTATTTTATGTTGTAAAGAAGGGAGTAAGTTCCTAATTATTATGTGGATTATTCTGTATTGGTACCAGTGTAATGTTGTGGTGTCTGTAATTCCCATAATTTACACATTTTATTTTATCTTGTAAAGAAGGGAGGATTTAGTTTCTGTAGATGTGCAATGTTGTGGTGTCTGTATTTCCCATAATTTACACATTTTATTTTATCTTGTAAAGAATGAATGTATATTGTTTTATGGCGCATCGACAGCTAAGGTCATTTAGCGCGCAATTAAATTTAATTATTCATGATCCCTGGGTAAACAAACCAGTACTTGGCTAGAAAATGTGCCTTGCCCAAGGGCACTCCACCACGACCGTAGTGCCGCGACTGGGGATCGAACCCGGGACTCCCGGTTTCGAAATCCCCGACGCTAACCACTCGACCACAGCGGATTGTAAAGAAGGGAGTATTTAGCTTCTGTAGATGTGTAATGTTGTGGTGTCTGTAATGCTGATAATTCTGTAAATGTCTTAGCATTTTTCTTTAGGAATGTCTGTCTTTAGCAATTGTGGCCATATTCCCTCACATGCTGGTACATGCTGGTATTGCATTGTTATCATGTAATAATCAATTTATGGATTTACAATCTGCATTTTGCCGAATTATTACTTCTTTTAAGGGTTCGTATTGAATTTTTTTTGATACGAGAGAATATGTTCATTATCTATACTTAAGTTGTATGAAGTAAAACACTTTTCTACCGCATTAACAACGCCGCAATATCGTATTAACTTCCCATTATGATATTGGTACAGTTTAAGATATCAGTTTCGTTGTCTAAATATAACATGTGTAATATACCCTCGATTGAACCACGTGTCTATAAAGACACTTTTATCACCAATACGTAACAGTATATTGTTGTGAAAGAGAGGGTAATGTGTTATGCTGCGTTTTATGGGTTTAAGAATGTTATGTAACTCCACGAAAAGTTCAACAAAGTTTAATTATCACTTAAAACAGATACAGATACAGATATTGGCAGTCCAACACTTTAAGATAAATGTAACACAAAATATCTAAGTCACTTGAACTCAAGTTGTTTATAACTATGTCTCTGGAACTCACAAAGTATGAATCAAAGTCAAGGTACTCCTTGTAATAATTATTTGTTTTCAAAACTAGAATGTTGACTTCAGAACATCAACTTCGGTTTTATTAACTGACCAACCAAATAACATGATTAATTAACTCAATATTAGCCATTGGATAGAAATATAACAAATAAGATAAGCCGTGTCAATCACTGCTAAAACAGCTCAAGGCACCATATGGCATTGATGACATCTATTGTTAACTTTCCAGTCGAAATGTCTGAGAAAGGTGATATAATTAAGTAAGATTGATTGAATAACAATTACATATAAAAGCTTAACAAACATCAAATATCCTTTTGATGTTTCTTGACACGCCGTTTTGACGGCATGATGTTAACGTGTAACGCATTTCAATTCATCATCAACATTCAAATTATACATAGTTAATAGATAAAGTCTCAGTGAAATGCAAAAACTAAATTGTCAAATTTAACGGCATAACAAATGTAACATGTTTTATATTGAACTGTATTTGGATCTAATTAAAAACTAGATGCCGACAGGCAACATGTCGAGCCCGCTCCAAAGGTTTTGTCACAGACACAGTGCTCTTTCATGCATTTGCAACACAGATTGACAAAGAGTTGATCTGATAGGAGTTAAATAAGGGCCTTCTACTATACCGAATTGGTTGTTAAATGACAAAAGTACAATAACCCAATAGTTTGTTTTTATTTTTGAAATACAACATTATTTTTTTTTAGTGTGTTTTGTGTATGAAAGGTTCAGGCATATTTAACATAGGACTAATTTTACACACCGACACATGTACTGAAAGACACCTGTACTTATCCGCATTAAATAATAAATTTTTAAACTGAATATCTTTTTAATAATTGAGATATTTCCCGTTTTGATACTTCAATCCCACTGTTGGAATGTTAACATTAATTATGTAGCTGAGTGTTGTCAGTAATGGACATATATCAAACCATAGGAAAGTGAGTTTTTGTTTAGATCAAAGTTTACCAAACAGATAATTGTAACTGACTTAGCATCACAATTTAGAACAGAAATGACAAAAACTGTCTACTGAATATGCGTCAGTACATGTTTACAAGATGGAAAGTGTTAAGAGAACAGTTTCCTTTTTCCCTTGTTTTCATTTCTGCCATCATCATCTCATAATGCTCAACATTATTGCATATTAACTTGGCAATCCTATGATGCATGGTTTCTCATTTTGAAATTTGACCTATAAGTGTGACCTGGACCTTTAAGGTACATGTTTGGGTCTTGTGCGCGACACTTCACATCATAATGGTGAACATGTGTGCCCAGCAACTTGGGAATACTAGATGCATAGTTGAGATGAGGGTCGTACAAGGTACAGTCCTATCAAACAGTACTCATTTTGATCTTTGACCTCTTCAGCATGGTGAACGTTTGTGCCAAGTCTCTTGGAAATCCTTAGATGCTCGTTTAAGATGCAGCTCGGACAAGGTACAGTCCTATCAAACATTACTCATTTTGATAGTTGATCTCTAAGTGTGACCTTGACATTTGAGTTACAAGCCTAGGTTTTTTGCGCGACACGCCGCCTCATCATGATGAACGTTTGTGCCAAGTTTCTTGGAAATCCTATGATGCGGGCCGGACAAGGTAGAGTCCTATCAAACAGTACTCATTTTGATCTTTGACCTCTTCAGCATGGTGAACATTTGTGCCAAGTCTCTTGGAAATCCTTAGATGCTCGTTTAAGATGCAGCTCGGACAAGGTACAGTCCTATCAAACATTACTCATTTTGATAGTTGATATCTAAGTGTGACCTTGACATTTGAGTTACAAGCCTAGGTTTTGTGCGCGACACGCCGCCTCATCATGATGAACGTTTTTGCCAAGTTTCTTGGAAATCCTATGATGCGGGCCGGACAAGGTAGAGTCCTATCAAACAGTACTCATTTTGATATTTGACCTATAAGTGTGACCTTGACATTTGAGGTACAAGCCTGAGTCTTGTGCACAACACGCCGCCTCATCATGTTGAACGTTTAGGTCAAGTTTATTGGAAATCCTATGATGCATAGTGAAGATGCGGACCGGACAACGCTCGGACAGACGGAAGCACGAACGCACGTACATACACCGAACCGCCATTGCGGCAGCTTTGTCGAGCTCACTGCAAGCGGGCTCGACAAAAAGTGTGTAAGACATCATTCCATTATTCATTGGATATAGATTCGGAAAATATCAAAGAGTTATCTTTACCGTTTTTTCTGAGTTAATAAATATCGAAGTATTCCCGAGAGAATCCTTGTGAAAGATAATTTTCTTTCAAAACTTTTCGGAGCCATGTTAATTTCAAGAGCATAGCTGCTGCAGAGGCATTTTTGTAAAACAGATTTATTCACTTTGCGATATCCGCACCAAAGTCGAAAAAGTTGATTGTGTTGTGGATAAAGTCTCATGAAAGAGAGTCAAATGTTTTTTAATGTATCAAGAGAAAGTTGATGCAAGGCATCAATGTCGCCGGAAAAGACTGCATTGATTTATTTTTTAACACACATGTATTCTTGACTTTCGTTAGTCTAAACATACACATAATATTTTCATAAGGACTAATTCCAATATTTTAGAAAATCCACATAGATCTACAAATTTCAGGATTTCTTTTGGTCAGGATTTTGGATGTTTTGTATTTGTCATTAAAACCACAACAAATTAATACATTTTGGGATTTAAATCTACATGCAATACAAAGCTATTAAACCCTTTCCATGTCTGAAGCAACAATGAAAACCTTTAACACTTAAAACATTGAGAAAACGGTTAAATTGCTGAAGACATGAACTTCCTCCTTTTTTAATAATAATTATAATAAATATTTGACAGATGTTAAAATTTATCCTCATATGTTTAAAAAGTAGACCACACTTGAAACAACATATCAGCTAAATTGTGTATCTAAATCGTTGATTCATACAATATATGTTTGGCGAAAGAGAAATGCCAGTTGCGAGTCCCATTACTAAATAATAGGTGGCAAGTATGAAATTAATTGTGTGCGAAAGAGCAGATTTTCTTTATTTCTAAATCTATTGTTTATTAGAGTTTGTTCTTCTCTTAATTTGTTTCAAGCCAAATAAACATTTAATATCACATATATTTAATCATTTAAGTGTGTAATATTAGATATCTATCTGTAATAAGGTGTTTGAGCATTCTTTCGAAATGTTGACACTCGTTTCAAGATCGAGTCGTAGTGTCAGACATCGAAGAAAGTGAATAAAAAATCAGGCAAAGCTTTAGTGCATGTTTTATTCCACTGCATTCAAGAGAAAAAAGTATTTCTATAGTATCTTTCTTTCTCCTATATTCGACCCATGCACTCGTTTCGTGACGTTTAAGAAATCAATTTGTCTTGCGACATTTTTTGTCTGCATAAACAAGTCACTTTTCTAAGTTTACATTTTACTTCCGGTTACTTCGCTTTGTTTACATTTTGGCAATATGAAACTAGGTAACAAACTGAGGAAAAGGCGTTTCGACGTTCTCGACCGATAAACAGGCTTATATTTGAGACATATTTTCACAAAATATTTCTTATTTTTGTTTCTGTTACCAGTTTATGTTGATACTTATCTATTAAAAGGAGAATTCGACGTGATTATATATCGATAGTCTACTGCAAGCAGGTGCGCGTATGTAAATAAATTAGACTGTGCAACGTAAAGGTTTGTAGTTATCGCCTTTTGATTACATAGTTTATGAAAATAAAGTATCCCAGTCTAGCTAATAGGGACTGTTTTGTCTTCGTAAATAAAACACAAAAACGAAAATGCCAGTCAAAATAAAGAAACTGCACATACTTAAAACATCGGAATATTTATTTCATTTTAGATGTGTCATAACTTAGTGTTTTTAAACAAACACAATTGTAATATGTTCAAGACATTTAAAAAAAAAAAAAAATAATAACCCCCCCTCCCATGTCATTTCCGAAAACCTATTAAAAATAGAAGTCGCGGGCTTCTGCCCGGCGACTAATTAATAGCAAAATACCTGGAGTCTTATGAGTTTTCGTATAATGCATTATATCGTATACACGCCTTGTGTATTGCCCAATGTATCGACCTGTGATGAAATATGTATGGTCTGAATGTTTTAGTAATTCTGTTTGCAATACTCGATGTTCCGATTTTGTTAACACTATTTAAGAGGCTGAGTGGTCTCAAGATTTTCGAAAAATTGTCTTGGTTTATCTCCTTTTAGTATACACGTTACTTGTATAATTAATTGCGTGTGTGTAATAGACGAATGTAACCTTCGTCAAATAATTCATTCAAAGCTCTTATGACAAAATATATTAATTTGTTCCAAAGATTCCGTTTGCAATACACGATGTTCCGATTTTGTAAACACTATTTAAGAGGCTGAGTGGTCTTAATTTCTTTGAAAAATTGTCTTGGTTTATCTCCTTTTAGTATACACGTTACATGTATAATTGCTTGCGTGTGTACAATAGACGAATTTAACCTTTTTTACAAAGTTACGAAATAGAATATTTGAACTTGTAACAGTTTGTTTTTATCGTAATTGTATTTGTATGCTATTGTCTGTTTCAAATTGTATCTCTTTTAACTAATTTTATACCGTCTTCTTTTTATTAATTGTTATCGAAACATTATAACACTGAACCTTACAACATGTTAATTTATTATTATTCTTTCCTTTGTTTTTTATAATGAAAATAGCAAACTATTAATTATATACTTCATTTAAAATCGATTTTCTTCTACACTTCTTCATTCAATTTTAATCTTGGGAAAGGTATTTTTTACAAAGTTACGAAATAGAATATTTGAACTTGTAAGAGTTTGTTTTTATCGTAATTGTATTTGTATGCTATTGTCTGTTTCAAATTGTATCTCGTTTAACTAATTTTATACCGTCTTCTTTTTATTAATTGTTATCGAAACATTATAACACTGAACCTTACAACATGTTAACTTAGTATTATTCTTTCCTTTCTTTTTTATAATGAAAATAGCAAACTATTAATTGGTTAGGTGATTAGCGTATGAGACTGTTAGTCATCGGTATTGTTCGTGAGCAATAACCGACACGGTTACGAACGATACCGATCTCTAACGACATCTGACTGAATTCGCCGAGCCGGTGTACTATTCATGACAAACAAAATCATACGGAAATCGACGGACCCATTGTAAGGTAGAGACCAAATAATGTTGTAGAGAATGCGCTGTTTATCTTTATATGCCAACTTTGATATTGAATACTATGTTCATGTATCTGACATGTATAGATAATTTCCAGAGACATAGTTAGATACAAAGAAGTTATTGCGCGATAACCGGCTCTTTATATTTATATTTGCTTATTGTGTAGAACAGATACACACAAGGCTCTTTTTCCTGGCTAACAGACTTCTTGTTTTAAATTTATTTTCTAAAGTTTATAGCAAATTTTGCAAATACCCTGGTTAATTGTACATTTATCTGTCTGTTACATGTTACCTGTCGATATGCTTATATAACCCGTAGTGTTTCGCATTTTATTTGATAACTGTTTTCAGAAAACCATAAGCTCCAACAACCATCGACATGAAGATTCTCAAACTGTCAGCGTTGATACTTATCCAGCTCATAGGACAGATATCGGGTCAAGCCAATTGTGTCACCAGCCAGGCTGTGATGACATGTTACTATGAGATACCGAAGGATGTACCTGAACAAGTTCACAAAGTCTTCATTCGGGAATTGAACGCATCATTGGAGTCCGCCAACTTTCTTGACGAATCGTGGAAAAGCGTTCAATGGCTTGATATACAGTCTAATTTATTAGGGTTTAAAATGAAATATGGCACCTTTTCACCTTTAAAATTACTGAGACATCTAGGATTTCATCATCGTTTATATTTCCAAATGGATAAGCATGCATTTGCAGGATTAGATAAAGTTGAAGTGTTAGATCTTTCAGGATGCATTAAATTGTTTTTAATTGGTAAAAACATTGAAGCACTTTCGGAGAAAAATGTGCTTCCAAGGATAAACACGTTGAACTTAATAGACGTTGGAAACTTTGATAACCGTCCTTTTCCAATAAACGCAGACACTTTACGTATGATTAAGAATAAAGGCATCATAACGTTATTGCTTGGAAACCAGACACTTTTGTTAGATGGTTCTTTGGATGAGGTTTTGTCGAATCCTCCGTACGATCCTTTTCCTATCGAATCGATATATGCCTCGTCAATCATATTCATTATATCTCTAGATTTCAGAGAAATAGATGGTTTTCATTTTTGGGACATTTTTAAAAATTTAAAAACCATAAACATTTCTAACTTAAATTATCCAATACCATCTGTTCAACACCATCTGTTTACACGCGACAGAAAAACGTCCATTTCATTCAGTTACACAATGATTTTATTTTTTAAAGAATTCATTCTCCTAAATAGCACGTTGCCTTCAAGTGGCATTAATGATTTTGTTGATGCTAGCTTTTGTACACATGTAAGGCTCAAAAGGCTTATAATGAACTCTTGTAATATCAAAAACGTTAACATGACATGGATTATACCTAATAATGCCTACCTGGACGAGATAAATTTGTCAAATAACGGTATCGACTATTTCTTTATAATAGGCAATATGCAGGCAAAAAAGCTTATTCTTTGTAATAACAACCTCCAGAATATGAATAACTTTCCAGAGTTCCGTCAAATATTTGTTTCATTTACAATTATGGAATACCTGGATTTAGGTGCAAATGGATTCCGACGCTTGCCAAGTGACATATTTTCTGGAAACATGCAATTAAAGATACTTATCCTAAATTCCAATGAGCTTACGTCAGTCCCTACACAATTAAAAGATTTGCAGAAATTGCAATTTTTAGATTTAAGAAAAAATATGATAAGATTTTTGGATTCGAATGCATTAGGTGAAATTCAAATAATGTTACAATTATTTAATATAACGGTAGACATCACGATGAATCCACTTGAATGTTCATGCAAAACGACTGACTTTGTCAAATGGATCTCAACTATTACAGATCATAAGCAGAGGTATACATGTTACATGGAAGGCAATCTTGTAACGATTGACTACAAAACGTTCCGGGACTGTAAGTTTCTTTGCTATCGCGATATCCTCTACGTTGGTATTGCCATGACATGTTTGATAGTGGCTAGTGTGGTAATTGTTATGATCATAAAAAGATACGTAACTTTACAAAACAAAGCATTCCATAACGTCAGAAAGGCGTTTATAGAGAATTTCAAAGCAGGACATGTAATTTGTAACGCTTATCAGCATAAGCAAAATGTGGAGGACACACTTGAAGTTCGACGCCAAGAATTCGTTGTAATGCTTGCTTATCACCCTGATGATTACGACACGTGTACTAATGAAATATACCATCCATTAAATAATGGACTAAAGGCATTGTTAGGTACTGAAAATGAATTGGTTTTCTTTGGCCTGGATAGTGAACGACCCGGAGCCTCAGTGTTTGCTGAGATAGAAAGATGTATTCAAATATCGTGTGTTTTTGTTTGCCTTGTCACTAAGGAGTTCTGTATGGATCACATGTGTCAATTAGCACTTGATAATGCCAATATTGAAGGAAACCCGATTGTGTTTTTAATTCGTGAAAATGTCGATGGTGTTATTCCGCACGTAATGAAACCACTATCACGAAGAGCCTATACTGTAGCAATACATGATCAAGATCAAACTCCGAACTGGGAAACGATATGCAAAGATATTCTCGATCTGGCTGTCAAGGCAAACATGAAATTTAAATCAAGCTATTCAGTGACAACCCTTATGAGACAGAGAGTGTGTAATTGTTTTAGAAGTTTTCAAAGACGGTTCCGAGGGATGCCAGCAGAAGACACACGTGAACTTATTGAGATGTGAGAGTCCAAAATCCATGACTATAACATATTGTAATGTGTTGTTTTTTCATTTGTACTTATATGATAACAATATTTATCACATAACTTGCACTCCAGGAGTGACATAAAGCAGTGACATAAATATCATATGTAACTAGTTACATAAATAGCCGACTCAGAGCACGTATGTGACGCCACTCCAGTGTGACGTCACTTTAAATGACAGCATATTGTTTACAATTGTTCTGAATTACGGCATTTATTAAAAATATTGTTTAAAGAGAATCAATCTCAATAAATGAAATTGTATAAGTGCCTTGTTGCTAATTTTGTATAAAGTCATGCTAATTTTGTATAAAATCAAAAGGTTATTGATTGGGACTACTTTTTACAGTGGAAGTATGCATTAGAACTTCGGGGTGAACTTCGGTCACTGTTTATATGAGGACGAAGAAAGATCGATTAAAAGATTGAAAACAATCTTTTTATGGTGTTATGTGATAAATAGAATCTTACATTCGTGCTTATTTGATATTGTTTCTATGAAACTCGTCGACTGAAACGAAAATGATGTTCGGCAGAGCCTCGCGTCATATTATTTCAGTCGACTCGTTTCATAAAAACAATAACACATAAGCACTCATGAAAGATCCTCTATTTAATACAACTATTTATCAAGTTTTACACTTGTGAATTCCTGCAACTGACATTAGCATCCATAATTTCAAATGAGTTATTACACCTTAAAAAGTAAATCTTGCTTTTCACTAATAAATCAGGAGCAAAACTAGTAAACCATAACTAGACCGTATCAGTGTACAAGCTAATCTTGATTTTTATTTTCCCCAAATGTGTACAATGTTTGGCAAACATAATCATATATATAGAATATTAAGGGTTACATGAAAATTGACCGAGTTGATTTTTACCTCCAAAATAGTTGGTTGCTTCAAACTTTTTTTTTTTTTTAAAGTACATGAAAAACCGTTTCATGTCATATTTTGATGATAATTTATTCTGCTTTTGATTAAATAAAGGAAGTGTAAAATAACCTATCAATAAAGACTTAAAGTATTCTGTAAAATAATTTATTAGCTCGTCTGAGCACGTTTAAAATATATTACAACTAAGTTAACGTTCTCCGCAACACATGTCATGGTGTTTAAACAAATAAGTGAGTGCGTAAAATGAAGTCAGATAAAAACACTTTAATACATCGTTTTTAAATGTGAAACCCGGAAGTGATGATTTTATTTCTACATACCCACAATAAATATGCGAGTATTGCGTTGTATCAACATAGGTGACTGCTCTTTCGTACATATCAGGTACCCATATAGTTTGCATATCATAGTAAACGTGTTATTCAAGAAGAGTCCGATTGTGAAAATATCTAAAGAAAGTCCTTAGTTTAAATCAGATAAAAGTTTGGATATTTGCATCGACAATAATGCACTTGTACATGTATATAGAAAACGTGAATGTAAATCAAATATATAGAGTATTAGATGTTTGACGGTAATTACCAGTACTACCAGTAGTAATTATATGGCACCGATGCATCAGTCGCAATGCTATTATCCCTCCCCGCGCCACGGAGGGAAGCCAGTGTTACGATTTTTAAAGTATTTGGTACGACAGGACAAGGGATCGAACCCTACTCTCTCGCTTCAAAGGCGGACACTTTAACCACAACACAACGGAGACGATTCCAACAAACAGTGGCATGATGCTATAACTTGTGGACGTTTGTTTCTACCTAGATCTATTAGTATATCTAGTTACATTTGAGCGGACAAAATCAAAATTATAGGGAAATATATCGTTAGAATGTCTGAACGGATATAATGTATTGCCTGCACATTTACAATTGGTGATTATCATGTGAACCGAGTTTCAGTGAAATAAATCAACCCTTTCCCAGATATAGAAGCTTTCTGAGACCCCCGTAGCAGCATCGTCGGAGACCCATGGTTGTTGACTCCGCTATGCACCAACATCATCCGTGGGATATTTCACTGCCGTTCCGCCGTTTTGACAGTTAGCCAATATTGTTATTGATTGGAGGCAGAACAATGTTGTACTGCGCCTTACATCTAATCTGATCCCTCGTATTAAAACTATTATTCACTTAAAAAAACACCAGGAGACTCATCTGAATACTGTCCTTACCGCGGCGTATGAATTGTTCAAAATTGATTGACAAGTCGCGTGAGATCTAGAAATATACAGTTCGTGCATTGATATGGGGAAAATATGTATTTTTATCAGTGAAGACAGGAGGTTGGAAAAGTTTGTGTTACGAGACATTTCATGAAATTTGTGCACAGTTAACATGTAAGCGGCCGGGTTAGCTCAGTTATAGGAGCTGTAAGCGAAAGGTCACATGTTTGAGCCCTAGACTGGCTGCAGGTCTCTTTCTCCTTGTGACGCTCCTTCATTTCTGATATTAAGATTAGTAAATATGAAACGTACTGCTCCTTGTTGCATTTTGATTGCTAATTTAGGTAATGACGATTTTTTAAGAGGATAAACAGAACACACATTTACGGTCTGTGGGCTCAGCCATTTTTCCATGCGTCCATCTGTTAGAGAGTATCGAAAATGTAAACATCATTTCGATTGGTTTATGTATATTCTATTCTGTTCTGAAAAACGGCGTAACGACAATAAAAAATCCCACGGTTGATGTTGCAGCATGGCGGAGTTAACAACTGCAGGTTTCTGATGATGGTGTAGCAGAAGATATTTGAAAATATTGTCGCAAAAGGAGAAATTATCATTTTTCCACAATGTTTTCAACTTTAATCATCCTTCATTTATAGAGAGTTACCATATTTTATCATATTAAATTCGTCTTTTTCATATTTGTTGTATATGGAAAAGAGTTAAATTTTTAAGAAAGAATTCACTTCCCAAAGTTAGTTTGTCATGCAGCCGGTCCAGTCAGCCAAGCAGTGATTCCATGATATTTGCAGGGGTATAATAATTCGACTATACATGTACATTGTACATGAATGTATGCATATGGTATAGTGTGTGTCTTTTTTCTCGTATGTACATGTTTATTGTAATCATTTTGACGATGAACCATCTGTGTTCAAGTGTATGAATAAAGCTGTTATTCTGTTATGTTTTTCATTCTCATTTAACACAAATATAAACAGAAATTAATATATATAAGAAACTCTCACTATGCACGTTCATACTAAGCCTGGTACCTTGTGAACTTGAGCCATCAATGGCGACTATATGTGTCTGACACCAGGCGTACAGTAGTTAACTGAATCAACAAAAGCTACTATTTATGCATGGTATCTAGCGTACTATAGTAAATTGAGCCAATAATGGCGACTAGATATGTCTGGTACCTAGCGTACTATAGTAAAAATGAACCAGCAATTGCGTCTAGATATGTCTGGTACCTGGCGTACTGTAGAAGATGGCGACTAGATATGACTCTTACCTGGCGTACTACATTAAATTGAACCAACAATGAAGAATAGATATGTCTTGTACCTGGCGGACTTATGGAAAATTGAACCAACAACAGCGACTAGACATGTCTAGTACCTGGCGTACTGTAGTAAATTGAGCCAACACTGGCGACCAGATATGTCTGGTACCTAGCTTACTATAGTAAAATGAACCAACAATGGCGTCTAGATATGTCTGGTACCTGGCGTGCTATAGTAACTTGAACAAAAAATGACGACTAGATGTGACTGTTACCTGGCGTACTATAGTAAATTGAACCAACACTGGCGACTATGTATGTCTGGTTCCTAGCACACTATAGTAAATTGAACCAACATTGGCGACTAAATATATATGGTACATGGCGTACTATAATGGATTGAGACAAAATGGCGACAAGACATGTCTGTTTCTTGCATAATATAGTAAAAAGAACCAACAATGGCGACTAGATTTGTCTTGCACCTGGCATACTTTAGTGAACTGTACCAACAATAGCGACTAGATATGTCTGGTATCTTGCGTTCTATAGACAAATGAACCAACAATGGCGACTAAATATGTTCGGTACCTGGCGTACTATAGTTAATTTAACCAACAGTGGCGACTATATATGGCTGGAACCTTGCGTACTATATATAGTAAATTAAACCAACAATGGCGACTAGATATGTCTGGTACCCGGCATACTATAGTAAATAGAACCATCAATGGCGACTACATATGTCTGGTACCCGGCATACTATAGTAAATAGAACCATCAATGGCGACTACATATGTCTTGTACCTAGCATACTATAGTAAATAGAACCAACAACAGCGACTACATATGTCTGGTACCCGGCATACTATAGTAAATTGAACCAACACTGGCTATTAGATTGGTTACCTCTCATTACATATCGCTATCGCGTATATTTTAAATTATCAAATATACAACTGGTGTTCATTAGCTCTACAGTGGATCGATACCATATCATATCTGGAATCAATTCACAAATAATGATTCAAACTAAATTCATTAATTCCCAAAAAGGTTGTCGCAATGGTCTCTTAATTTCTACACCAATTCCAAAGGGCGCCGGCATGTATTTGGTGTATGCCTGAAAACTATAATGTAATGGTTGGGGCAGGTTACTACAGCCTAGTTCATACTGCTGGTAAGATAGCTATCGGGTCATGAAAGCTGTGTAACCAACCGTACTTTGACGACATGTCACTATGCGATACCTGAAACTGAAACTGGTGTATTCGAATTAAAGCCTTTTTTTTTAATTTACATATATGCAATGGCATTGTATATGTATGCATGCACAATTAAAAGTCATCTGTTTCTATTTCAATACGCGATCAAACTAAACAAAAAGGAAGACACTTAAATAGATAAATAGACCCTTTACTTTGTATCCACATGGTATCTATTAAAAGTCATTTAATTTAAAAGACAAAGAAACAACAATAACAACCGAATAGACAATCAATTTAGATAACAGACAAGACAAGTCCTTCACAGTCCAACATACTTTAAATTGAACATTAAGCCTCCAGATAACCGATATTCTTTTAACTTAAACGTTTTCACATTCTTCTTAAAAGGGTGAAATGAGATACCGTGGGTTATACCCGACACTGTTCACAAAGTCTTCATTCGGGATGTAAACGTTTCCCACTGACGCATCTGAAGCAGACACCTATTGAATTCATTGTGACAAAAGGAGAACGTGATCATAATGAGCAATTTCTCCTTTTACCACAATGTTTCCAACCTATTTTACTTTCATTTAGAGAGATTGTATTCATAGTTTGCCCAGATGTTTTCAAAGATGTTGTCAAAGTCGTCTATTGCCGATTTGTCGTATTTTGGTATGGGTTACTCTGCGTATTGGAGTCAGCCAGAATTATTGGAGCATAATGGAATTGGCTTGATAATCGGTCTAATATAATAGAATGTTTGGTTAATTGATTTGGGTTTAACGTTGTTTTCAACAATTCTTTTCAGTTATATCACGGTGGTCAATTAACTTATTCATGTGTTTCCCGGCATTCTCATACTAGTGCTCCTCAAAACAGACTTTCCACGCAACTGGCTGCTTTTCCACATAGACTGTTAGTTTAAACTTATTTAATTTTCATTGATAGCGAAACATGCTTTAAGCTTATATTGATCATTCTCGATGTCTGCTTCCTGGAGACGTAACCCGTACTCGCGCTGTTTGTGTAGAGAAATCCCAAAGGTAGAATCCGCTCATCACGGGATTCGAGCTCTGGAGATTTGGTACGAGAGGCCGACGCTTTACCACTGTACTTCTGTCTTCCACAATAGACTGTTGAATGTTGGCCCAGCTGGGATAGAATTTAGGATCCATTGATTGACAGCTCGCGTCGCTACCGACTGAGCTACCGGGCACTGCTTTTGGGAATATGATAATAGATAGAGGCTTTCAAATGTTAATCCTTTCCCACATACATCAAATTTGAAGCAGACGTCTTTGAACTCACCTCGACAAAAATAGGAAATATTTTTATAACTGATAATATAATCACTGAAAATAGTTGAAAACATTGTGGCAAATAGTGAAATTGCTCTTCATGAGCAATTTTACCTTTGCCACAATGTTTTCAAAAGTCGTCTGATAAAGAGACGTAAAAATGCGTCTTCAAGTGGGAAAGGGTTACATTAATGACTGAAAACCAGACGCTTGTGGTGTACTTGTTTTGTCTTAAGCCTTCCACACATACCACATATATGCAGCAGACGACTTTAAGTTTGTCCAGGCACCAATATGATTTATTTTTTATAAGTACATGCATTATTTCTTTATCAAATAGACAATCAAGACGACTTCTTCTAAGTAATAATAATCTAAAAGAAATGAATTGTTATCCGGAACTTCTATCATTTACAATCATGGATTACCTGGTGAAAATGGGTTGCATTACCTGTCTCATCTTATCTCATATAATTCTGATACCGATTCATCAGTTGTAATGCTATCCCAGTAAGCCTGGTGGCCATGTTGTTCAATGGATAAGAATGATTTGAACAATCCTTAAAGAAGATCAAAACAGAAACATGTGCCAAATTATTCTCAAATCGGACCAATACTAATACTTTGAAAATCTTGGTAGAGGTGCAACCAAGGAACATCTTTGCCAATTTTCTTTCAAATCTGGCCAGTACTTTTGGACAAGAAGATTGTTTACGTGTTCACTTTACACATATAAGGAATGTTTTTCAACGGATCGATATAACTTGACCAATCTTGGTAGAGGGTCATCCAAAGAACATGTGTGCAAAATAATTTACAAATCTGGTCTGTACTTTTGGACAAGAATATTATTAAAGATTTTTCTTTCCGTTGACATGGCAACCGGAGTTCCCAATGGAATTCAAGTCTTTGAATAAGGTCATACGCAGACTTCAAAAATTATTTTCAAATCTGGCCAGTACTTTCGGACAAGAAGATTGTTTACGTGTTCACTTAACACATATACGGAATGTTTTTCAACGGATCGATATAACTTGACCAATCTTGGTAGACCAAAGAACATGTGTGCAAAATAATTTACAAATCCGGTCTGTACTTTTGGACAAGGAGATTATTAAAGATTTTTCTTTCCGTTGACATGGCAACCAGAGCTCCCAATGGCATTCAAGTCTGAATAAGGTCATATGCAGACTACCCAATGAACATCCATGTAAAGTTTTATCGAAATAGGCCAAGCAATTAAGGAGCAGATGTCGTTTGAAGCAAAATGTTTACGGACGACGTAGAAAGACAGGTCACAATAACTCACGCTGAGCCTCTGGTTTTCTCCTGTATATCTCTATATAAAAAAAGGTGACACAGTGGACAACTTTGATCCAAGGCTATAATTTTAACACGCTTGGTAAAGGACTACTAGACTATGCCACAAACAAAGAATCTAAGCTCTGGACCTTTCGATTTCAGACAAGAAGTTATTCAAAGTTTTCACTATACATCTCTATGTAGGACAGCTTACACCCGGGCTCAAATAATTTACAAATTGTGCCAGTCTTTTTGAACAAGATTGTTTTTTTATTTTCTTGGCATTTTCCACTCTTTCTGATGCTGCATCAACCAAAGTTCTAAATGGAATGAAATTACTTGAACAACTTTGAAAGAAGATTACCTCGGATTCTTCCTTCGATTTTTTTTTGAAATTGGTCCATTGGTATATAGAAGGAGAAGTCGTTTGTAGGACATTGTGAAGGACGGACATACAACGACGACGACGGACGGTAAGAGATCGCTATAGCTCACCTCTTACTTCGTGCTCGGGTGAGCTAAGAAGAGGCCGAAGAGAGCCAGTATCGCTAAGCTACCATTAGGCAAAACTACTTTTCGATCAAGATGTGATTGGAGGAATCTGAAAAGAGAGTCACCAACATTTCCTCATAGTCATTTAAAAAACAGCAAGATACATTCGGAGGAAAAGATTTTTCAAAGTTACACTTTATTAGCCATATAAGGCAAGAAATACACGACCGATATAGTCCCATTAAATAGTCCCATTATGTATACATTTAATGACATGAATAAACAGAAGTCACTGTTTATATTAAAATAGTAGTTGCAGTGATTTGAAAATCTTATTGTGTCACTGGGTATTTGAAATGATTATCTGAACCCAAGGAGACCAATAAGTTAATATCAGATCTAAAAGAATGTACAACTAATGAATACATATATATTTCTCTTGTTAAGAACAAGGGAGAAAACATATGATTAAAAGTACGTAAATTGGCGACTTTTACTTCCCGTTACCAGTATCATTGAATGAATACACAAATCGACATATTTTTCTACACGTATGCAAGAACCTTGTCTTTTTTGTAGATCCATTGGTTTTTAGATAGTATATGCAATATCTTGCTCTAGCTCGAATAATTTTGATATTAATAACTATTGTGGATAATCGTGATTGTATGGCTATAATCAGAAGTGTTCAAATAAGGTTTACAAGAAAGGAACACATGAATAAAGATAGATTTGCATATTTACACATTGTCTTTTTTGCATTATGTTTGCAGGCATAGTATAAACAAATATAATAATGTAACGAGTAACACGCATCGAATGAATCAAATGTAATGTTATCATAACAATAGAGTTTTAGAGCAGGCATATTCTTTTCATATAGGAATAATGTACGTCGCGTGTTTTTATCCTCAATATATATCTAGCCATCTTGTAAGAACACAGTTTGTCGATCGAGTTGTTCCGTTTTGACTGAAATTTTCTCTTCGCCGATAAGCGATATCAAACATAATTTCCTTTGCAAATGGCTTCCATCCAAAATATCTCCGCGATATATTGACAAATGAAATAATGTTAATCCTTTACATATAAAAGATATGGTTAAAATACACAGTTGATGTTTTGTTAGCGAAACCTTCCAAACAATAAATTGTCATCCGAATAAATAACCGAAGAGAGCGTTCCGTAGATATGGGGTCCGGAATACGATATAAGCTGTAGTTTGTCACTGAAATGCATATGGTTATATTTTCACTTATGGCTACGCCACTCTTGAAAACATCACCTTTGCTTTTCGCTCGAAGAAAGAAACTTCGATAATACACTGAAACAAACAAGTAACCTGTATTTCTTTCTCTGATTCGGCTTGTCTTGTTGAAATTTAAATGTTCGAGACTAAACGTAGTCGATTTCTTAGGCCATTATTTGAAGGTGTAATGAATTTTATTCTATAGGAGTATATATTATGTTTTATTTCTAAAAATAAAATGTCCAGTTTTTGTCTATTTCCTTAATTTTAAATAAATTAATGTTTCGCATTCAAAGATGTATGATAGTTTCCTCGTTTGATTCACAACAAGAACACAATATTGTTTTTACTAATTTCTTTTTAAATAAGAGAGAATTTGTCGCTATTAATCTTGTCTGAAACCATTAAATATAAATGTCTTTTGTAAATCTAAAAATATAACCATATGTTATATTCCAATTAATGTTGACATTTGGATACAAAGAAATCCATTTACCCTGACTGGTAGATACTTTTTGATTATTTATTAATGTATCATAAACATATTTATTTTAATCTTTTTTTAGTTACAATTGGATATAAGTAGCAGTTAATGGAAGGATTGTGATATCCTTAAAGTGAATTAACTGTTTTTAAAAAGTTTTTCTTTGTAATGAAATCGTTATCTGTATTTTTAAGTCATATAAGAAAGATAACAAGTTTAGTTTCTTACTTATACTATTTTCTATAAATGTTAACATTATAAACTTGCCCTTTTCGTCTTATATATCTTTAACCAATCTAAATGCAATTTCATACAATTCGGATATAAAGACATGTTTAGAATTGACTACAAAATTCTCATTAAAAAACAAAGGGATATTCACTTTTTGTTCCCATTCTTCGAGTTGCGATTTTTCAATAAACAAAATGTACGACTTCAATCAAAATTCATTTTTTTTGTTTTTGAAACTTACAGTGCATTGCTTTCCTAAATTAAACAGTTGTTAACATCAAATACATTATTGACCACTTTATAGCATTTATTATTTCCACGAGCGATTCAATTCTTGAGCCATTATATTCTCATACTGTTTATATAACTGTTTACATCTTTCATCTTTAAACCTCCCACAGCATAGCTTTTAATAAAAACAGTGATTTCACTAAATTAAAATAATTCCAAAGTTTATTCAATAAATTTAAAAGACAAAGAATCGAACGCCTTTTCGAAATCAATTAGCATTAACAATTCAGGAACATGGTTTTCTTACCAATATTGTATGATGTCATAAAGTAACCGTGTATTTTCGCCTATAAATATATATATAATAAAACTTGTTTGTTCGTTTTCAGCAGACGAGTTTGCAAGTTCCTAGACAAACTCACGGAAAAGCTCCATAAATGAAGGTTTAATTACTGAAAAAGGTTGAAAACATTGAGGCAAAAGGAGAAATTGTCGTTTTTAACAATTTCTCCTATGGTCACAGTGTTTTCAAAAGTCAAAATGTATCTGTATGAGGGAAAGGGTTAAATCAATGTTGAGTCTATTAGATATAGTTACCGAACCTAATGTATATAACATATTTATGAGAGTGAATTAAAGGCCTCCACTGTTTAAGAAATGTTTTGGCTTGTTTTCTTTCGGAATACATGTTATAGTTACTAGTTTAGTGTTTTTAAAAAAGAAATTTGATTTGATCGCATAATTAAGTGCCCTTACGACAAAATGACAAGTTTTGATCAAAAATGCTCTTTAAAAATTCGACAAAAAACGATCACAACCCAGATTGTTGTCGTTTGTCATATTGTCTAAACTGGTTATTTAATTATCATTCAATTTATTTATATTACAATTGTGTAGGTCTGGTTCCAAATCAAAGTCATCTATTATATTGTGGATAGTTTTTCATAATAAAATTTCGTTTCATGTAATATGTCATTTTGATTGTAAATGTATGCGCCATCTTCGTTTTCAATTAATGAATTATATAACTTCCAAAAAAAAATCCTGTGCTTAATTGTTGACAATTGTACATCAAGCATAATTAGTGAATGGACTGATTTGTAACTTACATCTATATCGCAATTTCTTAAACATAATTTAAGGTTATTTGACATTAAAAAATGATCTAGCCTTCCTGGTTATAAAGGTGTACGTAAATCTCCTCCTTTTTTTTCTAATATTTCCGTGTAATACTCTTGAAGAGTCTATAATGTCTCTATTAGAAATACATGATAGAATCACGTTTTTGTCATGTCTATTAGTTTACTTATAATTGGCAAAATCTAAGGATGGGTAGTATAAAATCTCCACATAAAATGTAATTATCTTTATAATTGAAGGAATCGATTTGGATCGTCCGTATTAGGCGCGTATATATTAATTAGGAAAACAGTAATGTCACAAAAAGCTACCTCTACGGCTACATATTGTCCATTAATAACTTGTTTACTATAAACAACAATAATATCTAAAACAGAAAAGAAAAGTATAGCAAAACCTTTCGAATTTGATTTTCCATGACTAAAATAAGATTAAACGCCCACTTCTGAATAAATGTCATTTTCAATGTCTTCAATGAAATGGGTTCCTTTTAATCATATACTCAATATCAGTATGTTTGTCCTTAAATAATGTGAATAAATCAAAACGTTTCTTTTTATTGTTTAGGCCTCGAAAATTGTAAGACAATATCTTGAAAATATCCATACTCCGTCTTCCAAACGGATATATTCACTATAGGGATGTTTATAAATAAGAAGAAAAAACACCCTTAAAGTCATCATAATAACATAGGGCATAAATAAAGATAACATTTTAAACATCATCAAACTAAAATGCATGTTGAAACACAATACATATTTAGTAGTTAAATAACATAATTGGATTTTTTTCCCAAGTTATACAGTTCAACGTTGCAAAAAAACATGTGCATGTGCATGTGAAGCATATTGTGTCGAGACAGTTCTATTGTTTTCTGTGATGGAACGATAGTTATCAAATACAAGCTTTTAAAGGAGTGTCAGTGGAAATAAATACATATACTTATAGAGAGAAGACGTTAGAGGAAATCGAATTGCACGGCTTAATACTGATATAACTAGTAGACCGTGACATACCCGTTTATCATTGGTCAATAATAAGGAAGGTATTTAAAAATCTTCGTGCTGATAGTTTATAGGGAAAAGGTGGACAGGTCATAGCTCGGTTTTATGTTTTTAGAGAAAACTAGATCCCTTTCACATCCACACTGATATATGTGATTTCAATAATATTTACGAAAAGTATAGATCAGGATCAGTCAGCACAACCCTGGGCCCCGTTTTATCAATATAGTCCTAACTAGGATTCGTTTTTACAAGGAGCAACATATACTACGGCACTAAGGACTAAAAATAAGACCGTTTTATCAACACAGTCCTAACTCCCCAGTCCTATCTAATACCGAGTTCGGTCGGAACACGGTTAAGTATAGTACGGCACAGTAGATTGTAAACTCCCGGTCATATGGCAACTGTCAAATTTAAGTATTTGTGCACAAACAACTTGCATGTTGGATACATTTATAGCGTTGTCATGCAAATAAAACTGGCAAGCAATACCAAGTATACCATTGAGTTACGTAGGCAGGTAAGTTAGAGATGAAATAGACAGTTTATAGTCGTATTCTAAACAGATTTAATTCATTGGTCCATGTTTTTGTGAATCATCGCAACCTATTATTTTCATCTAGTCGATGTTCTCGTTTACATTATCGTAAACAAATAAAAAGATTTAGTTTTGCGTGTAGAGCCGACACATACCTACGGCAGCTCTAAAGGGACACACACATTTTTAAAAATTACATACGAATTTTTTTTTATCTCGTGCGCACGAGATAGTATCTCGTTCGCACGACTTAGTATCTCGTGCGCACGAGATACTTATCTCGTTCGCACGACTTAGTATCTCGTTCGCACGAGAAAGTATCTCGTTCGCACGACATAGTATCTCGTGTGCACGAGATAAAAACAAATCGTGTGTGTCCTTTTAGAGCTGCCTACGGCAACTCTAAAGGGACACACACATTTTTATGAATTACATACGTTTTCTTTTTTATCTCGTGCGCACGAGATAGTATCTCGTTCGCACGACTTAGTATCTCGTTCGCACGATATACTTATCTCGTTCGCACGACTTAGTATCTCGTGCGCACGAGATACTAAGTCGTGCGCACGAGATAAAAAAAGAATTGTGTGTGTCCCTTTAGGGCTGCCGTACATACCTGTCTATGGAGCACATGCGAATATGTTGGACAAAACAGATCGACGCTATCTGAATCAAATATATATATATACGACTTATGATAATAAGCTTGTTAGCTGCTTTGATTACAGTTTATTTAACTAATGTTGATATAAGGTTTTATAATAGGGCTATGAGCATTGCTTTTCAATCAGCAGTTATTTTGTTGAATTTTAACTAATTCTACGACACTTATCCATAATTTCTTTAAATATATTCAGGAAATTATTTGTCAATCCCTTTCTCTTTAGCAGATGAGTTCTGAATACTTTGTAAACATTGTGGATCGATGATTTTTTAAATTAGGAACTAGATAGGAAACAAGAACTTACTTAAGTTTTTGCTTACATTGTTCCTTTTCTAGCATCTCAATAAATATTAAGTTTATGTATTATATTTATTAAAAGATTCATCAAAAGAGGTGAAGGTCGGAAATGAAGTTACAGGGTAAATCAGATAATTTAAATGCAATGTAAAACAAAATGTATGACTTTTAAAAAGCATTTGAACATATCTTTTCAGGTGAAGGACAGAAATCATCCAGTCCCAGAAAAAACCCAATGAATTTATTCTTGTATATGTACTACATGTATTTATTTACAAATTTAATAAATTAATGTGTTTTATTTTTGTTGTTATTTTTATTACAAATAACATTGTAATAGTATGTATCTGTTTGCATTAATTGTGCAGTTACCAGTTAACATACTGTAACATTAGTATATCGCTCCAATGATTCACTCATTTAAATGGTTAGGGCACTGCTTTAACCATTTCTTTGATGCAGATAACTTTCGTCACATCTGTAGCAGATAAATAGTTGTGTTGAGCACATAATCATGTTCTTACCCTAGACGAGCAAAACTGCTACTATGAACAGTGTGTTTATGGAAAATAGTTCTTTTGCCAAGTAACGACTATGCTAAATAGACTTGAAATATATCAGCAAAACAAATAAGGATTTTCATTTAACCCCCTTTCTGATGATGCTTAATTGCCATATTTTTAAATTAATCAATATCGCCTGGACAGTTTTGGTAGAGATTCACCATAGGTAAAAGTCTGCCACACTATTTTCGAATTCAATCAGCACTTTCAGGCGAAGAAGTTTATACTATTTTGTCATTTTACCCCTTTTCTGTTGCTGCATGGTGACAATGTTTTTCAATATTTGTAGTCACTTTCGGAAAATTTCTACCGAATCACCTTAAAGAATGACAAGCAGATGCAGAGAAAGGGAATTTTAATTGTTCGTTAGTATACCCCCTTTTCTGATTCTGCAGAGACTTCTACATAAAACTATATCATTTAAAGACGTTTCAAAGAGGACTACAAGAGTAGCATTTCTGTGAGGTTTGGTAGAAAATGGTCTTTTTGATTAAAATGTTTTTTTAAAGAAATTGTTGACAATGATGTTGGACATAGGGTCATCACAAAAACAGACTTTTAGTACTTTGTGTTCAGGTGAGCTAAAACGTCTACCTGAAATGGTATTAAGTTTCTTTGGAAGAATGATGTGTACATAGCTAGAGGCTTCTTTGAATCCTCATTACCTTCTAAAGACCCCTTTTCCTAGAAACGTCATAAGTTTCAAGAAAAAATTGCAGATGCATGCATTTCTGTAGACAACTGATGATATCATAGGGAAAAGGGAAAATACTATTTAACAAGTTCTTACAAGATAATGTTATCCTTTATTAAATAAGTTTTAAAAAAATACCCTCCTTGTGTAAATTTGTTTCTTTAAAGTGCATAATATACCTTAACACTTTATCACATACATAAACTTTTTGACGCCTCTGCAACAGAAGACTTTTGAAAACATTGGGGTAAATGGAGAAATTGCTCCAATTGTCGCATTGTTTTCTACTCTATTCAATACATATAATTCCATTTAAAGATATTTTCATTAAATTCGACGGTATGTTTTCAAAGTAGTCTGCTGTAGATTTATTTTGGGAAATGCTTAAAAACTTCATTCAGTTCAACAAACTTGTTGCTTAGAATTATGTTTGTATTGCTGAATTATTATATTGCTGCAGCAGACGGCTTTTTGAAAACGTTGTGACTAAAGAAGAAATTGCACAAAACGTGCAATTTCTCCTTTTGCCACAATGTTTTCCACTTTAAGTCATAGGTTATCCATTCAATTATGGAGATTTTCTATGTTTTGACAAAATATGTTCAAAGTCGTCTGCTGCATAATTGTCGTATGAGGGAAAGGGTTAATGAGACGCTGATAATGTTTGTCATTTCACTTATGCTGCCTTTCAATCTTTTTTTTTTTTTTAGATTGTTCTGTGTATTGTGTCTCTGTGTCCAGACAGATCACCATCTGAAATACAAAGTCAAAGATAATATGCAAAACTTTGTTACTAAAATATAAAACAACATGCATTTGTACCTGTTTTGTACACATAGTTTATAATGCCGTTGCAGCAGAAATGTTTGGTAAAACACAATTTCAATGATTGTGAGTAGTGTTAATAAAAGGAAAAATGGTTGTGATTTATTCTCAAAACTAATTAGAAAAACAGCTAGCTAGATGACAGAGGTGAGGTCCAAATGCTCTAGGAATCCCTTTGCAACTTAATATATAACCAGTTTTGTGTTTAGAGTGAGTCTAGCGAAATGTTGCAAATGTCCCTTAAAATGATGAGAATATCCCTGTTATTTAAATAAAAAAGGGCGTAGTGACATCCTTATCCTTTATTACACCTACATATGATATTTACACATCTTCTAAGACTTTAACAGTTATAACTGTATGTCTTCATACCAAAGAGAAACAACTGTTTCTATATAATTGAGCCTTCAAATTATTAGTTTATATTTTAAAAATATTTTCAGCTGCTTATTAGCACTGAAATTATACTATATATACAATTGCTTACGCGTATCTGTTCAGTATAATTATTTCTTAATTGAGATAAGCGTTGAAAACATCGGTACTGCTTTTTGAGTGGTAAATCATATCATTTTAAGGAATACATTATTCTGAGAAATACCTGTTCACTTTGGGGGCAGTTGCCGAGGCAACCGCTCCCCAAAACAACGAGAATTCAGTATAATCTTACTGCCTTTCACATCTCAAATCTCAAACCCCATAACTCTTTTTTTGTTGCCATTTGGTTTCAAGCAGTTGTTTTACTTTCACTCGTTTTCTATTTTAAAAAAATATTTTCTCAACTAACCAGATGTGAACAAATCCAAATGTGACATCATTTTAACGCAAGCAATGAATAAAGACAAAAAGGAAAATGACAGAAATGGTGGTAGGAAAGGATAGTTTGACTCGTCACAAATGTAGTTCCGTAAATTATGGATTTCGTTCATTGGAAGTACTTTATGAAAGGTAAGTCGACTAACCGTTAGTACCTGTCAACCTGTCATCATTATGCCATTGATGTTATATCTCGGCAATATAGAGAAGCAATAAACACTTGAAAATGGTTGTAAACATGTCACCGGACGTTATCGTTCGTTACACTGGCCACATGCGCGAGGCCTCGGGTGTTATTTTAAATGAAAAAGACGAATAAATCTGTTTCTGTATCAACATAGCTTGATTTTATGGTAAGATATTAGTTATATCAATAGTTTGCTTACAATTATAACTTCATTTCTAGATTATTTCTTACTATCTGTTGAGAACCGTTCCACAATGCTTTCATCACATCGCGTGACGTCACTTCGCGTGTATTGGTTTTGTTTGTATCTGTCATCTGTCATTTGATCCCGAAGCCGTCCTATCAAATGTTAACCCCATACAAGAAAACAGCTAAAATATCATATCATCGAGTGTCCAATTTTATTGACCTTAAGACTGTTATATACTCTATATATTGCAGTAAATGATCCCCGATTTGCTCATTTTTCCTGAACCATCCATAAATCATTTATATACTTGCGTTAAACACTTATAATTATATAACAACACCATATACATTTTAGGCTGACCGTTTATTTTTGAAATTCTACACATTAATTGACAACAAAACATAAACCTATTCAAATCCAGGTAGTGAATAGAAGTGTAGTTGAAAAATCAAGCCTGAAATCGGGAACTGCGAGCGGGCCAACCCACCATAACCTGTCATAACTGTTATTTAACAGGTGGAGGTGAGGAAAGGTTCATGCTTTGACCATTTTTAGGCGTTTCCCTTGCTCTCCTACATTACAAAATTCGTTTCTTTTAAAAGTTAAAACCTACTATGTTTTAATTAAAGCTTAATACGAATTGATTTTCCAGAAGTAAATAATAAATAACTTGAATTCACAATTGAATTCGCTAATTATGAATTCACTATGTACTATAAATTCTCAAATGGCATATATAACTTAACCCTAAATAGGTTAATGGTTATTGAATATTGGATAATTTTCAATTTGAATTAATCCTCGACCCCTAACATCGCTTTCTGCTGAGAGAACTGCAACGAACGCGTATGTCAGGACTCGAAGATTCGTAATCTGAATTGAAATCTCTTAAAAGTCAGAACTTGGAATTTGGTAACGGTCTATACAGTTTGACGTTTACAGTACACACAACGTTACTCTTCAAGACAACATACAATACACTAGACTAAACAAAGACTCCTTATATGGTCATTTCCCCACTTTTCATACGTGTATATACTACCGTCGATAAATACATCTATAAACAGTATAATTTGCTCTCAGTTTTCCGGAGAAATGTTCTCATTTCATTGCCTGCATGGTTCCTGTTGGGTGCCTTTGTAAGCGTTAAAACAGATCTGACTCGATAAGACCTCATTGTAACATTTCAAACATATATGATTTAGTAAGGGCTCATTGTAAGAGTTAAAACAGATCTGACTCGGTGAGGAATCATTATTACAGTTAAAACAACTCTGACTTAGTAAGGCCTCATTGTAAGAGTTTTAAAACAGATCTGACTTAGAAAGGCCTCATCGTAAGATTTAAAACAGATCTGACTTAGTAAGGCCTCATCGTAAGATTTAAAACAGATCTGACTTAGTAAGGCCTCATCGTAAGATTTAAAACAGATCTGACTTAGAACGACCTCATCGTAAGAGTTAAAACAGATCTGACTTAGTACGGCCTCGTTTTAAGAGTTAAAACAGATCTGACGTAGTACGTCCTCATTGTAACATTTAAAACAGATCTGACTTAGAAACCGTCATTGTAACAGATAAAATAGAACTTACTTAGTGAGGCTTCATTGTAACATTTAAAACAGATCTCACTTAGTGAGGCCTGATGTTACAGTTGAAACAAAACTGACTTAGTAAGGCCTCATTTTAAGAGTTAAAACAAATCCGACTCAGCAAGGTCTCATGAAACAGTTGAAACAGAACCGACTTAGTACGGCCTCATTGCAAGAATTAAAACAGATCTGACTAAGTAAGGCCTCATTGTAAGAGTAAAGAACATTTCTGACTTAGTAAGGCCTTATGTTATAGTTAAATTATATCTGATATTGCAGTAAATGATCCCCGATGTGCTCATTTTTCCTGAACCATCCATAAATCATTTATATACTTGCGTTAAACACTTATAATTACATAACAACAGCAAATACAGTGGGATAGAAGTGTAGTTGAAAAATCGAAACATGAAAACGGGAACTGCGAGCGGGCCAACCAACCATAACTTGTCATAACTATTATTTAACAAGGGGGGGGGGGGGGGGGGGGGGAAGGAAAGATCCATGCTCTGATGATTTTAGGCGGGGGGGGGGGGGGGGGGGGAAAGGAAAGATCCATGCTCTGATGATTTTAGGCGTTTCCCTTGCTCTCCTACATTACTCAATTCGTTTCTCTTAAAAGTTAAAACCTATTATGTTTTAATTAAAACTTATTTTTTACGAATTGTATTTCCAGAAGTAATTAATAAATAACTTTAATTGAATTCGCTTAATATGAATTCACTATGTACTATAAATGCTCAAATGGATATACAACCTAACCCTAAATAGGTTAATGGTTATTGAATACGGGATAACTTTCAATTTGAGTTAAACCTTGACACCTAACATCGCTTTCCGCTGAGCAAACCGAAGGAACGTGTATGTCAGGACTCGGAAGTTCTTAATTTAAATTGAAATCTGTTAGAAGCCAGAACTTGAAAATTTGGTAACGGTCTATACAGTTTGACGTTTACAGTACACAAAACCTGCTTCTCTCAAGCTTACTCTTCAAGACAACATACAATACACTAGTCTAAACATTACGGTCATTTCCCCACTTTTCATACGTGTATATACTACCGTCTATTAAAACATCTATAGACAGTATAATTTGTCCTCAGTTTTCCTGAGAAATGCTCTCATTACATAGCTTGCATGGTTCCTGTTGGGTGCCTTTGTAAGAGTTAAACAGATCTGACTCGACAAGGCCTCATTGTAAGATTTAAAACAGATCTGACTTAGTACGGCCCTATTGTAAGAGTTAACAGAGATCTGACTTAGTACGACCTCATTTAAAGAGTTAAAACAGATCTGACTTAGTACGGCCTCATTGTAAGAGGTGAAACATATCCGACTTAGTAAGGCCTCATTGTAACATTTAAAAGAATTCTGACTTAGTAAACCCTCATTGTAAGAGTTGAAACATAACTAACTTAGTAAGGTCACATTGTAATATTTAGAACAGAACAAACTTAGTAAGGCCTCATTGTAACAGTAAAAACAGATCTGACTTAGTAAAGCCTCATTGTAACAGTTAAAACAAATCTGATTAGTAAGGCCTCATTGTAACAGTTAAATCAGATCTGACATAGTAAGGCCTCGTTGTAACAGTTAAAATCGATCTGACTAAGTAAGGCCTCATCGTAACAGTTAAAGCAGATCTGACTTAGTAAGGCCTCATTGTAAGAGTTAAATCAGATCTGCCATAGTAGTGCCTTACTGTAAGAGTTAAAACTTATCTGACTTAGTAAGGCCTTATTGTAATAGTTAAATATATATGACTAAGTATGGCCTCATTGTAAGAGTTAAAACAGATCTGACTTAGTATGGCCTCATATAACAGTTGAAACAGAATTGACTTTATAAGGCATCATTGTAAGAGTTAAAACATGTCTGACTTAGTAAGGCCTCATTGTAAGAGTTTAAACATATCAGACTTAGTAAGGCCTCATTGTAAAATTTTAAACTGATATGACTAAGTATGGCATCATTGTAAGAGTTAAAACCGATATGACTAAGTATAGACCTCATTGTAACAGTTAAAACAGATCTTACTAAGTAAGGCCTCGTTGTAAGTGTTGAAACATATCAGACTTAGTAAGGCCTCATTGTAAGAGTTAAAACAGATCTGACTTAGTATGGCCTCATATAACAGTTGAAACAGAATTGACTTAGTAAGGCATCATTGTAAGAGTTAAAACATGTCTGACTTAGTAAGGCCTCATTGTAAGAGTTGAAACATATCAGACTTAGTAAGGCCTCATTGTAAGATTTTAAACTGATATGACTAAGTATGGCATCATTGTAAGAATTAAAACAGATATTACTAAGTATAGACCTCATTGTAACAGTTAAAACAGATCTTACTAAGTAAGGCCTCATTGTAACAGTTAAAAAAGAACTTTCTTAATACGGTCCCCATTGTAACATTTAAAACAATTCTGACTTAGTAAAGCTGATTGTAAGAGTTTAAACAGAACTGACTTAGTAAGGCCTCATTGTATGAACTAAAACATATCTGACTTAGTACGGCCTCATTGTAAGAGTTAAAACAGAACTTACTTAGTACGGCCTCATTGTAAGAGTTAAAACAGAACTTACTTAATAAGGACCCCATTGTAAAATGTAACACAATTCTGACTAAGTAAAGCCTCATTGTAAGAGTTGAAACATAATTGACTTTGTACGGTCTAATTGTAAGATTTAAAGCAGAACAAACGTAGAACACCCTCATCGTAAGAGTTAAACCAGATATGACTTAGTATGGCCTTATTGTAAGAGTTAAAACTGATCCGACTGAGTAAGGTCTCATTGTAAAGTTAAAACAGATATGACTTAGTATTGCCTCATTTTAACAGTTAAAACAGATCTGACTTAGTACGGCCTCATTGTAAGAGTTAAAACAGATCTGACTTAGTAAGGCCTCATTGTAAGAGTTGAAACAGATCTGACTTAGTAAAGCCTCATTGTAACAGTTAAAACAGTTCTTACTAAGTACGGCCTCAATGTAACAGTTAAAATAGAACAGACTAAGTACGGCTTCAGTGTAAGAGTTAAAACAGAACTGACTTATTCAGGCCTCGTTGTAAAAGTTGAAAACGTATCTGACTGAGTAAGACTTTAGGTTAGAGTTGAAAAAGATTTGACTTAGTAAGGCCACATAGATTTTACTTAGTAAGGCCACATCGTAAGCGTTATAACATATTTTACTTAGTACGGCCTCATTGTAAGAGTTGAAAACGATCTGACTTAGTAAGGCCTCATTGTAGGAGTTGAAAAATATCTGATTTTATAAGGCCTATTTGTAGCAGTTAAAACAGAACCTACTTAATAAGCCTCATTGTAAGAGTTGACACAGATCTTACTTAGTACTAGTACGACCGCATTGTAAGAGTGGAAAAATATCTGACTTAGTAAGCCTCATTGTAAGAGTTGAAACAGAACTGACTTAGTAAGGCCTTATGTAGCAGTTAAAACAAATCTGACTTAGTACGGCTTCATTGTAAGATTTAAAACAGATCTGAATTAGTAAGGCCTCATTGTAAGAGTTAAAACAGACATGACTTAGTAATGCCTCATTGTCACAATTCAAACATTAATAAGGCCTCATTGTAAGAATTAACACAGATCTTACCTAGTAAGGCCTCATTGTAAGAGTTAAAACAGATCTGACTTAGTCAGGCCTCGTTGTAAGAGTTAAAACAGAACCGACTTAGTACGGCATTATTGTAAGAGTTTAAACAGAACTGACTTAGTAAGGCCTCATTGTTACAGTCTTAGTTAGGCCTTATTCATTAATAGTATGATTAAACCAGGTTTAGGCAAGACCAGACAACATTTTATTGACATAAGCTAATACAAAGACATGTCACCTTTCTAATAAACAATAAGCAAAGTGTTTATTGAAGAAAGACTGAAAATATAATAACAATAGAATAAATAAAAATAAAAACACTTCAGTTAGGTTAGTCTGATCATGGTTTAAATTGTTTATCTAGTTATTTCTTGTTTTAAAGCGTATTTAATAGATTAGGCCAAATCAAACAAGATTTAGAAGTACATACATTTCCACAACATGATTAATTATAAACTAAACTATCAAAGCACTGCACGTACTAGTTAGTTGGACAAATTGTGTTGGTATTTGTAAATTTAGGTCAGACAGTCGGTGTTATGTGTATATACACAAGAAATGTTTGTCAAATATGAATACCTTCCTACCTTCCTTTACCAATGAGGTTAGTGATTTTGAAAAAGTAGATAATTTTAGTATGCCCATGGGTTTTTGAATTTACTATGTCAACAACATTCAGACTAGATTCCATTATACCACTGCCAAGTTTACAATGCTCGTGTAAGGGTTGGGTTGGTAGTCATACAAGGGAAGTTGTAGATTTAAGTGAGAAAAATCTGCAGGATGTAACATATTTGATGGTTACTGAAATTATTGATAAACATGAGGACATTATGGTCCTATTTCGCTCACCTGTATAACATAACTTAGATAGTATAAGGAAATCAAGACCCTTATAACTTTCAAAGCAGTACAATTGCTCAAATTGACATTTTTCTACTTTTAATGATGTATAAAATTATGATAAGTGACCCTATAATCCCTGTTAAATTCAACATTGTTCTGAAATTTTGGAGTGAAATTGGACTTTAGCCACATGCATTGTTTTTCTCTATTACACGTCCTGACTGTGTTACATATTATATACTGAGATACTAGAGCAAACAAAAAATAACAAACAAAAGGAGGACAATGTAGGTCCTAAATCGATCGCCTGAGTGATGGTATATTTGCAAATGTGTCAATGCTAATATCGGTTAAATTTGATAACGATGTAACGAACTTGCAATGAATGATGGACACTGTTACTAAAATAGCTATAATGTTTTGGCAACATGCCCCTTTTCTTATGCCTCCTTGCCGCCAATATTTTCAAACAAATCAATATGGATTGAACATTTTTGTAAAAGGTCAATTTAAGAAACATTTCTACCTAATTATTTTGGAAACCGACAAGCTCATTAAGAGGAGAATATCATTTGTCTCTGTTCTGATGCAGCAGCAACCTAAATGTCGTTCTCGGCAATGAAGCGTAGTTTGCTCACTCGATATAGGTAACAGCATTTGCTTGGCGTGAGAATTACTCCGCTTAAAACTATAAACGATAAAAATGCATTTGAATTATAACTTATTTACACATATTTAGGAGGTGCTTTAGATCAGGTACGTGTTCTTTAATTTTACAACTCATCCTTTTGTTAATCAAACATTTAAATTTCTCCACAAGGACAGACATTCAACTGAAAAATATCTAAATGATGGAGAACCAGTTGTAACCCTTACTATAGGCATGTGTCAAAATAGCACTGTCTCATATACGCCTCATTTCCGTGGGATAAGTCTCCTAGATTACATATCATATAATAATACGGACATCCTGTTTCCGGTTACATCACAAGCTATTGATTTAAGAATGTTAATATAAAAAAGCATTGTACATTTGTAATTATTTGGTGGTTAAGAACAGTTTATTTGGTTGACCGTAGCCAGTTCGTGTTGTGATGCCCACTCATGGTACAAAAGATGATGAGCAGGTACATCCTGGTCAGACTGTGTGAAGTCTAAATGTCACAAAGGTCTGTTTCCGCGAGATGTTGTCCATTCTTGGGTATTTTTCACTGACTATATTAATTCCTGACAACATTGTCATAGTGTCATATGACATCCATGGTCTCCAATGGTTCTGTTCGGTTGTTGAACGCATTTGTCCTTTCACTGAGGACTACGTTAAATATTTCGATCCTCATGTCTTCAAGTCTCTGTGTCAGTCTTGGATTACTGAACGGAAACATCTTCATCGCTTCATATCGACACTCTCGAAACCATAGAACGTACAAACATGGGTCAAGGACGCATGATATCATGTTTGTAATGTCCAATGTAATTCGGGCCTCGTAGGTATCCGATTTCTGAAACAAGATTATGAAACAATAAGCCAATGTCGTGAGAAGAATAGATAGCATGTATAAGAACACAATACCAGTTGTTTTATATTTCGACAAGGCACGCAGAGTATCAAACATCTGTTTCGGATGGTCACTCTTTCCATTAGCTCTTTCGATCAGAAATATTCTGGTATAACATGCACCGGATACGATACACGTCATCACTATGAAAAACCCGTAAAACATGTACGATACGTCATTACAACGCCCGATGACATCATATATTGTTGCGTTCGTGTATAAGGTATAACAAAGACCGTACCTTACGAAGAAGTACATCACAGTTAGCAGTATCCATATATTCGTCACGACAATCTTCACTCTCGTTGGCGTCACACACCTCAAATAAAAATTAGGCCATGAGAAGATTATCAACCGTTCAAACGACATGATGCCGACGGTAACGTATGCAGCAAAGACGCAATTAACACCTAACACTTGAACGAAAATATTTATGTGGTGATTCTCTACAAATCTTCTCAATGTGAAACTAAGCGTTCCAGTGATGTCAAACAACAACAATCCGCTTGAGAGAAATCGAGCCGTTTCTGGTGTAGACTTGGTTCTTCTTATGGCTACGAGGGCGATCGTTGTAAACAAGAAAAGGATGACACTTATTACAGTCATTATGATCATGTACCCTTGTTCATGTTCTTCCATAGGTAACATCGTTTTTTAGTCTAGCACTAGACGTACGGTAATGCTGTTGTAGGACAATGTTACTCTAAACTACTAGTTATTTGCTTTGATAAATTAGTTTTTTCTCATACATACTTGTATCCAATGTCATTAAAAGCAGACCAAAAACTCGCCAGCTCCTATATATATGCATTCGTACAGTTAAAACTGTTGGTCTGATTTTATGATATTGGTATTAATCGTACGTCATATCAGTCAGTAGTACGTTGTGATGAAAGTTTAAAGCGTACAGTATGCCTTCTTATACGGTTGTTGGCCGTGGGTATTAGGCGCGACATCTTCCTATTCCTCAGCTTTGATTGATTAGTCCCTATGCTGCATTAGCGAACGTGTTTTTTCCCGCCGAATACTTGATGTCGTATCAAAACGCGTTCTTGTTTCTTGAATATATGTCAGGAGGTCTTGTCCAGTAATTCCGTTATGTCATCGTATAACCTGTGAAAATAAATTGTAATTCATATGCTTATATGTTATTTAAGCTTTACCGCTGGAAAATCGACCTTCAGATATAAAATGGACCCCTGTGAGAAAATAACGATCAGTCAGAACATATTTTTCGATTGGGTATTATATGCGACTCCAGACCGTAAACAAAGATTTCATTTCATTTGTTCAAGTGACCTCTTGTGTACATACACAGTGCTTTGATTTGAATAGCGTGCCAGGCCCACGTGTTTACGAGAGTGTTAGTTATTTCGAATTGCATCATGGATCTGTTACAGTCAAACAACCTATATAACCGTCATAGGCCTATATGGACTCAACATTTGAGTAGTGCTCTGTTACCAGCCAAGCCCCGGTAACATCGCGGGCTTTCAATTTAGGGGTTGTAAGTTTCAACTCCAGCTTGGCTAATAATTTGTCTGACGTTTGATAAAAGTCAATGCGACACGCGTCATTCTTCTTCCACCAATGTGCTAACAATCTATGGGGAAAAAGAAGCCAGATGTTTGGAAAGAATAATGTGTGGACTATTGGCGTGAGACAGTCAGAAAATACCTAGGCAGGTGAACTGGCCGCCGTGATATGACTGAACAATGGTGAATACGGCGTTCATCCCCAATCAATCAAATAACAAAGAATATCAATCTTAAAGATTTGTCGATCCATGTAAGTAATTGTAGAACCAGATCAAGTTGTGCAGCCGTCGGTGTGGTGTGTGGTTTAAGAATTGACACATGAGTGAAGAAGAATGTAATCAAAGACTTGATACATGCGTGGGGAAGTTTAAAAATTGATAAATATGTGGGGATTTATGTGGTTTATAAATTGACACATGAGTGGGGAATTATGTGGTCTAAGAATGGATCCATGAGTGGGGAATAAAATAGTCTTAGAATTGATACATGAGTGGGGAATAATACGGTCTAAGAATTGATACATGAGTGGGGAATTATGTTATTTAAGAATTGAGACATAAGTTGGGAATAATTTGGTTTAAGCATTGACACATGAGTGGGGAATAATGTGGTCTAAGAATTGGTACATGAGTGGGGAATATTGTGTTCTAAGAATTGATACATGAATGAGGAATAACGTAGTCTAAGAATTGAAACATGAGTGATAAATAATGTGGTCTAAGAATTGATACATGACTGGAGAATCATGTGTTTTAAGAATTGATACATTAGTGATAAATAATGTGTTCTAAGAATTGATACATGATTGGGGAATAACATGGTCTAAGAATTGATACATTATTGGGGAATAATGTGGTCTAAGAATTGATACATTATTGGGGAATAACATGGTCTAAGAATTGATACATTATTGGGGAATAATGTGGTCTAAGAATTGATACATTATTGGGGAATAACATGGTCTAAGAATTGATACATGATTGGGGAATAACATGGTCTAAGAATTGATACATGATTGGGGAATAACATGGTCTAAGAATTGATACATGATTGGGGAATAACATGGTCTAAGAATTGATACATGATTGGGGAATAATGTGGTCTAAGAATTGATACACGATGATGTGGTCTATAAGAAGTGATTCATAAATGGGTAATAATGAAGTATAAGAATTGATACATGACTGGGGAATATTATAGTCTAAGAATCCAGAGCGCCAACGTGTAGGTTGATCCTGATTTTTATTGTACGTACGTGTAGTTTAAAATCTGGCATTGATGGACATACAAAAGTTGCTATTAGTCGCTAATGGTGGGATATTGGTTAACAAATTATAATCGGCAAATAGGTTCAGTGCTTTTACGGCTGTATAAACAGTGTACACATTGAAAAGCACTGATACATCATCCCCGATGACGTTGTTTTTATAACAATTGTAAACGTCAAACGTAGAATAGATGCCTCTCGGATATACTTAGCCAAAATCATCAATGTTTTCTTGTTATCACTGTTTAAGAGTTGACACATTTATAGACACATGGCTTGGAGCTTTAGTAAACTTTTAAATATTTAGTTCTAATATTAGCGTAAACCGGACATATTAACGTACCTAACGTCTGTACTGGTGTGATGAGAATCTTAACTTTGACAGATGCACATATAAGTGACTAGGTAATACCTCAATATATTTTTCTTTTACAAATGTATCTTTAAAATGGGCATATGTATTAAGATACCGACTATATTTTATATCAACAGACCAACCATGGATGAGTATATATCTATTCATATTTGCTTAAGTATTACAGGGAATGTTTTGCTATTGATATTGATATTCGATTAATTTGACAGAACACTCGAGAACCCAGATATATCTAAACTGAATTTCACTTGTTTGGCCCAATTGTTCAAACTTTTTTCACATAAAGCTTCTTCAAGCATATTGTGGTATAGACGTTTTATAATTAAATTATCCGTAACAATTAGTTTACACCAATATTCGAAAAAGCGGCAATATCTATAATATATACAATGGATATCTACCTAATTCCCCACAAGTACCCATAGTACAGATTGCCTTACGCGTAAAATACATTTTAGAAATTTAAGGGGAAATCGTTCGATTTGCTTTAACTTTGAGAATCCACTTATTTCGCATACACAGAGCAGTGTTTGTCCAACAAAGGAATCAAACAGTTGACAAATGGTTTTGACATCAAGGATGTATTTTGTTATATTGACTAACAATGCGTTTAATGCTTTTAATCCTTTTCCCACAATGAATTTATTATTTAATACAAAGGATTAAAAGAACACTTTTAATTTGCTCTTAAACGTCCCCTGTTTCTAATCAAAGTACTGAATGTACTAATGGAAGGTAATTTTATAGTGATTTGAGCCAGGTGCAGATGGCGTATTGAAATGTATGCAAGGTATAAACAGATCATGGTAAGGATATGTGGATAGGAACAAACGAGAGGAAATATTCTGAAAATAACAGAAACAAAGAGTTAAAGTTATTAAAACTTCTTTATTTTGCTACAGTTTCAGAATAGGTAAATTGTATGAAAAACGTATCCAAAATATAAAATCATACTGACACTTGTTGTTTAGTTAATTATTTTATACTATATTGTTTCGGGTATACGCTTTCATCAGTAAAATACAATAACAGAAATATAACAAGAATAAAAACTTTAAAATTGTTGACACTTTGACATAAAATTTATATTTACATTAGTAAGAAATAATTGCTGGCATGATACAGATTTAATGACTGTTTAAGTTAAACCAGGTACATATGCCTAAATAATATTTGAATTCCATAAAAAGGTACGTAGTGGGGTGTAAGATATTCCTGAAGAATGTAATGAGGTCGTCAATGCAAACAAATCAGTCGATGAGTTGAGTTAATACAGTAAATACTAACACTGTTGTAATTTTAACAGGGACGCAAGACCAGATGCCATAACCTATCATTGTGTGTCAAGAAGTAAGGGGTAGTGGATAAATACAATGCATTTAGAAATTGCATTGAAAACAAAGTATAGTTTTGTAAACAATATAGAAAATGTTTGTTCATATACAGACATAGAAATGCACTTTAAAGTTTAAAGGTCAATAATGTTGATCAATAGTAAATGCTTTCTTTTTAATCAAATTCCAAGAATAAATGAAATGGGTTTCTTTAATTAGAAATAAACCAATATAGATAAAAAAAAATATCTCTTGTTAACATCTGTAAATGGCTTTGCATCAATATCAGTGGAATTACAAGAAAGGCTACATTGAAACACGCAACTCTGCTAGACGTTGCTTCCTACCTTCCTAAACGTTCAGTAAAACCTCGAATACTTAAAATGATTTTAGATTAAAAACATTTTTTGACAAATTGTAGGTCGTCAACTACTGTTGACCTATATATGATATTGTTGTAATCGTTAATTTAACTCAAAAGATCCTCCATCTAGATCGCCAGTATAAAGCAAATTACAAATGTCAGTTCAACAGTCTAAAAAATAAACTCGATACAATTAAGTATTACCTCTGCTAATACAGCGTCGAGTCATTACAAACAATTAAACATATACTTAAATGACAGGTCACCTTACAAATAAACAATAAGCAAAGCATTTATGAAGAAATTTTGATAATATATAAATAAGAAATAAAAATAATAAAACAAACAAAAAACAAACAAACAAATTATCGGTGAGTTTAGTCTTATGATATTAAATTGTTAAAGTAGTTATTTCTTGTTCTAAATCGTGTTTAATATACTTGGCAAAATCAAGCAACATTTTTGGACTCTTCCTTTGAAACAGTAAAACCATTTTGTGCATAGAAGGACGTTTATAGTAAACTTTTCTTAAACAAAACATTTCTTATTTGATCGTACTTGATGCAGACGAAACGGAAATGAAACTCATCTACTCTGTCATTTTCATTGCAAATTAAACATAAACGCTGGTTTCTGTCGACTCTATTTACACCGTATCTTCCAGTTTCTATTTTTAATGGGTGAGAGAATAGTCTTAGTCTATAGAAATGAAAATTCTAAGTTGAGTTGGCAAAATAATCATATAATATTCGAGTGAATGTTGATTTTTAATATAAATAACATTGTCATACCAATTTTGTTTAAAAATATCAATTAGACGACTTTTGAATGAGAAATGAAAGGTTTTCAAATTGATTTCATGTGGGGTATTCCATACATATCTAAAACTTTCTCAACATTACTGCACAAATTTTCATATCCATTTTTACAATATTCTAGTGATTTGTGATACAGGTTCTTGATAAGAATATAAACTATTTTTAACCAGTATTTGATAATGCCCGAAAATCGATAACGATCTAATTCTCTATAAATACCCAGCGTACTAGTTGTAGTTCTAACACCTAAAACGTTTTTTACAAAAGTTAAGATGAACACTTTCATTTTCTTTAGACTAAGAATGACCCCAAATCTCTCCCGTATATCCTAAAATTGACCCAACGAAAGAATCAAATAACTGGCAACTAGTTTTGGCCGTATAGTTAAACTCTTTTAAATTAGCAAGTAGAACATATAATGCTTTTATGCCTGTTCAAGCCAAAGTCTGGTGAATTATTGAAAAATTACCAGTGAAATTAAAGTAATTAAAATCGTTCAATACTTCAACTTCTTTGTTATTATATTCGCATCGCTCAACTCATTTAAGCGTCCCCTTTTTTCTAAAAACGACTATTTTGGTTTTGACAGTATTCACCTTTAAACCTCATTTTGTACAATATTCATGTAAACTGTTCAAACGTTTTGGCAGGTCATGTTGGCTATTCCCAAATTATGAAATAGAACCATGTCATCTGCACATAATAATAGAATGAGAGTCAAAACATTAATAGATAGTCCACATATCGAGGTTAGCGCTCCTTACAATAATCCGACCGGGCTTTCAAAGAACTCGCAAATGTTCTTATTACATTTAACACTACACTTAATTTTAGAGTACATACATGTATCACGGAAAATGCTAAACAGCTTGCCCTTAACTTCTTATCGTCCTAATTTAAACTAAATTTGAACAAAAGTCCGTTCCTGTATACACTATCAAATGTTTTTGTCATGTCGATAAAAGTACAATATAGACGTTTGTTTTTTTATTTAAGAATAATTGAATAATTAAATTTAGAACGAAATTGCAGCGGTTGTAGACCTGCCTGATCTAAAACCAAATTGGGCGTCTGAAAGAATTTCATTTTGTTCTACAAACAGTGTTAATCTCCGATTTAAAACACCGATAAACAATCTTTGCCAAACAGCTAAGATGGTTATTCCGTGGTAATTATTTTAGAGGGATTATGATTCCCTTAGCCCTTTATTCAGGGTAATGAATTGAATATTGCATTAAAAATCTCAGTCCCGTCAAGTTTATTCATCGAACAGTCAAAACCTGTTGCCTTATTTGTATAAATGGTTGAGGATGACATATTTCACCTCCCGTACTGAAATAGGCTGATCTAATTCCGCAACAATTTGAAGTATTTTCAAAACTGCAATTTGTGCCAAAATTCTTCGGCATGTGTATATCAGATACCTTCTGAATCTCTTTTGATAAATTAGAGAAACAATTGAAAAAGATTTAATATATATATACTGCATTGCATTATTTTTTCATCGAAATAAATAGTTTCCAGAAATCCTGAGGTCTTTTATGTTTAATATTTTCATTTGGTTTTAAGTTTCTTTCGAAAATGTGTTCTTTTCTTTTTAGAAATATTAGTATTAGTATGTACACAAATATGTCCAACATTGTTGAATTGCGTATAGGGAGTGGAACGAAACATCTCTCATCATTTGATTACAAAATAAAGTATGAAATTATTTCAATCAATTAATTATATTTTAATAGATTCAAACAATTATGCTTTTACACTTTGTATAGTATAACTTACTATGAATAATATATACTTTTCTGTCTCTACGAATTTTCTAACGATTTGTCACTCTCTAACACTATCGACTCATATTATTCTCTAACACTATCGACTCATACTACTGCCTAACACTATCGACTCATTACTCTCTAACAGTATCAACTCATTCCATTCATGAAAGTGAGTGTAAGGAAAGACATCTTTGCGAAGGAAAATGACGATTTGTTTCTATTTTATTAAATAATTTGATGACACAATCGGTCTACGAATTGACCTCATTCATGTACATGTATCTCTGGTCCTGTGTATTGCAGATGTTCAAGAAGGTGTGGCGCGTAGGAATATACATAAAAATGTTTTCTGCAGTAAGATTTGTATTTCTTAAACTAAAATCCACTTTAAAAGTCGCAAAATACAATTTTAGTTTGAACTAAAGTGTCCAAACTATATTCTACATCAAATTGATTGTACATGGAAAAACTATTAGGAAGATTTTATTTTGAATTTATCGCACTATATTGTTTAGCGTATGTATAAAAAGTTCCTATAGAAATGGTTGTCATAGGTCCAATTTGATAAGGGTGATAAAGCAAACGCCTAAACGCATATTATAACATAATAATCACTTTCCAAAAAAAGAAATGTCTTACAAACATTTACTGAGAGACCCCACGTTGAGCAGTACGTATGTAACATATTTAAACTGGTCTGTAGATCCTCAGGGCTATTTCCGAGAATTACCATGTCGTCGGCAAATAACATAAGAATAAATGTAATATCATCTATCGTAAGACCAGAATTAATATTGTCCATAAGGAACAGTTCTAGATCTTCTAGGAAAAGGGAGAACATTATAGGTGAAATTACCTCGAAAATGTTATGGGTAGTTAATTCAACTTCTAACCCTTACTTTGACGGATGAATACATATATCATACAATGCGCAATCATTTCCATTTAATCCCGATATGTTTATGTTTAAACCATAGTCCGTTGTGATATACACTATCGAACGCCTTATTTAGGTCAACAAATGAATAGTACATGTATAACCTGTCACTAAGGTTTAATATAAGGTCAGCGAAGTTAGTTGACGAGTGACGAATTGCCGAGTGACGAACTGCTGTGAAGTTAGCTTGATGAGCGACGAATTGACGAGTGACGAACTGCTGTGAAGTTGGCTTGACGAGTTGACGAATTGACAAAAACAATTTTCTGAAAACTTTAATTCTGTCTTTAAGAAAATGTATCTGGACGTATTGGATGCAAATTGGGCCCTATTTCATATTTCATGGCCATCAGTCATTTAGAAGAGCTTCGTCAATTTGGTTGACGGATTGACAATTTGTTGTTTCTAAAAAACTTTATTTCTGTCTTTTAGATAATGTCTCTGTATTGAATGCAAATTATGCCCTATTTCAAATTGCATGGCCATCAGTCATTCGGAAGAGCTTCGTCAAGTTCGTCAACTCGTCAAATTGGTTGACAGATTAACGAAAAACATATTGTTCTGATTACGTTTTTTCTGTCTTTTAGATAATGTCTCCAGACGTGATGAATGCAAATTTTAAATTGCATGGCCATCAGTTATTCAGAAAAGCTTCGTCAAGTCGTCAACTCATCAATTTGGTTGACGAATTGGAGAACAAAATATTGTTCTTAATACTTTATTTCTGTCTTTTAAATAATGTCTCTGAACGTATTGAATGCAAATTAGGCCTTATTTCAAATCTCATGGTAACCACTTATCAGAAGAGCTATATATAACCCTGTGAGTTTAATCCATGCCGCAACCTCTCTCTGTAACTTTGCTTGCTGATTGTATTGGTAACGAATTTATATTTATATTTTTTAAGATGGAAGTGCTCTTTTTGCCAAACTTCACGAACTTGTATATCTTGGTATCACATATTCTCATGCACCAAATGTGGTGCACAGAGTCCTTAACACGTTTCGTTTTCTGTATCACGACAATAACTCCTCCATTTATTTTAACTTAGACCTGGAACAATCCATGCGTCTTTATATCTGTTTTCTTCATGGGATCAGATAAGCGATCCAGACCCATTGGGCCTCTTGTATATTACCATACTATAAAAAACACCAGGGTAGTGTTTTATTAAAAGCAATGTAGCGTATCCTGGTATAATTCATGATTATACATTGTGCAAATATTAAGTTATATTTAATCGAGCTTACAACAAATCTATATGAATAACCCGAGGGAATATGTTCGTTAAAATGATAATTCGTTAATAGTTTAAAGCACTGTACTGCTTGTGTTCATTGAACTGAGGCCGAGTCCCGGTAGCTAAGTCGGTAGCGACGCGGGCTGTCAATCCAGGGGTTTTGAGTTCGAATCCCGGCTCGCCAACTTTCTTTCCGATGATTGACAAAAGTCAATGCGACATGCGTCATTCGTCTTCCACCAATGGGCTAAGTCTATGTGGAAAAGCATCCAGTTGCTTGGGAAGATTGTTGTGTGGAGTACTGGTGTGAAAAAAAACCAGGAAATGCATGAGTAGGTGAACTGGCCGTCGTGATATAACTGACAAATTGTTATAAACGGCGTTAAACCCCAATCAATCATTGAACCGGGTGTCAAACCCCCGAAAAACAAGTCACCCAAACGAGGTATTTGAACGCAAGTTATATATATATACTATATAGAAAAGCAATCAATTATTTAATGAAAAATATTATTGTGAATTATTGTTAAAAAAATTACTGAAATTTAATAAGGTTAAATCGATTTACAGAAGTGTTGAACGAGATCTTGTATAATTTCATATGACTATTTGAACTTTGAGTTTGGCGAATAAGTTTGTCCTCATGTCTGTTGAAACCCCTTCTTGCAAACCCCTTCTTACAACTTTTCAAACTACAAACACAATTTAAATAATCTTTTTCTACATTTCCACCGTTCCGATACGACCACGCGATCAAGACTACTGATGACATTTGAAATATGGACTTATTTGAATTCCTTACGTTATATTATCTTAAAGGCAGAAATAAAGTTTTCAGAAAAATATTTTGTTTGTCATTTTGTCAACCAAATTGACGAGTTGACGAATTGACGAAATTGATGAAGCAGCAACAGTTCGACACTCGTCAAGCTAACATCACAGCAGTTCGTCACTCGTCAATTCGTCGCTCGTCAAGCTAACTTCACAGCAGTTTGTCACTCGTTAATTCGTCGCTCGTCAAGCTAACATCACAGCAGTTCGTCACTCGTCAATTCGTCGCTCGTCAAGCTAACATCACAGCAGTTCGTCACTCGTCAATTCGTCGCTCGTCAAGCTAACTTCACAGCAATTCGTCACTCGTCAATTCGTCGCTCGTCAAGCTAACATCACAGCAGTTCGTCACTCGTCAATTCGTCGCTCGTCAAGCTAACATCACAGCAGTTCGTCACTCGTCAATTCGTCGCTCGTCAAGCTAATATCACAGCAGTTCGTCACTCGTCAATTCGTCGCTCGTCAAGCTAACATCACAGTAGTTCGTCACTCGTCAATTCCTCGCTCGTCAAGCTAACTTCACAGCAATTCGTCAATCGTCAATTCCTCGCTCGTCAAGCTAACTTCACAGCAGTTCGTCACTCGTCAATTCGTCTATCGTCAACTTAGGAATCCGCTGTGGTCGAGTGGTTAGCGTTGGGGATTTCGAAACCGGGTGTCCCGGGTTCGATCCCTTGTCGCGGCACTACGGTCATGGTGGAGTGCCCTTGGGCAAGGCCCATTTTCTAGCCTAGTATTGGTTTGTTTACCCAGGGATCATGAATAATTAAATTTAATTGCGCGCTAAATGACCTTAGCTATCATTCTATCGTCAACTTAACTGCACAAAGAAATTGAAGTTCGTTATTCGTCAACCTAACTTCACGGACCTTGTAATATATAGGTGAATAATTGAGTCCAGAACAAAAATAGCGTCTGTAGTACAGCTACCATTTTTAAATCCAAACTGAGTGTTGCTTAGTATGTCATTATTTTCTACCCAATTGGTTAAGCATTTATTTAATACACCAGTAGATATTTTTGAAAAGCAGCTAACTAACGTGTTAACGTCATTAGGGTCATGTTTCTTAGATATTGGTATAATGATACATTATATATATTATATCGATCCTGTTTTTAGTAAATCACGAGGCCGCGTGTGAGAACGATAATTGCGGAATTAAGATGATACACAATTAGCGGAAAGGATGTACGCCTATGTTTTATAATAATCAATTCAATTCAACTCGACTTTAAAAGCAATCGTCTTAAACATGCGTTTGGCCATTTACCAACAACTTTAAATCAAATAATGCAAAGACACACAGCAACATATATACATGTTCAATAAAACGTAGTAGTCAATACATATTAATATAGTACAATGTACATGTAATAACTAGCGTTTTTGCATTATTAAAGTATTCTTCTTCATTTTGTTCAGTACACAATTTCCTAATTTTAAAAGCTTCTTTAATAAAAGCTGCTAATTTAATTTGGACTTTTTCCTATCAATATTCATTATATTGATATTGATTTGTTTATAGAAATCCAATATGTATAGTAATTGTTTTTTTAATGGCAATAAACCTCGGACGCATATTTAGAACATTGTATTCAGATTAAAATTGTTTTTGTTTACACATATATATATGATCTATCACATCTCTCAATAGTATTGTATCTACCAGTTATTTGCAGACAAACGAAATATTGTAAATTGAATTCTAGAATTATTATTAATAATGTTATGTAGGTATGATTCGAATTCAACAATGTTTTTATATTTAACGTGAAATTCTAAGTTTGCGTGTGAAATTAGCCATGCCATCAATTCTTGTATTTTTAGTTATCATTAGTTATAATCAATCATAACGCTACACAACTGAATAGTTGTAAACTGAAGTAATTACCTATCTTTGAAGACAACAAAAAGATATTGTATTGCAAATTTTACAGTACATAAATGGATTGAACACAGTAGCAGAATAAAAATTGCACCTATTTTTTTTGTAATTAAATGGTATTCCATCATGAAATATTTGCCATAATAAACAGTACTGCAACCAACTGTCCCCTATGTATTAACACTCGCCGAACTATTCCTTGTTTGGTAAGTCTGAATACAACCATGGTCAAGTGTGAATATTTCATTATATATGTGTTTTAATAATCCATATGATGTCAATTAGTTAATTGCGTATGAAATATTTTAAAAGTTGGCTCATAGTTGTAGATTTATGTCGTGGAAGCAAGTTTTCAATTATTATTATTTTCAAATTTTATTTGAAAATATGAGAAATATAAGAAGAAAACACCCCTTGAAAACTTGTTTCTGGCAGCAATAGCGATACGTCGGATCGTATTGTACTACGAGGAGCCTGGGGAAATTGATATTTTGCGAAACCGAAAGTCATTTTCCATGCTCCGAGTAGACAATACAATGCCACGTATCATTACACTTAAATAAATATATTATCGTTTTATTATATACGTGACGACATCGGTGGTGTAGTGGCACAGCGGCCTCGGTCTGGGAGTTCGCAGGTTCGATACCTAGCCGGCTCTTACCTTAGACTTTAAAAATGGTAGTAATGGATTTCCCTCCTTGGCGGTCAGAGTTGTGGGTGTAGCATTATGACTGACTGGCTGTTGTGAGGATAAATGGACAGGTGGAAGAGACCTAATGGACCAGTGGTACTGGTAACTTACACAGGAAACGTCACGTGATATAACTGAACAATTATTAAAAGCGACGTAAAACACCACACAATCACTTTATTACACATATATTTATATATATATATATATATGCATTATAACTGTTAGCAAAGAATAAAGAAAATATTTACGAATTTAAATATTTCCAATAACAAAATAAATCAATTTAAATTGAAGAATTGCTTGTGAATGCCAGCTAACTACAGCATTTTGAATGATGAGAAAAAATATTTCAATGATGTCACAGCATATTTCCATGTCGTCTCATTACCATGTCGGTACCATATTTGACCAAGTCATATACGTAATTTTAATTTTTTGTGCTGTATTTGCGCCGGAAAATGTTCAGGTATATAATAAAACTATTTCTAACAAAATAATATTATGTGATGTTTGCAGCGAAGGTACTTCTCACCTACCAATGTGTTTGGTAAACCTGCATACACTCCTGATCTGAACCATCAGGGAAACTTCGTCAATTTATTGTGTGCTATTTTAGGTATAGTTTCAGATGTGTAGATCAAGATCAGACGCCGTAAATGTAGAGATATGGATTCATTTTAATTTGCCATTTTTAATGAATCATTTGACCAGTTTTTATATAGATCGTGAAATTCTCATCATAAAGACACTCTTTCTTACCCTCACGCTATTCATTTGACACACTTGAACGACATTACAAATATAGGTACGATATCGTTTTAATCCACGAGAAAATGCAGTCCCTGAATTTTGACTCAATGAACCGTCGCTGTCAGGTCAGTGAAAACAATGTCCGCTTGCAATGACTTAGGGACACTTATATTATTTTCCAGGAGCATGACTTAAAGAAACACTTTTAAATGATCATCAAATAACGACGACTTTGCCTCGACGTGAAATACTTACACTCGTTGTTCACTCGTTGCTTTCTAAATATACCATAAATTAAAGGCTATGCAACTTATTAATGCACGTAATCAACACTCGTTCCGTGAAAACCCACATACAAAAACAAGTTTAATTTGTTTAAGTCATGCTCTGAAGCTCTGAAACATACCGAAATACACCATAATCTGAAAGATCAATACTTTCTTTACTACGGGTACAGTCCAACTTGTGTTTAAAGACCGCCCATGGGAAGAGAACAATCTGGTCTTTGTTCACAGGTGGTCTTTAATTACAGTGTCATTTATGCAGAAAATTAGTAATTTGGAAACTAAAGATGTGTTACTTAAGACAGGGAATTGGTAAACAAAGGTGGTCTTAAATGAAGGTTTGCCTGTACTTGATTTCCGTACCATTTGGTAAAGAGTTTTGTACTTGTTAATGTACAAAATATCGCCCCATTCGCATTTAAAAAAAATGCCCATGATACAATGCACTGCTCAATAATAACAATAGACAGATGATGCAATTCATCAATGTCGTTGGAGATTCATACGGTTATAATGCAAATCACTTACATTATTGAAGTTGAAAAACGGTAAACATCTGCGATTTGTTAATGAGTTTTTTGTATAATAATTAACCAGTCAGAGAGCAGGCTGATGCCAAACACAATTGTTTCGATTTTAATGCAGAAACAGAATATACATTTTTTTTAAACATATACATGAAGTAACATTTTATGAAATCTACACAAATAAAGACTTTTCTTTGAACCTAAAAAGAACGTTTTAAAGTAATGTGGAGTTACTATTAAAAAGAGAAATCGACGTTATGTTATGCTTTAGTGTAATGATAATTGAACATTAGCGTATGTTGCAAGCCTAATCGTGGACTAGAAAATATTCGTTAACACAATAAAATAAATTGATTGATTGATTGGGGTTTAACGCCGTTTTTCAACAATTTCTCAGTCATATCACGGCGGCCAGTTCACCTACTCATGTGTTTCCTGGTTTTCTCACACCAGTACTCCACACAACAATCTTCCCAAGCAATTGGCTGCTTTTCCACATAGACTTAGCCCATTGGATGCAAGACGAATGACGCATGTCGCAATGACTTTTGTCAAACGTCGGAAAGAAAGTTGGCCGAGCCGGGATTTGAACTCACAACCCCTGGATCGACAGCCCACGTCGTTACCGACTGAGCTACCGGGACTCGACAACAACATAATAGGATGTTTACCCAGTATGCATGAGTTCGATTTTACCACACCAATTCAGGAAAAGTAATTTCCACATATTTCTCCTTTTCCCCGGTAAATCAGTCGGTAGCGACGCGGGCTGTCAATACAGCGGTTGTGAGTTCGAATCCAGGCTCGGCCAACATTCTTTCCGTCAATGTGATAAGCTTCATTCATCTTTCACCAATGGGCTAACAGTCTATTTGGAAAAGAAGCCAGTTGCTTGGAAAGAATGTTGTGTGGAATACTTGTGTTAGAAAGCCAGACAACACATGAATAGATTAACTGGCCGCCGTGATTTGACTGAACAATTGTTGAAAACGGCGTTAAAGCCCTATCAATCAATCCTTTTTATATAATCATTCTGTTATTTAGCATTTAGAATGCCCACTAATCCCCTAATATTATTTAGTCGAGTAGTCGTTCGGGGGAACACACCATTCGTGAATTACCAACTAACACTTCTCCCTAGCGCACAACTATTGACAACATTGTGACAAAACATAAGAAATTTATACCAGGACTCCAAATGTTGCGTCTGCAAGTACTTAATGCATTAAAATACTTTCAAGGAAAATATGTGTTTTAAAAATTATGAGATAAATATTAGAAACCAACCTGCAGCAGACGATTTTGAAAATATCTGAGAGAGAATTTGTCCTTTTCCCACAAAGTTTCAATTAGTAAATATATATATACATATATAATTTATATAAATGATTTACAAACCTTTAAATGGATATCCTAGAGTGAGGAAATGTAAGGAATATAACTGAAGGTCGTAATTAATGATGGATTAGCACATTTTGGGGAAACAACCCATTGTACCTAATTTCTCTTTGTCCAACAATGTTTTATGAAATTTACAGCAGTTTAAAAACATTTCGAAATCATTACTGAAAGTACTAATTTAGGATAGCTATGGATTTGGGGGAAAAAATATTATCATTCAATGGTGTGTTGGTATTTTTACCGTTGATTTGTTCCTTTATTATCATTTTAAAAGTTAAAAAATAACTTGAAAATTACTCTTTGATTTGTCCCCGTTTTTTCCCCTACTGAAATATTACTGGCAATAACAGCAATTTAAATTAACCCTTTCCCCAAATACAACAAGTCTGCAGCGGATGAGTTTGAAAATATATGGACGAAATTATGGAAGATCGTTCATTAAATAATTGGTTTATGCAAATAATGTATATGTCCGACATTGTCGAAATGCGTATAGGCAGTGGTACGAAACATCTGGAACGTAGAACTATCTACGTTCCTGTAACATCACTCATCATATAATTATAAAATAAAATATGACAACATTATAGATATAAACAATGATGCTGTTTACACATTGAATTATATAACTTTACATGAATAATATATAATTTGCTTTCTCTACACAATGTCGATTTGCTCTATCTTATTAATTCGGAATTTTATTAATTTCATTCCTCGAATTGACCTAATTCGTGTATATCGAGGGCTTGGCGTGAAACGGTTGTAACTCAAATTGGTATTTTTGTAAAAAGGTTAATCACCTTGCCATAAAGTCTTTATAAGCGTTAAATCATGTTTCCTGGTAAACAATGGAAATTTAGGTGCCATTGCTCGTTCTGAGCAATGGCACCTAAATTTGCATTGTTTACAAAGGGGTCAAAATTACCCTTAAACCGCGGTTTTCAAAATAGGGTTTTAGTAACAACCGTTTCACGCCAAGCCCTCGATATGCCTCTGATCCGCGAATCGTTGTTGTGACGCATAGGAATATACATAATAATGTTTACTGCAGAAATATTTGTATTGCTTAAAATGAAATTCAATTTAAAAGACGCAAATACATTTTCAGTTTGAAAATAAAGTGTAGATACTATATTCTTCATTCAACTGATTGTAAATGAAAACACTATTAGGTAGATTTAACTTTGAATTCATAGTACAATATTGATTAGAGTATGTATAAAAAAGTTGCTGTAGAATTAAATGTTATAGGGCATATTCCATTTGGGTCAGCCGGTAATCGCATAGGAAGGAGATTATTACATAATAATCACCTTCCAAAAACCAGCCATCTATTTATTTTTTTAAGATACTCATCTCATTTCAATGTCTTCTATATACAAAAGTGTTGTAATGTTCATAAATCCCAAATATGTATCTACTTTTGAATTTTAAAAATACTTCTGTTTTACTCGTTCAAATTTAATACGTTTTTGTCAAAGTACGCTAAAGCCCGTATTTCTGGTGAATGGATGTATTTTGGAAAGTGCAGTATTTGTCCACTATATTAACCATTTTCCACAAACAGACGCTTTCAACTTTTTAAAACATTGTGGAAAATGACGAAAATGGTCACAATGAGACACTTCTCCACATTTGGCACAATGTTTTCAGCACAATTAAATAATTATACTTCCCTTTTAAGACACTTTGGATATCTTTTTTTATATGTTTTAACCCTTTCCCTCATATACACGCTTTCTGACGCCTATGCAGCAATCGGCATTTCGAAAACATAGTGACAAAAGAAGAAATTGCACAAAACGTGCAATTTCTCCTTTTACCACAATGTGTTTCACTTTTCGTCATAGGTTATCCATTCAATTATGGAGATTTTCTATGTTTTGACAAAATACATGTACGTTCAAAGTCGTCTGCTGCAGAATTGACGTATGAGGGAAAGGGTCAAAGTCATACGAAATACCATAACTCTTATTACATGAAATGTGGACTCGCTCGATTTAAAACATAGAACGTTCTACTTCAGGAATTTCTGAGTTTAAAGATTTAAATATCAATCCTAAAACCACTTGTAAAATAAAATAGCATTACCTATTTCCGAGCTAAAGCTTGTATACGTCCTAGAACCGCTCCATTAGTAATGATCTGCTGTTATGATAAGTTTACCCATCAGATCAAAAACTCCGGAAACACAATTCATCGAAATGATGGTTTCAAAGACATTGGTTAACCTAATATTTTTCAATCCGAAAAATGTGACCGTTTTGGATGAATTCCTCGATTAATGACCAGCGATTATAACAATCCCCTTATATATATTTTGTCATCCAATAAACTCATATCGGATTTCTGTAGACCTGGTAACTATGACGTTTGTGACAGTGACGAAGGTATTCTTTGTCTGTTTTGGGGTTTATTTCGCTTTCAACAGCTCATATATATATAAGGTCACATAGCGGCGGATAGACGATATTGGTCCCTACCTTTTCAAAAAACATTGAAAGTAGAATGTGTTCATTATGAGCAATTTCTCCTTTCGTCACAATGTTCTAACAAATTCAATAGTTGTACTCTCATTTCTAGAGATTTGCCACTTTTTTTACTCAATATCTCCAAAGTCGTCTTCTGTTGTAAGTGGGAAAGGGTTCAGCCTGCCATGGTCAAGACCGATGAATTACCGCAAAACGGTTGTAACTACATCTAGTAACATGAATGAATTTCCGACATTTTTTCACGAAGACACAGATTAACTTCACTTAATCAACCCTTTCAAAATTGAAGACGTATTTCGGTGCATCGGCAAAAAACAATATGGCAAAAGGAATAAATGCTTATAATATTAGTGCACATTTTTCTTAAGCAACAAAGTTTCAACTCTAGTCAATAATTCTACTTAACTTTTGAGAGAGTTTCGACATTTTTGCCTAGATATTTCAAATTGTTATATGTGAATAAACTATACCTCATCAATGACAGACTTCTTACATATCATCATCTGTGGTATTTACTAGATATTTATAAGGTATATATTTTTGTTTTCGGGTGCCACTCAAAATCCCCTAGCTCATAATCCCCTAGGTCCAAAAATGGATAGGTAGTCAAAATCCCCTAGGTGTAAAATACAGGGTACTCAAAATCCCCTAGATGATATTTTCAAGGTACTCAAAATCCCCTAGAATTGAAAAAATTGCTTCCTATTTATGTTTCAACACTAAGTAACTATTATAGGTAGAACATAAAATACAGGCAGATGTTACTAATGTATCAGAGTGTTGAATGATGATGGTTTGGGGTTATTTACTCTCGCCTTTCGGCATAAAGCCATTTGTTGAAAAAGTTAAAACAGCTCTTTTATGGACACCTACATAAAGATAAGTAACAATTATGTCTATATTATACCTTTAAATCAACAAAATTATTGTAACGGTTTGAAAAATTGTAAATAAAGTTTAGATTTACAAACTGCAGATAAAGTAAACTTTAATGTAGATCTTCAATTATTGAAAGCGGTAAACAAAGGACAACTGAAGGAAGTACTTAATTATATCATAGTAATTATGATTAGCACAATCAATAACTGTGACAAACAGATGAATTAATAAAATTAAAGTTATTATTATTATTTAAAGAAATTATCACTTAAAGCCAATTATCACCTTAAATTGTTTATGACCTGTGACTTAAGACCAATCGGTGGGGTTTTGGTCTTCCCTACATTTTCAATCAGAACAGTTTTGTATACACTTTGTTTTATTAGGGTATTTTGGTCTAGACCAAAAACGTACAGAGGGGAAATAATTTATGTTTTATTAGGGTATCGTAGACCCTTATCAGAGCCCTCTGTTCTGGGACAAGACTGCATACAAAAGCAATAGACCCAGATCAGAGGGCTCATTTACCACATATATATTCAATGCAATCAGTATAGACTCGGATCAGAAGGCTCATCTATCACATGTATATCATTATTAGCCATTGGATTTGTGAAACAGACTTCTATGCAAACTGTATAGACCAAAAACGTGCAGAAGGGAAATAATTTATGTTTTATTAGGGTATTGCAGATCCTGATCAGAGCCCTCTGTTCTGGGTCTAGACTGAATACACAAGCAGTAAAGACTCAGATCAGAAGGCTCATTTACCACATATATATTCTACGCAACCAGTATAGACTCGGATCAGAGGGCTCATCTATCACATGTATATAAGTATTAACCATTGTATTTGTGAAACAGACTTCTATGCAAACAGTATAGACCAAAAACATACAGAAGGGAAATAATTTATGTTTTATTAGGGTATTGCAGACCCTGATCAGAGCCCTCTGCTCTGGGTCTAGACTGCATACACAAGCAGTATAGACTCAGATCAGAGCGGTCATTTACCACATTTACAAAAGCTCTTACTGGAGTCTAATCTTTTTTGCATTCTGTTGGCAAAGGCAGGAAAAAGATTTTATATTAAGTAATACCGGTAGGTTCAGTTACTGAAAGTTGGAATTATCAAAGGATAATCTATTTATCTGTCTATCTATCATTTAGCAATGATAGCTGTTTATATTCTACATTTATAAAAACATATATATAGAAACATCTACAATCATTCTTCTAGGGGATTTTGACTACCTTGAACTTTCTGTCTAGGGGATTTTGAGTATCCTGAAAATATCATCTAGGGGATTTTGAGTACACTGTATTTTACACCTAGGGGATTTTGACTACCTAGCCATTTTTGAACCTAGGGGATTTTGAGGTACACTCATTTTTTTCTACTATTTGAAATAAATAAACAATACCTCATCAAACCTAGACTATCTACACATCTGCATCTGTGGAATTTCATAAGGTATAATATAGTTTTCAACTATTTTAAATGATAACAATTCGATTCTTTATATATTTCATGTTTACTGTTATTAATTATATGGGGTTATTTTTGTATTGTATATATTACTATGATTTGTTGTTTGATTAACAACTATGTGGTTTGTGTCCATTAAATATCGTCATCGTCATTAATTTTCACTTCGCACCCCTATCTACACAAAACAGAACAGAACAGAACAGAACCTTTATTCAAGAATATTGACTTGAACACATATGGTTGGTTCATCGTCAAAATACAACATATTTAAACATACTTGAGTATGGATATACAAATTAAAGGTAGATAAATATACAGTTTTTAACACTCTCTTTTCATGAAAATATAAATGGACACATATATTTAGATAAATAACACAAAATAGGATAATACATATTTACATAGATTTTGAATGATGAAAATTCGATTTTGTATATATTTCATGTTTACTGTTATTAATTGTATGGGGTTATTTTTGTATTGTATATATTTCATGTTTACTGTTATTAATTATATGGGGTTATTTTTGTATTGTATATATTTCATGTTTACTGTTATTAATTGTATGGGGTTATTTTTGTATTGTATATATTTCATGTTTACTGTTATTAATTGTATGGGGTTATTTTTGTATTGTATATATTTCATGTTTACTGTTATTAATTATATGGGGTTATTTTTGTATTGTATATATTTCATGTTTACTGTTATTAATTTTATGGGGTTATTTTTGTATTGTATATATTTCATGTTTACTGTTATTAATTGTATGGGGTTATTTTTGTATTGTATATATTACTATGATTTGTTGTTTGACTAGCAACTATGTGGTTTATGTCCATTAAATATCGTCATTGTCATTAATTTTCACTTCGCACCCCTATCTACACATCGGCATCTATATTCCACACTCTGCTGTTGCGTGGTATTTAGCAGATATTAATGAATGAGGTTTATTTCCACTTTCCCAACCGCTAATTGTCGCACATACCAATTATCGCTGAGCAACTACTTACTACATGTGATGTCTATATTGTTCAATTAAACAATGTACACAATCATACACGGCAACACAATTACCCTAGAGATGACATTGCTATCATTACTGATCCTGTGTGGTGTCCGAAATCAGGCCCGATGGTCATCACAACATTTCCCCTCCATCCTTCAATGGTCAATAAACTATAATTTATATATATTTTACCTTACTTTCTAAAAACGAACAAGTCATCGTCCCTGCTGTCGCTCATTTGCCTTTTAATTGAATTGAAGTTCGAATATAGCTTTAGCTAACTTGTTGAAAATCTAGCTAAATAAAATTCAAAACTGCTCTACAGTATGGACATAAAGTGGCTTGTGCCCATGCAAATGCCCACATCCAGATATCACATAGGACTTAACGTAACACTTGGGAACTGAGGAACATATATGAAGACAACAATGAAGTAAATCATAAGCTTTTATTGAGTGTTGTATCTATACTGAGCAAGTTTCGGAGAAAGAAATACTATTTGATAATGATTTGACCTGTCATTCAATCATGTGTAATCCACCCATCCTTCTTTCAGTCACACATTCATATATGTGTTCACTCATGCATTTACTCCAGCACTCATTCAATCACTAAATCACAACTCACTCACACGTCCAACTACCAAGCATCCTAACCATACACCCACTCACATGTTCTTTCGCGTCAAGATGTATAGTTTGTAATTACTGTATGCGTTGCAATTTCCATATTGAAACGACCCCTTCATTGTGAAGGGATCGTTAGATAGGTTATGTTGTGTAGCCTATGCCGATTAGGCAGATTTTGGTCCAGATGAGCAAATTCCCACTTCCCTGTTGTGTCTTAATAGCACCTCTATTTCTCCGAGTACATCTGGTAGAGTATAATAATTGCATTTCAGGTAGTGGGTTAGCGGAAACTGTCTCTAAGGATGTGAATATCGTGCCCTGGTTCGATGAGGGTCAGGCAATCGTAAGTTTATGCGCTTGTGACCCATGTCGTAGCAGGGCTGGAAATCCTTATTTCGCTTATACATACCGTTCTAGTCCGACGTTTTCTTGTTTCTTGTTTAGTTTGTACTGCGAGTTCTGTTTATATATGGTACATTACATTCTGTCAATATTCATCGGGTACGTTTTCAAAGTCGTCTGAAGCAGATTTGTTGTATGTAGGAAAGGGTATTTATGAAATCGACGTCTTTAATATCAAGGTATCCAGTCGTATTATATGTACACAATGTTTAAATAATTTAATAACAAATATTCTCAACACTTATTTAAAACTACAACATCGTGCATATTCTTTGTATTTTAAAACATTTTGTATTAAATAGTATTGTACATCTTTGCTTAAATATCACGGTCATCTTTAATGTGTCGAGTAAAATCTGTTTTACGTTGCTAATCATGAAACAATTAATGTACTGTCTTGGTGGTTTCTGAACCTAATGCGAATTGTTTGTGAGAAGACCGTAGCTGCCAAAAAGAAATATAATAGAGTTGGAGACTTAATACACGTTTCTGTGGTAATGAATTATAACAATGATGATTAAAACAAGTTACATTCGATCGTTGACATCTGTTTCAAGAAATATTCTGTTAAGCTATGAATAGATAGTGTTTGACATACGTCCATGTGTCATTATTGTTAATTTTGCTTTATAAACAAGACCCCGGCCATGTCATACCGAAGTCTTTTAAAGGGTAGTAATTGCTGTCCTTCTTGGCTCTCGGGGTGGCGGGGGTTGTAATATGTCTGACTAACTGGTGTGAGGATAAATGAACCAGTAGTACTGAAAACTTACCCTTAACGCCATGACGGTATAACTGAAACATTGTTGAAAGCTGTGTAAACACCAAATGAGCCGTCTTGCGAGAAAACCCAGTGTGTTATCTGCGTAAACACCAAATGAGCCGTCTTGCGAGAAAACCAACAGTGTGGTATCTGCGTAAACACCAAATGAGCCGTCTTGCGAGAAAACCAACAGTGTGGTATCTGCTTAAAGTGTCAACCCGTATCAGCATAAGCATGCCGCGCAGGCTAATCCGGCCATACACTTTTCGCCTCATATGAATTTTCTGTTTCTGGAATCACTACTCGATACATCTTTTCCCCTAAGACGGAATGTGTGGGCCGGATCAGTCTGCACGGACAGCGCAGGCTGATCTGGTCGATACGCTACGCAGATGCCATAATTTTGGTTTTCTCGCGGGACGGCTCAAATAATCAATCAATAAACAAGCTCACCACCGACAAGTACCAACGCTATTGGAACATCACAGCTGTCTTTTGTTGTGATAAGTCATGTTGTTGTTTGTAACTGTCACGTTATCATGTCTAACTTATATGTTATTATGTCCAACTTATATGTCATTATGTGTCACTTATATGTCATTATGTGTCACTTATATGTCATTATGTGTAACTTATATGTCATTGTGTCTAATTTATATATATATATATTTATGTTACTATGTCTAACTTATATATATATCTTACTATGTCTAACTTATATGTTATTTTGTGTAACCGAGTTTTAGTATGTCTTTAGTACATGCTATTATGTCTAACTTATATGTTATTATGTCTGACTTACATGTTTTTATGTCTAACTTATATATCTTACTATGGCTTACTTCAACGTCATTAAGTGTATCCGAATTTTAAAATGTCTTACTTACATGGTTTTGTGTCTAGCTTACATGATATGATGTATTCCATCTCGGGCAAAAGTAGAATTCAAATTGTGTTTGAATGGACCAATTACTCATCATGTAAACTATTCATCCATTTTCATCACTTGGTGTCAGTTACAAACATTGAACCTTGTCCACACACAAAAGGTCTGCGACAGACGACTTTGAAACATGCTTGAAAAGGAACTGTAGTAAGAGTGTAAAATCTTTAAAAAATCAAAGCACTGAAAGTACTAGTGGGACGGTTGTGTTGGTATTCGTAAATAAAGGTCAGACAGGCGGTTGCATGTGTATATACACAAGATGTCACTGGAACAAATCAAATGAAAACTTCTGGAGTCACATATAATATCAAATCGTTGCGAAAGTTGGTGTTTGTGTGCATCACCTGAGATTAAAAACAAGGTCAACAAATCAGTTCCAAGAAAAACTTTATTGATATTTTACATATTTGGGTGTTACATTGTCCTAAAATGGGAAGTTCTACAAGTCACAGAAAAGGTTATCTGAACAAGCTATGAAAGCTATTTTTTGCGTTGTATTCTTCATTTGGGCAAATCCCTTTAAAGGACGGCGAAAAATTGATATTGTTCGATTCATTTATTTTACCAATTTTGATGTATGGGGTTAATGTATGAGGTCTTCATAAAGCTGACGACGTAGAAAAAGTACATTTAAAGTTTTTAAAACAAATTCTTGGTGTGCGGAAACAAACACCATCAGCAGCAGTATACGGAGAAGTTGGAAGATATCCTTTACTTGTATTACGTAAGATAGCAATTATTAAAAAAAAACATCAAAACATGTCCTATTACGCTTGTATATAATGTTTTTAACATGAAAGATGCACTGGGCAATATTGTAAATACTTTTCATAAAGATATTAACCATTTACTGGATAGTCTCGGTTTATCATATATGCACATGAAATATGCAAAATTACAATGTTATAGATCTTTACAAAGCTACTTTGAACCCGAAAAATATCTTGCTTATGTTAATAACAATAATTACAGAATTACAAAGACAAGACTAAGATGTTTATCCCACCATTCATGAATTGAGGAAGGACGATATGATAACATCCCAAGGGAAAATAGAATATGTAAAATGTGCAACTTGAATGTTATCGAAACTGAATATCATTTTATACTTATATGTCCTTTGTATCGTCAACTAAGAATCAATTTACTTCCAAAATATTATCATATTTGGCCATCACTATATAAATTTAAACAACTAGTGAAGAATGATAAACTAAGTATATTACGAAAACTTAGTAAATACACATACATGGCCAATACTAAACGCGAATCTAAAACAGTACCATAGACGGATAGAAATCCGAAAAATGTGCTATTTTAAATCCACAAAATAAACCAATCTAAGTTTAGTCAACTTGTACGCATTAATATTAATTACACTCATCTATTGAAACTATACTATATGTGTTGCTATACAATTGTTTAGTATGTATATGTTGCAACAACATGTAAAATGTTATGCAAATAAAGAACTTAAACTTGAACTTGATATTATAGAAGTAACATTGTATAGCAAAATATCAAGTAAATTAGTCTTAGTAATTGTGTATCTTACGGATGCATTTTAGTCACCCTGATCATATATATGTCTCAGGTGAACCATGATTTTTCAAATTATACCGATCAATTGAAAAACATTGACACTATAGGGGTCAGAGCTTGTTTTCCTTACATGTTTATAGTAAAAGCTTCTTGACCTAAAGTATACGTCCGATTTAGAAATAATTTGACACACATGTCTCTTGGTGACACCCTGTAAAGATCAGGGCTTACACTGTCATTAGATATTTGAGTCATTCGCTAAAAGTGGCTCAGAAAAAAAAATCAAATTTCACTCCAATTTCGCTGCAAAAAAACTCCGTGCTTAAGTTATCAGAAAAAGATTCATTGTTTAGGATAGGACATTAACCCTTTTCCTCATATAGACACTTTCTGACGCCTCTGCAGCAGACGGCCTTTTTAAAACATAGTGACAAAAGAAGAAATTGCACAAAACGTGCAATTTCTCCTTTTGCCACAATGTTTTCCACTTTTAATCATAGGTGATCCATTCAATTACGGAGATTTTCTAATTTTTGACAAAATATGTTCAAAGTCGTCTGCTGCAGAATTGTCGTATGAGGGAAAGGGTTAATATTAAAAGCTTCTCGACCGTAAGTATACGTCCGATTTAGAAATAATTTGACACACATGTCTCTTGGTGACACCCTGCAAAGATCAGGGCTTACACTGCCATTAGATATTTGAGTCATTCGCTAAAAGTGGCTCAGAACAAAATCAAATTTCACTCCAAAATTTCACTCCAAAAAAAACTCCGTGCTTAAGTTATCAGAAAAAGATTCATTGTTTAGGATAGGACATTAACCCTTTCCCTCATATAGACACTTTCTGACGCCTCTGCAGCAGACGGCCTTTTTAAAACATAGTGACAAAAGGAGAAATTGCACAAAACGTGTAATTTCTCCTTTTGCCACAATGTTTTCCACTTTTAATCATAGGTTATGCATTCAATTACGGAGATTTTCCAATTTTTGACAAAATATGTTCAAAGTCGTCTGCTGCAGAATTGTCGTATGAGGGAAAGGGTTAATATATCTGTTAGTAAGAAGGTGTAATTAACACCTCCAGGTTGAGTGTATCGCCTTAAAGATTATCAAAAGTAGAAAAATGTAAATATGAGCAATTATACTGCTTTGAAAGTTGTCAAAGGCTTGATTTCCTTATAATACGCTGTGAATGAGAAAATTGGGTAAAATATTTTATAGGCGTAGAAACACAATTTTGGAACTCAATCTTTATTCTTTCTTGGTAAAAAAAAATGTAATTGTAACATACGCGTGAAAGATATATACAAACAATAAATCATGCAAAAACCTGTTTTTAATAGATTTTTCATTTGTATAAAGCTAAAATTACTGATCAACAATAAACAAAGCATAGCTATGTTAAGTTACCCCTATTTTAACATTGAATTAATCAATAAGACTTAAAAAGAATAAAGACAACATGTTGCCATGGTAACTATTAATTAGAATACAAAAATAATAAGAATAACATGTTAACAACTGAACAGAACAAATATACCTTTCATCAATGATATATACAATGTTTACCCTTTCATCAATGATATATACGATGTTTACCCTTTCATCAATGATATATACAATGTTTACCCTTTCCCACTTACAACGGCTCTGTAACAGACGCTTTGAAACAGATTTGACAACAAATCATGGAAACTCAATAGAAAAGAAAAGCACTTATTGAACAAAGTTGAAAAAATTGTGGCAAAAGGAGAAATTGCTCCTTAAGAGGAATTTCTTCCGTTTGTGACAATTGTTTCAAAAGTCATCTGATGCCGAGGCGTTTATATGTGGGAAAGGGTTAATAATCTTAAATTGGACTAAGTAACTGCTGGTCAAATTTCTTTCCTACCCTTCCCCACATATAACACATTTCCAGAAAATGAATTTGTAAACATCTAGACAAAGATTATGATAACTATCTTTAAATGAAAATATAAATATTGAAAAGAGTTGAATACATTGTGGCAAAAGGAGAAATTATGAGCAACTTCAACTTTTTCCACAATGGTTTCAATAGTTGTCTGCTGTGGAGGCCTCAAATAGCGCCTATATGTGGAAAGGATTAACAAACTTAATAAGTCACTGAACAAATTTGAATGAAATCATATTATATAACAGTGATCGTTTTCTCTTTTGATTGACAGTGTTAAGTTTTCTACTCTCAGGAGCTATTTCAGAAACCTGTTTAGGAGCTGTTGGTTATGGGGAGCAGATTTGTTGTAAAACAATACATCAGTTGTATAAATTAAGAAACAACAGTATGTAATTTTTTGAAAAAAATACCTGCTACATTCAGCTATACCACATATTGAATACATAAAGGCAAATACTGTGTAATATAATTGATTACCAGATCTGTATAGTCTGTATCAGGATGTAGGTACAAGTCATGTTTGATCTTTATCATTCCACTGTCTTCAATGGCATTCGTGTTTATTCAGAGCAGTTATCATTTATAACTACAAGGTATCAAAAAAACTAAAACTTGTTCTATGTTCATTGATTGATAAGTGTATGAACATTAACTTGCATTTCATCATGGCCGGTTCTAACTGCTTCTGTAGTTCTGAAAAATATATATGCTTACATGAAATATCAGTATCAAGTGAAAAATAACATAGTTACACAATATTGTTCCTGTTAGATTGTAAGTTTATCAATTGTTCAAGATAAATGTTACTGAATAGTTCTGAGATGTCATCAGTCGCATTGTAACTGTTCATATCAAAGACAGAGACAAGCAACATGAAAACTTAATAAATGGTGAACTTTTTGAATCCTATATGACCTTTTGAAATTACAAACTTGTATCTAAAACATGAAAGAAATATAAATCTTCATAGATCAAGAATTGGTTGAAATGGTTTTAATCCTAGACAATCAATGGGCATATTTGCTTTAAATGACAAGAATTTCAATGAAGCATTGAATTTTGGGTTTCATAAAATATGATCACAAACAATTAGTACATTCATACATTCCAGACTGTTCTATTTATTGATGTTTTATCTGTGGCATTCAAAAGCTGCTTGTGAAACAACTCAAACTTACCAGTCATGACTCTCCACATTGCTTACTGGACCACTAAATTGTTCTGATTTTTACCACAGCAATTATCAAAGTGGATACATGCATCTGACTCCCCAAGACCGTTATACTGACATTTGTGATGCACCATGCTGACGACACTATTGCTCCTTTTTCCTTTCGATTCAGCCTCAGGAACAAGGTAAATTGTGCTTATACTGGAATCTGGTCTAAATTTTGTTGACAAACTCAAAACCCCATGGTTAAAATAAAATTCAACTGTTTTAAAGTGACTAACATTATTGGTAAAGGAAGGCATTCATATTTGTGACAAACATCTTTTCCGTTCATACACATGCAAGCGCTTGCCTGACCTTAATTTACGAATACCAAAACAACCATTCTACTAGTACTTCTAGTCCTTTGAACCACCAGTAATTTCAGTGCTTTAATCAAATCATCTGATTGGAGTGCAAATTACCCCATTTAGAACTGAGCTGCCTGTGTTTTAAGGAACGAAGTAATTTCGAAAACAAATAATTGTGTTGTTTGTTGACTTTCGAAGGGATGTCTGTCGTCAACCGTCTCAACAAGGTTTATATTCAGGACATATGAGCCGCCCCGCGAGAAAACCAATCATTGTGGACCCTGCGTAAAGTATCGACCCGGATCAGCCTAAGCTTGCCGCGTAGGCTAACCCGGACAAACACTTTTCGCCTGCTGCGGATTTTCTGTTTCAGGAATCATTACTCTATACCTCTATCTCCCAAAGACGGAATGTGTCGGCCCGGATTAGGCAGCGCGGACTGCGCAGGCTAATCTGGTCGATATATTACACAGAGGCCATAATGTTGTGTTTCTCGTGAGGAGGTTCCTATTCTCATGTGTCCAATCATGTGAATAGAACAAATTGGCTTTGTAAACAGTACAATACCAGATCAGCGTGTGAGCATTCTGCCCAAGATCACCAATGTTCACATATAACATACATCCAGGGTTCTATCAACTTATGCAGCGATCTTATTTGTACAGGCTAATCTGAACCTACACCATTCAAAAACGTCAACTTGTACCTTTTCATGGGCAGTCTCAAACAATATTTCTCGCAATAATTAAGTATTGTCCATAATCATCACATTTAAATGAGATGACATTCATCCCTATCATTAAGTATCACTATTGTATTGTTTGTTTGTTCGATTGGGCTGTTATGCCGTTTTCAATATTATTTCAATTATATCACGGCCACAGTTCACTTATTCATGATCCCTGAGTAAACAAACCAGTACTAGGCTAGGAAATATATCTTGCCCAAGGGCACTCCACCATGACTGCCGCGACTGGGGATTGAACCCAGGATGCCCGGTTCCAAATCCCAGACGCTATTAAATCTGCACATGCCTGCTAAGAGAAGTATAACATGAATATTCACATCCACAAACATTATGTTCATATTGTTACTCTCCCATATTGTCTTGTGTATGATTAAATATTTATTTTTATTTACAAATAACTGACACATCCATGATTGACAAACATCGCTTTAATATGATGCCTCTCTCCTGTATGTAAGTACGTAAGTACATATTGTATTATAGTGACATGTGTATGTACATCAACAAAACAATGGTACAAAAAGTAATAAATAACACCCGGTCCCATTTTTAAAAGAAAAATAATTAAAAAAACAACAACATTATATGGAAAACGTGTTGTTTCGGTATCGTTTTACTTCATAACGACACTATTAGATAGGTCGATATTGGTAGTACCATTCGAAAACCTCTATTCTAGAAACTTTATCTCTAAAAGAAAATAAGGTAGATATTAAAAGTCAATATAAGTACGTATAATTATGTATGAGATCTCGTCAGAAAAAAATGAAAACGTTAACTGAAACATTTTCCCACTGTGTCTAAAGAATAAATGTACAATATGAGTGTTATTGTTTGACAGCTAGGCTATGTATGCTCTTTTGTTTTGAAAAAAGAGCGGAAGTTCTGCTGTCCACCAAATCACATAAACATAAAGTTATCGTGATGTTAAGTTATGATATATGTCTAAAAGTCCTTTATAGAAACGAAATGTAAAGAACATGTAGTCATATGTATAAATCAAACACAGTTAAAAAAAAAATGATAAGCGAATGATTGTGTATGTGAGTGAGTCAGTCAGTGCATGCGTGAGTGAATGGATGTATGAAAGCGAGAAAGTTGTGTCTATACGATCCTTATGATAAATACATAAACATACACATATACATTATAAACATTATAAAACATTATCGACAATTTGAAGACTTCTCATTAAATGCGTTGAAAAGATGACCGCCATAACCGAGTAAAACGTCGCCTGTAAAACATATACGATTGTCGATTTGTTCGCCAATGAATCGGCCTGTCTCAATATCAAAGGCAAAATCCCGCATCTTAGCTGAGCTAAAAGAGAGCGCTCGTTTTTGCGTAAGTTCAGTTTGATGTAATATTCTGTTGTAAAACTATCTTTAAACAGCTTATAAGTTCGTCTGAACACGTTTTGACTATTCCGACCCATAGTACTGTTCATTTTTTAACTCTGCTGGGTTCATGTTAATTACAAGTTTGTTGTTATAATAATCCATTAAGCCGATTCTACACAAGATGCTTTTCAACTCACTATACCAATTTCTTTCACAAACATTGTCATCTACATTAAATACAGTTTTGATTAGCCTATTTTCTTCGCTCATGATAAGTCAGAATCGTATTGTAGACAGCCATTGTATGTTTTGTTCTGTCTCTAATTAAAGATTTTTGTATTTATAATTAACTGGCATATCCATGATTGACAAACCTCGCTTTTATAAACTGTCTCTCCAATATGTATTGTGCTGTCTCTGATTAAAGAATGTTTTGTTTACAAGCAATCATGGATATGTCCACAAACATCACATTAATATTGTTTCTTTCCCGTACGTACTCAGTCTCTTATATTTGATTAAAGAACTTTTCCATTTGCATTCATATTCACAAACATATTGATGATTGATAAGGTTTCTCTCCTGTGTGTATTCTATTGTGTTTGATTCACCATAGTTATATTTTCATCCTTAGTTCATTTTTAATAAGATGCCTTTCCCGTATGTATTCCCCTGTCCCCTGATTTATTTACAAGCGGGGGTTAATTTAACCAAGCAACTAATTCGCTCGTAGGAAAAGCGCTGAGGGCGATGGGATCACTAATAAGTGTTACCAAAGAATACAATCTACCAGTCAATATTTTACTCAGTTTATTTGATAGTTATGTTAACTCAATATTGAGCTACAACTGTGAGGTGTGGGGCCTAAACCAAGCAGAAAATGTCGAAATAGTCCATAGAAAATTCTGCAAAGGTATGCTTAATGTCAAAATGACAACAAACTCTCTATCACTGTTTATCAGAACTGGCAGAGGCGTAGCTAGGGTATACAGAGTGTGTACGCAATTTGGTTAGGGGGAAAATTCGTCCCCTCTATATCGTCTGTGGTGGTGTGGGAGCATTTCAGTAGCACAATATGACTCATCTTGATGGTGAAATAAATTTATTTTCTAGGAAATTTTGAGATAGTAAAATGTGTTGCATTTGTCATTTTTCGTTAAATCTATCAAGTCAGATCAGTTGTTTTATACTTACACCTACCCCATGTCAAGTTGTTATTGCAGATTTGAACTTTTTTAAATTTGAGTACGGGAGACAATGTGTACGCAGCTGCGTATTTTTCGTATAGTCAGCTACGCAGCTGACTGGGTCGTTTCCCATTGATAATAGAACGAGAAATACGCATAGTCAAATACTGGTTAAAACTGTTTCACAATAAAACAAAAAACTGTATTCTATCAACAATAGTGATATTACAAAATCAAGAAATACAGAATGATTCACAAGTTAAAAACCGGTGTAACAGAGTTAAAAGTTTATCAGAAAGTTCAGGATTTAATGAAATATGGCTATACCCCGAATCAGTTCATATAAACAGTTTTATACCATCCTTCAAGATTAAAATGAAAGACCTACATATAATTAATTGGGCTACTAGTATAAACATGTGCTCGTCATTGAATACGTTTCGATATATGAAAACTAATTACGAAAGATCAAGCTATATTGATATTCTAGACAATAAACAACAACGAAACCTCATCAGTAATATAAGACTATAATCCCGTGATTTAAAAATAGAAACCGGAATATATAATAACACTAACAGAAATGAAAGATATTGTGAATTATGCCAACTACATGATATAGAAGATGAATATAATTTTACCCTAATTTGCCCGCACATTAATGAAATCCGATAAAAGAAATTACTGAACTCCAGTAAAAAAAAAAAAGACATTACTAAACCTTACATATTTTTTATAAAAACACATTCCAGAAGCGAATGGACTATTATCTAGCCAGTACAAACTGAACGCAACTGTCAAGAAATGTCGTGTCAGGCGTAATGTGGTGTATGTGTTTGGATTAGCACGCACGTTGATAAACCACTTCTACATATAAGCCTGTATTTTGTTAAACTAATTGACGTTACTGAGCTTTACGACAAGTTGCTTCAGAATAAAGTGCAATACATAAATACATGTAAAATCAATTCTCTTCTGTTTCTACTCTGTATCAACACATTGCGTTAAAATGAAGTTGATAAGAAAAGCTCAAAGCTCAAAAATCAACAATCTATGTTTATTAAGAGATTCAAGTACATGTACTGTATATACAAAATTCAAAGATATATATACAATGTACATAGACATGTATTGTAATTTAACAATATTTCTCTCTTACTAAAAAATGTAAGATAATCATATGTACGATATGGCCGCACCTTAAACGTATATCCGATGTCCGCCATTTTCTATTACGAAACTTGACCTTATCGTCAACAAACACAATCTTCCACTATTTTTCGAATAATCTGCTGAAATGGAATGAATTTTAGCAAGTTGGGTCATAAAATAATCGCAATTCGTCAATAAACGTATACATGTACATAATCGAAAAAAAAAAAACCATAAAACATTTTTACAGGTAAATATTGCGGTGGAATCACGGTGATTTCAAAATAGATAAGAAGCTCGAATCGACGAAATGTCAATCGCGGTGATCAAATTAGCCCGTAGCCGGTATTGCGATGATCATATAGTTTGAATTGCGGTGATTATCCGCGATGAAAAATATTTGTCCATCGTGGGATCGCGGAAAACGCGTTTTCCGCGTGAGCTGTACTGTATAAGGTTTCTCAACGGTCTGTATTCTCTTGTGTTAAATTAAACGATATTTTCGATTAAATGTATATCCACAAACATCACTTGCATCTATACTCATATGTCTGATTAAATGCTGTTTCCGATATAATATATATTCACAAATATCAGGTTAGGTTTTTTTTTAACTGTATTAATTATCATGTGTCTGATTAAAGAACTGCTTTCTGTATTTGCATATTCACAAACATCACATGCATATGGTGTCTCGTCTGAGTGTATCCTAGTGTGTACAGTTAGAGATATGTTCTGACTACATCTATAGTCACAAACATCACACTAACATGGTTTCTCTCCATTGTTTGTGTTTGGTTAGATAAATTTTTTAATGTGCTTTCATATTCACAAAAATCATATCTACATGTATAAGGTTTAACTTTCGTACGTTTTTGCTTGTGTCTGGTTAAAATACTTTTATCCAAACAAGACTATTCACAAACATCACATTTATTAGCTTCTCTCCTGTTAGAACATTAGTACTCTTGTCTTTCATTAACTCTTTCAGCGCCAAAGGCAATATTGAGCTTTTTGCAAACAATACAGATTCAGGTGAGTCAGCTCGTAACGAGCTGTCTCACCTGAAATCTGCATTGTTTGGCTGTGAGTTATAAAAATATTCCAAAAATCCTATAACATGAAAATAGAGACGTCCCAGTTTGAACATGGAAGAGTCTACTTTTAACAATTCGGCGCTGAAAGAGTTAAATAAAGCGTTCAATTACATTCATCAACAGACATGTAAATTTGTAAGGTGTATCACTCATATTTAGTGGACTATGATATACACAATTGTGTTTATCTCTGCTTGCCAAATGCCAAACATCACATTTATCAGGTATCTCTACAGTTCATATCGAGGGCTTGGCGTGAAGCGGTTGTAACTAAAATTTGTATTTTTTTTACCAAGGTTAATCACCTCGCCATAATGTCTTTATAAGCGTTAAAACATTTTTCTTGATAAACAATGGAAATTTAGGTGCCGTTGCTCTTTCTGAGCAATGTCACCTAAATTTGCATTGTTTACAAAGGGGTCAAAATTACCCCTAAACCAGGGTTTTCAATATAGGTTTTTAGTTACAACTGTTTCACGCCAAGCCCTCGATATTCTCGTGTGTCTGACTAAATATGTCCTCTGATCACATGCATATCCACAAACATCATATTTAATAAATGCTTTCTCGCCATATGCATCCTGTTTTGTTTGATTAATTCTTCTTCCATCCTTTTTGTATTTTTGCTATCAAATATCTCATTTACTGAGTTTCCCCCTTTTTTAAATCCTCATGTTTTAAATGTTCTTTCTGTAATCAGCTTCAAACACAAACATCAATTGAAGCAGTATATATTCCTTTGTTATTACATTACATCAGTGTTGGGTACATGCTTTCTGTCTATGACATCGCAATAAATTGTATGTCTATAAAGGAACGTAGGAGTCTGTACAATGGATGAATCAGTATATCAGTATATCAGGTTCATAATCATTATGTAAAATGGATCATTGTTTTCATTGCTTTAACTTACTTCTTCAATGTAGTATTATGATTGGATAATTATACCCAAATGTCTCGGCATTTCTTCTTATTTGTTAACTATGCACAATCATTATTCATGTATTCTTATTTTTGTTCTTGTGAGTTAATTTTTTTTAACTTGAACCTTCTCGATGAGGATTAGAAAGATAGTTCCTGCAGAAATCCACATAAGCCTTTGATACACTGAAAATCAATATAAAGAATAAAATCAAAGTTGACAATTCACACAGATATGAATCTTAAGACTGTTTACTGAATAATTATTTAATATTGTGGTTACATCTTGCTAGTCTAACTGGTGTATATTTATATTTTTTCATACATTTTACCCTCTGTTTATTGTATCCTTGTCTCACTATAAAAATCAAGATTGCAGCATCGAGAAGAAAGCTACTCATCATATTATGTTATAGGTGATATATTTTCAGCTCACCTATACACGAAGTCACAGTATGGATTTTGACTAAACTTGGTAGGAATGATCCTTGGGTGATCCTGTTTCACGAAAACCGAAAGAAAACTTAAACAAAATATTGCCCGAACGCAATATACCTTTTGTACGAATAAGATAATTAAAATAATCTGTAAACGTCGTTTTCAGTAATACATACGTTCAAAATGACAATTTGTGTGAAATGTAGAAAAAATAGCTCATTTAACTAGAATCAAGATAGCCACACTGTCACAAAATAATCCTGTCAGGGAGGCCCATAAACCTTAACAACAAGTTTGATGGAGATTGAATAAGAATTGTTGAATATGAAGAGCATATAATTACGAAAGCCTATTAGGACCATCTGAGAAAAAAATAAATATTGTAAAGTCGTAATAATGCGAAAAAAGGCGTTATAATGCGAAAAAAAGCATAATAACGTAAATTAAAGGCGTAATAATGCGAAGTAAGGCGTAGTAACGTGAATAAAGGCATTACAACGCGAAAATAAAGGCGTATCAATGCTAATAAAAAGCGTTATAACGCGAAATAAAGGCATAATAACGCGAAAATAAACGCGTAATAACGCGCAATAAACGCGTAATAACACTAAACAAAGGCGTTATAACGCGAAAGAAAGTCGTAATAACGCCTTTTTAGCTATATATATAAATCGATTACTGCTTTGAAGACTCTTTTTCAAACATGGATTTACCAACCAATTCGCTATATTTTTATTGGCTGAGCTACGATTAACGACCCAGATCAACCAACTCGCTATGTCTTTTGAGTGGTTCAGCTACGATCTACGACCCAGATCAACCAATACGCCATGTTTTTTCAGTGGCTGAGCTACGATCGACGACCCAGATCGACCAACTTGCTATGTTTTTATATTGGCGATCTACGATCTACGACCCAGATAAACCAATTCGAATTTGTATTTAAGTGGCTGAACTACTATCTAAGACCCAGATCAAACAATTTTCCATTTTTTTCAGTGGCTAAGCTATGATCTACGAAACAGATTAACCAATGTTCTATGATTTGTCAGTGGCTGAGCTACGATCTACGACCAAGATCAACCAATTAGCTATGTGTTTTGAGTAGTTAAGCTACGCTCTATGACCCGTATCAATCAATTTGCTATGCTTTTTTCATTGACTTAGCTACGATCTACGACAAAGATCAACCAACTTAGTATGTTTTTTCATTGGCTGAGCTAAGATCTACGAACCAGATCAGCCAATCCGCTATGTGATTTGAGTGGCTGACCTACGACCCAGACCAACCAATTCGCTATGTGTTTTGAGTGGTTGAGCTACGATTTACGACCTAGATCAGCCAATACGCCATGTGTTTTCATTGGCTGAGTTACGATATACGACACAGATCAACCAATGCGCAATGTTTTTTCATTAGCTGAGCTATGATCTACGACCCAGAACAACCAATTCACTATGGGTTTTCAGTGGCTGCTACGATCTACGATCCAGATAACCAATTCGCTATTTTTTTACAATGGCTGAGCTACGATCTATGACCGAAATCAACCCATTCGCAATGTTTTTTCAGCGGCTTAGCTAAGATCTACGACCCAAATCAACAATTTGTCTATGTTTTGTCAGTGGCTGAGCTACAATCTACGACCCGGATCAACCAATACGTCTTGTTTTTTGAGTGGTTGAACAACGATCTACGACCCAGATCAACCAATACGTCATGTTTTTTCAGTGGCTGAGCAGCGATCTATGACCCAGATCAACCAATTCGCTATGTTTGTTCAGTGTCTGAGCTACGATCTACGACCCAGATCAACCAATTTGCAATGTCTTTTCAGTGGTTGAGCTACGATCTCCGACCAAGATCATCCAATATGCCTTGTTTGTCAGTGGCTGAGCTACGATCTGCGACCCAGATCATTCAGTTCGCAAAGTTTTTCAGTGGCTGAGCTACGATCAACGACCCAGATTAACCATTTGTGTATGTTTTGTCAGTGGCTGAGCTACGATCTACGACCCAGATCAATCAATTAGCTTTGTGTTTTGAGTGGTTGAGTTACGCTCTTCGACCCAGATCAACCAATTTGCAATGATTTTTCAGCGGCTTAGTTACGAGTTATGACCCAGATTAACCAACTTTCCATGTTTTGTCAGTGGCTAAGCTACGATCTACAACCCAGGTCCACCAATTCGCTATGTGTTTTGAACCTACGATCTACGAGCAAGATCAACCAGATCGCTATGTGGTTTGAGTGGTTGAGCTACGATCTAAGACTCAAATAAACCATGTCGCCATGTTTTTGCAATGCCTGAGCTACGATCTACGACCAAGACCAATACATTGTGTATGTTTTGTTAGTGGCTGAGCTACGATCTACGACACAGGTCAACCAATTAGCTTAGTGCTTTGAATGGTTGAGTTACAATCTACGACCCATATCAACCAATTTGCTATGAGTTTTGAGTGATTGAGCTACGATCTACGATCCAGATTAACCATTTGGCAATAATCTCCGACCCAGCTCAACCAATTAGCTATGTGTTTTCAGTGGCTGAGCTACCCTCACCCAATTATCTATGTTTTGTCAGTGGCTGAGTTACGATCTACGAGATCAACCAATACCCCCATGTTTTTATTTTGGCTGAGCTATTGGTTGATCATGGTCGTAGATCGTAGTTCAGTCACTCAAAACACAAAAAGCTAATTGGTTGATCTGGGTCGTAGATCGTAGCTCAACCACTCAAAACACATAGCTAATTGGTTAAGCTGGATCGTTAATCGTAGCTCTGCCACTGACAAATCATAGACAAGTGGTTCATTTGGGTCGTAGATCATAGCTCAACCAATGAAAAAGCATTGCGAAGTGGTTGCTTTTGTGTCGTAGATCGTAGCTCAGCCACTGACAAAACATGGAACAGTGGATGATCTGGGTCGTTGATCATAGCTCAGCCATTTAAAAGACGTGGCGTATTGGTTGTTCTGGGTCGTAGATCGTAGCTCTACCACTCAAAACACATAGGTAATTGGTTGATCTGGGTCTCAGATCGTAGCTCAGCCACTGACAAAACAGAGAAAATTGGTTGATCAAGTGGTTCATTTGGGTCATAGATCGTTGCTCAGCTTCTAAAAAACATTGCGAATTGGTTGATCTGGATCGCAGATCGTTGTTCAAGCACTCAAAACACAAAGCTAATTGATTAATCTGGATCGTAGATCGTAGCTCAACCACGCAAAACACATAGCTAATTCGTTGATCGCGGTAGTAGATCGTAGCTTATTCACTGACAAAACTTACAAAGGTGGCTGATCTGGGTCGTAGATCGTAGCTCAAACAATGAATAAAAATTCGAATTGGTTGATCTGGGTCGTAGATCATAGGTGAGCCAATATAAAAACATAGCGAGTTTGTCGATCTGGGTCGTCGATCGTAGCTCAGCCACTGAGAAAAACATGGCGTATTGGTTGATCTGGGTCGTAGATCTTAGCTGAACCACTCAAAAGACATAGCGAGTTGGTTGATCTGGGTCGTAAATCGTAGCTCAGCCAATGAAAAACATAGCAAATTGGTTTATCTGGATCGTAGATCCATGGTTGAAAAAGACTCTTCAAAGCAGTAATCGATTTATATATATAGCTAAAAAGGCGTTATAACGACTTTATTTCGCGTTATTACGCCTTTTTTCGCATTAATACGCCTTTGTTTAGCGTTATTACGTATTCAGTAAATAACTAGCATGAAAAGCTATATAATTTCCTCCAAAAAATGACCTTGACCTACTTTCATGATCACAAGGGTCAACTATATGAAAACCGTTAAACAACTTCATCTGAATAACCAGGTGGCCAATAGTAATGATATTTTGCCAGTAGATACCTGACATCAAATGCTATATAGTTGTTTCATTCAATAAATGACATTGACCTACTTTGAAGGTCACAAGAGTCAAATATATTAAAACCTTGAAACAACTTCTTCTGAATAACCAGGAGGCCCAGAGAGATTATATTTTGCCAGTAAATACCTGGCATGAAGTGCTATATAGTTTCTTCCAATAAATTACTTTGACCTACTTTCAAGGTCACAAGGGTCAAATATATGAATACCTTTTAACAACTTCTTCTGGATAACCAGGAGGCCCAGAGTGATGATATTTTCCCAGTAGATACCTGACATGAAATGATATATTGTTTCCTCCAATAAATGACATTGAACTACTTTCAAGGTCACAGTGGTCAAATATATAAAAAATCTTTAAACAAATTCTTCTATTTATATTTTGCCAGTAAGTACCTGGAATATAGCACTATGAAGTTTCCTCAAATGGATGATATTGGTCTGTAGCATACTTGCGCACAAGAGACTCAATGTTGCATAAACTCCTTGACAATGGGTAAAAAGATCTGAACCATATTCGGTCTGGATAATTCCAGCGCAAAACCAACATATAAATGCAAAGAGGAACCCTTCTTAAAGACATAGGTCCAGTACAGGAAACAAGAGAAAACTCATTTAACTCCATTTTCAGAACAAATTAAGTAATATAGATCATTTAGAGTGTGGAGCATTCTTTATCATAGAAAACTCCAGATGTGGAATTCTTTGCAAATTCACTTATCTTTAGAACATTTTCACAAATAAAATGGCTAAAATACCCAGGTAAGCGGTACAGGACCTCTGGGCCTCTTGTATTGATTTACACTGTTCATTTATTTATTATATTGATTAATATTGTTTATTTATTTATATAATCGTACGTGGCAAAGATTCAGAATACTTAAAGTATATCAACTTTTGTTTACACCACTAAACCCCTATTGTCTATATTATTCTATGATGACCTCATAAGCACGTACTTAACACCTGTAAAAACACACTATATAATGAATATGTGGTACGGATGCGAAATTGCAGTGGTGCGATATCGTGGTGATACGAAGTCTCGGACATCCGTTCAGGATACACAGGAAAAGTTAACTCCCCTTACGAAAAAGCCGCCATTCGGAAACCACGATGTCCAATTTATTTCTGTAATTCTTTGTTATTTTTGTGGTCGTTTAGAGTTTAAGACACAGGTTCTTGTTCTTATCCAGGTAAAATACTTATATCAAATTCACATATTATAATTAAAGACTGAACAGTGTCGATTATCTAAATTCCACACATTGAAATTAAAGACTTATCGTGCAGGTACCTGTTCTCGAACCGTACCTACTCTCGAACCTTTCATCATCATATGGGTTTATTTACGCTCGCCTTTCGGCATAAAGCCATTTGGCGAGGGTAAATAAACCCATATGATGATGATAATAGGTTCAAGGTCTGTTTATATATTCCAAAAACGCATTATACGTAATAAATTGTATGTGAACCGATGCTTTGTTTACTTACACTTACATTGTTGAATTCAAAGACCTAATAACATTGTGTTATTAGGTCTTTGTTGAATTTTATCGTCCGTATTGTTGGTTTTTGACATGAATTCATAAGTATTCCCATGAGCCCTGATAAATGTTAAGAAGTTTGAGAACTGATGTTTCCGTGCTAAAAGTGTCAATTTGCCGAAAATCACAGATACAAATATTATGTAATTGGCTACCTGAGCACATTGTTAAAGGTCAAATTCGATCATTTGAACTTTCTCAAATAAAGTCATACATCGAAAACGTAGTTCAAAAGAAACATGTAAGTAGAAGTAAAAAAAAAAAAATATTTTTTATTAGTATTACTGTAACCAGAGACCTATGTCTCTGCTGTAACCAGGGTGAGTGTAATATACCAGTGGAGTATTATCCTACACAGTCACTTTGCTATAAGAGAGCATATTTTAATTGTGAATTGAAGACTGAATTGTTATATCTCACAAGTGTCATTAGTGATGGATAATCGGACAAATTTCACAATCGATTATCGGATCGAACTTAACAATGATAATCGATTATTAATCGATTATTAATCAAATGTTTCTATTCATACAAAATGTAAATTTAAAAACAACAGACCAGTCCAATCAAACAACTTGAAATTAATATATCTATGTTTTGTATATTCCAGTGTTCCCACATACATTTTTTCATGGGGTACATTTTCCCTCTGGAGTGAATATTTGGGGGTACAACATATCATGGATACATGTTAATATTGTAAATTACACGAAACAATCTGTGTTGTTATCCTAGTTTAACCCTGTAGATCTATCAGTAAAAGCCTGTCTTAAATCCTTTCCCTTATATAGATGTTTTCTGACGCCTCTGCAGCAGACAGCTTTTTGAAAACATACAATTTCTGTTTTTGACACTGTTTTGTCCACTTTCAATTATAGAGATTTTTTTTTTTTGACAAAATATGTTTAAAGTCGTCTGCTGCAGATTTGTTGTATGAGGGAAAGGGTTCATGTTTTTTTTCTTTATGATCGTAACTGCAGTTTTCATATAGCATTGTTGTTAGAACGCAGATAACGTATGTGAGTGAATGCAGAGACATGTTAGTGCTATTTTTCTCATGATGTTCACACGAAGAAAAAAAAAAAATCCCGGAGTCCGAATCATATCGTAACTATGAAATTTCTGACACCCAGCTATTTTGAAACCTTTTAACACGTTGTTTTTTCTGGAGAGGACCGGCGTCTTTGTCTACATTTAAACTATCTGAGTTTGTGGAGTCCTCTTCGATATTTTGTCGCTTAGTTTTGGCTTTCTCAAATTCAAAAGCAAACAAACGTTTCTGCGACATTTTTCACTAGCAGACAACATTAGTAGACCGTTTCTCGTTTACGAAGGCTGTGAAAATATAATGTGTAGAAAAAACTTAAAACCGGTCGGCACATATATGTAATCGGGTGTGTATGACCTTTACGGTTTAATCCGAACATTGACGAAGTAAATCAATTGTTGTACTTTTACTGAGCGGGCACCTTCCGACTTCCGATATCATTCGGAATCATTACGATTACACGTGTTGTCTATATTTAGTATTTGGAAATACCCATTCTGTTAACTTTGTTTTTCTCGCAAAATATAGCCGATCGTTTTACTCTTATCATCTGCAAGACATTTATTATTATTTTAGACTTATTTTCCGTACGTGTATTCACGTTTGTAGCCTAATATGTGTGCGTGATTATTTGCACCAAGATGAAAAGGTACCCGTAGCGACATCGATTGCCGTGAGCGGAATCGATTGTCGCCGACGTCATAGGATCAGCGCTAATTATTCGATTATATTCGATCATTGGGACAACACTAAGTGTCATTATCATATTAAGCTTATTTCACTGTTTATGTTTGAAGTATGTATTTGTCACCATATTCAAGCTTTTTGTAGGGGTATACTTTTTGCCGGGACTTGTTGCTATGGTGATGTAGTGTAGATAGTCAGTATTATCGATGTCATCTTGATTGTTATTTCAGCTAGATATTTTACAATTAGATGTCTTCGTAATTGAAAACAGGGATGTAGACCTTATGAAAAGCAGACATGTTATGTTTTTATATAAATATTTAGTTATATATCTATCATATAGTATATGTATATCAGAATCTCATAATGTTATACTACTCCAAGACTTCCCCACACATTGTGGTCTATTTTACTACACATTGTTAATTTCTCACCTTTTCTTATAATGTTTTAAATAGTCGTCAGATGTTATTTAAATTGGGAATTGAACGCAGTACAACTACTCCCAAGATTTACCCCCACATCGTTGTCTATTTTACTACACATTGTTAATTTCTCACCTTTTCTCATAATGTTTTATATAGTCATCGGCTGTAAGTTAAGAATTTGGGGTTCTACACAGTATAACTACTCCAAGATGCTTCCCTTCATTGTTTTCTATATTACTCAAGTTCAAGCTCAAAATTGTTTATTTGCATATAAACATATGTTTGTTGCCAGTAACATAATACATAGATACATGTGGCAGAACTAAAGATAACAAGAAAAATAAATATTGAGAAAGCATGAAAATATACAACATCACAGCAATAGATAAGCATACAGTATGTGTAAAGTATTTTGGTTACTGTACCAGTACTTCTTTTACAGTTGGCAAGGTATAAAAATACTTTGATTGAAACTCCTTTAAATTTAACCCTTTCCCCCTCATATAGACGCTTTCTGACACCTCTGCAGCAGACGGCTTTTTGAAAACATAACAACAAAACATGCAATTTCTCCTTATGTCACAACGTTTTCCACTTTTAGTCATAGGTTATCCATTCAATTATAGAGATTTCCATTATTTGACAAAATATGTTCAAAGTCGTCTGCTGCAGAATTGTTGTATGAGGGAAAGGGTTAACCCTTTCCCTCATATAGACGCTTTCTGACGCCTCTGCAGCAGACGGATTTTTGAAAACATAGTGACAAAAGAAGAAATTGCACAAAACATGCAATTTCTCCTTTTGCCACAATGTTTTCCACTTTTTGTCATAGGTTATCCATTCAATTATGGATATTTACGTCTTGACAAAATATGTTCAAAGTTGTCTGCTGCAGAATTGTCGTATGAGGGAAAGGGTTAAGTATATGAGGCCAACATTTTGAGTGTCTCCCAATTAATAGGACAATTCTACAGTCACAGCAAGAGGTTAATCCTTTCCTATTTGAATGACAATGACGCATTCTGACTCATCTACGGCAGACTGTTTTTGAAATCATTGTGACAAAAGGAGAAATTACTCAAAACTTTTTTCAATAATTATATCTTTATTTTACAGAGATGTTCCCATCTTATTGCATGATTGTTTTCAAAGTCATCTTCTGCAGATTTGTTGTATGTGGGAAACGGTTAAGAATCGAAACCTATGTAGTATGGTACACTGTCTATAAATGAAAGCATAAATAATTCACAATCCCTAAGATAAAATTACTGGCTGTAGAACAAACATATAAAAATATACAATTAATTCTTTTCTCATATACATCAACTTCTTGCTTGAAGTAGGTTACTATAGCAATGGAAACCATTGATTAAAAAGGAGTAACCTCTGCCTTTTCTCATTTTGCGACAATTATTTCAATCATATTCAATAATGACACTTTCATTAGTAGATATTTCTATATCTTTTTGCTTCGGTGTTTTCTGTCGTCTGTTGCAAATTTGTTATAGTAGAAAAGGGTAAAAAGACAGCAGAATATTTCGTGATCTGTTATCAAGTTATATGATTTGGCGCATGCATTATGTGGCACACTTACCGAACTCAACTAATCAGGTTCAATAACCCTTTCCCACCTGCAGACGCATTTTAACGCAATAGCAGCAGATGTCTTTTGAAAACATTGTGGCCAAAGGTGAAATTGCTCATGATGAGCAATTTCAATCATGAGCAATTTCACCTTTGGCCACAATGTTTTCCACTTATAGTCATTGGTTATCCATTCAATTATAGAGATTTTTCCATTTTTTGACAAAATATGTTCAAAGTCGTCTGCTGCAAAATAGTTGTATGTGGGAAATGGATAATGACAAAACTGGAATATGTTGGAATCATATTTAATTATCGTCTTATAATGGGATTATACTATATTTTTTATCAATAATAATGGAAACCGACCACTTCTACATTTATGCGGTCCCGGCAATTACGATGCTAAACTATTCACTACTAGGTCCCGGCAAGTCCCAGCAGGTCCCGGCAAATAGTATACCGCCTTGTTGACTATGTATTTTTATATCATCCACATGTATTCCGTTTGTAGAACTGAGATGAATAAAGGTATTTGTATTGTATATAAGAAAGGGCTGCTTATGAAGCCTTATTAAAGATTGGACAGATAAACTTCAAATCGTAAATAACACAACTTTGACCATTTATCATATATATATCTTCTGTTTTAATTTGATTACTTGAATATGCACTGGACAGTCTGCTTTGTTGTAATACACCCTCTTTATATATATATACAATTTCCTTTCTTTTTCTTTTCATTTTCACTTAAATGCATCAGCATTTAATACTTTTCAAAACTATAGCTGGACAAATTCGTTGGATACAAGCAATACACAGTATTTGCTGAACATTCCTGGGAGTCATACTGAGAGGTAGTCCTATGAATATGCCGTCGCTTTTAGTATTTTTTTGTGTTTGGTAAAAGCAAAGTTTTGGAATTGATTTTGGTTTAACACCGTTTTTAACAATTTCTTAGTCATATCACGGCGGCCAGTTCACCTACTCATGTGTTTCCTTGTTTTCTCACACCAGTACTCCACATAATAATCTTCCCAAGCAACAAAGTTTTGGAAACAAAACATATCTCAAACTGACGAAATATTCATGGGACTAATCAACAGGTGGATATATAAGTTGAACTGGATTAAGTATTTTTATTTTATTATCATGTTATGTAGATCTTTAGCATATGTACTGTTACAACAAATGTGATTTAGATATTGATTAGATTAAAATATGGTATACTTAGACGGGAAATATGATAACAAAATTGTAATGAAAATACAATATTTTTCAGTCTGCCCCCTGTCCTTTCTACATTAACCCTTTCCCTCATATAGACGCTTTCTGACGCCTCTGCTGTAGACAGCTTTTTGAAAACATAGTGACAAAAGAAGAAATTGCTCAAAACAAGCAATTTCTCCTTTTGACACAATGTTTTCCACTTTTAGTCATAGGTTACCCATTCAATTATAGAGATTTTCTATTTTTTGACAAAATATGTTCAAAGTCGTCTGCTGCAGAATCGTTGTATGAGGGAAAGGGTTAAATCTGCAGGATATAACTATGAACTGTTCCACAAGAAAACCAACATTGTGGACAATGCATAAAGTATCGATCCGCATCAGCCTAAGCACGCGGCGCAGGTTAACCCGGACAGCAACATTTCGTCTCCTGTGGGTTTTCTGTTTCAGGTATCATTAGTCTATACCTCTATCCTCTGAGACGGATTTTGTCAGCCCAGATTAGCCTGCGTGGACTGCACAGACTGATCTGGATCAATACATTACGCAGAGTTCATAATGTTGGTTTTCTCGTGGAACGGCTCATATCCAGACAAGTAAATATTTTTCTGTTATGATATTTTAGGATCTGTCTGTATTGAAAAACATATGAGAATGAAACAATTTGGAAATTTCATATGATTTATTTAGACAAAACATTGATGTGAAATGAGAAACTGGTCATTTCGATAATTTTAAATTATTTTTACCTTTCCCACCATGGTTTCAAATATTATATAAATTTGCTAGTGAGGTGTTTTATGTTAGGAAAAAGGACAAGGTTTACATACAGCTGTATATAAATAAGCAGAAACTATCTTATAATGTCCCGTCTCAATTGATGAACCCATTTACTTCAGATGACTTTTCAGAGGTCATCTCCTTTACACTCATCAGATGAACAATTTCAGCAACCTAAAAAAGTGAAATATTAATATTGATAAAGAGTTGAATATATTGCAATAAAATGAGAAATTGCTCGTCTTGAGCAATTTCACATTTAATTGCAATGTTTTCAAAAGTCATGTTCAATGGCAGCTAGGTGTCAAATATCGTCTGTGTGAAGTAAAGCATTAACCCTTTCCGCTTTCTGACCCTCTGCAGCAGACAACTTTTTGAAAACATAGTGACAAAAGAAGAAATTGCTCAAAACAAGCAATTTCTCCTTTTGCCACAATGTTTTCCACTTTTAGTCATAGGTTATCCATTCAATTAAAGAGATTTTCTATTTTTTGACAAAATATGTTCAAAGTCATCTGCTGCAGAATTGTCGTATGAGGGAAAGGGTTAATATTATATACATACAACATTTGGGAAGCATGATATGGTTTTATAAAACGTTGAAAACATCCTAAAGAAAAGGCTGGTCTTTTGAGCAGCTTCTCCTTTGCCCACTATGGTTTTAAATGTTTTCTGCTGCAGAGATATTCATGTAAGCTTAACCCTTTTGCTCATATAGACACTTTCTATCTCCTCTGCTGCAGACAGCTTTTTGAAAACATAGTGACAAAAGTAGAAATTACTCAAAACGAGAAATTTCTACTTTTGCCACAAAATGTTTTCCACTTTTACCGGTAGTCATAGGTTATCCATTCAATTAAAGAGATTTTCTTTTTTTTGACAAAATATGTTCAAAGTCGACTACTGCAGAATTGTCATATGAGGGAAAGGGTTAACATATAAACGCAGGCAGACATGGACATGATGTTATAAATGAGCTCCAGATAAGGAGGCGTATACAGTTCTTTTCCTCACAATATCTCTCTTATCATCCAACTAAACCCTGTGATGTGGGTACTCAGTGAGACAAATCTTTTGAGTACCCACAACATAGATTTAGAGGGTCAAATAAGGATTTTAGAACATGCAATACGCCCCTTATTTAGAGCTCTAAATTGTTATAACATTCTATAACCATTGATTCTTATGTATACTAATATTTGATAATTGATATGATATGACAAAAGAAAAGTTTGGTCATTATACCCCCAGATACATAGTATATGGGGGCTATATAGGAGTCACACTCGTCGGTCGGTTTGACGGTCCGTCCGTTGGTCTGGACATTTCTTGTGAACACTATTTCTCAGCAACCCTTGGTCAGAATTCAATATAACTTCACAAGAATGATTGATACCAAGCCTAGTTGTGCATATTGTCGGCGTGTTGCACTGGAATTATTTTTAAATGAGTTATGGCCCCTTGAATTTCTCATACATATGTATATTGTCAGGCACCAGCTGGGGGTATTCATCACCTTCAACAGGGACACTATTTACAATATAGTGTCCCTGCCTTCAGTGATATTTTTCTAGTTTGTGTAGTTTCTACTTTTCCCAATATGGTTTCAATTATTATCTGCTACAGAGGTATTCTCTGTATTCATTTATCATTATATTTCTGAGCCCCGGTAGCTCAGTCGGTAACGACGCGGGCTATCAATCCAGGGGTTGTGAGTTTGAATCCCGACTCGGCCAACTTTCTTTCCGACGTTTGACAAAAGTCATTGCGACATGCATCATTTGTCTTCCACCAATGGGCTAAGTCTATGTGGAAAAGCAGCCAGTTGCTTGGGAAGTTTGTTATGTGGAGTACTGGTGTGAGAAAACCAGGAAACACATGAGTAGGTGAACTGGCCGCCGTGATATGACTGAGAAATTGTTGAAAACGGCGTTAAACCCCAATCAATCAATCAATCAATATTTCTGAGCAGTTTTACTTTTTGCAACATGGTTTAAAATATTACCTGTTACAGCAGTTTTCTATGTATTCATTTATCATTATGTTTCTGAGCAGTTTTTACTTTTCGCAACATAGAACTTTTCAAATATTACCTATTACAGAGGTTTTCTATGTAAGGGAAAATGTCAAGGTTTAGATATTTATATCTAGACATTATGTTACAACATTCTTTTTATACAAACTGATACATAAACATATAACATTTGGGAACTTTGATGTGTTTTTCATAAAACTTTGAAAACATTGATGCAAAAGGAAATTATATTTCTATAGTATACACAGACATTAAAAGTGAACATGTGAAATCATGTAAAAGCCCCTTCATTCAAAAGTATAATATGTACATGTTTGTACTTAACATGCAATATATATAACTATATATATATATTGTCTCATGTTGAGGGAATATTAATACAAGTAATCTTCATAGTATAATAGTATATAATCATTTCTCAAATTCGCATAACATGTACATTGTAGCAAAATGGGAAAGTGTACATCATGCTTCAGAGCTGTGGATAAGCGGTGTTTTGCGTGTTCTAAAATCATTATTTGGCCCTTTTAAAAACACTGTTGTAGGTACTCAAAAGAATCCACATCATAGGGATTAGTTAGATAATGAGAGAGATATTTTTTGGGGAAAAAAGTTTAATACTCTTTATCTTAAGCTCTGAATTGCTTGTAATAGAGTTTTCAAAAGTTGTATGCTGCAGAAAAATTAAAAATACATATGTAAGTGAGAAAGGGTTAAACCTTTTGGAAAAACATAAACAGTCATATAGGCAAAGATGATATGTTTTTAAGCTCACCTGAGCACAAAGTGCTCAAGGTGAGTTATTGTGATCGACTTTTGCCCGGGGTCAGTCCACATCTTCCCCTCTGTAACCAGTGGGTAAATTGTGATGAAACGTCATAGAAAGCATCTTCTCAATGACTTCACCATACAATTTTTTTTTTTAAATTCTTCTTCTCGCAAACTGGTTGGCCAATTTTCAAATAATTTTGTGGAAATGTTCCTTGGGTGACCCTCTATCAGATTCCTTCAAAGCATGTTGATTGGTCAAAAATCATGGCCACCATGGGATGGGCTTTTTAGCTCACCTATGCACGAAGTGCAAGGTGAGCTATTGTGATCACATTTTGTCCGGTGTCCGTCCGTCGTGCTTCGTCAACATTTGAGCTTGTTAACACTCTACGGGCTACATTTTGCATCCAAGCTTCATGAAAGTTAATCAGAACGTTCATCTCCATTAAATATTGGACAAGTTCGAAACTGGGCCATATGAGGTCAAAAACTAGGTCACTAGGTCGAATTGAAGGGAAATCTTGTTAACACTCTGGAGGCCACATTTTCAACTTGAACATCTTGAAACTTTATCAGAACGTTTGTCTTGATGATATGTAGGTCAAGTTCGAACATGGGTCATGTCGGGTCATAAAGTAGGTCACTAGGTCAAATTGAAGGAAAATCTTGGTAACACTCCAGAGGCCGCAATTTGAAATTTGGTCAGAATGTTTGTCTTAAAGATATCTAGGTCAAGTTCAAATATGGGTCATATTGGGTCAGAAACTATGTCACTAGGCCAAATTGAGGAAAAATCTTGTTAACTCTGTAGAAGCGGCTTGAAATTTGTTCAGAATGTTGAGCTGAATGATATCTAGGCCAAGTCCGAATATGGGTCATGCCGGGTCAAAAACTAGGTCACTAGGCCAAATTGAAGGAAAATCTTGTTAACACTTTGGATGCCGCATTTTTGGCTTCAGCAGATTGAAATTGTGTCAGAATGTTTCTCTTAAAGATATCTAGGTCAAGTTCAAATATGGGTCATATTGGATCAGAAACTAGGTCACTAGGCTAAATTGAAGGAAAATCTTGTTAACACTTTGGATGCCGCATTTTTTGCTTCAGCAGCTTGAAATTATGTCAGAATGTTTCTCTTAAAGATATCTAGGTCAAGTTCGAATATGGGTCATGCTGGGTCAAAAACTAGGTCACTAGGTCAAATTGAAGGAAAATCTTGTTAACACTTTGGATGCCGCATTTTTTGCTTCAGCAGCTTGAAATACGGTTAGAATGTTTGTCTAAATGATATCTAGGCCAAGTTCGGATATGGGTCATGCCTGGTTAAAAACTAGGTCACCAGGCCAAATTGAAGGGTAATCTTGTTAACACTCTTGATACTGCATTTTTAATTTCAGCATGATGAAACTTTATCAGAATGTTTTTCTTGATGATATGTAGGCCAAGTTCAAATATGGGTCATGCTGGGTCAAAAACTAGGTCACTAGATCAAATTGAAGGAAAATCTTGTGAACACTTTGGATGCCGCATTTTTTGCTTCAGCAGCTTGAAATTTGGTCAGAATGTTTGTCTGATATATCTAAGTCAAGTTCGAATATGGGTCATATTGGATCAGAAACTAGGTCAATAAAGGAAAATATTGTTCAAACTCCAGAGACTGCATTTTTACTTTGAGCAAGTTGAAACTTTGTCAGAATGTTGTCTCAATGATATCTAGTCCATGTTGGAATATGGGTCATATCAGGTAAAAACAATATAGATCACTAGGCCAAATGAAGGAAGATATTGTTAACACTGTGGAGGTTGCATTCAGAATAATTGTCTTGATGTGTTCTGCAATGCAGTACATTGTATAATTAAGGTGAGTGATCCAGGGCCATCATGGCCCTCTTGTTTGCCTAATATATGGTTATAGAGGAAATTTTAAAAATGTTCTCCTCCAAAAGTGTAATTAGGCCGATTTTCAAATAATTTTGTAGAAATGCTTTGGGTGACCCTCTATCAGATTCCTTCAAGCCATATTACTTTGCTGTTTGGGGGCGGGGCTGTTTTGCCTTAAATGATTATAGTGGAAACTTTAAAAATCTTTTCCTCCGAAAGTGTCTGGCCGATTTCCAAATAATTTTGTAGAAATGTACCTTGGCGGACTCTATCAGATTCCTTCAAGCCTTTTTGATTGGTTAAAAAACATGGCCAGCAGAATGCGGGACTTTTTTGCCTTATATGCATGTAGTAAAAACTTCTCCAAATGTCTGGCTGATATTTAAATAATTGTGTAGAAATGTTTCTAGTGTGACCTTCTTTTAGATTCCTTCAAACCATGTTGATTTGTCAAAATCATGGCCACTAGGGAGCGGGGCTGTGTAGCATTATATTGCTATAGTGAAAGCTTGAAAACATTTCTCCTCCTAAAGTATTTGGCAGATTTTTGAATAATTTTGTAGAAATGTTCCTTGATTTTATAGGAAAGTTGTATAGATGTAAAAAAAAAATTCCCCCTTTCATAAAAATTTAGGGGGGAATATTAGAGTAATAGAATGTTTATCAAAGCTAGACCAGCACATATTAACATTTTTAACTTGATCATGTTGGAAATTCAGATTGTTTGTCTTAATGAAATATTTTCTACTTTGTAAAGTGGGTCATCTCAGCTAAAAACCTTGGGTCACTAGGCCTGTTTTTATGACAACCCTAAGACTTATTTTTTACTCAAGAATGATTGAACTTTGTCATAATGTTGTGTGTCTAGATGATATGATAAATATGGGTCTTATCATGTCAAAAACTAGGTCACTAGACCAAATTTATGAAAAAACATGAGGGTATTTTAGAGGCCACATTTTTAGCTCACCTTTGCATGAAGTGCTCAAGGTCAAGCTATTGGGATCGCCATTTGTCTGTTGAGTGGTCGTCGTCAGCAATTTCTTTAAACAACATCTCCTCCTAAACCATTGTATTGATTTTGACAAAACTTGGTAGGAATGATCCTTTGGTGATACTTTGGTGATAATTTTTCAAATGTGTTCAAAGAAATATATTTCATGCAGAAAACTGGTTACAATGGCAAGCAAAAGGATTTAAAAACAGGAAAGTCTAAAGCTTAGATATTTGGTCTGAGTATTGTATAGTAGTCCTCTACACAGATTGTTCAAATTTGCCCCTGATGCATAAAATGGTCCTGCCCTGAAGGTCACCTGCTCTACATAGAGATATATAGGGAAAACTTTGAAAATCTTCTTGACTGAAAAAGAAAGGCATAGAGCCAAGATATTTGGTGTTTAGCATTGTCGAGCGGTCCTCTGCAAAGATTATTCAAATTATGCCCCTTGAGTCAAAATTGCCCGCGGTTTTGCATAGAGGTATATATAGGGAAAAACTTTAAAAATATTCTTGTTTGAAACCGAAAGGCATAGAGCTTAGATATTGGTGTGTAGTATTATCTAGGTATTCTCTACCAGGATTATTCAAATTATACCTCTAGAGTCATTATTATAAATTGGCCCCACCTTGGGGTAACCTGTTTTATAAAGAGATATGTAGGGAAACACTTAGAAATCTTCTTGTTAAATACTAACTGGTACATAAACATTTCTTTGGAGACCTTCTTTGTCAAATTAACTTGACAAAAGACAGCCAACATTGGTTGTGTTTTTTCCTTAGTGGTCATCTTGGGCCTCTTGTACTGGCTTACTTGACCACAAACTGAGTTATTGTGGTCGGCATGACAAATTACATTACATAACTCATGTAAGCATTCCAGGGCCATTATGGCCTTCTTGTTGACTTGAACATGTTGAAACATTGAAGGATTTTTGTCCTGATAATGCCTAGGCTTAGTTCAAAATTGGGGCATGTCCGGTCAAAAAATAGGGCACTAGATTAAATTAAGTTAAATCACGTGGATACTCTTTACGTCACACTTTTGATGTGAGCATGTTGAAACCTTGTCAGAATGTTTTTCTTTGTGATATGGGATAAGTATCTGCAAATACGGGTTATGTTTATTAAACAACTAGGTCACTAGGCCTAACTTTAGAAACACAATTGTGTTGCTACTCTAGACACTACACGATTTACTTAAGTTTAATTAAACACTGTCCGTATATTTGTCTTGCTGATATTTATGCTAAGTTCAAGTTTTGGTTATATTAAGTCAAAAACTAAGTAACTAGGCAACACATAAGAAAACATTTGCGTTTGTTTATCAAATTATGTTTTAGAGTATTATTGGTACACCTTCTCATGTAGTCATATTTTTTGGTGAGCATTAAATGGCCATTATGGCACTCTTGTCTCAAACTTATATATTCATTAACGTTTAGTCATAATTGTCGCACAATCACTCTGCTAATTGGTCAAAAAGTGGTCCTATTTGAGAAACCGATTCTGTCTCAACGAACGATAACTTTATCATCTCTGTGTGTCTATATTCGTCTATTTTAAAAAATGATTGATTATGTTCAATGGTCTACAATTCAAATTATGATGTTCACATTGATTTTCGAGAATCTAAAATGTACAAGTGTATACACAGTAAGCACACACAGTAAGCACCCCAAGTACATGTTTTAGAGTGTACTGACTTGAACTGACCCGGCCATGTCTTTGTTGTCAAACAATCGTGATACAGACAGACATGCAATTATAGCAGTTCTTGTGTGTAAAGATGTTGGGCACAAAAGTATAATATGGATAAGGGCACTGTGGAAGTAATATATGTGAAATACTGTTGAAAATTTACACAATTTTGTATGTAATGAACAAACTAGTATATATGATATCCTAATTTATTGTATGTTTGGTTTTCATTTCAGTATATCATACGTGTGTTTCTGGCAAAACATCAAATTGCATGCATGTGCCATACCAGATTGGACAGATGGTTCTCACACAGGTGTGTCAAGTTCTAAGAATGAGAGACAAAAACATGACATAATTAATGACTCCTGGAAATTAAATACATGTATGTGACATTTATGAATTCAGATGTAATCTGGATGTGATATATATCACTCGAGAAAACAAACTGATATGAAATAATTTAGATCTGATGTTGTGCTCTTTGGTATGAATATATAAAGGCTTTAGCTGTACACTCCGGAATAAATACTTGCCTATAAAGGTGTTGTGTGTGGATATACAATCGGGCATGTAATCATAAACTGTAATTGAACAAACAAATGAAATTTCACGATGATGTTTGTTGATAAATATATATATATATATGTGTGTGAGAAGAATTGACATATAAGCCACAACATGATGGATACTGTTGAGAAACCATACAAATGTGATGTATGTGGGTATGAATGTATTGAAAAACATACTTTAATCAATCACAAGATTATACATACTGGAGAGAAACCTTACACATGTGACGTATGTGGATATGAATGTAATCGGAAACAAAATATAGTCAGACACATGAAAATACATACAGGAGAGAAACCTTATAAATGTAAAGTTTGTGGATATGAATGTACACAGAAGGGTCAACTAAGGCTTCACAAGAGAATACATACTGGTGAAAAACCATATCAATGTGATATTTGTGGATATAAATGTACTGCACAAGATACTTTAACCAAACACAAGATTATACATACAGGAGAGAAACCTTATAAATGTGACGTTTGTGAATATGCTTGTAACCAGATAGGTGGTTTAATCATCCACAATAGAATACATACAGGAGAGAAGCCTTATAAATGTGATGTTTGTGAATATGCCTGCAAACAGCAAGGTCATTTAATCTTACACAAGGCAAAACATACAGGAGAGAAACCCTATACATGTGGTGTTTGTGGATATGCATGTAGAAGGAATAGTGATTTAAGCCAGCACATGAAAACTGTACATACAGGGGAGAAAATAAAATATGCATGTGAAGTTTGTGAATATACATGTTATTCTAAATCCAATTTACGCAGACACAAGGTGATACATAATGATGAGAAGCCTTATAAATGTGATGTCTGTGGGTCCGAATATAAGCGGAAAGGTCAATTAATGAGTCACGAGAGAATACATACTTGTGAAAAATCAGAAAAAAAACATCAATGTGATATTTGTGGATATAAATGTTTTGCAAAGGGTGTTTTAACCAAACACAAGATTATACATACAGGAGAGAAACCTTATAAATGCGACGTTTGTGAATATGCATGTAACCATAGAGGTGGTTTAATCATACACACTAGAATACATACAGGAGAAAAGCCTTATACATGTGATGTTTGTGAATATGCATGCACACAGCAAGGTCATTTAATCGTACACAAGAGAAGGCATACAGGTGATAAACCGTATGGGTGTAATGTTTGTGGATATACATTTGTACAGAAACCAGATTTAACAAGACACCAGAAAAAACATACAGGAGAGAAGCGTTATAAATGTGCTGTTTGTGAATATCAATGCAATGAGAAATGTACTTTAATCAGACACGAGAGAATACATACAGGTGAGACGCCTTATAAATGCGATGTTTGTGAATATGCATGTAAAAATAGCGGCAATTTACTGAGACACAAGAAAAAACATACAGCATGAATGTGATGTTTGTGGATATACAGGTAAAAATAGCGGCAATTTACTGAGACACAAGAAAAAAAAGTTTCCAGAGCTACACTATATGCCTCCCCTAGCAGACATTTTGATAGGAAAAGTTACTATATGTTTAATAGAGAAATATTAGATATATTTAGATTAAACAATTGCATATATATATGCAAAACTAATTAAATCAAGCAGCCGATATAATCAGATTATACAAAGGCATCAACGATATATTATTGTCAAACTCAAATTCCTTTGTGTTTCACTAATTATCACATTTAAAAAAAAAAGTATATTAATGCTCATCATTGGACAAACAAGAGAGAAAGCTTATAAAATTTAATGTACATGTATTGTGTGTTCATATAGATGTAAAAAGAGGGGTTATTAAGTCGAACAAAAAAAAAAAATGTTCCTTGGATGACCCTCTAACAGATCCCCTCGTGTCAAGTTGATTGCTCGAAAAACATGGCCGCCAGGGGGCAGGGCTGTTTTGCCTTATATGGCTTTAGTTCAAACTTAAAAAATCTTCTCCTGCGACAGTGTCTATTCGATTTTCATATAAATGTGTAGAAATGTTATATGGGTACCGCATTTTCAGGTGCCTTCAAGCCATGTTGATTGGTTGAAAGCATGTCCGCCAGGGGGCAGGGCTGTTTTGCCTTATATGGATATAGTGAAAACTTAAAAAATCTTCCCCGACAAAAGTACCTGGCCAATTTTCAAATAATTTTGTAGAAATGCTACTTGGGTGACTTTCTATCAGATATTACCAAACCATGTTGCTTGGTCTTAAAATATGGCTTCCAGGGGGTGGGTTGATTGATTGGGGTTTAACGCCGTTTTTAACAGTTTCTCTGTTATATCATGGCGGCCAGTTCACCTACTCATGCATTTCCTGGTTTTCTCACACCAGTACTCCACACAACAATCTTCACAAGCAACTGGCTGCTTTTCCACATAGCCTTAGCCCATTTCCTGGGGGTGGGACTGTTAGCCTTAAATTGGTTCTAGTGAAAACTGTAAGAATCTTCTTCTCCAAAACTATTTGGCTGATTTTCAAATAATTTTGCAGAATGTTTGTTGGGTGACGAGATTTCTTTAAGCCATGGTGATTGTTAAAAAAAAATGGCTACCAGGGGCCGGGGCTGTTTGGGGTTAATATTTTGCCTGATGGCAGTGGAGCAATACTGGCCCTCTTGGTGCTCAATGTGAGCTATTGTGATCATATTTTGTCCGGCGTCCGTGCGTCGTCAACAAATGCCCTGTTAACACCTTACAGGCTACATTTTGCATTCGATATTCATGAAAATTTATCAGAATATTCATCTCCATCATATCTTGGACAAGTTCGAAACTGGGCCATATGAGGTCAAAAACTGTGTCACTGGGTCAAATTGAAGGGAAATATTGTTAACACTCTTGAGGCCACATTTTTTACTTGAGCGTGTTGAAACTTTATCAAAATGTTTGTCTTTCATGATATGTAGCTCAATTTCGAATATGGGTTATGTAGGGTCAAAAAGTAGGTGACTAGGTTGAGGGAAATCTTGTTGACACTCTAAATGCCGCAATTTTTGCTTCAGCAATTTGAAATTCTGTCAGAATGTTGGTATTAATGATATTTAGGTCAAGTTCGATTATTGAAACTAGGTCACTAGACCAAATTGAAGGGACATCTTGTAAACACACTGGAGGCTGCATTTTTAACTTGAGCATGAGGAAACTATTATCAGAATGTTTGCCTTGATGATATGTAGGACAAGTTCGAATATTGGTAGTATCTGTTCAAAAGCTAGGTCACTAGTCCAAATTGAAGGAAAATCTTGTTTATACTGTAGAAGCGGCATTTTTTTATCAGAATGTTTCTCTAAATGATATCTAGGCCAAGTTCGAATATGGGTCATATTGGGTTAACAACTAGGTCACTAAACCAAATTGAAGGAAAATAATGTCAAGACTCCGGAGGTCACTTTTGTACTATGAGCAAGTTGAAACTTTTTCAGAATGTTTGTCTTGATCATATCTAGTCCATGTTCGAATATTGGTCATATCAGGTAAAACAAATTAGGTCACTAGGCCAAATAAAGGAAAATATTTTTAACACTGGAGGTTGCATTTTTAGATCACCTGGGCTCAAGGTGATCTATTCTGATCACTTTCTGTCCGTCTGTCAGTCCGTCGTTAACTTTTAGTTTTAAACATCATCTCCTAGTCCTACTAATACTAAACCACAGGAACAATTTCCACAAAATATCACAGGAATGTTCCTTTAGTGTTCCTCTTTCAAAATTGTTCAAAGATTCAAAGACTGTTCAAGCCATATTGATTTTGTTAAAAAGACAGGGCAGCAAGGCGGCATTAGGAAAGTGGCAAAATGACAAAACTTTATCATTCCATTTGTATTAAAGTTGTTGTTAGATTTTAAGATACACAAGGCCTTTACTGATAAGCTATGTCTGTAACAGTTTCCACTCCTTGCAGTTTCATTTGCACTCCCGATCAAAATGTACCCAGATATTTGCAGTTAGATATTTGCTGCTAATTTACTATCATTCAGGTGATCGATTTAGGTCCATCTGTCAGAATAATTGTCCTGATGTGTTTTGCATTAGAAATCACATTGCATAGTTCATGTCAGCGATATAGGGCCAACATGGCCCTATTGTTTATCTTTTTAATTTGCATAGTATGTATATTTTATCATTTTAACATGAACGCTATACATAATTAATCAAACTATGACTGTATTGTATCATTTTAACTTGCTCACTGTGTGTATTTTATCGGTTTAACTTGCCAACCATGTATATTTTATCTTTGAAACATGCACATCATGTTTATTTTATCTTTTAAACATGCATACTATGTTAATTACAAAAATGGATGAAATTAAAAACGGCCAACTAGAACTGTAGTCTGTCTCTTGTAATTCCATTATCTATATATATTGATCTCCAGTTTATCTTTGAAACATGCACATCATGTTTATTTTATCTTTTAAACATGCATACTATGTTAATTACAAAAAGGGATCCATTATCTATATATATTTATCTCAAGTAATTATGATAAATCATTACGCTAAGATTAATGAACGCTTACGGAATATAATAAAGCATATATATTTATTCACGAGAAACAGTGAATAATTATTTTTTTTAAAAGGTACTAAGTATATATATACACGCCTTTCATGATGTTTGTCCATACAATTTGTCTTTTCTCATAGAATTTTTCTTGAAAATACAAATGGTATTGTTTCAAAACGTCGGACTTCTTTCACTATAATCAAAGTAACATGTAGACGTGTAAAATGTATCGAACCAATCTTTAATGAGCGAGACGATGTTGCATTAGCACCATCCTCTCAATGTCCTTCCCTAAACACCTTCCAAAATGTTTGGAACCGCCTCGTTGGTGTAGAGGTAGAGCGTCCGCCTCAGGTGCAGTAGGTCACTGGTTCGATCCCTGGTTGGGTCATACCAAAGACTTAACTAATGGTAGTAAATGGCTGCTCTCCTTGGCGCTGAGGATTACGACCGACTGGCTGGTGTCAGGATAAATGGCGGAGCCTGGTTGCCATGACAACCAAGATAATTTCTCCTCCAAATATGTGACCCTCTACAAGATTTCTTCAAACCATGACGAATAGTAAAAACAAAAACATGACCTCCTGGGGTTGGAACTGTTTAACTATGAACATTTCATTATCTTCAACTCAGACCATGTTACCTTGATTTTCAAATTATTTTATGGAAATGTTATGTATTCATGCTCATTACAATCAAGTTCTCCTTTTGCCATAATATTTTCAACTCCTTTCAGTAATTTTACTTTAATATACAGAGATTTTCCATAGCTTTGACAGGAATCCGCCGTGGTTAGCGTCGAGAATTTGGAACGGGGCGTCCCTAATCGTAAAGATGTGGTCATGATGGAGTGCCCTTGGGCAAGACACATTTCCTAGCCTAGTACTGGTTTGTCTGTCCGTCCGCATGAGAGAGACTTGTGGGGTGCGTGTTTTTCTTAGAAAAACCCACTCACCATCCCTATAAAGACACTTAGATAAGTAGTTTTTTTTGTTTCTTTTATAATGGGTATTTTATTTGCATATTAATGTTATTCATTCCGTAAAAGGGATGTAATTACGGAATGAATAGCATACTTGTGGGTTGCTACCCACAAAAATACATCAAACGAAATAACCCCACAAGTCCGTCCATCCTTACTTACGAGAGTACTCTTGATGGGTAGTGTTTTTTCGTAATCCCCACCACCCTTATAAGACACTTTGATAAGTGTGTTTTTTATATAATTGTCTAATGGGTATCTAATTAGCATATTAATGCTATTTATTCAATAAAGGGAGATAATTACGGAATAAACCATGTTCTTGTTGGGTATACCCAACAAGAGAACATCAAAGGAAAATACCCAACAAACGTCTTTTGGACGTACGTGCGTCCGTCCGTCACGTCCTTCCGCAGCCTTTTCTTAGTAATTAGCTGGTAGAATTTCATGAAACTTGAACCAGCATACTAGGATGATGCCCTCCATTGTTTTTTTGGATTGGTAAATTTTCCTTAGAGTTATTGCCCTTGATATATTGAAAAATCCACGTCCGCAGCCATTTATCAGTAACTATCTGGTCGAATTTCATGAAACTTAAAATAAATATGAACCAACATACTGGGATGATGCCCGTCCATTGTTTTTTTGGGATTGGTCAATTTTTTTTAGAGTTATTGCACTTGATATATTGAAAAATCCACGTCTGCAGCCATTTCTTAGTAACTAGCCTGTAGAATTTCATGAAACTTGTTAGCTCACCTATGCACGAAGTGCAAGGTGAGCTATTGTGATCACATTTTGTCCGGCGTCCGTCCGTCGTGCGTCGTCAACATTTCAGCTTGTTAACACTCTACAGGCTACATTTTGCATCCAAGCTTCATGAAAGTGTATCAGAATATTCATCTCCATAAAATCTTGGACAAGTTCGAAACTGGGCCATATGAGGTCAAAAACGAGGTCACTAGGTCAAATTGAAGCGAAAACTTGTTAACACTCTGTAGGCCACATTTTCAACTTGAGCATGTTGATACTTTATCAGAATGTTTGTCTTGATATTATGTAGGTCAAGTTCGAATATGGGTCATGTCGGGTCAAAAAGAAGGTCACTAGGTCAAATTGAAGGAAAATCTTGTTAACACTCTAGAGGCCGCATGTTTTGCTTCAGCAGCTATCTAAAAATAAAAGATGTATACACAGGTGTTTTGAAGAAAGCCTTTACTAATTATTACAATACTTCAAAAATAAAATAAAATTTTATATAGTCAGCAAAAACCTTGAGAGCATTGCCATTTTAATAAAAGCACTGTAAGTAATAAATTCAAAATTATCCTTTCCCCCTATAGACGTATTCTGACGCATCTGCAGCAGACGACTTTTGAAAAAACAATATGACAAAAGTAGAAATTGCTCAAAACAAGCAATTTCGAGCAATTTCTCTTTTTAACTCTTCAGTAATTATACCTACGTATATATATAGAGCTTTACTGTATGTTTGCCTAGATACCTTTAAAGTCGTTTGCTGCAGATTTGTTGTTGGTGAAAAATTTGGCCTAGTGACCTAGTTTTTGACCAGTCATGACCTATATTCGAGCTAAGCCTAGATATCATTAAGACAAACATTCCTACATAGTTTCATCATGCTCAAGCCAAAAATGTGGCTTCCAGAGTGTTAACAATATTTTCCTTACATTTGGCCTAGTGACCTAGTTTTTGACCAGAAATGACCAATATTCAAACTTGGCCTAGATATCATCAAGACAAACTTTCTGACAAAGTTTCAACATGCTCAAGTTAAAAATGCTGCTTCCAGATTGTTAACAAGCTTTTCCTTCAATTTGGCCTAGTGACCTAGTTTTTGACCCGACATGACCTATATTCGAACTTGGCCTAGATATCATCAGGACAAACTTTCTGATAAAGTTTCAAGATATTCAAGTTTAAAATGCGGCTTCCAGAGTGTTGACAAGATTTTCCTTCAATATGGCCTAGTGAACTAAGACCCATATATGTGCTCTTGTGAGCTAAAGTGTCCGCCCCTGTCGGCCATGTTTTTTGACCAATCAACATGGCTTTAGAGAATCTGATTGAGGGTTACCCAAGGATCATTACAACAAAATTAGTTGAAAATCGGCCAGACACTTTAGGAGGAGAAGACTTTTTAAGTGTCCACTATAGCCAATAAGGCATAAAAGCCCTGCCCCCTGGCGGCGATGTTTTTTGGCCAATAAACATGACTTGAATGAATCTGATAGAGGGTCACCGATGGAACATTTCTAAAAAATTATTTGAAAATCGGCAAGTTTGGGAGGAGAAGAACTTTTAAGTTTGTTTGGTTTCATTGCTATGGAAACCAGAATTTTGCATGGATCCCAAAACGTAGTGAGGACATTAAGAGGATGCTTTCTGTGAAGTTTCATCCCAATTGACCCACTGGTTACAGAGCAGAAAATGCTGACGACGATGGACAAAAGGCGATCACAATAACTCACCTTGAGCACAAAGAGCACTTTGTGCTCAGGTGAGTTAATAAAAAACAAAGTGAATTGAATACTATTTGCATAAAATTGAGAAATAAATAAACATTTTTCAGCAAAAAACTATTATAAATAATGTTATTAATGTCTAACAAAACTCATAGAAAAGACAACATTATAAATCAGCAAATAAATAAAAAACAAAAGGGCCATGATGGCCCTAGTTCGCTCACCTTAATTATAAAATGTACTTCAATGCAAAACAAATCAAGACAATTATTCTGAATGCAACCTCCATAGTGTTAACAAGATTTTCCATCATTTGGACTAGTGATCTATATTTGTTTACTTGATATGACTCGTATTCCAACATGGTTTGTTTGTTTGTTTGGAGTTTAACGCCGCTTTCAACAGCTTTGGTCATATAACGGCGGTCAGTGCACCTACCCATGTTTTCCTGGCTTTCCCACACCAGTACTTACACACCATTCTTTCGAAGCCACTGACTACTTTCTCACATAGATCAGAGGTGAGAGGCAATGTAAAATCGCCCGAAAGAATGTCGCCGCAACCGGGTATCGAACCCGTGACCTCCAGATCACGAGTCAGATACGCTACCAATTGAGCTACCCGGCCGGGCATTCCAACATGGACTAGATATCATCAAGACAACCTTGTGACAAATTTTCAACTTGCTCAAAGTAAAAATGCGGCCTCCGGAGTTTGAACAACATTTTCCTTTATTGACATTGTTTCTGACCAATTATGACCCATATTCGAACTTGACCTAGATATAATTCAGACAAACATTTTGACCAAATTCAAACTGAAGCAAAAAATGCGGCATCCAAAGTGTTAACAAGATTTTCCTTCAATTTGGCCTAGTGACCTAGATTTTACCCTACATGGCCCATATTCGAAATTGGCTTAGATATCATTTAGATAAACATTCTCATCAAATGTCAAGCTGCTGTAGCAAAAAAGCGGCCTCTAGAGTGTTAACAAGATTTTCCTTCAATTTGAGCTAGTGACCTACTTTTTGATGCAGTATCCAGATTTTCGAACTTGACCTAGATATCATGATATCAACATTCTGACCAAATTTCAAACTTCTGAAGCAAAAATTATGGCCGTTGGAGTGTTAACAAGATTTTCCTTCAATTTGACCTATATAGTGACCAATTTTTTGACCCAACATAACCCATGTTAGAACTTGACCTACATATCATTAAGACAAACATTCTGATAAAGATTCAACATGCTCAAGTTGAAAATGTGGCCTCTAGAGTGTTTACAAGATTACCCTTCAATTTGGCCTAGTGAATGGCATGACCCATATTCAAACTTGTCCTAGATATCATTCAGCTCAACATTCTGACAACATTTCAAACTGCTGAAGCAAAAATTGCGGCCTCTGGAATGTTAACAAGATTTTCCTTCAATTTGACCTAGTGACCTACTTTTTGACCCGACATGACCCATGTTCAAACTTGATTTACATATAATCAAGACAAACATTCTAATAAATTTTCAATATGCTCTAGTAGAAAATGTGGCCTACAGAGTGTTAACAGGATTTACCTTCAATTTGACCTAGTGACCAGTTTTTGACCTCATATGGCCCAATTTTAAACTTGTCCAATATTTGATGGAGATGAATGTCCTGATAAACTTTCATGAAGATTGGATGCAAAATGTAGCCTGTAGAGTGTTAACAAGAGCAAATGTTGACGAAGGACGGCGCACAACGCACGACACACGATGGACGGACGCCGGGCAAAATGTGATCACAATAGCTGACCTTGCGCTTCGTGCATAGGTGATCTAAAAATAGGTGCACAGCATCAGTGATTTTGCCCTATTTATGTAAATCTTACCATAAAAGTATACATGTATTTGCGGAAGGATCTATAGCCTTATGAATTCAATTTCATAAATAACTACAGAACTCTTATGTGCTAAAATTATTCCTCATTCTAAACACAATAATTGAAATGGTAAAATATGCAGACAAATTGAAGACTCTGGTGAGACACGGTTTGTATATACATCAATTGCATTCCATCAGATACTTATCTTTAACCCTTTCCCTCATACAGCATAATTTGCACCACAACTTTGAAATCATCTAAACAAAAATTTGGTAATTCTCTATAAACGAAAAGTGTAATCATTTATTACCGTTAAAAACATTGTGGCAAAAGGAGATATTGCTCATTATAAGCAATTTCTTCTTTTGTCACAGTGTTTTCAAAAAGTCGTCTGCTGCAAAGGCATTAAAATGTGTCTACATGAGGTAATGGGTTAAGAGCAAGTGAAATTACATTTGGAAAAATGTTCAAATGTAATATGTGTCCGTCTAACTTTTAATTTTGATAGTTTGAAGTTAAATGCTGTTGCAACACCAAACTGTGTGTTTCCTGGCTTTTTCAACACCAACTGTGCTTTTCCTAGCTTTCTTGCACAAGTTCAACATCAAACTGTGCGTTTCCTGGCTTTCGCACACAACATCCTTCCAAATCATGCCTCATAGACTTTCTTTTGCCCAACGGTGGTAGACAAATAAGACTTATCAATGGCCGAAGCGTGTTTCATACTCACAACCACTTGTTTAGTTGTTAGATGGCATTTGTCATTACCCTTTTACATTATACATTTATAGCCATCGGGCTCAATTAAATATACATTGTAATTGCAAAGCATTCATATTTTGACGGATGGGGGACTAACCAACCAAATCATCATTTGTTTGTTTGTATGGTGTTTACACCGCTTTCAACAATGTTCAGTTATATAAAGGTATTTCCTGTGTAATTTACCAATACTACTGGACCATTTATCCTGACACCAGCAAGTCAGTCTTATAATGCTAACCGGAACCATATAATCCTGAGCTCCCAGGAGGGAAAGCCATTACTACCATTTTTTAAAGTCTTTGGTTTGACCTAGCCATGGATTGAACCTTCAACCTCAAACACCCGAGATGGATGCTCTTCAACTACACCACCTAGGCGGTAACCAATCATGAAAAGAAATTACTGATTTTGGGTCACAATGAATCTGTGACAAATCTTGGCTATAGCGACTCGGCGACCATCTTGTACAATGGTGTGAATGATTTTTGTGCCACCTAATAAACACTCAAGACATATGAAACTAGAAATATCACTGAAGATGATAAATACCCCCAAAACAGCACCTTGACTCAAAATATGGTTTACGACCGACCAACAAAAGGGCCATAACTCTGTAAACAAGAAAAAGTAACAAAGGGCAATAACTCTGTATTTAGATTAAATAGAGTTATGGTTTCTGTACACTGCACTTTCTCTCAATGTGTTGTATCATCCTATGAAGTTTTATTAAATTCCAACAATTAGTTTTAAAGTTATGCTCCGGACAAGACTCTACGAATATGAAAAAGTAACAAACGGCAATAACTCTGTCATTATGTAAAGTAGAGTTATGTTTCTTGTACACTGCACTTCCTCTGATTATGCTCTACCATTATATGTAGTTTTATTAGATTCCATCTATTAGTTATTAAGTAATTCTACGGACAAGAAAAAGTAACAAAGGGCAATAACTCTGTATTTAGATAAAATAGAGTTATGGTTCCTGTACACCGCACTTCCTCTCAATGTGTTGTATCATCCTATGAAGTTTAATTAAATTCCAACAATTTGTTTTAAAGTTATGCTCTGGACAAGACTCTACGAATAAGAAAAAGTAACAAAGGGCAATAACTCTGTAATTATGTAAATTAGAGTTATGGTTCCTGTACACCGCACTTCCTCTCAATGTGTTGTATCATCCTATGAAGTTTCGTTCAAATCCTATGTTGCATTGTTAAGATATGGTCCGGACAAAATATGGCTTCCGACCGACCGACCGACATACCGACCGACCGACCGACCGACCGACACAGTGACTCCTATATACCCCCCCAAAACTTTGTTTTTTGGGGGTATAATTATTTTGAAATTGGTCCAGTGGCAAAATAGGAGTAAGCGTCGGAAGAAAATATGTGAATGGCAGTCGGGGTTGGATAGACAGACGCCAAACCGAGAGAGATCACAATAGCTCATCCCAAGCACTTTATGCTCAGATGAGCTAAACATCAAAGAGCAGCTAAGTGCACTTCTTTTTCCCTAATGGATTTTTGACGAATTAACTATTGACATGATTTGTACGACAACAGGACTCAAAAGAGTAAGGTTGCACACACACACACACAGACAGACACAAACAAATAGGTACTAAAGGCTAGAAAAACCATGCATGTTTAAATAATGTTTTATGTAAATGTTTCTTTTTGAAAAATATTCTATTACAAACAGGTTAAATAGTACATGTATATAATTCGAGGGCTTGGCGTGAAACGGTTGTAACTAAAAACCTATTTCGAAAACCCTGCTTTAGGGACAATTTTGACCCCTTTGTAAACAATGCAAATTTAGGTGCCATTGCTCAGAACAAGCAATGGCACCTAAATTTCCATTGTTTACCAAGAAAAATGATTTAACGCTTTTAAAGACTTTATGGCGAGGTGATTAACCTTGGTAACAAAATACCAATTTTAGTTACAACCGTTTCACGCCAAGCCCTCGATATATATTGTCAATTTAAATGAAACTGTCTCATGATGAAAGACGAGTTTTTTAGATTAACCAAGGGTCCCTTTCCCATATATAGATGCTTTTTGACGCCTCAGCTGCAAAAGACTTTTGAAAACACTGTGACAAAAGGAGATATTGCTCAAAAATAGCAATTTCTCAATTTGCCACAATGTTTTCAACTTTGTTCAATTGTTGTACGGTTATTCAAAGAGATTTCCCATAATTTTGCCAATATTTGTTTATAGCCGTCGGCTACAGATTTGTTGTATGTGGGAAAGGGTCAAGGTCATTTTCAGTAGCTTTCAATTATATACTGGCAGTGAATGTACATGAACTCTGATTTAACCCTTTCCCTTATATAGACGCTTACAGACGCCTTTTTGAAAACATTGTGACAGAAGAAAAAATTGCTCAAAACGAGCAATTTCTCCTTTTGCCACAATGTATTTCACTTTAAGTCATACTCAGGTTATCCATTCAATTATAGAGATTTTCAATTTGTTGACAAAATTTGTTCAAAGTCGTCTGTTGCAGATTTGTTGTATGAGGGAAAGGGTTAATGTTAACTACTCAGTATTAAACCGCTTGGTTATAAGTAACCACCGTATAGGTTACAATACACCAAAAGAAATCCTTCTTTGTTTCCATGTAAATCGACCAGTTTCAGTCCTCAATTGTCACACTTTCTAAGCGTTCTCATGTAGAACACCATATTTCATTGAAAAGAGTGTTACCTCCTAGCTTTAAAACAATCCAAAGAAAATTTGGGGTCATGCATTATGCAAGAAAGAACTCGTCAGGCATAAATGATTACCGTCATTTTGACCAAATCAGGCCCGGACAAAACCGGTGTTTAGCATTCTCTACTTTCACTTCAAACATTTAGGTCAAAATACTAAAAGTGATCAAATCAATCATTTCCAGTGTATCCTATACACATTCACAATGCATTTAAACTCAATGTCATATATTCAATACATTCTGGTGATGGTATACACTCACTTCTACACAAACAATTTTTTTTCAGGGACCATAGTACTGTAGATCAGCAAGTCAGCGGATGTATTTAGCATAATTTGACCTACAATGAAAATAGGAAAAATATATTTTTGAAAGAGTTCACCGTGTCAGTTCATCTTACAGCAATCTACATAATTGTGCCATATTTACATGAATATCCAAATACAGCATTTACATTTTTGGCGTTTTGAAAAGAAACACTTTCAAGTTTACATTTAACCCTTTCCCTCATATAGACGCTTTCTGACGCCTCTGCAGCAGACGGCTTTTTGAAAACATAGTGACAAAAGAAGAAATTGCACAAAACGTGCAATTTCTCCTTTTGCCACAATGTTTTCCACTTTTTGTCATAGGTTATCCATTCAATTACGGAGATTTTCTATGTTTTGACAAAATACGTTCAAAGTCGTCTGCTGCAGAATTGTCGTATGGGCTAAACAGCATTTCATCTCACACTTCATGTATGACCTAACTTATCCAGCTTGTAAGATTTCAATGGCAAAGGTAAGACCGAGTTCAAACCTTAGCCCAATACATTCAGACACGATAGTACACACATTCAACAAATTGTCTAAAAACAATAGTTAAAATTCACAAGAACTGCAAAATATTCTCAGTTCTTTTTAACGCTTTCCCACACCCAACAAATCTGCAGTAGACGACTTTGAAAACATCTAGACAAATACATGGAACAACTCCACAAATGAAGGTAAAATTACTGAAAAAGTTAAAAACATTGTGGCTAAATGAGAAGTTGCTTGTTTTGAGCAATTTCTTCTGTCGTTGCCATGTTTTCAAAATGCCGTCTGCTGCAGAGGAGTCTATAGGGAAAGATTTAATTTCCATGTCCCTATACGACTTTTGAAAACATAGTTGTATTTAGTAATTGTTTCTATTGCCAGAATGTTTTTTAACTCTTTTTCATATTTAAACTCTCATTTGTTGACATTTTTCTTGTTTTTTGTCAATATGTTTTCAAAGTTGTCTGCTGCAGATTTTTTGTATTTGGTAAAGGGTTAAAGTTTCATTAGGGTTAAAGTCCTGCATAAAATAAGAATGAATGAATGTATATTGTTTTATGGCGCATCGACAGCTAAGGTCATTTAGCGCGCAATTAAATTTAATTATTCATGATCCCTGGGTAAACAAACCAGTACTAGGCTAGAAAATGTGCCTTGCCCAAGGGCACTGTGCCACTCCACTATGACCGTAGTGCCGCGACTGGGGACCGAACCCAGGACACCCGGTTTCGAAATCCCCGACGCTAACCACTCGACCACAGCGGATTCCTGCATAAAATAAGAACGAATTTGTCTGATACTGTGACTATTGGCAGATATATGTTGTGCTAATGGCTTAAATTGTAGTAAAATTGTTGTCCCAAATTCTAAAAGAATGTATTGAGCATTGATTCAAATGCTAACTAGAGCATCTTCTAGTCCAATGAATATGTATTTACATACATTCTGGCAGTGATACAAATGGCATGTTTCGGCTGATCAACGTTTTATTTAATTTTCTTAATTTAAATTTTCTTGTATCCAAAACTTTGTTTTTTCTTGTGTGCAATTAAACCATGTCTTCATCATCTAGCACAACACAGTTTTCTGCACACTAGCTATTTCAGAGACATTGTTTTCAAGAGACTGTTTTTCAGTATGTTTTCTCTTGCCTTATATCAAAACCATTTTAGCAGTATCAATAGTATTTGCAAACACCATATTGTATGTAGTCCTAATAATAATGTAATCCATTGTGTGATATCAAAGTGTCTATATGGTAACTACTAATCTAGAATTTTCACAAACAAAACACGAACAATATTATATAAAGTATGTTTGCCTATTGCTTGTTATCTAAGCGTTTTTATGACGACCAGAAAAGAAAAATCACAAACAGCACATTAAAAGTACTTCCGCAAGTATGCATTCACTTCATATTCCATAATCTTTCTTTATAAAGACTGCTTCACAAACAAGGAGTTCCCTTTAAGCCTTTCCAACAAATAGACGCTTTCTGACGTTTCCTATTCTGTTCAGTGGTTACAATTTCATTTTAAAAGGGTTTCCATATTTTTTCCTACAAATAGATACTTTCTGACACCTATGAAGCAGACAACTTTTGGAAAGATTGTCGCAAAAGAATAATTTCTCATGATGAGCTATTTCTCCTTTTGCCAGTGTTTTGAACTCTTTTCATAGTAACACTTTCTTTTTTTGAAGTTTTTCATATTTTTGCCAATTAATTTTCAAAAGCGGTTGGTGCGGATTTGTTGTATAAGGGAAAGGGTTAAATATATATTTTCCTGTGAGATATCACTGTTTTTGTTGAAATCCAAAAGAGTCATAAATATCTCATTTATCAGCATTATCCTCTGCATGTTTTCTCTGATGGTAAATCAAATTCCCTTTATGGGTATAGGCATGTCCACAAATATCACATGTATATGGTTTCTCCCCAGTATGTTTCCTCTTGTGTAGAACCAAAGAGCTTCTGCGACAACTAGCATATTCACAATCATCACATTTATAAGGTTTCTGTCCTGTATGTATTCTCTTGTGTATGACCCAGTCACTTTTCTGTGTAAAAGCACGATCACATTCATCACATTTATGAGGCTTCAAACCGGTATGTATCATCTTATGAGAGAGTAAATGTGAATTCCGGAAAAAAGCACTTTCACATATATCGCATTTAAACGGTTTCTCCCCGGTATGTGTTCTCATGTGTGAAACTAAATCACCCTTTTCACAACAGGCATATTCACAAACATCACATTTATAGGGCTTGTCACCAGTATGTAATTTCATATGTCGATTTAAATGTGTATTCCTCGTAAAAGCAAAATCACATATGAAGCATTTAAAAGGTTTCTCACCAGTATGTGTTCTCATATGTGAAACCAAATCACTTTTTTGACAACTTGCATATTCACAAACATCACATTTGTAAGGTCTATCGCCATTATGTAATTTCATATGACGAGTTAAATGTGTATTCCTCGTAAATGCAAAATTACATAAAACACATTTATAAGGTTTGTCCCCAGCATGTGTCTTCATGTGTGACAGCAAACCCTTTTTCTGACAACAGGTATATTCACAAATTTCACATTTAAATCCAGACTCTCCTTCATGTTTTCTCTTATGTCTGACTAAATTTGATTTCTGTGTAAAAGCATATTCACATTTATCACATTTATATGGATTTTCACCACTATGTATTTTCATATGATTTATTAAAAGAACATGTTCAGCACTACTGTAGCCACAGATACCACATTCATATGGTTTATCAGCAATGCTTTCACTCATCTTGACGATGTGTTCACTCTTCTATTAAATGTTCTTTTTTAATGTATTCTTATTATGTTCATAAATACACTTTTCAAGATACAAGAGAAGAAAAAAAACATTTTTATGCAGTCAAACAGGTTTATGTTGTATACCGGATTATCATTTTTATGCACAGTTAAACAGATTTTGTTTAAACCTGAATATCAAACTAGTCCACATCATGTCCTTCCCAAAGTAGTGCTTCAACAGCCCTCAAGCAGGTATTCCCTCACATACATTCCTATAATAGATAGAGAGGAAAAATACATAATTTCAGCCTTACACACAAAAGGAATCTAGAACTCTACATTCCTGAACACACCAAGTTGTTAAAGCCCTTTCCCATATACATCAAATCTGCAGCAGATGAATTTGAAAATGTCTACTCTAAAATATGGCAAACCTCTAAAACTGTAGGGATAATTACTGAAACAAGAGGGCCAAGACGGCCCTAAATCTATCACCTGAGTGATAGTAAATTAGCAGCAAATATTTAACTGCAAACATCTGTGAAAATTTGATCAGGAGTGCAAAAGAAACAGCAAGGAGTGGCTAAGAAATAACTTATCAGTAAAGGCCTTTTGTAATAAGGCATTACATATTTGCACAATTTAAAATAGGAACACCAAAGGAACATTCTTGTGAAGTTTGGTAGATATCGGTCTAATGGTTTAGGAGATGTCATTTGAAGCTAAAAATTCATTTACTTCTTTTCTGATGCCACATAGCATATCTATTTTAACTGAATATATTATGTAAAGGGTCAGTAAAGGAACATTTCTGCTAAATTATCTAGAAATCTAACAAGAACTTAAATAAGAATGGAATTTTAAAGTTTTTCCCATTTCCTGATGCAGCCTTGTTCCACATAAAACAAATCTGCAGCAGACGACTTTGAAAATGTCTACTCCAAAATTTGAAAACCTCTATAATTGTAGAGATAATTACTGAATAAAGTTGAAAACATTGTGTCAAAAGGTGAACTTGCTTGTTTTGAGCAAATTCTCCTTTTGTCACAATGTTTTCAAAAGTGGTCTGCTGCAGACGCGTCAAAATGTATGTATAGGTGGGAAAGTGCTTCCATTTTACTCACAGTTAAAAATATGCCCACTCAATTCTGTGTTAACGATATTTATAATGTATGTATACATGAATAGTTCATGCTGTAGTGCATCTTCGCAAGCCAAGGGTTATTTGTTCATTACATTACCATAATTACTTATGGGAATGCTAATGTACGAAGTAGCCTTGGTTAGCGAAGATGACTATAGTGCAGAAATATCACATTATGTGTAAAACTACATGTAGGTTTAAGGGGTTAGCCTACAATGTTGATTTTTTCGTTTTATTGGGGTTTTACGCAATTTCAACAATATTTCAGTTATATCACATCGCTTATTCATGATCCCTGGGTTAACAAGCCAGTATTAAGCTAGGAAATGTGCCTTGCCAATGTTCAATCCACCATAACTGCTGTGACTGGGGATTGTACCTGGATTGTGGCAAAAGGAGAAATTGCTCATTTTGAGCAATTTCTTCTTTTGTCGCTATGTTTTCAAAAAGCCGTCTGCTGCAGAGGCGTCAGAAAGGGTCTATGTGAGGGAAAAGGTTAAAAGCCAGCTCTAGGTGCTTCAAATTTGTTGTCAGAGGAAAGATTTAACCCTTTCCCTCATACGACAATTCTGCAGCAGACGACTTTGAGCGTATTTTGTCAAAAACTAGTAAATCTCCATAATTAAATTGATAACCTATGACAAAATGTGGAAAACATAGTGGCAAATGGAGAAATTGCACGTTTTGTGCAATTTCTTCTTTTGTCACTATGTTTTCAAAAAGCCGTCTGCTGCAGAGGCGTCAGAAAGCGTCTATATGAGGGAAAGGATTAAGACATAACTTTTAAATATTCATACCGATTATATGCATATAAGAACATGATGGTCACGGTGGCCCTGTAGCGCTCAACTGAGAACCATGGCTCTATATGAATAAGAGTCAATGATTGATTGATTGTTTGTTGTTTAAGGCCACTTTCAACAATTTTCCATGTATAACATGGAGAGTCCTGGGTAAGTTACCGGTTCTACTGGTCCATATATTCTGACACCAGCCAGTCAGTGGTAATGCAAACCATGTAACCCTGAGCTCCAAGGAGGGCAGCCATTACTACCATTTTTATAGTCTTTGGTATGACCTTGCTCGAGATCAAACTCTAGACATTCTGCACTTGAGGCGGACGCTCTCGAACTACACCACCGAGGCGGTACAATGGTCAATGAAAATCATTTTTAGAAGTATAAATAAGTAAATCATAATAAATCTAGAGTGTCCACAAAGTCTTACCCTAGATGCAATGGGCTAACAGTCTATGTGGAAAAGCAGCCAGTTGCTTGGAAAGATTGTTGTATGGATAACTGTCGTGAGCTAGTCAGGAGGCACACAAGTAGGTGAACTGGAAACAGAAAATGACATAAACACCAATCAATCAATCAATCAATCAATCAATTTTCTCCATATAGCTCTCATCATAAGCAATTTTATCCTTTTGTTTTCAAAAATGGCCAGCAGCAGAGGCTCTATGATAGTTAATTATATAAGGGTTAACTCTTTCTTATTACATAGCAGTGCCTTTTTTAATGAGCCGTTGCAACAGCTAGTGTTTAACTCTTTCCAACAAATACAGTAGGCAGCAGATGACTTTGAAAACACCTAGTCAAAAGCATGATTAACCTCTCCAAACAAAGATACAATTACTGGAAAAGAGATAAAAATACTGTGGCAGAAGGAGCAAGTGTTTCTTTTCAAAATTTGTCTGATATAACGTTTATTTATTAATCAAATGAAACCCCCTAATACACACACAATCCATGAATTTAACAAGTTTTGTTCTTGTCACATTACACTCTATTCTTTTAATAATTCAGGGTTACAGATAAGGTGCGTAAATATGTAATTACAATCGGTGAAAAAGCAATAGTTTTAAAATCAAAATTTTGGAAAAGTGGTTTACATGTTCATTTCAAGGTAACCAACCGCCTATCTATAAGCAAAACACTGCTTTCGACAAGTTGTTTACAATATGTAGGAGTGGCCAGACTGGTTATTCATATTATTCATTATTATCCGCAAAATAGACTTTCCACTACTTTCTCAACTTTAGGTTCATAGTGTAAACCGGTCAAATTTGTCGTTTCCCCTAACAAAATGGCTACGAGATGTAGAAAACAAGAGGGCCATGATGGCCCTATATCGCTCACCTGATTTAATAGAACTTCAATAGTTTTCAAAGATTTTACTCTATACACATTTAGAAAACAAACAACCTCCCTGGTGGCCATGTTTTTCAACGGATCAGATTTATTTGAGTAACCTTGGAAGAATGAATGTATATTGTGTTATGGCGCATCGACAGCTAAGGTCATTTAGCGCGCAATTAAATTTAATTATTCATGATCCCTGGGTTAACAAACCAGTACTAGGCTAGAAAATGTGCCTTGCCCAAGGGCACTCCACCATGACCGCAGTGCCGCGACTGGGGATCGAACCCGGGACACCCGGTTTCGAAATCCCCGACGCTAACCACTGGACCACAGCGGATTCCTAAAACCTTGGAAGAAGGTTACCCAAGGAACATTCGTGCCAAATAATCTTTAAATCAGGCAGGTGCTTTTGGACAAGTAGATCTTTAAGGATTTTACAATGCACATATAAGGAAAACAATCCCCGCCCCTGGCGACCATGTTTTTCAACCGATCGGTTTTTGTTTGAACAATCTTGGTAGAAGGTCCCCTAAGGAACATTTGTGCAAAATAATTTTCAAATCGGGCTTATACTTTTGGACAAGAAGATTTTTAAAGTTTTAACAATGCACATATAACGAAAACAAGCTCCGCCCCCTGGCGGCCATGTTTTTCAACGGATCGAAAATATTTGAACAATCTTGGTAAAGGGTGCCCCAAGGAACATTTGTGCAAAATAATTTTCAAATCGATCCAGTACTTTTTGACAAGAAGATTTTTAAAGTTTTAACAATGCACACATAAGGAAAACAAGCTCCACCCCCTGGTAGCCATGATTTCAACGGATGGGAAATATTTGAACAATCTTGGTAAAGGGTGCCCCAAGGAACATTTGTGCAAAATAATTTTCAAATCAGGCCAGTACTTTTTGACAAGAAGATTTTTAAAGTTTTAACAATGCATGTATAAGGAAAACAAGCTCCGCCCCCTGGTGGCCATGTTTTTCAAAAGATTGGAAATATTTGAAGAATCTTGTTAAAGGGTGCCCCAAGGAACATTTGTGCAAAATAATTTTCAAATCGGGCCAGTGCTTTTGGGCAAGAAGATTTTTAAAGTTTTAACAATGCACATATAAGGAAAATAAGCTCCGCCCCCCGGCGGCCATGTTTTTCAACGGATCGGAAATGTTTGAACAATCTTGGTAGAGGGTACCCCAAGGAACATTTGTGCAAAATAATTTTCAAATCGGGCCAGTACTTTTGGACAAGAAGATTTTTTATGATTTGGCAATTTTCCCCTTTTCTGATGCCGCAGCAACCAAAGTTCTACTTGGAATTAAATTCTTTGAACAACTTTGAAAGAGGACCACCCAAGGACCACTCCTGTGAAGTTATTTTGAAATCTGTCCATTGGTTTAGTAGAAGAAGTCATTTGTAGGAAATTATTAACAGACGGACAGACGCAGACGACGACGCCGGACGGTGAGTGATCCAGTCAAATTTCTGTCTTAGAGCTGTCAGAGTACATCGTGCTTGTCTTTTTCGTGCTTACCATGTTTTGGGTGGTACAGAAAACATCACCAAGTACTTTATCATATTATTAATAAGCAAAGTACTTTTTAAGTCGTTAAATGGTCACAATTCTTACAAAAACCTTCAATGAATTATGCACTCTTGGCTGTTGTTGTAGGTAATGATGGTAAATAAGTATTGTAAAGTGTATAAGCTATATATCTGTAATGGTTTACTTTTGAAAAAAAGTTAATTGGTACAAAAAACTTCTAGTCAAAATTCTAAGTAAACAAGAGGGCCATGATGGCCCTGGAATCGCTCACCTGTTTTTTTTTGTTTTTTACTTTAGCTATATAAGCCCCGCCCCCTGGCGGCCATAGTTTCTGACCAATCAACTTGGCTTAAAAGAATCTGATAGAGGGTCACCCTAGGAACATTTCTACAAAATTATTTGAAAATCGGCCTGACTCCTCAGTAACCAGTTGCTGAGGAGAAGAAGTTGACGGACGACGAACGACGCACGCCGGACAAAAGGCGATCACAATAACTCACCTTGAGCAAAGCTCAGGTGAGCTAAAAAAGGCCCATAATTCTTACAAAAATCTTGACAGAGTTATGTACTCTTGTCTGTTGATGGGGTTAATGATGGTGAATAAGTGTTGTAAGTTTCGAAGCCATATCTGTATATTGACTAATCGGATGTTACAAATCCAAATTTCTATAATGGTGACGTCATTGTATTATCATAGCGCAAAATTAATGATGAAATAAACACCCTAAAGGAAAACAACAGAAATTATAGGAAAGGATGTTGTTCTGTTAGATATGGAATTATTTCATCAGTTGGAAGTACTTATGAAGGGCAAGTAAAGTGTTTTTTGTACCCGTCATCATTTCTTCATTGATTTAAAATCTTAGCAATATTAATAATTTTAAAGATGAATATGTATATACTTAACCAGATGATGAATTTTAGTTTATTTGCTTAGGACGTTAGGACTCGTAAATAACTTATATTAATTTATAATTAAAAGCAATGATAGTTCTGCTAGCATTAAGAGGCTAACTGCAGATCACGTTGAATGATTTACCGATTACAAAAAATGTTTACCCAAAATAGGTACCACCTTTAGTCATATTATCGCAAATAATTAAATTATGAAACATAATAGCATAAAATGAAATATATATATATCAAATACGAGATCTGATTGGCTGTCTCCATTTTATTTAGGTTTCGTCAACAAGATATTTCGCTACCTAATATTTTGCCACACCAACCTATAAATCATCTCATGCATTATAACTAGTTTTCGGGATTAAATATACAGACGACTTTAAACTGTTGAAAATATTGGGCTTTTTCTTCTCACAAAATGTTTAACCTTATGTCAATATCGTAACAACACAAATCAGATATTAATCATATCTATTTAGTTATTTCACTTTTGTATTAAATTTCTTACAAACCTGTAACTTCACGAACCCAATTAATGTAGAAAGACAAAACATGACATAAAATGATTGACACTAATTTACCCGTTTGTCAAGTTTTACTTTAGTTTCGCGAAATAACCAAAAGAGTTAGTTTAAACTTATTTATTTTACAATATTTGCTAAACTAGCTTTCAGCTTATAAATATTAATCATTACTTCCTGCAGACTTAACAAGTACTCGCATCATATGTGTGGAAAAAATCCCAAAGGCAGAACCCGCTCATCAAATCGCCCTATTTGACTTCTTGCTATGATCACAAAAACAGGATGCTAAATAATTCTGATGATTTTCATTTTTCTAGAAAGAGCATATTTCAATAAATCAGTCGTTTTTATTTCTGTCAATCTGACTAAAGTACATGATTTGACCCAATGAAAGCGTTAATACGTGTGAAAGCTCGAGCAGAAGGCTCGAGCAAAGCACGCCTATAGGTTACCCGTACGAACACATCATACGTGATCAAAACAACGAGAATTCAGTACAATCTTACTGTTTTTCACATATCAAATCTCAACCCCATAGCACTTTTTTTCGGCCATTTCGCTTCCGGTCTTACTGGACGGACAAATTACCGTAACCTATTCATTTCGTAACCGGTAAAACCCGCATTCACGATATTCGTATGTTTTGACAAATAAAAAAATACTAAGAACTAGAGAGAAAAATTAAATTAAATTCCTTCTCGATAAAGGAATGAAAACAAGGAATCTGACACGTGATAATTTGCGTGTAATTGCACTCGTTTTCTATTTTTAAAATGATATTTTCTCAACCGGAAGTAAACACATCCAAATGTGACGTCATTGCAACGAAAGTAACGTCATTGTAAGGCAAGTAATAAATAGTTAACAAAAGGAAAACGACAGGAATGGTAGGAAAAGATAGTTTGACTTGTCACAAATGGATTTCATTCACTGCAAGGACTTTATGAAGGGTAAGTCGACTATTCTTTTGTACCTGTCATAGTTATTTCATGGATTTTATATCTTGGCAATATAGAGAATTGGCAATTAACACTTGAAATTGATTGTAAATATTTCAACGGAAGTTATCGTTCGTTACACTGGCCTCGGATATTATTTAAACTGAAAATGACGAACAATTCTGTTTCTGTATCGACATGGCTTCATTTCAAGGTAGGATATTTATTATATCAATAATTTGCTTAAAAATATAACTTCATTTCTAAATTATTTGTTAGTATCTGTTGAGAACCGTTCCAAGATGCTTTCGTCAAATCGCTTGACGTCACATCGTGTGTATTGTTTTTGTCTGTATCTGTTCCACGATGCTTACGTCACATCGCGTCACGTCACATAGTGTGTATTGTTTTTGTCTGTATCTGTCATTTGAAGCCGAAGCCGTCTTGTTAAATGTTGACCCCACTCAAGAAAATAGCTAAACTATCATATCTTCGACTGTCTAGTTGTATTTACTTTAAGATGTTTATTAATATATTGAAGTAAATGTAGTAAACAAACAAAACTTCAGTCAATTTCAAATTATTTGCCTTCAATATACTTTTTTTTTTTGTACATTGTACAGTTTAACAGTTTATGTCTATGACCTAGCATTTGTCAAATCATGAAAATATGACCTGAGAATCAGTTCACCCTGGTTTTGGGGTATACATAGTAAATGTCTTAAGCCATATATCCTCCAATCTGAAAGAGAGGAAAACACTTTCATGCCTCCAAATGAGTCCATTGATTTAAAGAAATTATGTCATATGTGGACTATCAGTAAAACACATAACTTTTCATTCAACAGCTGAATTTCTAGTAGTTCCACTTTTTTTTTATCCAAAATTTTTTTATTGATCAAACTCAAATGAGTCCATTGTTTTAAAGGAATGATGTCATATGTGGGCTATCAATAAAACACATTACTTTTCTTTCAACAGGCTGCATTTCTAGAAGATTCATCTTTTTTTTTTAACCAAAATATGTTTATCGATCAAACTCAAATGAGTCATGATTGTTTTAAAGAAATGATGTCATATGTGGGCTATCAGTAAAACACATTACTTTTCTTTCAACAGGCTGAATTTCATTTTTTTTTATCCAAAATTTGTTTATTGATCAGATTGGACAAACTTGTTACTAACTTGTTACTAAGAATTTCAACAATATTTCCACTAGGTTATTTTAAATACTCTGCATGTATGTATTCAAACCACATTTACAAAAGATTCAACATCTATTGACAGCACTATTTTCATACTTGGGAGCACAACAACCAATGATGTCATAGAACTGTTTTTCAACAGAAAAGGCTATATTATAAATCATAATTTAAATGTCAGTTATAAGTCACCCAGAGACCTCACATATTTTAGTGTTCTGTCCTCTGATATAACTGAAATACCACCGAAATGTATATTGTTTTCTATGTAATTTATTGTGAAATCCATTTTTCAGTGTGAAATTGTATACTTTACTGGTGATAAAATTACACATATTTTCATGAACTGCTGCTCAAAGTAAAAACCTATACTGTAGTTTAATGGTAGAACACCTGGTCTAACAAGAGTTCTGAGTTCAAATGATTTGAAAGAAGCAACTAAACTTAACAATTTATACATGAAACAATTATGTTGTTGGGAGTAGTCTTACTTAAACACTTATTACATTTTTATCCTGGCTTCTAGTAAAAATAGTTTACTCCCTGTACCTTTTTCAAAAGCTTTTATAATTGTGCAATAACAATTAAAAAAAGGAAAAGTCATCATTGATAACTCTGAGAATCTGTACATGTTCACGGTCTGATAAGATCTTTCACTATCCACTTTTTTTTCAAACAACATATTTCATATACATATATACATACATAATCAGTTGTTCAGACACTAAGTCTGGAACTTATTAACAAATAACCTGATGCTGTTTCATGTTTTACAAATTAAAAACCAGAAAAGGAGATAGGGGTTCAAAGGGAAATGTTGTTGAATAGGAACATATATTGTTCATTTTGGATATGTTCATTTTGGATCAATTACACCATTCTGACAATGTATTCAGATTAGTCACAGAAATCAAGTAATTTACATCAGGCAAGGGGCTAAACTTTACCCTTTCCAACATACATCATTATAAATGGGACTTTTGAAAAATTACAGTTTTCTCAGTCTGTATCAATGCATAGTGTTTTCATCTTAAAAACATTCAGCCAGATCATGTAAAGTTAGCCATGTGCCTTGGAAGATTGTTGTGTGGAGTATTTTAGTATTCTAGAAAGCCATGGGGGAAAATGTTAGGTGAACTGAAGTACCATCAAGTCATTCAATCATGCAACCATGGTAAGAGTCAGTTTCCAATTATATGTATTATCAGTTTACAAATACCTAGCATTTGTAAAAATAAATCAGAACATTCTGCAAACTCACTGCTGACAATGCCTTCTAGTGTTGTTTTCCATCAACATCCTTGGAAACCTTACAGTCTGTTACAATTCTGACCTAATAAAAAATAAAACAGATATGTACAAATTAATTAAACTTAAATGCATGATAAGTTTGGGTTTTTTCAATATGTTTTTCAAATTCTGTTTGGTAACTTTCTACAATTTGCCTATTAATTTGTTTCTTGTTGTGGGACTGACAGTGCTTAATTAATTGTTCTTGCTTTCACACGACCTAGGCTTTGCCTATTAACATATTAGGAGATTTTAATGAGATTGTATTTCTGTATGCTACGAGTCAGACAAATTGTTATTATCATGAAGTGTTGATGCATGCCATTATCTGATTGACATGTTTTATTAGTGACTTACGGGCTTTTATCTCCAATTGTGAGCAGGGATCTTCATAACAGTTTTTACTTGACAGATTGTTAATGTTAAGAAGCAATTGCTTACCTTCAATGAATCTTCAGTTGAGAGAAACATGAGGATAAACGTTTTGTGACAAAGTGAATCGAACAAAGAACATATATTACAAATGGCGGCTTTTTAGCAAAGGGAGGTAATCTTTCAGCACTACATATTTATCAATCCTTTTACTACTTACCAACAAGTAATTCGACCAAATATTACCTGTAAGTTCTCTTATTATATAGTCTAGAGAATATGAAAGATTGTCGACTTAAAAAAAAATTTTTTTTATATATTTTGTGGCGTTTCAGAACTTAGACATTATATGCATTCCGAAATACGAGATCTGATTGGCTGTCTCCATTTTATTTAGGTTTCGTCAACAAGATATTTCGCTACCTAATACTTCGCCACACCTACACACTTATCTCATGCAATATAACTAGTTTTTGGGATGAATATACAGACGACTTTAAACGCATCTCAATTAGACAACTGTTAAAAAATGTGTACATATCTGTTTGATTTTTTTTATTAGGTCAGGAGTGTAACTGACTGTATTGATAAAAAACAACACTAGAAGGCATTGAAGAATGTTCTGATTTTTTTTGATAATTTAAAATGTGATAAGTGTTCAAGTAAGATAATTCCACAACATAATTGTTTCATGTATTAAATTGTTAAGTTTAGTTGCTTCTTTCAAAACATGTACCTGCTGGGATTTGAACTCAGATTGTAACTCTTGTTAGACCAGGTGTTTTACCATTAAACTACAGGTTTTACCATTTCTATTGTAAAGATTAGACAATTTTACACAAAAAACTGAAATTCAAAATAAACTTTAAGTTTTTTTCCCTATATGAGTCTATGTCAACCAAGTGACCCCCGGGAAGGAGTCATTTTTGACCCAGGGCTATAAATTGAATAATCTTGTTAGAGGTCCACTAGATGAAGCTACATACAAAATAGCAAAGGCCTGGGCCTTCTACTTTTAGACAAGAAGATTTTTAAATGTTTCCCTATACGAGTCTATGTAAAACAAGTGACCCCCGGGGAGGGGTCATTTTTTACCGCAGGGCTATAAATTGAACAAGACTGGTAGAGGTCCAATAGATGAAGCTCCATACCAAATATCAAAGGCTTGGGCCTTTTACTTTTAGACAAGAAATTTTTAAAAGTGTTTTCTCTATACGAGTCTATGTTAAACAAGTGACCCCAAGGGAGGGGCAATTTTGACCCCAGGGCTTTAATTTGAATACGATTGATAGAGGCCCAATATATGAAGCTACATACCGAATATTAGAGGCCTTGGCCTTCTCCTTATAGACAAGAAGATTTTTAAGGTTTTTCCCTATATGAGTCTGTAAAACAAGCGACCCCCGGGGAGGAGTCATTTTGACCCAAGGGCTATAAATTGAACAACTTTGGTAGAGGTCCACTAGATGAAGCTACATACAAAATATCAAAGGCCTGGGCCTTCTACTTTCTTGCTATGGGGTTGAGATTTGATTTGTGAAAAACAGTAAGATGGTACTGAATTCTCGTTGTTTTGATATCGTATGATGTGTTCGTACTATAGGCGTGCTTTGCTCGAGCTTTCACACATTTCACTTTGGGATCTTTTGGCTAATACAGATTCTGATCAGACTGCGAATTATGCACTCTGATTTATATTTAGGCTACACTCTTCGCCAGATGCTTATTTGGAGCCAATGTGACCGATATGTAAAATCTAAGTAAGGTACATTGTTGTAAAATAGGTTGATATCGCTAAATGTTACTTGACACCCAACGCAGTTAGATCTGTATTTTATTTGCGAATCCATTTCATGTGCCAGTAATATAATACTTAATACTGTAAAACTGATAACGGAAACTGCGATATTTGGCAAAATTAAATCAGTGTAAGAGTGCAGAATTGATTTCACATTTCTGCCAATACAATTTCCTACACGTTCAATTTGTGTCAAAATTATAACAAAAGTCCAAGATAATTTCTCAATTGAAATTAAACGGAACAATTGTCGGACTGTCTTACCAAATATTTAATCCTCAGTTTGATTGCATAACAGTTAATCTATACTTACCCATAAAACCTATTTAATTAAATGAATTATGTTTGGACTTGTATACACATGTACAAGTTTCAACTAAAACGGAACTCATAGCAAGAGCCTAGATGTAGTCAAAGTCGTCTTCTGATGATTTGTTTTATTTTGGAAAGTGTTAATTTAACACAGATCGAATATGCAGATTAAATAAAAGTTCATTATGAATACCGAAGGGACTTAATTAAGCCTGCAATCCGGCGAAAGGGCTAATGTCCGCTGTCTGCAATATGGTGAACGGGCTAATGTCCGCCTACGAAGGGGATAGTAATGTCCAAGGGGCTAATGTCCGCCTATCTGATAAACAACATATATGCATATATACATGCAGGTGTCACACACCCAACCAGTTGCTGTTGTGGGCGAACCCGGTCCTCCCACAAACCACACCGCCACTATCATGATTACCGCTCGACATATATCTCGCAATGAAACGGCAATACTTATACGCAGCCCAATCACACCATGTCACTGGAAAAGTATAATAACTATGCGACGTATCAGCGCCAACAGAGCATACACCTTAGCATCGTGGCGCGGTTGGGGAATACGCAGAACAATCTTCCGATCGACACTGAATCGAAATGAAACAACAACAGTTAAAGAGAGACATTCCTTTTAGTAAGACACAGCCATCAGTAATCAAACCTGTGAATATTGATATGCACACATGCATTCAGACGTATACACGCCTCCATTATGTGTGGATATTGTTAGTATAGAGATATATAGGATCCATCATGAGTTTTCTTTGGAGATCAAGATTTCTTAAATGAGTCTAGAAAAAGACGGTTATTAACCGAGCCTCTTGGCGAGGTTAATAACTCTCTTTTTCGAGACGAATTTAAGAAATCTTCTTCAAAGTAAAACGAGTGATGGATTCTTTTTATCACCTAAACAGTGTGTTTTAATGAAAAATATTGACAACATCAAAACAAAGACCGAATAACATATTCTTCATAAGAACTTGTGATTCACCGCATAAAAAAGTAGTCCTCATCATTTTTGAATAAGAAGAAAAAAAAACAATGTTTTAAACAATTAAGACTCGTTATTTATTCAAAATAACGTATTATTGCATTTTTCAATGTGTAAAATTTAACAACTTAACAATAAACATAATAAAGATAAAGGTCAAAATGACGTCATCAGTAGTCGCGTGTATGACGTGTTTTTGTTATCACACATGTTGGATATCGTTGTTCCGTGATTTGTTCTCAACTTGAAAATAAGGGTATTTATGTGATAAATATGTGTTCCTTCAGTCAATTTACCGCCTCAGTAATATAGCGTTTCCTGCGTGTGCGTTAGGTCGCGAGTCCAACTCCGACAGAGTCATACACAATACCATAACAAGAGGACCTCACCTGATTGAATAGATATTATAGTTTTAAATGTGCTTATACAATATGCACATATGGAAAATATACGGCGCGCCCCCTTGTGATCATATTTATCTTTATTGTATACTTTGATATTGTTCCTTCTTGTTTCCATACGAACAAAGGATGCAATATTATAGGTTATTGACCCTGTACTTTGAAATCATCGTTGGACCGAGTTCTTTGGTTGACGTTGCCGAGCTTGCGAGGCTACGTTCGCCAAAGATCGAGGTCCAACGATGATTTCACAGTACAGGGTCAATAACCTTTTTATTGCATACTTTCATATTGTAAACTATTTGCTTTACGTTGTGGAGGTTATTTTTATTATCTAGAATTGATAAATCTGCTTCCGAATTAAAAACAAACTGTTTGTTTATATAAGTAGTAATTTTTGTGCAAATGCCGTTATCTGAGCAATCCAAAACGACTGTTAATTTTCTAACAGCTTGACGTGTTTAGAACAAACAAAAAGACACATTTTAAATAGCCAATATCAAATTATACAATAAAAAGGTTATTGCATGATTATGGGAATCTATTGTGTTGGGACTCGTTCCTTCGGCGGAGTGCCCTCGCAAGCTCGGGCAACTCAGCCGAAGGAACTCGTCCAACACAATATTTTCCCATATTGATGCAATAACCTATAATATATCACAATAATTCCAGCAATCTTGGTAGAGGGTCAACCAAGGATCATTTGTGCAAATTAGTTTAACTCTTTCAGCGCCACAGGCAATATTGAGGTTTTTGCAAACAATGCAGATTCAGGTGAGTCAGCTCGTAACGAGCTGTCTAACCTGAAATCAGCATTGTTTGTCTTTTAGTTACCAAAATAGTCCAAAACTTTCATAAATTGAGAAATGGACACACCCACTTTTGAACATGGAAGAGTCTACGTTAAACAATTCGGCGCTGAAAGAGTTAAGTACAGACTTATATGTTTGTACAAAAAGATTTTTTAAAGTTTCACTATAAATCTTATGAGGAAAACAACTCCTCTCCTTTGATATCCATGTTTTTCAATGAATCAGAATAATGTGAACAATATTGGTAGAAAGTCAGCCAAAGGGCCAACTTATTTACTAATTGGCCAAGCGTTTTTTGACGAGATTCTTTTCAAGTTATCACAATATATTCATAAAAGAAAAATAAGCCCCCTGGCGGCCATGTTTTGCAATGGATCAGAATAATTTGAACAATCTTTGTTTTTACATTTTCAACAATATATACATATAACGTACAAAACTAATGCTCCGCCCCTGGTGGCCATGTTTTTCAACGGATCGGAATAATTTGAACAATCTTTGTAGGGGGTTACCCAAGGAGCACCCATGTCAAATTATTTGCAAATCTGGCTAGTACTTTTGGACAATACGGTTTTTTTATCAAGTTTTCGCTATATACATATAAGGCCCAAGGAACATCTGTGCAAATTGATTTTTAAATCGGGCCTCTACTTTTGGATGACAAGATTTTTTATGGTTTTTGTATTTTCCCCCTTTTCTGATACCGCAGCAAACAAAGTTCTGCATGGAATTGATTTCATTGAACAACTTTGAAACAGGACCACATAAGGAACATTTTTGTAAAATTATTTTGATCAGTCTATTGGTTTAGGAGAAGTCGTTTGTAGGAAAATGAGAACAGCCAGCAAAGACGACGGTGACGGACGTTGAGCGATCACAAAAGCTCACCTTGAGCAATTTGTGCGCAGGTGAACTAAAATTGGAAGTAATGTCTTTCCCTCCTTAGCGTTGAGGATTTTTGGGCTATCATAATTACGACTGACCTACTGGTACGAGAATGAATCGACCAGTAGTACTGGTAACTTAACCAGAAAACGCTGAAATAAAACTGAAAAAGACTTCAGCGGCGTTAAACGCTTTGCAAACCAAAAGGTCAGTCAATCAAGCTAAATGTTTTATGCCATTAAACGGTATCTGGAACGGACGACATTTAAAATAAAAGTTATATTGAAACACTTTTTATTATACCCGTAATTAATATACATGCTTGTTTTATAACATACATGTATTTGTAACGTTTGGTGAAAATGAATAACAAGAGGATCATGATGGTCCTATATCGCTCACCTGATTTAATTAAATCTAAGAAGTTTTTCAGTGTTTTGTTTACCTATGCAAATAAGGAAAATTTGAACAATCTTGGCAGAAGGTCCCTCAGGGAACATTTGTGCCATATTCTTTTTAAATCGGGCCAGTACTTTTGGACAAGAAGATCTTTAAAGTTTTTACAATGCACATATAAGACAAACAAGCCCAACACCCTAGAGGCCATGCTTTTTAACGGATCCAAATAATTTGAACAATCTTGGTAGAGGGCCCTCAAGGAACAGTTGTGCCACATTATTTTAAAATTGGGACGGTACTTTCGGACAAGAAGATTTTTAAAGTTTTTACAACGCACATATAAGGAAAACAAGCCACGCCACCTAGAGGCCATTTTTTTTTTATCGGATTCGAATACTTTGAACAATCTTGGTAGAGGGTCCCTCAAGTTACATTTGTGCCAGATAAGTTTTAAATCGATCAAGTACTTTTGGACAAGAAGATTATCAAGGTTTTTACAATGCACATTTTTAACGAAAACAAGCTCTGCCCTCTGTTGGCCATATTTATCAATGGATCAGAATAATTTGAACAAGGTCTCCCAAGGAACATTTGCGTTAAATAATTATCAAATCGAACTAGTACTTTTGGACAAGAAGATTTTTTACAGTTTTTGCAATTTTCCTCTTTTCTGATGCATCAGCAACCAAAGTTCTACATGGACCACCTAAGGAACATTCCTATCAGAATATTATGAAATCAATCCATTGGTTTAGGAGAAGAAGTTGTTAGTGGCAAAAAGTGAACAGACAAATGGACGGACGTACCCATGATGTGTATTTGTGGGGTTATTTTTTTTGTTTCAAACTTGTGGGTGCAACCCACAAGTATGCTATTAATTCCGTAATTATTCCTCTTTTACGGAATGAATTCATTTGGCCTAGTGATCTATATTTTTTTACCTGATATGACCCATATTCCAACATGGAAGTAAAAATGCGGCTTCCAGAGTTTGAACAATATTTTCCTTTATTGACCTAGTTTCTGATCCAATATGACCCATATTGGAACTTGACCTAGATATAATTCAGACAAACATTCTGACCAAATTTCAAGCTGCTGAAGCAAAACATGTGGCATCCAAAGTGTTCACAAGATTTTCCTTCAATTTGATCTAGTGACCTAGTTTTTGACCCAGCATGACCCATTTTCGAACTTGGCCTACATATCATCAAGAAAAACATTCTGATAAAGTTTCATCATGCTGAAATTAAAAATGCAGTATCCAGAGTGTTAACAAGATTACCCTTCAATTTGGCCTAGTGACCTAGCTTTTAACCCTGCATGACCCATGTCCGAACTTGGCCTAGATATCATTTAGACAAACATTCTGACCAAATTTCAAGCTGCTGAAGCAAGAAATGCGGCATCCAAAGTGTTAACAATATTTTCCTATAATTTGACCTAGTGACCAAGCCGCTGAAGCAAAAAATGTGGCATCCAAAGTGTTAACAAGATTTTCCTTCAATTTGGACTAGTGCCCTAGTTTCTGACCCGGCATGACCCATATTCGAACTTGGCCTAGATATCATTCAGCTCAACATTCTGAACAGAGTTAACAAGATTTTCCCTCAATTTGGCTTAGTGACCTACTTTTTGACCCGACGTGACCCATGTTCGAACTTGACTCACATATCATCAAGACAAACATTCTGATAAAGTTTCAACATGCTCAAGTTGAAAATGTGGCCTCCATAGTATTAACAAGATTTCCCTTCAATTCGACCTAGTGACCTTATTTTTGACCTCATATGGCCATGTTTCGAACTTGTCCAAGATTTTATGGAGATGAACGTTCTGATAAACTTTCATGAAGATTGGATGCAAAATGTAGCCTGTAGAGTGTTAACAAGCTCAACTGTTGACGACGCACGACGCACAACGCACGACGGACAGACACCGGACAAAATGTGATCACAATAGCTCACCTTGCACTTCGTGCATAGGTGAGCTAAAAAGATCAACTAAAACAAAATAGAATGTGAGCACACAATATTTTAAAACCGAACAAATTAAATTTGTTTGAATATTTCTAAGTTGTATAATTAAAGCTTGGCAAGGTCCAGATAAGGAGGGGTTTACATCTCTTTCCCCCACAATATCTCTCTTATTATTCAACCAAACCCTATGTTGTAGGTACTCAAAAGATTCGTCTCATTTAGACGTTTCTTTTGAGAACCTACAACATAGGGTTACTATTAGCGGTTAAAAAAGTATTTTGGAACAAGCAAAACGCTCCTTATCTAGAGCTCTGGCTTGGTTTTGAATATTGCAATGTTCTTCAATTATATCACATCGGTAATTTTATCGACAACTTCTTGCGCAAGCTAATCACAGTGTGCATGTATGTTGTTTAACTTAACTGGTCTTTAATATGTAACACAACAATAACATCACAGGTATAGTTTTTTTTGTGCGTATTAATATAAGCTTTCTGATTGCTCACGTATTCACAAATAGCACATGTGAATAGTGTATCACCAGTATGTATTATCTTGTGTATATTTACATCACCTTTACCTTTAGATGAATGTGAACACATATCACAAGTACAAGGATTTTCTCTGGTATGGTTTCTCTTGTGTCAAAATATATAAACTATTTGACTTAATATATATATACAAACATCCCATTAATATCTTTTTACCAGTATGTATTATTGTGTGCATATTTAAATCACCTTTAATTTTAGATGAATAAACTCAGTTGCCACAGTCTTTCCTCACTGGTTTTTCACTTTCTCTTGTGTATGATTAAACCATCTTTCCGTTTACTTGTATATTCACAACATGACATTTATAAGGTTTATAACCTGTATGTATTCTCATGTGTTTGATTAGAAGTTCTTTTCGATTAAAAGCATATTCACAAATATCACAATTATAAGGTGTTTCACCTGTATGAATTCTCTTGTGTCTATTTAAAGACCACTTTTCTGCACATGCATATTCACAAACATCGCATTTATAAGGCTTTTCACCTGTATGTATTCTCTTATGCTTTTTTAAAGAACCATTATCTGCGCTTGCAAATTCACAAAGGTCACATTTATAAGGTTTCTCGTCTGTATGCTTTCTCATATGTCTGATTATATTTCCTTTATGATGAGATGCATAATCACAAATATCACACTTGTAGGGTTTCTCTCCTGTGTGTTATCAACTGTCTTTTATGCTTGAATGCATTTTTACAAATACCACATGTATAAGGTTTCTCTCCTGTATGTATACTCTTGTGTAGGATTAAAGCATCTTTCCTTTTACTTGCAAATTCACAAATATCACACTCGTAAGGTTTCTCTCCTGTGTGTATTTTCATATGTGTGATCAAATGTGCTTTCTGTCTACACACATATTTACAAATATCACATTTATAAGGTTTCTCACCTGTATGTATTCTCTTGTGTATGCTTAAAACATCTTTACTTTTACTTGCATATTCACAAAAATCACATTTATAATGATTCTTATTATTATTATATATTGTTTGATGTTGCATTATCTGAGATTTGACTTCTATCTGTTTATTCTGTTCTTCTCCATATTACACCTTCTTCGTAAATATTTTTTCTGGAAAAGAAAAATAAGGAATATTTTAGTAAGTTTTTTTCAACTGTATGCATTATCTTGTGTTCGCTAAATAAACACTTAGTTGTTCTGCCATATTGACACTTATCACAACTATAGGCAATCTGCAATAAGACAACACTCCTGCGAAATTATATTGAAATCTAAATCAACTCAGTACTTTCATACGAGACAATATTTGGTGGAAATCTGGCTTTCACTTCATTGGAAGCAGCAGCAAAAGTGAATATTAGGATCTGGTTTGGTTTATCATTACATGTTTCTGCTTGTCGTTTCATTTTGAATTTGTATTTTTCAACTTCTACTGCAATGTTGTCATCAATAGCATTGTATTGTGACAGAAGAGTAGGATCTTCATGGTCTTTTGTTATTTTCAGAATGGCTTTACAGGAATCATAAGAGCATTTGGTACATCTCCATCTCAACTCAATTGCAGTCTTTGACTCTGACTTTACTGTATACATAGGTAAAGCCATCTAGACATAGCTTCTTTCCACCATTTTTTGTATAGATGATCTGGTTTGCAGAATTGTTGGAATTGTTATGAAATTATTGATTTTGTAGGAATCCGCTGTGGTCGAGTGGTTAGCGTCGGGGATTTCGAAACCGGGTGTCCCGGGTTCGATCCCCAGTCGCGACACTACGGTCATGATGGAGTGCCCTTGGGCAAGGCACATTTTCTAGCCTAGTACTGGTTTGTTTACCCAGGGATCATGAATAATTGAATTTAATTGCGCGCTAAATGACCTTAGCTGTCGATGCGCCATAAAACAATATACATTCATTCATTCATTGATTTTGTAAAACATTATGTGGAAAAAATTAATTGGTTTGCATTAAACTGATAATTAGATAACATTGATTGATTGGGGCTGAATGCCGTTTTCAACAATTTTTCATATCATGGCGGCCAGTTCACCGTCTCATATGTTTCCTGATTTTCTCACACCAGTTATACTCCACACAACATACTTTCCAAGCAACCGGCTGCTTTTCAACATAGCCCACTGGTGAAAGATGTATGACGCTTGTCACACTGACTTTTGTCAAATGTCGGAAAGAATGTTGACCAAGCTGGGGTTCAAACTCACTGGATTGACAGCCCGCATCACTTCTGACTGACCTACCGAGGATAATAACAATAATATAACAACATTGTAGTTTTGATTAATCCATGTATAATGTTATTATACTTATCAGTTTCTTATATAATAAGAAGGATTGAAAATGTCAGAAAATGCTTTTATAATATTGATATATAGCGATCCTAGCTGAAAAAATGTCTGGCCGAAACGTCAATTTCTTTTCATCTCTTTCTAAAATGCTATGTCTACCTACTTCAATTTACAATGTGTGAGAAGAACACCTTAATCTTGTCAGAGCTAAACTTAACCAAAATTCTAAGTACAAAAAGGGCCATAATTCTTACAAAAACCATGACAAGGAACATTTGTGCAAAATAATTTTTTCAAATCGGGCCAGTACTTTTGGACAAGAAGATTTTTAAAGTTTTAACAATGCATGTATAAGGAAAACAAGATCCGCCCTCTGGCGGCCATGTTTTTCAACGGATCGGAAATATTTGAACAATCTTGGTAGAGGGTACCCCAAGGAACATTTGTGCAAAATAATTTTCAAATCGAGCCAGTACTTTTGGACAAGAATTTCTGGTTAAAGTTTTGCGTGCAACTACATTAAGAGACCATCTCTTAGTAACTACCTAAAGCATTGCATTGAAACTTTATACAACCCTTCCCAACTATCACACCTATGTAAACAATCAAGATCAGATAGTAAATAGAGCCTCTATTGTGTTCACATGCTCAATTATAGCAATTTGAACAATTTCAAGGGCCATAATCCAGTCTTGCATAGGCGGATCTGGCTGGTTTTCGAAAGGATACGAGCTCTCATGGATATCTAACTACTGTATAAGTTTGGTTGAGATACAATTAAAAGTGAAGACTGTATCGTGTTAACAAGCTCTTTTATAGCAATTTTGACCATTTCAAGGGCCATAATCCAGTCATGCATGGGCGGATCTGGCTGGTTTTCGAAAGGAACCGAGCTCTCATGGATATCTAACTACTGTATAAGTTTGGTTGAGATACAATTGAAGACTGTATTGTGTAAAACAAGAAATTGTTTACGCACGCACGCACGCACGCACGCACGACTGACAAATCGCCACGACATAAGCCCTTCTGGCCGTTGGCCAGTAGAGCTAAAAAGATACATAACTTGTTTTAAATGCAGGATAGAGCTATTTAACTTGATAATCTACATAGCTGTGCTTGTTGGGAAGAGTTGTATTATAATTTCAATGCAATGCATCAAGTAAATACATGTACTAAGATATGGTCTCTTTATGTAGTAGCATGCAAAACTTTAACCAAAATTTCAAAGTGAAAAAAAAGGGCCATAACTTGCCTTAAATGCAGGATAGAGTTTACTTACTTAAAGTCTACAAAGGTGTGATAGTTGGGAAAGGTTGTATTAAATGTCAAGGCAATGTATAAAGTAAATACTGAGATATGGACTCTTATTTTAGAACTTTGCATGCAAAACTTTAACTAGAATTTCTAAGTAAAAAAAGGGCCATAACTTGCACAAAATGCAGGGTATAGTTATCAAACTATATTATTTACATAGGTGTGGTAGTCCGAAAGTATTGTAAAAAGTTTTAATGCAATACATCAAGTTGTGACTGAGCTATGGTGAAATATTTGTACTTGCATGCAAAACTTTAACCAAAGTGTGACATTGACGCGGATGCCGACGCCAGGGTGAGTAGAATAGCTGTCTTATACTCTGAATAGTCAAGCTATAAAGCCTTTAAGGGAGATAATGATTCACCTTGCTTTACCCCCGTGGCAATATCAAGGTCAAATAACGCCAAATATTCCCTAAAAACACCTTTGTTTGTAAAGAAAAGAGTGTATACCATCACCAGAATGCATTGAATATATGACATCGAGTTTAAAAGCATTGTAAATGTGTATAGGATGCACTTTTAGTATTTCGACCTTGTTTGAAAGTAAAAGAAGAGAACCTTAAACACTGGTTTTGTCCGGGCCTGATATGGTCCAAAATGATGGTAACAATTTTGGCATAGTGAAATCTTTCTTACATAATGCATGACCCCCCCCCCCCCCCCCCCCATTTTCTTTGGATTGTTTTAAAGCTTAGAGGTAACTCTTTTTAATAATAAATGGTGTTCTACATGAGAAACGCTTAGCAAGAGTGACAATTGAGGACTGAAACTGGTCGATTTACATGGAAACAAAGAAGGAGCTTATTTGGTGTATTGTAACCGAAAGTGCTTTTGGCTGAAACATATTTAAAGTAAATTTTGTGTCAGCTGCAAATATTGAAGCATTCTAGGGATCATTACGGGGTTGGATACAGTCAAAATGCTTGACAAATGATGAAACTGGGTGCCTGGAGTAGAACTTTGGCTCATGTGGGTATTCATCCATTAGGTAAGATCTACTTTTCAATTTTACCATAAAACAATGATGTTTTTCAAGCTATTTAAACATTTCTGTGAATATATAATGGCCCAAAACAGGCATAAACCTGAAGTTTGGTCAATTTTTTAAACATGTATCACAGTTAAACCTAAAAATAGTATGTGTTTCTGTTCTTTTCTCTCGGAGACGTGTATGATGCGCGAGCGCAGAAAACTTGCCAGACTCACGCCGCAAAACCTATGTTTGGGTGGCATAGGAAAATGGAAATTTCTTTGAAAATTATTGCCTAATTGTCTTAATATTTGCTACTTTGCTTTAAGTTTATGTCATACTCTATAGATTTACACAAAACCAGATCTCTGAAAGCAAACAAAATGTCTAAATTCTAAAAGAGCTTCAGAGGCCTAAATATGATAGGTCATTTTTTTGTCGTCTGCACAAATGTTTGGATCCAGTCAAACTGGTTGAAAATGATGATACTGGTTGTCTAAAAATTCTGAAAATAATGCATAAATATTAAGTTTGATCATTTCTATGAATATTAGACACAGTAAAACCTTAAATATGTGATGCTTTTCTTATATTTCCTTTGCGAAGACCTATGTTTTGCACAAAAGTATAAAACTTGGCCGATGCAGCCAAAAAACCTAGGTTTCGGTGGTATAGAAAAATTGAATTTCCTTTGATAATCATTGCTTCATTGACCTAATATTTGCTTTTGTGCATTCATTTTATATCATACCTTGTAAATAAATAGAAAAACAAGATGTGTTTGTGAAACACTGATGCCCCCGAATGGCAACATCTAGGTCAAAGGTCAAGGTCGCAAGGTCAAAAAATTTGTGCAGACAGACAGACGTGCAGACAGGCCAAAAACTAGATGCCCACCGAATCGGAGATTCCGGGGGCATAAAAATATCTATAAGGACAAAGAAATCATCTTATAGGTCAAATTGTGCCAAATACATCCGCTGACGTGCTGATTTACATACAAATAGTCCCTAAATAAATCTGTGTTTGCATAGAAATGAGTGTATACCATCACCAGTCCAGAATGCATTGAATATATGACATTCAGTTTAAAAGCATTGTAAATGTGTATAGGATGCACTGGAAATGATTGATTTGGTCACTATTAGTATTGTGACCTAGTTTGAAAGTGAAAGTAGAGAATGCTTCGAACCTGTTTTGTCCGAACCAGATTTGGTCCAAAATGATGGTAACATTTTTCGCCTGGTGAAATCTTTCTTGCATTATGCATGACCCCGCATTTTCTTTGGATTGTTTTAAATCTCTTTTCAATGATATATGGATTGGTGTTCTACATGAGAAACGCTTAGAAAGTGTGACAATTGAGGACTGAAACTGGTTTATTTACATGGAAACAAAGAAGGAATTTATTTGGTGTATTGTAACCTCATACAGAACAGTGAACTGACCTTTAACCTGTATGCCAGATTGTACATTACTTTAAAGGCATTAGCTACATTTTTTTCACAAAAAAAATCCCAATAATATAATTTCTTTGTACTTTGTATTTTGTTAGTACATACAATAACTGGTTAAAATAAGGTGAACAAATGATAGGTCATTGATCATTTTTTTTTTATTGGACTATCAATGACACGACGAATTTCATCATAGGAACAAAAATAGGAAATTTGACAGAAAACATAAAAAACAAAAAAATAAAAGTACTATCAGTCGTACTTTTACCTTTACGAAAACGGAATCCGACGTGGTCGAGTGGTTAGCGTCTAGGATTTGAAATGGGTGTCCCGGGTTCGATCCCAGTTGCGGCACGACGGTCATGGTGGAGTGGCACTGTGCCCTCGGGCAAGGCATGCTTTCTAGTCTAGTACTGGTTTGTTTACTAAGGGATCATGAATAAGTGAAATGTCGCTGTTATATAACTGAAATAATGTTGAAAGCGGCGTTCAACAGCAATAAAACGATAAAACAAACAAACATTTACGAAAACCAAACTGAAAATAAATTTAAAATATCACTGTCTAAGCTAATTGTCAATTTTACATAGGGTATTGACCTATTACATTAGCCAAACAAATTTAGAGAAGATATGTAATAATTTGCGTGTAATAACACTAGTTTTTTGGATTTCAAAAATGAGTTCAAATATAACAGATTTAAGGGATTTTGAAATAACCGAATATAACTAATCCAAATTTATATAATGTAGTCCAGGTTTCTGTACTAGAAATACAATTTTTTATTTTGACTTACGCATCCTGTTACAATGCAATATGTAACGGCGATATATTGAGACTATATAATATATAATGGTGATGTTATTGTATTATTGTAATGCGAATAATTAATAAATACAAATTTTGGTAAGATGTCTCCACATGCAAGTACGAAATTGCAGTGAATACGCCATTACGCTCACTCTGATCTTACCAATAATGCGTTGCTTCCTATTTCTTAACCCATTCCTCATACAATCAATCTGCAGCAGACGACTTCAATCAATAATTGTATGATTTCTTATTCTTCAAAATATAGTGCAATCGTTTTTTGTTTCATCTTACCGATATTACAAAAACAAAAAGTCGTAATTGAAATGTATTCCTGGCTAACAACGTATTTTGTGGTAAGAATAAACAGACCTGCGCTGTCCGTAAATAGCTCATTTGTTGTGTTAAATCCTGATTTAAGGATAAACACCAACGTGTATTTATCAATCACAACGTCTTAGCCATTTAACACTCGTCAAACAGTTAATTTTGCACGAAGAGGGTAAACAACACCAAATAATGGATGAATGATCAGTCTGTATGCCGATGTTGAAACATTTCGAGCTAATATTAAAGAACGGATAGATTTACATCAGTGTAAATAGTATTGCTTGTTTGTTTTTTTTCAAATAAAAATCAGCGCTGATATAATGATTTACCCGCGCAACGTATACACATACAAATAACACAGCTATTTGTCATTTATTTCAATACCGATGTACTTTGAGGTATCTGCAGCAGACGACATTTAAATTAAGCAATTTCTCAGTTTTACCCTAAGTTTTCAACTCTTCAATTCATTTACCCAGGAATTCATTGAGTTGTTATATCGACAATCCATCATGTATGCTTTGATTTGATTACGGAATTGTATATGTTTACCGTCAACCATTGTCCATAAAAAGAACGAATAACAAACATTTGTGTTTGTTTGCACTATTAAAGGTATAGTATATTTAAAGTGGATTTGAATGTAAAACAATGAACCACTTGTGTCTGTTCAAAGTGTGCGCTTAGAAAATAAAACAGTTTGTGCAAATTAATAATTATTGATAATTAACACCAAATGCGGGCCAGGCCACAAAAGATGAAAACAAATGCATGGGTAAAAAAACGGTAATTGCTGTACATCAAAGAGCGACTAATTAACAAACAACTTTAAATGATCTTTTGCCATCCTTAAAACATATAAAATGTTAAGTAAATTCACCATTTTGTGAATGTTCGTTAACGTGATTACATGTCTATTGAATTGATTTATCATGGCGTATTCTAAGAGTCATTTTCTAAGTTGGGATGACGATCTAGATCTTGATAATTTGTTAGGTGATTACACTTGCAGTGACATAGAATTTTCGGAAGAGGAGATTGAAACTAAAAAGAAGCAGAAGATATCAAAACCCTCTGATAGTAAAAAGGGTCGTTATTTGTGTTCAGTATGTGCAAATACTTATTCATCAATATCTGGAATACGTGGCCACATGCGCAACAAACATGGAGTGACAACTGTCAAAGGTATGTGTTTTTGAATACTTTTTGATATTGTTGGATAGATGGAATGAGTTCGATCATGCTTAGAGGTACGATATCTCCCCTATGGCACGATACAATTCTAAACTAGACAGCATCTACGCAGTCCGATTGCTGTTTAATGGCGCTTTCAACAATATATCAGTTATATAACGGCGCTCCTTTATATGTTACATGTAACAGTACTACTGGTTCATGAAGTTATATCTCGGCATTCCTTGGTAAGTTACATGTAACAGTCCTGCTGGTTCATTTATCCGTAGACCAATATCGGATGTCTGGAAAAACACTGGGTTAATTAACCAAGTAAACTAACTGAAATGACATTGCAAACAGAAATTATGTCAAACATATATAGATCTTCCGTTATTTTAAGGCACATATAATTACATACTATGTTTAGTAATGTACTTTGCACACGTTTTGCTCAAACTAGTTGAGAATTCATCCATGCTAACCATGATTTTATTTATATACCAGTCCACATACAATCAATCTGCAGATGACTATATAGAAACACAGGATATAGTGCTAAATGTTTTCAAAAATCCTAACGGGTCAGGCAACGGAGTATAAATTAAGGACCAGAAAGAAAAGATATATACAGTTTATAAATACTTTATTTTTGAAAGTTAACATATATATTTATTTACATGAAAACCTTAACACTTTCCATAATAAGACAATTCTGCAGCCCACGACTTTTTACATATTTTTTTTATCAAAATAGAAAATTTTCTATAATTGAATGGATAACCTACTATGACTTAAGGTAGAACTAATTGTGGCAAAAGGAGTAATTGCTTGTTTTAAGCATTTTCATTTTTTTGTCTTTTAGTCTATGTTTTCAAAAAGCTATCTGCTGCAGATGCATCAGAAAGCGTCTATTAGGAGGGAAAGTATTGATGTATACACAGTATCTAACTCAGCTTAAATTAAAAGCAGCTGACTTATTTAAAAACAGGTCTCAAAGTATGATTACATTTCTGAAACAGTAATGAAATGGTAACAAAAGTTCTGCAGTTCTAAACAGTCAGTAGAAATGTAATTTGAATAAAAATGTCTACAAGAAAGAATGTAATGCTATTAACCCTTTCCTACATACATACACCTTGTGATTCCTTTTCATCAGAGGGCTTTTGAAGACATTGTAGCTAAAGGAGAAATTGTTCATTTCAAACAATTTCTCCTTTTATCACAATATTTCAGCTGTATTAACTAACAATAAACTTTCATATATATAGTACCATAAAGAATGTTCACATTCATACCTAAAGCCTAACAATAAACAAGCATATAGTACCATAAAGAATGTTCACATTCATACCTTAAGCCTAACAAACATTCATATAGTACCATAAAGAATGTTCACATTCATACCTAAAGCCTAACAATAAACAAGCATATAGTACCATAAAGAATGTTCACATTCATACCTTAAGCTAACAAACATTCATATAGTACCATAAAGAATGTTCACATTCATACCTAGAGCATAAGATGTGCTGAAACTCTTATGGTGCAGAATTGTTCAATGTGGGAAACAATTGATGTTGTGACACAATGTTAACCCTTTCCCTCGTGAATATGAATAGACGCTTTCTGACGCCTCTGCTGCAGCAGACAGCTTTTTGAAAACAAAGTGACTAAAGAAGAAATTGAACAAAACGTGCAATTTCTCCTTTTGACACAATGCTTTCCACATAGTAAATATTAAAAATATGAAGCACTTGATTAAACAAAAACAGGAAAACACGAGACATATCTCTATTAAGGAATGTGTAATTGTTAAAAAATATTTTGTCTAAGGGGGAAATAGCTCATTATGAATATTTTCAAACATTGAATGCTGCAGATGCTTAACCCTTTCCCTCATACAACAATTCTGCAGTAGACGACTTTGAACATATTTTGTCAAAAAATGGAAAATCTCTGTAATTGAATGGATGATCCCTGATTAAAAGTGGAAAACATTGTGGCAAAAGGAAAATTGCACGTTTTGTGCAATTTCTTCTTTCGTCACTATGTTTTCAAAATGCCTGCTGCAGAGCCATCAGAAAGTGTATATATGAGGGAAAGGGTTAGAAGGAATGGTTTATAAGCAAACAAATTGTCTCCATCTGTCATATAAAAACAATACTAAACATACATATATATAAACATGAATTAATATATATATATATATTAAAAATATTAATACATATTTCTTTGCCTAAAAATATTTAACGCTTTCCTTCATATCGACTCTTTCTGACATCTCTTCTGCAGACGGGTTTTGAACACATGCAATTTCCCCTTTTCAAGTTTGCAACAATGTCTTCCACTTTTTAAAAGTCATACGTTATCCATTCAATTATGGAGATTTTCTATATTTTGACCAAATGTGTTCAAAGTCCTCTGCTGCAGAATTGTCATATAAGGGAAAGGGTAAATTACATTAATTTTTAGAAAATAAATATAGTATATGATACATCATACAGGTGTGAAAACAAGCACTATAGCGGTATGGCCTTTACATAATCTATCTACCTAAAAAAATAGAAGATCTCTATGATTGAATTGATAACCTATGACTAAAAGAGGAAAACATTGTGGCAAAAGGAGAAATAGCTTGTCTTGAGCAATTTCTGTTTTTGTCACTATGTTTTAAAAAAGCTGTTTGCTGCAGAGGCGTTAGAAAGCGTCTTTATGAGGGAAAGGGATAAGAGCTTGACAATACAATTAAATTAAGCTGTAAATAGCCAAAGATGGTCAAAGATTGGGGATAATATCTTAGGTTTTTATAACATGTCCATTTTCTGTTCAGTTTCAGATTACAGAACCACAAAAGAAAATGAGAGAGGTGTAGATCACTGTAAATCACCATTCTCTACAGATGAATTCCACACAGTCTTTAGCGAATGCTTCCAAGCATCATTACAGAACATTGCCAATAACCAGTTTAGAAATCTTTCTAAATCAGTTCATGGGAAAAACATTATTTGGATCTCCAAACATTTGCAAGATACCATTACAAAACAAGAACAGTTACGTGATGTCCTAGAACCTGAATTCCTGGGCATATTTCAGTCTGCTTCACAAGGATGTACCAACACCAACGAAGCCGTATTTATGAAATACCATGAAGTGATAACTAAGACTGATTTAAATCTGCAAATCAAAGACATCATTCTTACCGGCTGTGATCAACAATTACCAGTAAGGAAGTTTTCAAGCATACTTTTTAGACAGTTAACTGACGACATGCTGGGATATCGTTCCCGGCTATACAGTAAAGTCGAGGAACAGACGACTGCCTCCCTGTCTGACAACGATCAACAAGTTTTGTTTTACATTAGCGGTTACATTGTGTGTGCACTCAAAAAAGAAAGTGAACGTAGAATGAAGGGAGTAAATATAGCCAAATATGAGGCGTTGCACAGTGCCATGCAGATTGTTTTAAGGAGAGAAAATGACAGTGAGAGAACCTTTGTTAGCAAGTATTCTTCCTGGACAGAAAAAGTTAATCGTTGGGGATTGAAAATACCAAGTGACAATTTGTATCTATTTGTGAGAGAGTGCGAGATGTGCTGTCAAAAGAAACTGAACGCTACTCGAGTTACTAGTAATTCATATAATTTGACAGATTTGAAGGAATTTATAATTGAACAGCACATGACTAAGTATTATGGCGAAAAAATAGTTACAGGAGAACATTCTTCATACATCATGGAGAAAATTATTTCCTTGTTTTTAACAATTAGAGGAAATGGATGTGCTAGACAGGCACAACTGGTGCTACAGAAGAAGATTGAGTCCAAAAAATCATTAAGACAGGTTTTGAAAGAGATCAACAATTGAACATCACTGTGAACATTTACTCCTTTTCCAAAATTACTTGATTTTCATCTTTTGTTTCATGTTTTCACAGTCATATATATAAGTACGCTGCAGAATTTAATGGATTTTTGATGGGTACCGGTAAATGGTATAATCTCTGAAAAGAGTTGAAAACATTGCAGAAAAAGAAGAAATTGATAATTATGTGCAATTTCTCATACTTTCACTATGTTTTCAAAAGTCCTCTGCTGCAGATGCTTCCGTGGGAAAGATAAAGAAAATATAAGGTTGTATCCCTCTAAGTCTTAAATCCAGATGGCACGAAAAAAACAAAAAAAAAAAAACCGAATTCGCCCTAAATGTTATTCTTTATGTTATCCAAGTAAAACCAGGGTAGAAAATGTATCGTTTTTTATCAATAAAGTGAACTTGAGTCGTTTTTAATTGTCCCGATGAAGGGGTTTCCTATTTAAAAATACCACGGAATCCTTCAGACGGGCACCTTGCAACGATCACGTGATATAACTATATAACGGTTCACACTGACAGGCGTGTACAGTTATACACAATTTACACGTTTGGCGGAGTCGAACGATAGTAATCATAGAGATTTGTTTGTGATTGCAAGAGCTCCTCGTGATTTTGCATAAAACCTTCATGGTATAAAAATGTTTCATTTAATGCGCATGCGTCCTATCGGTCATGTGACGACTCTTCAATTCACGTGACGACTTTTCAAGTCACGTGATGAATGAGATTAAAAGCATCGAAAGCTATTTATAAACTTACCCCGTTACTGACGGGGTAGAATTTGTGATGGAAAAAGTATCGAAAACAAGAAAATCTCACCGATTATAGGGGTATGTAATATGTCAGTTATCATATTTTAATGCCCCAAATACAAAAATAACACTTATTTTCTTAAAATTGGATTTTTTTTTTTCGACAGTTGGGTATCTGGAGTTCAGTCGCTTTAAAAACATAGACATAAAGAATTTTCTTTAACCCTTTCCCTCATATGACATTTCTGCAACAGACGACATATTATAACAAAATATAGAACATATCTACAATTGAATGGCTGACCTATGACTTAAGTCGAAAACATTGTGTCAAAAGGAGAAATTGCACGTTTTGTGCAATTTCTTCTTTTGTCACTATGTTTTCAAAAAGCTGTCTGCTACAGAGGCGTCAGAAAGCGTCTATATAAGGGAAAGGGTTAAAACATGTTTTTTTTAATTCATTACAAGTATCCCAACAATAATAGTTTCTATAATTAATATAAATGGTATAATTACTGAAAAGAGTTGAAAACATTGCAGAAAAAGAAAAAAATGTTAGTTATGTGCAATTTCTCTTTCTATCACTATGTTTTCAATAGTCCTCTGCTGCAGAATGAGATGCATCGCATATAGATGGGATAGATTAAGAAAAAGTAAGGTTCTATCCCTCTTAGTCTTCAACATGCTTACATATGTACATAGAAATAAAGAATTTTCTTTAAAACATGGTTTTTATTCATTTCAAGTATCCCACTGATAAAACTACCTATATTTGTGCTACATACATTTACTCACAAAATTCTAGCAGAAACCAGGTATAATATATTTCCAATTCCAACAAAACACAGAACACACTGAATATTGAAATCCACACAGAAAACTGAATATAGTTTATCTGCAACACTTAATTCATATTATTTAAACAGCCATTTACCATCTACACAGACATATTACGCTTTCTTTTTGGTAGTCCTTTATCATCTATTGGTGACAACTGAAGCTTCCGTTTGGTATTACCTCTCATAGGTGCGATTGCTTGCCCACCAACTGTTCTTATCCTGACCATTGCATCATTAAATCTGGTATTACCTCTCATAGGTGCGATTGCTTGCCCACCAACTGTTCTTATCCTGACCATTGCATCATTAAATCTATCTAATGTTGGGTTTGTATTGCACCCACCACTAGTTCGATGAATACCAAAGTGTTGTTCGATAGGATCCTGGTTGAAGCGCTCTGTCAAAACAAATTTCATTCCAGCATTTAGGCAGTAGCGCACACATTCTACTACAGATTGCACAGTTATTTGCAAACCTTCTAATGTTTGGTAGCTAAGCTGCATACCATTTTTCTCAGATTTTGTCAAAATACCTGGTCTATTTTCGATTCTTGTTTTCCAATTGTCAAAATACTGCAAAAACTCATTACTCAAATAGTCAAGTCATTATAGTCACCCTGACTACATCAAATGCAAAACGGCTGAGTTGAACCAAGGCCGATTTGACTTGGGGGCGAGTTGGTTACAGAACAGAACAGAACAGAACGTTTATTTAGACGTATACAAAGTACATAGTCATTTACAAACATACATACATATAGAAAATATTCAGTCACGTGGGTTTGAAAAAAAAATACCTTGAAATATCTGTAATCTAATTTCTAATGCGATTTTAACAAAAATGGCAGTTTTTTTAACAATTGATTTGTTTTCTGTTTTGAGCAATTCAACGCATTTTTGCATCGATGGATGTATAAAAAAAATAAGGATTAATATATTTCTCTCTTGCATCAGTATAGGAAGGACATATCAAAAGGAGATGGTAAACATCTTCAATATCTTAATGCCCACTTAAATGGAAATACTTTTATTAAACAAATCGATGGGAGGGGTACTGCGCTGAGCGGATTAACCACTCTCTTCGATTTGTTTAATGTAACTATATCCCCCTTGTGTTCCGGCGCGGACTCGAGCTATGTGTCTTTTGACAACCGCCATAAGTCTTTGATTGATCACATCATTGTTTCTCAAGAACTGTCATGTTATATAAAGTACTGTAAAATACTAGATGATGACAGTATTAACGTTTCTTCACATCGGCCTATAGTTTTTAATATACAAATTACGTTATATGAGTACATTTCTCAAAATCCAGTCTTGACCGTCAAATGGCATAAAGTATCCCATGAACAATTGTATAATTATGAATCTGATCTTAGTCGCTGTTTGACAGTTAGTATAGATAACATACCCACCGATGACGTACACTGTTTTATTGATAAACTATACCAATGCATTATTACTAGCATTAATGAAGTATCCGCCTCGCATCTTCCGCACTCCAGTTATCGCCCTTACCTTAAACCTTATTGGTCAGACAGTCTCAAACAATGCCATGCGCTTATGAGAATAAAACGCAGGGCTTGGATTGATGCTGGCAGACCAAGAGATACTGATCATGACTCGTATAAGGCATACAAGGATGCTAAACGATGTTTTCGCAAAATTTATAGAAACAGTTCATACAAGTATCTGCAGCAGATAAACGAAGACATAGACACTGCCTCTGGCGTAGATAGTCCTTTGTTTTGGAGGCTTTTTCAAAATAAAAATAAATCTGTAAATAATAATGTTTGTAATGAAATTAAATTTAACGGGATTGTTTTTCGCGATCCAGAAAGTATTTGCCATGAGTGGGGTCGTTATTTCGCCTCGTTGTACTCTGATAGAGAATGTGATTCTTATGATAACACTCATTTTGTAGATGTTACTGCACGTAGTAATAGTATCAAGGTAGCACCTATTGTGGATAGTGGTGATCACATTTCTCAGGCGGAAGTTTTATCATCAATGTCTACTTTAAAAACCGGTAAAATGTGTGGTATTGACCGTGTCTCTAATGAACACCTGATACACGGAGGCCTTATTCTGAAACACTATTTAACGTTTCTATTTGATTTGATGTTTTGTTATAGTTTTGTTCCTATTATGCTTAAGCGTGGTACTATAATAACCCTTCACAAGGGAGGCGGCAAGCCGAAAAATGACTCCAACAGTTATCGTGCTATAACACTTTCCTCGTCTATTTTGATATTATACGAGAAAGTGTTGTTACAACGTCTTCACAAGTCTATTAATAAACCGTTACATCCGCTCCAGGGTGGGTTTCAGTCCAATATGGGTAGTCCTATGACATCCTTTATTCTTCATGAAAGTGTAAGATTTTCTAAAGAGAATGACAGTAAGTTGTACGCTTGTTTTTTAGATGCTCGACAAGCTTTTGACCGAGTCTGGCATGACGGTCTATTTATTAAGTTATTTGAATTTGGCATTTCGCTTAAATTGTTAAAGACCATAATTGCTATGTATTCTAATATGTATAGCAGTGTTGTGCATAGAGGCTTTTACTCAGACTGGTTCCCTGTTCTACAAGGTACCAGACAGGGTGGAGTTATGTCACCGTTTTTGTATCTAGTATTTATTAATTCATTGCTTGAGCAATTAGTTTACAGTCAGTTAGGATTTCAAATCGAAGGGCTCCATTTGTGTGCCCCGTCTTTTGCAGACGACATGACCCTTCTCTCTTTATCCATTACTTCTTTAAAAAGTATGATTGGTATATGTTACAAATACTCGTGCTTATGGAGATACCAATACAACTCCAACAAGTGTGCAGTTGTCACTTTTAATGAGTCCAAGCGTGCTTACAAACGCAGTTCTCGTTCATTTGTCATGGGTAATGAAATTATTTATGAAAAAGAGGAATACAATCATTTGGGAATAGAATGCAATAAATACGCTGACTACTCTTTACTTACTAAACATATTGATAGGAAATTAAGGGGGACATTTTTCGGTCTTATTAAGGAAGGACTACACGTACATGGGCTTAATCCCTTAACCAGCTATAGTATCTACAAATCTATTGTTATTCCTAAAGCGCTGTTTGGTTGTGAATTTTTACAGCCGCTTCCTGATCGAGACATGTTGACTTTAGAGAGATCTCATAGACTATGCTTAAAACAAATCCAAGGTCTAAGAAGTAGATCAAGAACAGATATTGTACTTGGTTTACTTTGTGCTCTGCCTCTGGCTGCCGAAATAGAGAAGAGAAAACTTGTCTTCTTCGGTCAGCTGTGTCGATTAGAAAGGGACTGCACAGTCAAACGTTTGTTTTTATTACGTCTTAGTTTGTTTAAGAATGGGTCTTCCGATTTCGGGTTTATTTCAGATGTTGTTTCTCTGCTACATAAATATAATATTTACAATAGCTTGGAAGACTATTTAGCTTATGGTGATTTTCCTAGTAGATATGTTTGGAAACATTGTATTAATACAAAGGTTCGTAACTACTATATAGAAGAATGGAATGTTCGAACGTCTTCGAGCCAGTTTGTCTTTACAGAAAACTACAGTATCAGTTCTCTGCTAATCCAGTGTGGGACTACGCCAAACGTAATCCGAATATGCTACGTGCTTGTTTTTCTATCGCCCAATTAATTGCATACACGGCATGCACTGATTACTCCCATTGCTCGCGGTGTAGTCATAGTGATATTAAAACAAGTTTGACTGAGCATATTCTGATTAACTGTTTGTATGTAAGACCCCTCTCGGATTCCTTTCAACAAATAACTTATGTCAAATTTGGTAGTAGTGCTTTCAATATGCTAGAATCTTTGGATGGTAAGGAGTATGTTGAAGCTCTACTCGGTTTGAATCTGAACTTGAACAGCGTACTGCTTAACAATTATGATATGTTTTACAAACATGTGGTACTATTTCTACATAACGTATGGAATAGTTACAAGTACTTTGTACCGGGTTGAATAAATACTGTCAGTATTATTTTATGTCATGTTTGTTTTGTTTGTTTGTGTGCTGTTGTAATATTGCATGTATTAATTGTTGAGATATGTTGATGTGGGTATATTTCTGCACGTTTTTTTTTTGCATCCCCTTCTCTATGAACGCTTTTCTCTTCGTTTCGGTCAAGCGTTTCTTTAGTGGGAAGTTATTATCAACAATTGCATTTAGTTAAATTCAGCTACGGTGCATCTCATATACTGACATTAATTAATTAGGTTAATTTTTTGTATATTGTCTTTCACTCTGTTTCTCTCTCTCTCTCTCTCTCTCTCTCTCTCTCTCTCTCTCTCTCTCTCTCTCTCTCTCTCTCTCTCTCTCTCTCTCTCTCTCTCTCTCTCTCTCTCTCTCTCTCTCTCTCTCTCTCTCTCTCTCTCTCTCTCTCTCTCTCTCTCCCCCTCTCTCTCATTCATAATGTTGTATATTTCAATCGAATTTGTTAATAATTGTCTTTGTTATTTTGAAATGATCTTCCATTTGGGAGGAAATAAAGAATAATAAATAATAAACATTGGCAGTACCTTTCATGGTAGGGCACCTGTGGTTTCGAGTATCTGCCTGTAGCGACTCTGAGATTATGAGCAGAAAGTCTTAGTCGCGTCATATTAACTCGGAGATTTACATTTAAAATATCTAGATATGGCTCATAACAAAAGTTCGTCTTAACCAAGGAATATTCTTTAAGTGAAGCGCTTATATTAACAGTGCTGTGCCAATCCTGAATAAAACAGTCTCTAACACGGTCTTTGAAAATAGTATGGAAGTTCTTTAGATAAACTGGATCGGATATATCAAATACATTAGAAAATCCATACTCATCTAGCAGTTTCTTTATGTTGCTCACCCAATTTTTAAATCCAGATTTGCAATCGTTCAATGCTTGATTATAAATAGTTTTTACAATAATATTGTCAGTGTTAACAAGCTTGCACCAATATTTAATGAGTCTTGTATGCCGTGCTATATACATGGGGTATCGGCCAAGATCACCGTATACACCAGCCGAGCAGGTATTAAACTTAACTTTTAAAATGCGTTTACAAAATTTCAAGTGTATACGTTCTAATTCTTTAGATTTGGAGAAGCCACTGACATCCGACCCATAACACAAAATCGAACCGATAAAGGAATCAAAAAGTTGACATAAGGTTTTAGGTTGCAGCGGGTATTTACGACATTTGTTTAACAAACAGTGCAAAGCTTTTAATGATTTACCCACCAGATATTCGTTATTATTTGCAAATGTACCTGTGTAATGAAAAACAGTTCCTAGGTAGTTGAAATCATCTACAACTTCTATAACACCGTTATTGTACACCCAGTGCTCATTTTGTTTTACTTTCCCTCTTTTCCTAAAAAACATAATTTTAGTTTTAGAAACATTAACTTCTAATCCCCACTTGGTACAATAATCGTATAACTTGTTGAGATTGTTCTGAAGCTCGGATTGTGACTTCGCGAAAATAGCCATATCGTCAGCAAAAAGTAATAACAGAATTGAAAAATCATCGAATAAGATCCCACTATCTAAATTTTCTTGTAGATGCGTTTCTAAATCATCTAAAAACAAAGATACTAAAATGGGAGATTTGATTTCGCCTTGTCGTAAACCGATCGTCTGCTCGAAGAAGTCGGAAAAGACGTTACAATTTTTAACACATGATTTGACTTTCGAGTACATATTTTTGATGACGCGTAACACCTTTCCTTTTATGCCGGATTTATTTAGTTTAAACCATAGCGCGTTTCTGTATATACTATCAAAACACTTTTTAAGATCGACAAAAGCTACATATAAACGTTTATTTCTGTTTAAGAAATGCTGCACTAAGTTAAGTAGTGAAAACATTGCATCAACAGTTGATCTATGTTTCCTAAAGCCGAACTGTGCATCGGAAAGTGTATTATTTTCGTCGCAAAAACGACCAATGCGTTTATTTAGGACAGCATTAAAAAGTTTGGAAAAACAACTCAATAAGGTTATCCCGCGATAATTAGATACACATCTCTTATCACTCTTCTTGTGCAGAGGAATTATAACGCCCTCAAACCATTTTTCTGGAAACAACCAGAATCGAGAATTGCGTTAAAAATGTCGCAAATGTATGGTAAAATAATATCTGCGCTTTCCAAGAAATATTCATTTAATAGTGTATCATTTCCGTGGGCTTTGTCCCTCTTAAGTTGTTTAATCATGGCCAAAATTTCTTCCTGAGATATTCTGCTATCAAGTTCTTGACAATTAAATGACACATCATTAAAATCATTTTCCGTACAAAATTTCTCCGACTCATCATTTACACATGTATATATATCTTTTTCAAGACCGGAAAAATATTCATAGAACTCATTTGGATTAATGCAGTTTGGCCCACTATTATCGTGAGATTTAAAGTATTTCCAAAACTCTTTTGGTTTCAATGTTTTTAAATTTTCAATCTCCTTTAATTTTGAAAGCTCGAAAGATCTCTTCTTTTTGCGAGTTACGGTTTTGTAATAATTTTTGCATTGACAAAGATAGCGTCTGTTTTCATCCTTTACATTCAGTTTAAATACATTTAAGGCGTCTAGATATTGACGCTTCGCATAGTGGCATTCGTCATCAAACCACTCTGCATTTTTCACAATATTATCATGTAGAGAGCTGTTATCTTTGTTTGTGAACGTTTTAGTAAATAATGGGTCAGCAACCTTCTGCAAAATGCTCGTAAACTCATTTACAGCATTGTTTAAAGTTTGTTCGCATGATAAGTCGATATAGTCGACTACATGGTTTAACTTAGGTAGACTGGAAATAATGCCGGATCGGAACTGCTCGTTAAAATCACTGTTCCATTTCGTCCTCGTGAAAGTTTGCTTTGAGGTCATTTGACAACATAGGTTACTACGAACAGAAAACGAAATAGGACAGTGGTCACTAAACTCATTTAAGTCTTTCACAGAAAAGTGTGCAATATTAGAAAAACTACATTCCTGAGTGAGCAGATAATCAATCACTGATGCACCGTTAGTCGATATATACGTGTAATTTCCGATATTTCGGTCATCACCCAATCTACCGTTAACAATTCTTAAGCATTGCGATTTACACAAGTCCAGCAATTTTACACCATGGTCATTGCAGTTTCTATCCTGAGAGGCCCTGCAAAGGTTCGAATCTGGAATATAATTGTCACAATCTACTGCACTATTTGAGTTATCATGTATTATGAAGTCATACCTTAAACCAATTATACTGTTTAAATCGCCGCATACATACACTGTTCCCAACTTTTTAAAATACTCTACATCGATTTCTAACAACTCAAAAAGGCTTACAGGCCGAGTTGATCCATTACTCCTGTAATTGGGTGTCTGAGGTTTCGTCTAAATACGGAAAATATCTGTTAATTACACAATAATTATTTAGTTTTACAAACAATTTACAAAAATCGTCTGCTTGAGATGCGTCAGCATGTGGAAACCATTTAACCCTTTCCCTCATACAACAAATCTGCAGCAGACGACTTTAAACATATTTTGTCAAAAAATAGAAAATCTCTATAATTGAATGGATAACCTATGACTAAAAGTGGAAAACATTGTGGCAAAAGGAGAAATTACTCGTTTAGAGCAATTACTTCTTTTGTCACTATGTTTTCAAAAACCCGTCTGCTGCAGCAGCGTCAGAAAGCGTCTATATGAGGGGGGAACATCCACAATATCACCAATTTCAAGTAAAACAATTGTTCACCTTAAACATCTTCGAAACATCTAACAGTAACTTTTACAGTACGTATAGAACTGTTAAAAAACAACCCATAACTCAACTTTAAATAGTTCATAAGGTCTTCTCAATTAGAAGACGAATATACAGAGTTTTAATATTAACCCTTTCCCTCATATAGACGCTTTCTGACGCGTCTGCAGCAATTTTTCCTTTTGCCACAATGTTTTTCACTTTTAGTCATAGGTTATCCATTCAAGTTTAGAGATTTTCTACTTTTGAAAAAATATGTTCAAAGTCGTCTGCTGCAGAATTGTCGTATTAGGGTAAGGGTTAAAGATCGATAATAATTTAATTTGCTTTATCGTAGGCAGGGTCTTTCAAATAGTACTATTTGAAAGACCCTGTCGTAGGTAAAGTTTTAACTTCACACCTGCATACAGTTAAGTTGCTTAGCGACATGCCAGAACGTCACGTACAAAATGATATCAAATAATGTATATCACACCGTAGACAAAAAATAAAATAATCTTTGGAAATGATAATTCAGTGGTGTTCACCAGGAATTACTCAGAACAGAAGTTTATTTGCTATAAGTAAATACAATACTTTTAACAACTTTACAAGTAGAGAGGCAACGAAGAACAAATACATATAATATACATTATAATTTGATTGTGAAATCTTGAGGTCCTGCGTGTATTAGCATAATAAATATATTTCATTAACGTTTTATTTTTTTGTTACTTGATATCATAAGATTTTCGAATTTCTTTAAATTTGGCCATGTATAATAGTAGGCTTTTAAATATTCTTTGCGTAAGTCTATACACTGAGGACAGATTAGTAAGAAATGATATTCACTTTCAATAGTTTTCATATTAAAAATTGTTCATAATCTATTTATTTGCGGGTATTGATATGCCACCTTTTTCAATTTCCAGGTCATGTGAAGATAGTCGGAATCTAGTTAAACATATTCTTAATGTATTGTCAATTTTATAATCTAGACAGTTTTCAACTTTAAATTCATGTTTAAACAGTCACTAGCGATGTATACATATTACTTGTATTTGTTAATGGTTGGTGGTAAGAAATCAGTTGGAAACTAATGTCACTTGCAAGATAACGAGCTCTTACGTTTAAAGCAATATTACCGATGTCGTTTTTCACCATAAGACTTCTCACTTGCTACACATCAAATGTAACTCATTTCGACGACAAGTGGTTATGGATTTGTTTATAGCAATGACTACTGGGAAGTTGATACACACAATATTTTGATATAACTGGTTTTTTTAAAGTTTTAATCGGGTTTTCAAACCAACTTGTTTTACTTCAAACAGCAACGTCGGAATGACGTTTCTACTGTGGCCCGCCCCCTTGGTACTAAAAATGTTCATTATCTCTAAGAAATTTTATATTTCAACCAATTATTCAAATATGTGTCATGTTTTCCTTTAGCCAAAATGTTTACAAAAGTCGTCTGCTGACCGGGCGTCAGAAAGTTGTCCAAGAAATGCACAACTGCACTTGGTAAAATACAGTAACATCTTAAACATATTACGTAAGGAAATAATACAGTTCTAGTACAAAGGTCAATTAGTTCACCCTTTGTCTTTTTTGATTGCACATGTTATAATGCTCGTCGTAAAATAAAAAGGAAAACACAATTGAAAGTCCATTTAAACAAACACTATTACAAAGTCCTTTTAAAAGTGAACGTTGTATCTGCTATTATTTTTATACTCATTTTGCCAAAATGTTTACAAAAGTCGCCTGCTGTCGAGACCTTGGACAGTTGTCCGAGAAATGCGCAACTGCACTTGGAATTTACTCTGCCATCGTCGGACATCCACGGTTGTTGACATCGCTCTGCTCCAAACATCACCCGTGAGCTATTTAACTGCTGTTTCGCCATTTTAAAAGATAGCCAACATTGTTTCTAATTGAATGCAGAACAATGTTGTACAGCACCAACAAGTCAACCAAACCCCTCATCATCCAACTCGAGTGTGTTATCAGGGGCGTAGCTCCCTTTAGGCACTGTAGGCACGTGCCTACACATTTGTTCTAAAAATTCCCCAAAATGCAGCTGCGGCGATACACATCTGCGTAATGTATCAACCAGATCAGCCTGCGCTGTCCGCGGGGGGATAGATAGAGTAGTGATTCCTGAAACAGAAAATCCACAGGAGGCGAAACGTGTATATCCGGGTACGCCTGTGTGGCATGCTTAGGCTGATCCGGGTCGATACTTTAGGCAGAGTCCACAATGTTGATTTTACTGTGAAATTGCATTTCACTGGCGTGAGAAATGTTTAGAATTGAAAAATGGTGTAAGTTCCAGAAAAATACAGTTTGTGCATTGATACAAGGAAGAGATGTGTTTTATTAGTGAAGACAAGCAATGGGAAAATATTGTGTTACCAGACATTGTATGTTACTCGTACACAATTGGAGTGTTTACATGTAAGTTGCTCGGTTAGCTCAGTCGATGGAAGAGTACATTGTCTATAAACGAGAGGTCGCGGGGTTCGAGCCCCGGACTGGCTGCATAATTTCTCTCCTTGTAAAATGACGCTGCTTCATTTCTGATATAAATATAAGTAAATATGAAATCGTACTGCTCCATGCTGAATTTTGATTACAAACTTCGATAATGTTTAGTCTTTAGAGACGATAAACAGACCGCACATTTACGATCCGTGGGCGCAGCCATTTTTCTATGCGTCTCCACGTAGGCGTGTCTCGGAAATCTAAGCGTCATTTCTATTGGGTTATGTGTATTCTATTATGTTCTGTCCAAACGGCGAAACGACAGTGAAATATCCCTCGGATGATGTTGAAGCAAAGCGGAGTTATTAACCTTGGGTGTCCGACGATGTTGGTCTACTGGATGCATGATACAGCAGTAAGTGTCTGCCGTCCTTTGCATTTGGCATGTTCTTAAACCTCATTATGAGCAATTTCTCCTTTTTCCACAATGATCATAAAAGTCGAGTTTTCGAGGCGTCAGATATTGTGACGGCCATGCTTTTCAACGGATCAGAATAATTTGAACAATCTTGGTAGAGGGTGACCCAAGGAACATTTGGAAAAAAATAGTTTTCAAATCGGGCCTCTACTTTTGGATGAGAAAACTTTTTATGGTTTTAGCATTTCACCCTTTTCTGATGCCGTTACAAAGTTCTGCGTGAAATTGAATTCTTTGAAACAGGACAACATAAGGAACATTTCTGTGAAATTATTTTGATCAGTCCATTGGTTTAAAGTGGCATTTCTATCCAGAGGGAAGAAAACTCATGTAAAAAAGTTCAAATCGATTTTTTTAAAAGTAAGTAGCTGAATGGGTTTGGCATTAACCACAAACATGTTACCCAAGAGCCCACACTCACAAATTATACTTTTCTCCAAGATTTCAGGATTTTAAAAACGGAGCCATTTATGTACATTTTCATTTCATAATGTATTTAAAGGTTGGATGTCATATTAGACAAACCGTGTTGGGATAAAATGTACATAACTGTTATAAAAACACACTCAGTTCAATGAGGCATATACATTGTATACACAATCAGTATGTGTATCTGTGCTTCAATGAACTGAGTTATTTTTATAACAGTTGAATTGTGTACATATTTTTTATGAATTTCTATAAGAGTGCAACTTTAAGACAAGTCGTTTGTAGGAAAATTAGAACAGACAGCAAAGACGACGATGACGGACGGTGAGTGATCACAACATAATTGCTATAACTGGTAGTAATGGTATACTAAAATAGGTAGTGCTTTCCCTTTTTAGTGGTGAGGACTTTGGGACTATCATTACGACTGATCGACCTACTGGTGCGAGGATGAACCGACCAGTAGTACTGGTAACTTAACCAGAAAACGCCGCGCTAAAACTGAAAAAGAATTAAGCGGCGATAAACGCTATGCAAACAAAAACATCAGTCAATCAAGCTAAATGTTTTATGCCAATAAACGGTATCTGGAACGTACCAAAACATGCCGCATTAAGATAAGTGTCAGACCGTTTAAACCATGGACAAATCGGTCGAGTTGCTCTCAATATGCACGTGTCTGCTCTGCTCAAACGACCGTCCAACGTTTGCCTCACTTTAAAACTGTTCCAAGTTTAGAATACAAAATACACACACTATTGGATATATACTATCTATCTCATGTAGAAGCAATTTCTCCTTTAACCAAAGTGTTTTCAAACGTCGTCTGCTTGGGAGGCGTCAAGTTATCTAGATTTAGAAAAGTCGACATTACATAAACGTGCATTTCTCACAAAAGTCATTTAAAATCACGTAACTCTGACACAAATGTCGTTAAAACCGCGTTGCCGACGACATAAGTGTTATATATTGTAGTGATAATCCAACATCTCTCCGATTGCGTTGACAGTTTTGAGTATAGCTATCACTAGAATTATATAAACGGTTTCACTGGAACTCTTAAGTATGGTTTCACGCAGAACTGCCCGTAATTAAGGACGGTTAAACAATGTCTGAAATATATGGAAAGTTGTCCGAGAAAGATGCATTAGCACTTGACCCTTTGTATGTTGGATACCTGAAGCTACAGTAACTGTCTACCATCCTTTGTATGTTCTTAAAGTCCTCATTATGCGCCAGTTCTCCTTTTGCGGCAATGTTTTAAAAAGTCGTCTGCTTTGGAGGCGTCAGCAAATTATCCAGATTAAGTAATTCAAAACCATGTAAGTATGACACAAGTCTTGTTAAAATCGCGTTGCCGACGACATATGTGTTGTATATACGGTGAATATTATGAGGATAGAGACATGTGTACCTTCAGTCAATTTACCGTCTCAGTGGTGTAGTGGAAGAGCGACCGCCTTGGGTTCGGGTGGTCGCAGCCTCGTTAAAAATTGTAGTAAAGACTGTCCTTCATTGGCGCTCAGTAATGTGTGGTTAAAATAACGACTAACTCGCTGTTGCAGGATAGATGGACAAGTACATGTAGTAATTTATTTTTAAACAAGAGGGCCATAATGGCCCTGGATCGCTCACCTGATTTTTCACTTCAGCCATATACGCCCAACCCCTTGGCGGCCATAGGTTTTGACCAATCAACATGGCTTGAAGGAATCTGATAGAGGGTCACCCTAGGAACATTTCTACAAAATTATTTGAAAAACGGCCTTTTGGAGAAGAATATTTTTTAAGTTTCCACTTTAGCCATATAAGGCAAAAAAGCCCCACCCCTGGCGGCCATGGTTTTTGACCAATCAAAATGACTTTACGGAATCTGATAGAGAGTCACCCAAGAAACATTTCTACATTTTTTTTTTAAATCGGCCAACTAGTTTAGGAGAAAACGTTTTTTTAAGTTTTGTTCGTTTGGTTGCCATGGAAACAAGAATTCTGCATGGATCCCAACAATTTGAAGGAATTCTAGTGAGGATTTCATGTGAAGTTTCATAACAATTGACCCACTGGTTACAGAGGAGAAGATATTGACAGACGTCGGACAAAAGGAGATCACAATAACTCACCTTGAGCACTTCGTGCTCAGGTGAGCTAATAAAAACAATACTGAAACACATACCACCGTTCCATCTATCATTATACTCTATTATATTCGATGATTGTGATTTTATTTTATTATATGTATATAAGACTATATTGTAAAATAGAGCTCATGCTATTTAGGTAATTGTAAATGCAAACATATATATATGAATAAAGATACATATTACTGGTAACTTAATCAGGAAACGCCATGATATAACTAACAAGAGCTGTCAGAGGACAGAACGCTCGATTATTCCACCGCTTATTAGTTAGAGATATGGACTATAATGTAGTTGCATGCAAAACATTAACCAGACTGTCTTAAAGGGTGATAATTTGCATTATATGCAAAGAGTTATTTAACTTGAATATTTAGGTATGATGGTTGGGGGAAGGGACGTATAACGTTTCAATGGAGTGCATCAGGTAGTTACTAAGATATGTCTCTTAATGTATCTGCACGCGAAACTTCAACCATAATTTTTAAGTAAAAGAAAAGGGCCATAACTGGCATTATATGCTGGATAGAGTTATCGTACTTTGATTGTTTACATAGATGTGGTGGTTTGAAAGGGCTGTATAAAGTTTCAATGCAATGCATCAAGAGGTTATTAAGATATGGTCTCTTAAAGTAGTTGCACGCACAACTTAAACCAGAGTTTCTTAGTTAAACAGGGCCATAACTTGCATAAAATGCAGGATAGAGTTGTTTAACTCGATTATTTTCATAGGTGTGATAGTTGGGAAGAGTTGTATACAGTTTCAAAGCAATGCATTACGTATATACTGAGATATGGACTCTTAATTTAGTTGCACGTAAATATTTAACCATAATTTCTAAGTTAAACAAGGGGGCTAAACTGGCCCTAAATCGATCACCTGAATCTGAGTGCAAAATGAACCTGAAAGGAGTAGACACTGTTAAAGAAATAGTAAAATGGCTTATCAGTAAAGGCCATTTGTATCTTGAAATCTAACAAGAACTTTAATAAGAATGGAATGATAAAGTTTTGTCATTTTGCGCCTTTCCTGATGCCGCCTTGCTGCCCTGTTTTTCAACGAAATCAATATGGCTTAGAGAGGGTCACTCAAAGAACATTTCTTCCAAATTATTTTGGAATCGGACAAGCAGATTATGGAGGAAAAGGATTTTAAAGTTTGGGTATTTTTCTCCCTCTGTGATGCCGCAGCAACCAAAGTTCTACATAAAATATAAATCTACATAAAATGTAAGACCAACAAAGGAACATTCCTGTGAAGTTTAGTTGAAATTGGTCCAATAGAATGGTAGGAGTTGTCATTTTAGCTAAATGTAATAAACCCCTTTTGTGATGACGCCTGGTTGCTATGATTTTGTAACTAATCAATACGGCTTGAACAAATTAAGTAGAGGATTACTGTAATAAGATTTCTTTTCAATTTTCTTAAAATCAGACAAGCACTTAAAAACAAGAGGCCAATGAGGGCCTATGCTCTACTGTTATGGTTCGTTGGTCATTTTCAATCCAGAGCATGTATGTTTGGTGAAGATCAGATAGTAAATGGAGGCTCTATTGTGTTCACAAGCTGTATCATAGCAATTTTGACAATTTCAAGGGCCACAATCCAGTCTTACATTGTCACATCTGGCTGGTTTTCAACAGGAACCAAGCTCTCATCAATATTTAACTTTTATCTGAGTTTGGTGAAGATCAGATTTTAATGGAGCCTCTATTGTGTTCACAAGCTCAATTATAGCAATTTTGACAATTTCAAGGGCCATAATCCAGTCTTGCATGGGCGGATCTGGCTGGTTTGCGAAAGGAACCAAGCTCTCATGGATATATAACTACTGTATAAGTTTGATTGAGATACAATCAAAACTGAAGACTTTATCGCCTTCACAAGCTCTATTATAGCAATTCTGACAATTTCAAGGGCCATAATCCAGTCTTGCATGGCCGGATCTGGCTGGTTTACAAAAGGAACCAAGCTCTCATGGATACCTAACTACTGTGTAAGTTTGGTGAAGATCAGATAGTAAATGGAGCCTCTATTGTGTTCACAAGCTCTATTTTAGCGTTTTTGACAATTTCAAGGGCCATAATCCAGTCTTGCATAGGCGGATCTGGCTGGTTTGCAAAAGGAACCGAGCTCTCATGGATATCTAACTACTGTATATACTGAAGACTTTATCGCGTTCACAAACAATTATTTACTAACGCACGCACGCACGACGGACAAAAGGCCATGGCATAAGCTCTTCTGGCCAGTAGAGCAAAGAAATAGAATTCTCAAATGTTGTCATTTTGCCCCTTGTCTGATGCCACCTGACTGCCATGTGTTTCAACCAATCAGTTTAAAATTTGGACATTTTGCCCCCTTTCTGATGCCGCAGCAACCAAAGTTCTCAATGGAATTTAAATCTTTGAACAATTTTGAAAGACGGCCACCAAAGGAACATTCCTTTGAAGTTTGGTTGAAATTGATAGTGTGGGCTAGATGAAGATGATTTTTAAAGCTAAAAGTTAACGACGACGGACGACGGACAGAGAGTGATCAGAATAGATCACTTGAGCCTTCGGCTCAGGTGATCTAAAAAGGGCAATAATTTGTTGTTTAGAGTACTGGTATGAGAAAACCTGGAAAAATATGAGTAGGTGAACTGGCCGCCGTAAGATGTCTTAACAAGAGGCCCATGAGGGCCTATGCTCTAATGGTATGGTTCTTTGGTCAGTTTCAATCCAGAGTATGGTGAAGATTGGATAGTAAATGGGGGCTCTATTATGTTCACAAACTGTATTATAGCAATTTTGACAATTTCAAGGGCCCTAATCCAGTCTTGCATAGGCACATCTGGCTGGTTTTCCACAGGAACCGAGCTCTCATCAATATTTAACTACTATCTAAGTTTAGTGAAGATCAGATAGTAAATGGAGCCTCTATTGTGTTCTCAAGCTCTATTATATCAATTTTGACAATTTCAAGGGCCATAGTCCAGTCTTGTATGGGCGGATCTGGCTTGTTTGTGAAAGGAACCAAGCTCTCATCAATATTTAACTACTATGTCAGTTTGGTGAAGATCGGATAGTAAATGGAGGCTCTATTATGTTCACAAGCTGTATTATAGCAATTTGAAGGGCCATAATCCAATCATGTAAGGGCACATCTGGCTGGTTTTCGAAAGAACCGAGCTAATATCAATATTTAACTACTACCTGAGTTTAGTGAAGATCAGATAGTAAATGGAGCCTCTATTGTGTTCAAAAGCTCAATTATAACAATTTTGACAATTTCAAGGGCCATAATCCTATGTTGCATGGGCAGATCTGTCTGGTTTGCGAAAGGAAACGAGCTCTCATGGATATCTAACAACTGTATAAGTTTGATTGAGATACAATCAAAAATTGAAGTTTTTTATCGAGTTCACAAGCAATTGTTTACGGACGCACGGACGCACAAACGACGGACAGAACGCCATGGCATAAGCTCTTCTGGCTTTTGGCCAGTAGAGCTAAAAATAGTTTAAAACGGCGTTTAACCCCAATCATTCAATTTAAATAACCTTTACTTTTAGAGCGACCTAGTGTTTGACCGGAGAAGAGCCATTTTTGATTGGCCTGCATATCATCAAGTCAAATATTCTAACATAATTTCAACATGTTCAAGTCAAAAATGTGGTTTCTAGAGTGATAACAAGATTTTTCTACAATGTGACCTAGTTTTTTTACCCAATATAACCCATATTCGAACTTGACCTAGATATCATTAAGACAAAACCTTTGACAAAATTTCAAGCTGCTGAAGCTAAAAATGTTGCCTATAGTGCGTTAACAAGATTTTCCTTCCATTTGACCTAGAGACCGAGTTTTTGACCCCATATGACCAATATTCGAACGTGACCTAGAAATTATTAAGACAAAGATTCTGACGAAATATTAAGCTGCTGAAGCAACAATTGCAGCCTCTAGAGTGTTAACAAGATTTTCCTTCAAGTTTACCTTGTGACCTAGTTTTTTAGCCGATATGACCCATATTCGAACTTGATCCAGAGATTATTATGACAATCATTCTGACAAAATTTCTAGTGTTTGACCTGATATGTCCATATTCGAACTTAGATAACATGAAGACGAACATTCTAACAAAATTTCAAGCTATTGAAGCAAAACATTTTAACAATATTTTCCTTCAAATTAACCTAGTGAACTACTTTTTGACCAAAAATGATCCATATGCGATTTTGGCCCACGTATCATCAAGACAAAAATTCTGACAAAGTTTCAACATGCTCTTGTAAGTTATAAATGCAGCGTCCGGAGAGTTAACCTGATTTGATTTCAATTTTGCCTAGTGACATAGTTTCTGACCCAATATGACCCGTATTCTAACTTGTCCTAGAACAAGTATAACAAACATTCTGACTAAATTCCAAACTGCTGAACAAAAACTGCAACCTCAAGATTGTTAACAAGATTTTCCTTCAATTCGACCTAGTGACCTACTTTTTGACATGACAGGCCATAACTTGCATAATATGCAGGATAGAGTTATCTTACTTGAAAATCTACATAGGTTTGATAGTTGGGTAAGGTTGTAGAAAGTATCATTGCAATACATGTAGTATATATAAGTACTGGCATGCAAAACCTTTACCAAGGTGTGACGCCGACGCCAGGGTGAGTAGTATAGCTCTCATATTCTTCGAATAGTCGAGAGCTAAAAATTGAATAAAATCGGCGACAAACGCCGTTCAAACAAAACATATATCAATTAAGATTGATGATTAATGCAAGTAAATGGTAACTGGAACAGAAGACATTTGAAAATTCATAAAGTTATATTTAAACACTTTATTACACCAGTAATTAATTCCATTCCAGATGTATAACCTTTCAAAGTTTGTAACATGTTTAGTTGAACACAAACAAGCGTGAGCTCATAATATTTTAAAACCGAACAAATTATATACCTTTAAATATTCCTTAGAGTTAGTAATACAGCTAGGTTTTGATTTTTGCAAGGCACTTCAGTTATATCGCAGTTATATCGCAGCCGCAAGCCCACTTCATCAACCAAAATTCCTGAGTTTCTTGCAACAGCTCCTCACAAATGTATGTTGTTCAACTTAAATGTGCTTAAATGCAAGATTAAATTATCTTGAGCAATATATTCAAATCCCCATATTGATACTGTAATTCAATGACAGGCATAATATTTTTTTAAACTGTCTTTTTTTATATTACTTTTTTAACATTTGAAAGAAGCATTAGAGTTGGATTCAGGATCGTCGAAAATTACATCCAATTTTACATGTATCACTTTCAAAGGGATTCTCATTAGAACGTATTTTGTTATATGATGCTAAATGAACTATCTAATTACATGCATATCAACAAACAGCCCATTTATATTGTATGTCTCCAGTATGGAAGTATTTGATTAAATTGTTTATATTATTACTTTTATATTCACAAAAGTCGCATTTATAACATCACAGGTGTATTTATTCTAGTGTGTATTAAAATAAGCTTTTTTATGGTACACATATTCACAATCATAACATGTATATAGTTTCTCACAAGTATGTATTATGTTATGTGTATCTAAATCACCTTTAGCCGAGCCCCGATAGCTCAGTCAGTAGCGACGCGAGCTATTAATCCAGGGGTTGTGAGTTCTCATCCCAGCTTGGCCAGCATTCTCTCAGACGTTTCACAAAAGTCACCTTGACAAGCGTCATTCGTGCCACCAATATGCTATGCGGAAAAGCAGCCATTTGTTTGGAAAGTATGTTGTTTGGAATACTGGTGTGAGAAAACCTGTCAACATATCAATAGGTGAACTGGCCGCCGTGATATGACTTAAAAATTGTTTAAAAAGGCGTTTAACCCCAACCATTCAATTTAAATCACGTTTACTTTTAGACGAATGTTCACAGGTATAAGGTTTTTATACAAAATGGTTTCTCTTGTGTCTAATTAAATTAACTATTTGACTAAATCTATATCATTAGACTTTATTTATATGTCTTTTGAGTAGTATGTATCATATTGTGTATATTTATTTCAGCTATAGATGAATAACCTCAGACATCACAGTCTTTTCTCCCTAGTTTTTCTCTGGTATGTATTCTCTTGTGTCTGATTAAATCACATTTCCCTTTACTTGCATATTCCCAAATATCTTATTTATAAGATTAATCACCATGGTGTGTTCTTTTGTGTATAGTTAAAGACACATTTTCTGTACTTGCATATTCACAAACACAACACTTATAAGGTGTCTCACGTAGTATGTTTTTTAATGTGTTTGTTTAGAAGTTCTTTGTGACTAAATGTATTTTCACAAATATCACATTTATATGGTGTCTCCCCTGTATGGATTCTCTTGTGTCTAATTAAAGTCCCTTTATCTGCACTTGCGTATTCACAAACATCACATTTATAAAGCTTTTCACCTGTATGTCTTCTTTTATGATTTCTTAAATAACTCTTTGTCGTGCTTGCATAATCACAAACGTCACATTTATAAGGTTTCTCACCAGTATGTATTCTAACGTGAGTGATTAAATGTTCTTTCCGACTAAATGCAGATTCACAAATATTACATCTATAAGGTTTTTCACCTGTGTGCTTTCTCATGTGTGTGATCAAATTTCCTTTCCGACTAAATGCAAATTTACAAATATCACATGTATACCGTTTCTCTCCTGTATGTATTCTCTTGTGTTGGATTAAAGCATCTTTCATTTCACTTGTATCTTCACACTCCTCGCATTTATAATGTTTCTCATGATTACTATACGTTGTTTGATGTTGGATTATCTGAGATTTGACTTCCATCTGTTCATTCATCATATTCATACTGATTTTCTCCATTTTGCACCAGTTTCATTTGTATTGATTATCTTTTCATTTTTCTGAAAAACAAAAAAAGAACATCAATTAAATCATGGATTGTCAAATTTAGCTAAAGCTAAATATAAATATATTCAGACATCATATGTAAAAATTGTTTAACTGTATGCATTATTTTGTGTTTGCAAAGTAAAGCTTCAATTGTTCTTTCATATTCACACTTAACACAATTATATGGAAGCTGCAAAAAGAGAACATTAAAACAGAATGTCTATTTGGACGAATACCAAGTGCATATACGAATTGACATACATATATATTCATATGAAATCGCGGGTAAATATTCACTGAAAGAAAATGTATATCAGAAAATATTTTTTGATAAAGAGGCCGAACATCGTGAGAAGTATATTTTTTGGTATTTGTATTTGGTTCATGAAAATAAGGTTTAACTTCTTTCTGGCTTCAATGTAAGCAGGACATGACGAAAAGGAGATAGTAAACATCTTCAACATATCGTTTGTTTTACAACAACAACAATATCGTTCATGGTAGGGCACCTGCGATTTCGAGTATGTACAGAATGTCTAAGTCGCGTACTATGAACTTGAAGATTTACATTTATAATATCTAAATACGGCTCATAATAAAAGTTTATTTTAACCAAGGCTTTTTTTAGTGAGGAGCCTTTATTAACTAATCTGCGCCAGACCTGAATAAAGCAGTCCATAAAGCTTGTTCTTAAAACTATTATGAAAGGATTTTGAGAACAGCTGGATAGGATATAGCAAACATATTAGAAAAGCCATACTCATATAGCAGTTCCTTTATGTTACTCATCTAGTTCTTGAATCCAAGTTTGCAATCATTCTATGCTTGATTATAGATAAATAATATTGTCAGCGTTGACAATCTTACACAATAGTTAATGAGTCTGGAATACCATGCTATATACATAGGGTATCGACCAAGATCAGCGTATACAACAGTTCCTTGGTAGTTGAAGTCGTCTACTACCTCAACAACTCCATTATTGTATTTCCAGATCTAATTTGGTTTTAATTTTCCCATTTTTCTTTAAAGCCATACTCTTAGTTTCAGAAATGTAAACTTTTAATCCCCTTTTAGAACAAGAGGGCCTTAATGCCCTAGATCGCTCACCTGAAAATGTGTTATTTAAGACTTAATAAGAGAATTCATGGTTTTCACAGATCATATTATCGAAATAAATTCAACAATCTAAGTAAAGGGTCATCCAAGGAACATTTGAGAAAAAATGTTGTCTCTAGAGTGTTAACATGATTGTTTCTCAATATTGGCCTATTGACCTTGCTTTTGACCGGAGAGGACCCAATTTCGATCTTGGCCTTCATGTCATCAAGTCAAATATTCTGACAAAATTTCAATATGTTCCAAGTCAAAAATGAGTGTTAACAAGATTCTTCTACAATGAGACCTAGTCACCTAGTATTTTAGTCAATATGACCCATAATCAAACTTATCCTTTGAATTTTTACGACGTGCATTTTGACAAAATTTCAAGCTGCTGAAACAAAAAATGTGGCCCCTTAAAATTGTGTTAACAAAAGTTTCCTATAATTTGACCGATTGACCTGGTTTTGACCCGATATGACTAATATTCAAACTTGACCTAGATATCATTAAGACAAACCTCTGGTAAGTTATAAATGCAACGTCTGGAGTGTTAACACGAATACATTTCAATTTTGCCTAGTGACCTAGTTTCTGACCAAACATGACCCATTTTCAAACTTGACCTAGAAAAAATATAACAAACATTCTGAGTAAATTCGAAACTGCTGAAGCAGATTGTTAACAAGAATTTTTTCAATAAGACCAAGTGACCTACTTTTTGAGCAGACATGACCCATATTCGAACTTGACCTACATATTATCAACATTCTGAAAAGTTTGCAACATGCTGAAGTTAACAAGAGAACCGCGTACGGCAAAGACGCTCGACTGATAGGGAGAAAACAGAAGAAAAATAATGAGCTAAAGAAACAAGAGGGCCAAGATGGCCCTAAATCGATCACCTAATTGATAGTAAATTAGTAGCAAATATTTAACTGCAAATATCTGGGAAAATTTTATCAGGGAGTGTGAATGAAACTGCAAAGGAGTGGACACTTCTCAAGAAACAGCTTATCAGTAAAGGCCATTTATATCTTGAAATCTAACAAGAACTTTAATAAGAATGGAATTATAAAGTTTTTGTCATTTTGCACCTTTCCTGATGCCGCCTTGCTGCCCTGTTTTTCAACGAAATCAATATGGCTTCAACAGTTTATTTAGAGGGTCACTTAAGGAACATTTCTACCAAATTACAAGTACAAGTAGATTATGGAGGAAAAGGATTTTAAAATTTGGATATTTTTCTCACTTTCTGATGCCGCAGCAACCAAAGTTATCAATGGGATTTAAATCTTTGAACAATTTTGAAAGAGGACCACCAAAGGAACATTCTTGATTCGTATTATATTTTCTTAAAATCAGACAAACACTTTCATAAAAATGGAATTTTCAAATTTTGTCATTTTGCCCCTTTTCTGATGCCGCCTGACTGCCATGTTTTTCGACCAATCAGTATGGCTTGAACAATTTTTATTGAGGGGTCTGCACCCAAGGAATATTTCTACCAAATTATATTTGAATCTGACAGGCAGATTCGGAGGAGAAGATTTTTAAAGTTTGGACATTTTGTCCCCTTTCTGATGCCGCAGCAACCAAAGTTCTCATTGGAATTTTAATCTTTGAACAATTTTGAAAGAGGACCACCAAAAGAACATTCCTGTGATGTTTTGTGGAAATTGGTCTATTGGAATGGTAGGAGTTGGTTGTCATTTGTAGCTTAAAGTTCAATTTACCCCTTTTGAGATGACGCCTGGTTGCTATGATTGTGTAACCAATCAAAATGCCTTAATCAAATTAAATAGAGGATCATTACAGTAAGATTCATATTATATTTTCTTAAAATCAGACAAGCACTTTCATAAAAATGGAATTTTCAAATTCTGTCATTTTGCCCCTTTTTTGATGCCGCCTGACTGCCATGTTTTTCGCCCAATCAGTATGGCTTGAACAATTTTTATAGAGGGTCACCCAAGGAACATTTCTACCAAGATTTTTAAAGTTTGGACATTTTGTCCCCTTTTCTGATGCCGCAGCAACCAAAGTTCTCATTGGAATTTTAATCTTTGAACAATTTTGAAAGAGGACCACCAAAGGAACATTTCTGTGATGTTTTGTGGAAATTGTTCTATTGGAATGGTAGGAGTTGGTTGTCATTTGTAGCTAAAAGTTCAATTTACCCCTTTTGTGATGACTCCTGGTTGCTATGATTATGTAACCAATCAAAACGGCTTAAACAAATTAAATAAAGGATCATTACAGTAAGATTCGTATTATATTTTCTTAAAATCAGACAAGCACTTTCATAAAAATGGAATTTTCAAATTTTGTCATTTTGCCCCTTTTTTGATGCCGCATGACTGCCATGTTTTTCGCCCAATCAGTATGGCTTGAACAATCTTTATAGAGGGTCACCCAAGGAACATTTCTACCAAATTATATTTGAATCTGACAGGCAGATTCGGAGGAGAAGATTTTTAAAGTTTAGACATTTTGTCCCCTTTCTGATGCCGCAGCAACCAAAGTTCTCAATGGAATTTAAATCTTTGAACAACTTTGAAAGAGGCCAACCAGAGGAACAGTCCTGTGATGTTTCACGGAAATTGTCCTTGGAGTTTGGGAGGAGATGATGTTTAAAGCTAAAAGTTAACGCCGGACGGACGGTCGGACGACGGACAAAAAGTGATCAGAATAGCTCACCTTGAGCCTTCGGCTCAGGTGATCTAAAACCTTAACTGGACGACCACGCCGTTGCAGACGCCGCCGCCGCCGACGACGACGCCAGGGTCATGACAATAGCTCTTGTTTTTTTCAAAAGTCGAGCTAAAAATGTGACCTCCAAAGGGTTAACAAGATTTTCTTCAATTCGACCTAGTGACCTAGTTTTTCACCTCATATGGCCCAGTTTCGATTTTTTCTAAGATTTAATGGAGATTAATTTGCTGGTAAACTTTAATGAAGATAGAATGCAAAATGTAACCTGTAGAATGTTAACAAGGCAAAAGTTGACGACGGACGAACAAAGTATGAATAACGGATGACGACAAAAAGCGATCACAAAAACTCACCTTGAGCACTACAATATGAATAAGCGTATAATTTGTTGAGATTATCCTGAAGCTTGGTTTGTGACTTCTCAAGAATAGCCTTATCGTTTGCAGAAAGTAACACAAGAATTGTAACATCATTAAATAATATTCCATATCAAAAAGTTCATGTAAATGAGTTTCTAATTTATCTTAGAAGAAAGAAACTAAAAGGGGAGATGTTATTTCTCCTTCTTGTAAACCGATGGCATGGACGAAGAAGTCGGAAAGGACATCATCCCTTACAATTAAACACATTATCTGATCTTCAAGCACATATTTTTAATAACACCTTTCTGTGTACCGGTATACCAGATTTATGTAGTTTAAACCATATTGCATTTCTGTATATATATGAATGAATAAATGTTTAGTGTTTTATGGCGCATGAACAGTTTTAGGTCATTTACAATCAAGAATTGTAACATCATCAAATAAGACTCCACATCTAAATGTTCATGAAAATGAGTTTCTTATTCATGTAAGAAGAAAGAAACCAAAATGAGAGATGCGATTTCGCCTTGTTGTAAACTGATCATAAGGTTGTGAAGTCGTAAAGGATATTACAATTTAAAACATAATTTGCTCTTCGTGTAACACCTTTCCCTGTAGTTTAAACCATAATGCATTCCTGTATAAACTAAACAACTAACACTTTTTAAGGTCTAGCCGAGCACCGGTAGCTCAGTCGGTAGTGACGCGGGCTGTCAATCCAGGGGTTGTGAGTTTGAACCCAAGCTCGGCCAACATTCTTTCCGACGTTTGACAAAAGTCACTGTGACAACAGTTATTTGTCTTTCACCAAAGGGCTAACAGTCTATGTTGAAAAACAGCTAGTTGGTTGGAAAGTATGTTGTTTGGAAAACTGATGTGAGAAAACCAGGATACATAAATGAGAAGGTGAACTGGCTGCCATGATATGACAGAACAAGAGGCCCAGTATCGCTCCGCTGCCATTAGTCAAAAATTAAATCTCAAAACAGCCCCGCCCCCTGGTGGCCATGTTCTTTTACCAATCACCCGTGGCTTGAAGGAATCTCGAAGAGTGTCACCCAAGGAACATTTCTGCAAAATTATATGAAAATCAGTTTGGGAGGAGAAGGTTTTGAAAGTTTTCACTAAAGTCTATATAAGGCTAACAGCCCTACCCCCTGACAGCTATATTTTAAGTACAATTAACATGGCTTGAAGGAATCTGATAGAGGATCTCCAAAGGAACACTTCTACAAAATTATTTGAAAATCGGTCTGACAGTTTTTGAGGGGAAGATTTTCACAAATAACCTCGCCCCCTTGCGGCTATGTTTTTCGACTAATGAACATGGCTTGAAGGAATCTGATAGACGGTCACCCAAGAATCACTTATACAAATTTATTTGAAAATCGGCCAGACACTTTCGGTGGGGGGGGGAGATTTTTTAAGTTTTCACTATAACCATATAAGGCATGTTTTTCGACCAATCAACATGGCTTGAGGTTACAATACATACAAAAAAAATCCTTCAATCGACGAGTTTCAGTCCTCAATTAACACATTTTCTAGCCGTTTCTCATGTAGAACACCATATACCATTGAAAGGGTTACCTCTAAGCTTTAAAAAAATCCAAAGAAAATGGGGGGGGGGGGGGGTTATGCATTATGCAAGAAAGAACTCACCAGGCGAAAATGATTACTGTCATTTTGGACCAAATCGGTCCTGGACAAAACCGTTGTTTAGCATTCTCTACTTTCACTTTCAAAAATGGTCAAAATACTAAAAGTGATAAAATCAATCATTTCCAGTATAATACACATTTACAATGAATTTAAACTCAATGTCATATATTCAATACATTCTGGTCTGTTGGTATACACTCATTTTTACACAAACAATTTTTTTTTTAGGGAATATAGTGGTGTAGATCAGCATGATAGCGGATGTATTTAGCGTAATTTGACCTTTAAGACAAAAAAAAATGTCTAATGGATATGTTTTTCCTACTTATTTACAAAGTATGTTATAAAATGAAAACACAGAAGCAAATTTTAGGTCAATTAAGCAATGATTATCAAAGAAAACTAAATTTTTCTGTACCACACAAACCGAGGTTTTTCGTCTGAATAGGCCAAGTTTTATGCTTTCACGCAATACATAGGTCTTCGTAAAGGAAAAATAAGAAAATACATCACATATTTAGGTTTTACTGTGTCAATTGTTTAGAGAAATGATCAAACTTAATATTTATGCACTATTCGCAGACTTTTTAGGCAACTAGTATCATCATTTTCAACCAGTTTGTCTGTATCCAAACATTTTTGCAGACAACACAAAATTGACCTGTCATATTTTTGGACTCTGAAGCTCCTTTAAACACTTTCTTTGCCCTCAGAGATCTGGTTTTTGTGTAAAATTACAGATAATGATATAAAATGAAAGCAAAATAGCAAATATTAGGACAAATCTAGGCAATTATTTTCAAAGAAATTTCAAATTTCCTATGCCACCCAAACCAAGGTTTTGCGACTTGAGTCTGGCAAGGTTTCTGCACTCGCGCATTATACGGGTCTCCAATTAAGACAAAAAACCCAGAAACACAAAACAATTTTAGGTTTTACTGTGTCACATGTTTAAAGAAATGACCAAACTTCGTGTTTTTGTCTGTTTTAGGCCATTAACCAATCAAAGAAAAGTTTACATAGCTTGAAAAACATCATTTTATATGGAAAAATGTCAAAGTGGCTGTTACCTAATGGATGAATACCCCTATGAGCCTAAATTCCATCCCAGGCACCCAGTTTCAGCATTTTTAAAGCAATTTGACATTATACCACCCCATATAAAAGAACCCTAGAATGCTTTTATTTGCAACTGACACAAAATTGACTTTTAATATTTTCCAGCCAAAAGCTCATTAGGTTACAATACATCAAATAAATTCCTTATTTGTTTATATGTAAATTGACGAGATTCAGTCCTCAATTGACACAATTTTTTGAGGCGTTTCTCATGTAGAACAGAGTGACCTCTAAGCTTTAAAACAATCCAAAGAAAATGGAGGGGTCATGCATTATGCAAGAAATAACTCAGCAGGCGAAAATGGTTACAATTGAATTTAAACTCAATGTCATATATTCAATACATCCTGGAGATGGTATACATGACAGCGGATGTATTTAGCGTAATTTGACCTTGAAGGAAAGGTCAACCAAGGAACATTTCTACAAAGTTATTTGAAAATCAGCCTGACACTTTCTGAAGAGAAGATTTTTCTAATTTTCATTATAGCCATATGAAGCAAATTTACGCCGCCCCCCGGTGGTCATGTTTTTCGACCAATCAACATGGCTTGAATGATTCTGATAGAGGGTCTCCCAAGGAACATTTCTACAAAATTATTGGAAAATCGGCCTGACACTTTATGAGGAGAAATTTTGTTAAGTTTTCGACAATAGCAATATATGGCAAAATAGCCCCTGTTGGCCATATTATAAACAGTTTGTTGATTAAAGTAACAGTGTGTTTCATTGGTTTGGTATACACACAAAGTATTTTATTGTTTATTTATTTTTTATATTGTTTTTTGTATTTATTTTATTGATTAATAGGGTTGTTGTTTTTTAACCCTTTTCCTCATATGACAATTCTGCAGCAGACGACTTTGAACATATTTTGTCAAAAAATAGAAAATCTCTATAATTGAATGGATAACCTATGACTAAAAGTGGAAAACATTGTGGTAAAAGGAGAAATTGCTCGTTTTGAGCAATTTCTTCTTTTGTCACTATGTTTTCAAAAAGCTGTCTGCTGCAGAGGCGTCAGAAAGCGTCTATATGAGGGAAAGGGATGTTTATTGATTATTACTATAAATTTATCATCGTTCACAAAATTCACTGCAATAAATATTGTCATTTGAACTGGTTAATTTAATTTTTAATTCCTCAGATATGTTTAAACAGCTCAAATGAAACCATTCTTAACACTTTGAACACTCTATCAGTGTTGGATTCGAGTCATCATGGGGCAATCTACAGTTTCAGAAAACATCTATATCTTTAACTATAGGATTGATTTAGTTATACGAGACATTCCGTAAAATTTAACAGCTATTTTTTATAATAATCTTTCAGGGTTGAGTTTGCTTACATTTTATATTGATTTGTTTCAGGTATAATATTCACAATTAAAGCAATATTAAAACTTTTGTCATCATTTTTTATTATTCGACATTAGTTAAATACATGGATCTATTTCATATATAATCAAAGTACTGAAAGTACTGGTAACGAATTATTTTGAACATGTATTGTAAAATCTAATTTATGAATGCAATTGATCATGCTATTGCACAATTTAGTCTATTTTATTATTATTAATATTTTTGTCAAGAGATTATTTTTATCAGTGGACAGTTTTAGTAAATGTAGCATTTCAACGGCGATGCGAGCGTTTAACATGCACACTAACTCTTTCACTGAGCTCTGCGTAAAGTCTGTCAAAACACCCATGGCATATTTGTGAGATTTACATTGTTAGTTCGATTTGTTTTCGTCACCAGGGGCGGATCCAGGATTTCGGCTTATATTATAACTATGTTTCATGTGAGTGAATTAATTATTATAAATCTATAATGTTTAACAAATCGCATAAAATAAGAATTAAAAAAAAAAAAAAGAACAGTTCCTATTGGGACTCGAACTCGCGTCGATAGGTAGTCCATGATTAGTAGTTCTACACGCTCTCCATTACACCACGGTACTTTGATACAACGTTAGAGCGTTACTTTCGTATATATATATATAGCTAACTGAATGCGCGCGTATGTAAACCATGATCTATAATTAGAAAGCCCCTTTGATCATCGTTATCATGTTGGAAAAAGGAGAAACAACGGCGATGCGAGCGTTTAAAATGCACACTGACTATTTCACTGAGCTCTGCGTGGTGGCATATTTGTGAGATTAACATTGTTCTATACAGCGTGGGGTCGACTTCTAGTGAATGGGCATACGACTAAAATTCATACTCGTGCCTTATACGTACCTGCCGACAAATGAAATATATATGCGCGTACTGTTAATTTGATATTTTCTAGAAAATTGATTATCTATGATGATTCGATAGTATAATTATGACTTCACTGTATTGAAATAACACGTAGAAGTCATTTTAATATCGAAAAAATACTAGGACTATTTAGGTGCAGCGAATGTGTATTCTAAGCGGAAGTGTAGTTTAACCGTGACTTCCGCAAACAAACACGATCGCGTTAACTGTATTATTTTTTGAGAAAAAATAATTCGTTAAAAAGATAAGATACATAATATTAAAATTTTGTGAAGACCCATTAATCCCTATTAGTAGAGGTGCAACGATTCGCTCCTATGCATCGAAAAATGATTTTAAACTCGCCTATTCGATTTGATACAGACACCCCAAAATTCGATTAACCGAGATAACTCACCTTAATTTATGGGGAAAACCCACAAGTAGGGCACATCCACAATTCCCATCATCCAATCAGAATAGGTTTCCCGAAAACTTTCATTTTTGATTGGTGAATAAATATAAAAACTTCTAAAAATATCTAGGATTTAATCGTACATGTCCCTATTTACAAAATGGCGGAATGCGAAAATATTTTTGCATGCATGTTTGGAAATTTGCCTCGAAAGGGGAATTTGAATTATCCCATGTATCAGTTACGGTGAATTTGTACGTAGGATAGTTTTCTTTGTTTGATTCTTACCAGTTTTACAATGATCGAGATTTTTGAAGCGATGTATGCTTGATTTACTTGGGATTTATTCTTGCGAATCTCCTGATTTTCAAAATGGCGGACGAGGAAAATATTTTTGCATGCATGTTTAGAAATTCGCTTCGAAAGAGGAATTTAAATGATCCCACGTATCAGTTACGGTGAATTTGTACGTAGGATAGATTTCTTTGTTTCATTCTTACCAGTTTGATAATGATCGAGATTTTCCAAGCGATGTATACTTGATTTATTCGTCCCAATTTTCAAAATGACAGACGGCGAAAATATTCATGTGCATGCATGTTTTTTGGAATAACTATCCTAATGATTGAATTTGCATGAACATTTCATAAACTTACCAATTCTAAAGTGACTTCGGGTTGATGTTATTGTTTTAGTGTAAAAATGTGTGTTATTGATTGCAGGTAATTTCGGTAAACAATAATTTTGTTTGTAATTATTTTTGTTCTCAAATGTTCTCACCTGTCGCAATAAATATATCAAAAATTTGAAAACAAAATCTGCCTCAAACACATTCAGTCATGATTTTGTTTTTCATTTAAATTTTAACAACATATAGTTTCTGTAATAATTTTGTTATTTAAAATATGTAAACAGGAAGTTTTGTTAATTAAAATATGTTCTTGATTAAACAATATCCTAGTTTTTCATAATTGCAATGATTAAACACCGTTTAAATATACAACAAAATATTAAATAGCAGCAATAAGTAAAACATGAATCGAAACGACATGTTTGATATCGGAATCAAATTGAATCGAGCTTTAAGTGAATCGTTGCAGCTCTACCTATTAGCTTCTTTATTGACAACATCAGTTGAACCTGTAAAAACCTCCCTGTATTTTGTACTATGCGGACATATGTCTTAAGATGTTTTCACATGTAGGACGAAATTGCAGTGGTACGATATTGAGGTGACACGAAGTCTCCGACATCCTGGGAAAATACATATCCAATAGTCAGGTCTTTTATTCCATCCTCTTTCGTTCGAATTTATGTTTAACCAGGTTTATGAGTATAAAGTATAAACAT
>JASEVX010000012.1:42862676-43015222 GCA_031761405.1 Serripes groenlandicus
AAATGTGATTATCAAAATCACATTGAATCACATGTTTGAGTAGTCTGTTGTTATCGAGGGTAGTTAATTTATTCCACAGTCGAATAATATTGAGTTGTCGTCTATACATACCAGGGATCCACTCGGTGTCACCGACTAACCCCAATACTGGTGCGAATCGGTGATACCTAAAAAATAACGCATGGCTCGGTTTCTGTACATTGTCTTGCGACTGAACATTGTTAACGCCCAACACTGATACTCAATACATGAATAGTCTGTAATTGGCGTAACGCAGCTAAAATATAGTTTTCCAAAGGTTTCGTGGATTTTGGATAAAATGGTACTAAGGACTCTACCTCCACCTTTCGCAAGTGCGCCACAATTTGAACAGAAACTATTTTTCTCGTGAAAAATAGTAACTAGATATTTATATTGTTTCACTGTTTCTAAATAGTTGTCCCCAACTCGAAATTGAAAAGAAGTTGTGTGGGTCCTCCCTTTCCTAAAATGAACACACTTAGATGTTTGGGTATTAATTAATACTCGCCACTTTTTACACCAGGACGTTAAGCATGTTTTGTAGATTTTCTTTCGAATCACTGTATAATGCAATGTCGTCATCGTAAAGCAGCATAGATAACTTTCTCTCTTCACTAAAACGCCAATGTCAAGGTCATTTACCTCCTTAACAAGGTATTTTATGAAAACTGTAAACAAAGTTGGTGACAAATAGTCGCCTTGTTTTGCACCTGATTCACGCTCAAACCACTATGTTGTCGTGTTGTTAATGCGTATACATGATATAGAGCTCTTAAAGTACGCCATGTCAGTATATATTGACTTAATTGCATCAATTAATTTCCATCAACTCCCATTAACAAAAGCTTGCATAAAAAGATATCTCTGTTGACAAAGTTAAACGCCTTTTTAAGGACTATAAATGCCGTGTATAAATAACTATTATTTCTTATAAGGGAGTTTAAGCTGTGCACATGATCCGTGGACCCTTAAATCTTAGAAATTGACGATCCTTTACCCTAATATTTTTCCATAACCCACGCAATTTATAGTTAAAAAATGGTTTTAATTGTATTTAAATCGTTTATTTGCTCTCGGTGAAGCAGCATAACGGGGTATGTTTCTATCCATTTTGGTTACTATCGTATCACATAGTGAAGCATAAACACTGTCAATATCGGACTGAGATTCTCTGCATGTTTCAATAGACTCTATAATCTCCATCAAGGCCCGTCTAGTTAATTCACTTGACATTACATCCTGTGGTATTTTATGCATTTTGTACCATTTGCTAGTAATTGTCTCGCTATTATTTAACGTATTATGCGGACTGTTATTACCCAGTGTATAAACTTGAGCAACTAAAGCGGAATGTCCGGAGGTCTTGATTTCTCGCCGAGAAGCACATCCAGATAATTATTATCGATAATCGTCGGCATTGAGGTCATTTTAAATCCGTTACAACAATTAAACACGTCATGCTGTACACAAATGTAATCGACCACTGACCTCCCGTTTGAAAAGATACAGGTGAAGTTATCTTCTGCCTCGTTAAAACGGCCATTTAATACACAGACTCTTGAGTCATTCAGAAAATCTATCAAATCACCTTTGTACGGGGACATCGTCGACTTCATTTAAAATGTCATTCAATGAACCTAGCCTAGAATTGAAATCGGCTCCGATCAGCATCATATCACAGTCATTATTGCGCGGGTGCATCAGCACCAGTGCATATATTGGTTGTGAAAAAAAACCTGTCTATGGTGCAATGGGCTTGCGCATGCGCCGTGTTAATCGTCATGATCGCGCATGCGCCATATTTTACCGTCAGCTCTCGGATATTTCCGTAGCAGCTCGTCACTAGACTGGTTCTCGTTCGAGTTTGTATGCGAGTAGTTTTTTTGGGATAGGGGCGTTTCGCCACTATCTCATAGCGAAGCTGCTTTCGAAAAGTCGGATTAAAGCTGCAACCGCAGTCCACATGTGTATACCTACACCAAAATCGAGTTTTGATTGGTTATAATCTGCCTTTTCAACGATTTCATTGGTTCGACCGAATCACAAAACCCTCCGCTTGCATAAATTTATGAGACAAAATAGTTTCTATGAATGAAACTCACTCTGAACTATGGTTGACCTCAATGTCAGTAATGTGAGGTAACGTCGACCGTTCTGTGACCCCATTAGTTTACAACAGTCGACTTATAGAGAAATGTGCAAAGCACTGTAAATACAATTATTGAAAGGAGTTGAAACCATTGTGGCAAAAGTAGAAATTGCCTACGAAAAGCAATTTCCCCTTTTGTCACAATGTTTTCGATTGTCGTCTGCTGCACATGCGTCTGTAAGCGTCTGTAGGCGGAAAATGGTTACATCCTTCCCATGGAAGCGGAACCCTTTCCGTGATACTATAACAGTTCGAATATTTAAAAAATATTGTTGAAAATGGAGCTATTGCTGACAATGAGCAATTCCTCCTTTTCACACAATGCTTTCAAACACGTTTCAAATTAATTCTTTTCATATTTAAACGTTTTACTATGGACGTTCTTTCCCTCTTTCTCCCTTCCGGACACATTTTGAATAACATGCTAGAGATGAATGATTACGAGCAATTTTGCCTTACATCAAGGGGAAAAATATATAGTTGAAACCTTTGTGGAAAAAGAGGAAATGGGTCATGATAAACAATTCTGCAGCCGTCTGCTGCACATGCGTCAAAAAGCGACTGTAAGCGGGAAAGGGTTGAACCGTTCCCGTTATAGCTACTTAGTTACAAACAAATGTTGAAAGTATATTTGCAAACGAAGCAATTGCTGACAATGAGCTATTCCTCCTTTTCAAACAATGCTTTGAAACATGAATCAATTTGTTTCTATAACCCAGATAACGAAAACATTTGTCTACAGTTATTATTTTAACCTTTGCCCCTTTTAGACACATTTGACTAACCTTAACAGATGAATGATAATCAACAAGTTTGTCTTTTTCCACAATGTTTTCATCACTATTCAAAATCATACTTTTATTAATTCAGGTCAATAGTTATGCCTTAGTTCAATGTTGTTTGCTGTATATTTAGTCTATGTGGTCAAGGTTAAGGAATACTGTAAACAAACTTGTTACAACATAATTCGTCCAAAGAGAGAGGTCCTACTGTGTATACATGCCATGAAATAATGTTACAAACGGTCTCACCTCTACTGGGGAATTGTTGGTAAAACAGGTCGCGTTTTGTGTTGAATATTCTCATGTGTCGCTGTATGTAGACCCTACTAGGAAATAGAAATTAAATCTACAAATTATAGATAAGTTAATTTCAACATTGATTGATTGGGATTTAACGCCGTTTTTAACATTTCTTCAGTCATATCACGGCGGCCAGTTCACCTACAAATGTATTTCCTGGTTTTCTCAAACCAGTACTCCTCACAACAATCTTCCCAAGCAACTGGCTGCGTTTCCACATAGACTTAGCCATTGGTGAAAGACGAATGACGCATGTCGCATTGACTTTTGTCAAACGTCGGAAAGAAATTTGGCCGAATTTGTCAACACATCCGAGTTATAACCGCAAGGTCATTATTTATTTTATTATTGAGAAGCTTCTAGCGATTTTGGGACTAAAATTATAATGTATATGCATTTGCGTTAATTTAAGACTCAACGTTCATCAACGTGTAATATAGTCCTAGATGTATCTGTTGACAAATAAACTAGAAATGTAGTCTAAATAGGTTTTTGAAAATTAACCTTGACGGTCCGGTCCCGTTTCGGAGATACAATTAAATTGCAAATACTTTACAAATACCATAATCTAAGCTGACGTGTTTTGACGCATCGAACCAGTCTTCTGTAATCAATACTTGAGTTGTCTCCGTCTGTAAAGCTTGGAGGTATAATCCGGCGTCCGGCCGGCTGTCTGCCTGAATGTGCATTCGTCCGTCCGTCATGGATTGCATGTATTGGTTAACACGTTGTTTCTGTATGGCAGATTTATTTCAAAGTGGTCACAATTATACCCGTGTGATCAGGAGAACGGCAAAGTACTAGGTACATAACTCTGGTCTGTTTTTTCAGTTATCTCCATTTTTCCTTATTTAGTTTTTCAGTTATCTCCATTTTTCCTTATTTAGTTCAGCGATTGTCTCAATTAACTTTCATTGTATCAATTTCAAACTTGGTTTGTATGTAACTTATGACCTACAGATTTGCAGTGCACCATTACCATAAATTTAGCATGCTGCGTTTGGAGTGTGTATATTTTTGTCTTTCAATGTTCTCCCTTATTATATGCAACACATGCGTTCCGTGAAATTCCCTTTTTCGTTAATGAGTGCTTCCCCAAGATTTGTACTTCGTCAAATCTAATCTGTTTTTTAGGTGTAAACTCAATGTTTTCATTTCTTCGGTTATTGTCTCAATATATGTCCAATATATCAATTTAAGACTTGGTGTATAGGAAACTCAGAGCTGCAATTGTGCAGTGCAAAAGAAACATAACTCTATCATGCTTTCGATCGTCTTTCATTTATCAGCATGATTACAATATACATTGTGAATCTTTAGTGATTTCTGAACTAGAAATATTTTAATTAAGGGTAGCTGCTCGTTTTTTTTTTTGTCAATCTTTTGTCCTTCGATATGTTGTTTATACAAGAAAAGGGTAAAACTTTGACAAATGAGGTATATGTTATTGGCAGGCAATATGTGTTGCTTCAAACATTTTTGGTTTGGTTTGTTTAAAGGTCATTGTTTCATTGTTTCAACAATGTTTGTCCATATGATCTATGCCATATGTTTTCAATTTACATATGCCTCCTATACCATCAGCGCTTTCAGCGCTTTGATTATAATTAAAATGTAAATAAAACCCATAGTTTAACGTGTACCTGCGTTAAGCCATCGCGGGTCACCCATCCAGGCACTTACCGCGATGAACGTTGCTTAACTTTACGAAAAGGTCAACCACTCTTCCAATGTCGCTATACAAGCCGGCTGTAGAAGTTATATGTATACCCGTTCCCGTTACATTTCTCCCTCTTTTCTCTTGACTTCGACCCGAAGTCACACAACTGAATACAAGCAGTATACCAGAGCGGAGTCTATGTAACATCACTTGGAACCACCGGGGTTTTAATAACAGGAACATGGGAATATTTTCATAAATGCGAAGTTATTGTGCTAAATTTTGCGATTTAAAGAATATATTAAGGGAAAGAAAGGACGCGCATGCGCAGACAAATGTTAACAACAATAATTTTTGGAAAACGAGGTCAACACGTTGGGAAAAGGTATTTTTGTTTTCGTTTAGCTAAAAAACTATTGTTATCATATATTTATATCATATTTTTAAAAGCGGGTTTCGTGTTTTGGAATCAAACAGTATTTCTTTAGCCATACAATGCTGATTCCCGCGCTAACATCGAACTGCTGCATTTTGCAGCAACTCTTTTAAGTATATATGATCTATAAAATGTGTGCGAAAAAGCTTTTGAGTTTCAGGGCCCCAGACCGAGTTTTCTGGCGGGAGGGAAAAACTGAACATTATTAAATCGTAGTCTGTAACCTTCCTTGTAAATTGTAAGGCTATAGTACCTTCAGATAACTTATCCGCGATTTATATCGTATAGTCTTCACAAATTCCCGATTTAACAAGAATCCCTACTCCTCCAGAACCTTTAGGTGCATTTCTATGTAAATGTTGTCTGTTGTAACCAAACCTTGTATAGCCTTCTATATTAATAGAGTATGTGTCTCTAAGATGCGTTTCAACCAATGAAATAACACCAGCGTCTAGCGAGTGTATATTAGGAAATCATAACTCGTTGTTATTACGCATCCATATGCAAACGTTAAGATGCGCAAATTTATTATCCCACTTGGCCGTGGTATGTCCTAATTATTCTCATTGCTCTGGCGTTAAGTTCGATATGTCGTTTGATGTGTGATTTGGCACTTTTAAGACAAACACGTTTGTAGTGTTCCGTGCCTTTTAGTGTCATTTTCTTGCGCAGAACAAGGATCATTTTCGGTCGAGAGACCTCACAAGATGCGGACGTCCCTTTATAATGCGACCGACTCTGCATACGTCAACAATCTGTACCAAGTTCGATACGTCCGGTCCTAGTGCCGACATTAATTGTCTGGCTTCATGAAGAAGAACTTCTCCGTCGCTGTATTTTAGGCTGCTTGCTGTGATTGCAAGGTCTGTATCATTCAAGGAATTAGTAGTTCGGTGAAGTCACGACGATGTATTCGTAGTAGTACCTTGCGTATTACCGGGATATTTACCGTTATTTAACTGTGCATGTTCAACATTAGATAACCTTGAATTTATGTCGTGAACACTGGTCAAAATATCATCGATTCTATTTCACTCACTGCTAAGGTAGAACTAGCTCATCTTTTAATGCATCAGTTCAAACATATCTATAATCATTCTTAATTTGAAAATTTTAGTTTCTAACATTTTACGAGTCCAATCTTGCTTTCTACTGACCTCTTTAATTGCATAAAACACATTAACGAGTATTTGTCCCAAATAAGTCACTTGCCCCTCCAGTTTGGTGTTTGTTGTACAAATCTGAGGCCCCGAAAAGGGTTTTTGGTTTCCGGAATCGATCTTGGTTACTAAAGATCTCGGAGATTTATCTTTTGAGAAAGCAATATAATTATAACCATTATGGATTGTGTATAATAATCTCGATGCCTAGGCAGCTCTGTTCAATGCCGCTAAACTTATCACATTTCATTGTACATACTCTTCAATCTGCCCAATTTAGAATGAAAACAACTGATTTCAATGCCGATATATTTTTCGATGCATCCAATTTTCAAACAAGAGCACCGCCTGCGGGTGCCTGACGCTTGTCTGATATCATCTGATAACAAATCTTCAAATTCGGAATGAATATTTACCTATTAAAATGACCGCACACAACTGCTATTTTTCAAGTATTAAAACAAGATTGACCGTTTGGAAATAAATCCAATTACATATACATGATAAGGAAGATCTCCACGTCGGATGGCTGTCACTGTTTTCCTGGTTTTTCTATCTTTTAGTAACAGTGATCTTGACCCCCAAAACGCAATCCGATTAAAGATATTCATAATATGTTGAAGTACATATGTTTTTATTGTTTGGGGAAAATAAGTGAAATCAATGTAACAACAAGATGCCCAAGAGGGCAGTATAGCTCCACTGCCATTAGGCAAAATTTAAATTTCCAAACAGCCCCGCCTCCTGTTGGCCATGATTGGTTGAAAAACATGGCCGCCAGGGGGGGCAGGGCTGTTTTGCAATATATGGCTATAGTGAAAACTTAAAAATCAGCTCGGATGAAAGTATTTGGCCGATATTCAAATAATGTTGTAGAAATGTTCAAAATTGTTTTTTTACCCCAAAAAGCAGACCAATATAAAGCTAACAACCCCGTTAATACCAATCAACATGGCTTCCTCTATTAGAATATACCAATATTAGCTTAAATGAATCTGATAGAGGGTCACCCAAGGAACATTTCTACACAATTATTTGAAAATCGGCAAGATATTTTCGAAGGAGACCATTTTTTTAAGTTTTCACTATAGCCATATTAGGTAAAATAGCCGCGGCCATAATTTTCGATTATTCAACATGACTTGAAGGAATCTGATAGAAGATCACCCTAGGAACATTTAAACAAAATTATTTGAAAATCGGCCAGACATTTTCGGAGAAGATGATTAAGTTTTCAATATAGCCATGTTTTTCAACTAATCAACATGGCTTTAAGTAACCTAATAGAAGGTCATCTAAGCTACATTTCTTCAAAATTATTTGAAAATCGGACGTCAAGTTTAGGAGGAAAAGTATTTTAAAGTGTTCTCGATTTTGCATGTATCCAACATATTTGTAGGAATTTAGGAGAGGACATTGACATTGAAATAATGACATAAGCCCGACTGGCTGAAGTGGAGCTTAAAAATGAAGAAACTATGTCAAATTCTCAAAAGCGACCAAAATACATCAAAAATTATGTTTTTCCCCCCCCAAAAACAGAACATATCATCAATAGATTTGTTTTCGATGCGTTATATCCAATTGCATCAAATATTTAACAAAATTATTATATATTTGATTCATACTAAACGTTTCGAGAGTTGGGTGATATTTCGTTTTGTTATTCAATTGTATGGTGAATTTATATATATGTCCATACTATTTAGATATTAGATTCAAATTTGTAAAAAAGAAATATTGGGAAAACCCAAATATGTTAAAGTTAGATGAGTTTTTAAAAACCATAATAAAGGTGACCTTATCAACCTTTGTAAATGTATTACCTTTTCTTTTCATAAACGCAACCATGATGTGCTTTGATATATATGTATTGTATGTATGTTGATATGTTTAATTTCCTTTCTTTACCAAACTATACACGATGAAATATAGAAACGTATGTACATGGTATACTTTAGTTTCTGTACGTCTTTGACATTGTTTGGATATGATAATACGATATGTGGCAGCATGCATATGTGTATGTAAATAAAGTGATATGATATGCCATATGTCTTTTACTACATATTCATCTGCATGATATAGTTGGCTAAGCAGTTTGTCCTCCAAAACTATATTGAGACCATTCTTTCCTTGATACACATATATAATTTTTTCTTGTATATTTGTAAATGACCATAAACTTTGTAAGTGGGACAGTTTCCCCTCGTGTTTTGCACTTCCAATGTGTCGCAAGTTGTTGCACACTTTTTGCAAGCGACGACGACAACTTAGGCTCAATTAATGAAATGTATTCATGTGAATTGGTGTAAATCTAAACCTTGCCCCCATGTAGACGAATTTCCTTATCATTATGTCATTCGGAAGCATTGACTAAGCGTTGGAATGTATTAATTTATGACTGCTTAAAAGTTTCCCCCAGCAGTTTAAGAGCTATGCAATAGTTTCATTGCATTGGGTATAGGGTACATGTTTTGTATGTTTTTTTTTTTTTTTTTTTTTTCATGTGCATGTATATATTGTTTGTCTATGTTTGTATGGTTTTCATGTTCATGTAAATAGTGTGTGTCTATGTTTGTATGTGTACACATTATGGAGGCGTTTTTACGTCTAAATGCATGGTGTTTTTGTTGTTTTGCTTCCTTTTTTTCTTTTTCTATCAATTGTATCTCCATTCTGTATTTTCAATTTCATTTATATTGTATTCTTGTAATCTTCAATATTGGAGGAAATGAAGATTATATATAACCATATAAGGACCTATAACAAGAGCTGTCGGAGAACAGAAAACATAACCAAGTACTTTATCATATTATTTATAAGCAAAGTACATTATAAGTTGAAAAAGGGTCATAATTCTTTCAAAAACCTTTAATTTATTATGCGCTCTTGGCTGTTGGTGGAGGCTGGGACCACTAATACTGGTCCCAGGTGGAGGTAATGATGGTAAAAATGATTTTTATAAGTATTTAAGCTATATCTCTAACTATTTTGACAAAAATTAATTTGATATGAATAACTTCACCAAAATTCTAAATAAAAAAAGGATCATTCTTAAGAAACAAAAACATTGACATAGTTATGTACTATTGTCTGTTTATGGAGGTAATGATGGTAGATAAGTGTTTAAGCTATAAGTCTACTGTTTTTGAAAAAAGTAGGGGTGGTACGAAACACTTGGACCAACATTCTTCGTCGATAAAGGGCCATAATTCTTACTTTTTTTTTTACAGAGGTATGTTATCTTGTTTGTTGATGGAAGTAGTGATGGTGAATAAGTGTTGTAAGTTTCAAAGCAATATCTTTAACTGTCTTGGTACTCTGGCGAAACTGATCTACTAAACTTTTATAATATTTTACAAGTTGAGGACACTCTTAAAATAAGGAAACTCTCACATTATGTTTATTGCCTGTTAAATAGAAATGAACAGCAAATGAATACGTAACTCATATTTGTTGTAAGTAAATGTCATGTATTTTGGGCCGGAGGCCTTTGTCTGAAACATGCAGGCATTTTCAAAAGCATCTGAACAAACATCGGAAACTTTCTATTAATGAAAGAAGAGTCACTGAGTAAAAATTGAGTGAAAGCTTTGTGACAGAAGAGAAATTACTCGTTATGAGCATTTTTTCCTTTTGTTATAATGTTTTCAAAAAGCGTTTGTTTCAAAGGCGCTAGAAAGCGTCTATGTGAGGAGAAAGGGTAAAATTATTACGTAACTCATATTTGTTGTAAGTAAATGTCATGTATTTTGGGCCGGAGGCCTTTGTTTACGAAATAAACATTTGTATCTTGTATCTTGTAATGGTTTTGAAAAAAAAGCGAGGTGGTACAAACAACATAACCTAGGTGTGACACCGAAACCGACGCCGGGGCGAGTAGTATAGCTAGCCTTTTCTTCCAAAAGTCGAGCTAAAAATCATTATGTACAAAATGTAAGTGACGATCGGTATATAAAAATAAGTTATTTACGGGTTTATTATTGACGCCGCGTGGAAGCGCGGCGTCAGTATGGGATAGGTTTTAATTTTGTACCATGGGGTGACGTAATCGAAAAGGGAGCAACCAACAAATATTATTGTAAAGAAAAACTCTGTAATATTTTTGTAAAAACAGCCTTTATGATTGAATAAATTGTATTAACTGATTTAAGAAACAACAAGATACAAAATATGTACATCGTTTACCGTTGTTACAAAACTTTAGACACATTTAAATTGTTTTTAATAACTGTTCCCCAACTAACTAGGCTAAGCTTGATTTATGAGTTGGTTTACGGAGTTCACTAGGCTACGCTTTTCTAATTGTTTGGTTTACTGCTCTGACGACTTGATTCACCAAAGCTCAGAAAAAAGATTCGGATGATTTTTTTTCCTATTTATTTCTGTTGTATTACTAAACTTAAAACGTTCCTCCCCATACAGTTGTTCATTCAGACCATTGTATTCTTGCTATATGTTGACTATACATGAGAACTTTTTCCTTTAATTTCATAAATGCTTAATTTTGATATTAAATATCTTTAAACTTGTTAGAATTATTTGTATTTTTTGTTTATATACTCTCGTTTTTTGTTATCATACTTCTGCTCAACTGGAAGGAGAATAGATTTCCCTCTCTCCTTCCAAAGCTTGTGTCACACTTAATTTATAACTAGAGGCATTAACACTTAAGTTAATATCTGTTAATAGTTAAGTATCTATGTTTTTTGTTTATCTAATTGATCTAGTTAGAGTAGATTTAAAATTAAGAAACTTCAGCTTGTATGACACGTTAGTGTTGCAGTCAATGTTAAGCAAACGGTAAACCAAATGGTTTAAAGACTAAACTTTACATGCTGAATATCACATAAATCGTAGCATATAAAGTGTATAATCCCTACGTCAAAATTGACCATTTTTGCTCTTGATAACAGTTTATTATAGACTATGGTATCCAGGTGAGCAATAAAAGAACATCTTGGCCTTCTTGTTCAAAATATTTACATCCTGTCCGTTTGCACAGGTTATTTAAATGTATTTAACTGCATCTGCTTCCCTTTAAGTCATGCTTTAAAGTCATGCGCGGCGTCTTTGATGCCTAGCATCAAAATTCGTCTTGTTTTTTCTATGGATTGGTCAGGGAATCTTGCAGCATGGGATATAGATGAAAACAAGACTTATTGATGAACTCTCCTAAAACAGCATATACAATTACAAAATGGAACAACTGTGTTAGACTGGAGAAGATATTCAGTAGCTACACACTTAATACTTAGTGCACTAAATGTGTGTTTATGATACACCTCACTGCAAAATAGTTCATTTACTGGTGTTTAAAATGAAAGCACTGACAGACAGTCTAAATATACGAAATTATTCCTTTTACCACAATGCATGTGGTTTGAGAACATGATTCATGATATATGTGAATCTAATGAATCAGGGCCAAGCAAATCTTTTTGATAAATTTTATGCTGGATAGATTATGACACGTGACTAGAAGATAGCATAATAGATCACATAAAACACCTACTGGTTATGATAGAAACTGAAACAATAACATTATTGACAAGGAACAATATCTGCTTTGTGTAACAATTTGCTTCTTTTCCAAGAATGTTTAAAAAACAAACAAAGGGAAACACAATAGAATGTGCAAGATGTGGAAAAGCCAGCGTGGCCCCTGGGACTTCCAAGAATTATGACCAGGACTTCCAAAATTCAGACCCAGGAAGTCAGGACTTCCTGTTTCAAAACATGTACGGGAGGACGGACATCCTTCGTAAATGACCCCGATATCCCCCCCCCCCCCACACACACACCCCTTAAACGCAATGAAAGGCATGCCCGCGTATACGGGGACACATACACCCATATACCCAGAGGGTTTAAAATAGTAGACACGTGCATATTAACAGCAGACCGGCTAATGTTGTCATGGTTTAAACGGTCTGACACTTATCTAAATGCGACAAGGTCACTAACCAGTAATAGACAAATACATGTTAATTGTCCAAAGGCTCACCGACATCAAGGCCACAAGCAGTGATCAATTTGTAATGCACCGTTTTAAAATTCTCGACCATTACCTCTTAGTTAACAGGGTTTTCTTCCAACAGAAAAGATAGACTCTAGTCTCTAACGGTCTACAAGTTATTAATTCAATAACTAAACCACCAATATTTCGTAAGACTTATAGCTTTTAGTGTGCACTTTCTCATGTGATTCTGTTGCTGTAATGATTTACATACGGGCCACGTTTGACGAACACCGACATTGGAAGGTCTGCGATGAGCGAAGATCCAGATCATCTAGTCTAGTGCAGTTAGAACCTTTCCCGTTCACCGTAATAGTATCATGGAGGCCGATGTGGAATGGTAATCATCATAACGAACAATACTGCACGTACTTTGATAGGAAGAGTTTTAAAACCAACGAAGGTTGGTTATCGTGTGGAGATGCTCATTCACGTCATACAGAAACCGACCATCAGGACTTCGAGAAGAACGATGGATGGTTTGGTGTTTTACGCCGCTTTCAACATTTTCAGTTATATCAAGGCCTTTCCTCGGTAAGTTATCAGTACTACTACTGGTCCATTTATTCTGACACCGGCCAGTCAGTCGTAATACTAACCTCACAACCCTGATCACCAATGAGGGCAGCCATTACTACCATTTTTACAAAGTCTTTCGAGACAAACGAATACTACAACTCATAGCAAGCAAATTGATAATTATCTATCCTCTGTTTATATAACCGAACTTCTTAGAGCACTGCACACGTCTTGTAGGGATAATCTAACATCAGAAACACCACCCTTCAATCAACATAGGAGAGTGGCGTTTTATGTCCATCTTTGATTGCGTTGACAGTTTCAGTGATTCTATCACTAAAACCATATGAATGGTTTATCGAAGAACTTTTGGTAATTAGAACATTTTAAGATGTGTGCAAATTTGTCCGAGAAAGCCACATCAGCATTTGACCCTAAATCTGCTGGATACCTTACAATCCTGTCTGCTTTCCATTGAATTTGGAATGTTCTCAACCTTTACAGACATTCAACCAACACGCATTGTAAAACAATGATAAAAAAGGTAACTTTTCATTTTTTCTTTTTGCCACAAGGATTTCAACAAGACCACGGGCTTATGGTGTCAAAATAGCTTGAAGGTCACCCTTGAAACATTTCTACAAAATTATTTGAAAAGCGGCCAGACACTTTGGGAAGAGAAGATTTTTAAAGTTTATACTAAAACCATATAAGGCAAAACAGACCCTGGCGGCCATGTTTTTTGACCAATCAGAATGGCTTGAAGGAATCTGATTGAGGGTCACCCAAGAAACATTTATGCAAAATTATTTCAAAATCGGCCAACCATTTTGGTAGAAGAAGAATGTTAAAGTTGTTTTCGTTTGGTTGCCATGGAAACCAGAATTCTGCATGGATCCAAACAAGTTGAAGAAAATCAAGATATCATTCACAGACATTCTGAAAATATTTCAAGCTGCTGAAGCGAAAAATGCGGCTTCTATAGTGTTAGCAAAATTTCCCTTCAATTTGGCCTAGTGACCTAGTTTCTGATCTAATATGACCCATATTCGAACTTGACCTAAATATTATTAAAACAAACATTCTGAAAAAATTTCAAACTGCTGAAGCAAACATTGAGACTGCTAAAGTGTTAACAAGATTTTTCTTCAATTTGGCCTAGTGACCTAGTTTTTGACCCGACATGACCTATATTCGAACTTGGCCTAGATATCACTAAAACAAACATTCTGACAAAGTTTCAGCATGCGGCCTCGATAGTGTAAACAAGATTTAATTTAATTTGATCTAGTGACAGTTTGTGACCCCAAATGACCCAGTTTCGAACTTGGCCTAGATTTGATAGAGATGTATGTCCTGATAAACTTTCATGATTATTGGATGCAAAATGTTCCCTCTAGAGTGTTAACAAGCAAATGTTGACGACGGACGACGGACAGAAGATGATCACAATAACTCACCTAGAGCATTTTATGCTCTTGTGAGCTAAAAATACAATTTCAATGTCGCAACACTTTCATATTATTTACATTTCATTTTATTTTCGAAAAGAAAGTGATGATGGGTTTTGACGTTTGAACGGTACATCAAGCATATCACAGCGGCCACTTCATAAACCAATGTATGTTCTCTCATGTGTGTGGTTAAAACTCCTTTCTGACAAGATGCAAATTCACAAAAATCACACTTATAAGGTTTCTCTCCTGTATGTATGTGCATGTGCGTGGTCAATTGTCCTTTCAGACTACATGCATATTCACAAATACCACATTTATAAGGTTGCTCACCTGTATGCATTCTAATGTGTGTGATCACATTTCCTTTTTGACTAGATGCATATTCACAAATATCACATTTATAAGGTTTCTCTCCTGTATGTCTTCTCTTGTGTTGGATTAAAGCATTTTTCCAATTACTTGTATATCCACACTCATCACATTTATACTGTTTCTTGTGATTATTATTCATTGTCTGCTGTTGGATTATCTGAACTTTGACTTCTATCTGTTCATTCATCATATTCATACCGTTTGTCTCCATGTTGCACCTCCTTTTTCATAAATATTGATTAGCTTTTCATTTTTCTGAAAAAGTAAAATGAAAAGATTTAAATCATGAATTCTCAAATTTATCTTAAGCTTAAGTTAAAGATTGAAATACAGATATCCAAGGTAAAGGTTTTTTTTTAACTGTATTCTCACATGTTTGATTATATTTCCTTTATGATGAGATGCATAATCACAAATATCACACTTATAAGGTTTCTCACCTGTATGCATTCTCATGTGTGTGTTCAAATGTCCTTTCTGACTAAATGCATATTCACAAATATCACATTTATAAGGTTTCTCCCCTGTATGTATTATCATGTCTGTGATCAACTGTTCTTTCTGAATGAATGTACATTCACAAATATCGCATTTATAAGGTTTCTCTCCTGCGTGTATTCTCATGTGTTTGTTCAACTGTCCTTTCTGAATGAATGAATATTCAAAAATATCACACTTATAAGGTTTCTCTCCTGTATGTTTTCTCTTATGTGTGATCAAATGTGATTTCTGACTGAATGCATATTTACAAATATCACATTCATAAGGTTTCTCTCCTGTATGTATTCTCTTGTGTGTGATCAAATGTGATTTCTGATTGAATGCATATTTACAAACATCACATTTATAAGGTTTCCCACCTGTATGTTTTCTCTTGTGTAGGGTTAAAGCATATTTTCTTATACTTGTATATTCACACTCATCACATTTATATTATTTCTCAAGATTTGTATACATTGTCTGCTGTTGGATTATCTCAGATTTGACTTCTATCTGTTCATTCATTATATTCATAGTGTTTTTCTCCATTTTGCATATTGTTTTTCTTCATTCATATTGATAATCTTATCATTTTTCTGAAAAGTTAAAACAAATAAAATAAATCATGGATTCTAAAATAAATTTATCTGAAGCTTGATCTAAAGATAAATATACAAACATCCAATGTTAAGATTTTTAAACTGTATGCATTATCTTGTGTTTGCTTAGTAAAATCTTAGTTGTTCTTCCATATAGACACTTAACACAATTATATGGAATCTGCAATAAGACAACACTGCTGTGAAATTATATTAAAATCTAAATCAACTCAATCCTCTCAGACGAAAAAGACGCATCATAGTTTCTGATATATGCACATCAGGAGGATTAACAATAATAGATTAGAACAGAACGTTAATTTTGACGAATACCAAGAACATATGAGCTGTCCTGCCAGAAAACCAACAGTACTGACTCTGCGTAAAGTATCGACCTGGATCAGCCTTATCATGCCGGGCAAGCAAACCAGGCCGAAACTTTTCGCCTCCTGTGGTTTTTCTGTTTCAGGAATCATTACTCTTTACCTCTATCACCCTGATACGGAATGTGTCGGCCCGGATTAGCCAGCACAGACTGCGCAGGCTGATCTGAGCCAATACATTACGCAGAGGCCATAATGTTGGTTTTCTTGCGGGGCGGCTCATACATGAATTGACAAACATATATACTTCTACAAAATATACAGACATGTAGGTTTGAAATGGCGGTAATGAAAATATTAAAAAGACAAAAAGTCACTGAATGAAAATGTATTTCAGAAATTATTTTCTGATGAAGAGGCTGAAGCTCGAAACAAATTATTATTGTTGTATAATACTTTTCTACTTTCTAAAGCGATTTTAACAAAAATGGCAAGCTTTCTAAAAAATAAATATTGATTTGAGCAATTCGATACATTTTGCATGGATGGATGTTCATGAAAATAAGGTTTAGACAAAAAAAAAATATAGGTGCGGTCATGCATTGATAAAATCAATCCTTTCCAGTGCATCCTATACACATTTACAATGAATTTAAACTCAATGTCATATATTCAATCATTCTGGTGATGGTAGAAACTCATTTCTATGCAACGAAAGGTCTTTTAAGGACTATTTGGCTCTAGATCAGCAAATTTATTTGGTGTAATTAGACCTTTAAGACAATATTTTCTTGTCCCTATGGTTATGTTTTTCTATTTATTTTCAAATTATGATATAAAATGAAAGGACAAAAGCAAATATTAGGTCAATAAATCAATGATTTTCAAAGAAAATTCAATTATTCTATACCACCCAAACCTAGGTTTTCAGCCGAATCGGCCAAGTTACATGTTTATGATTTCGCGCAATACATAGGTCTTCGCAAAGAAAAATTAGAAAAGCGTCACATATTTAGGTTTTTGTTTCAAATGTTTAAGAAATGATCAAACTTAAATTTATGCATAATTTTCAGACTTTTTTATTAGGCAACCAGTTTCATATTTTTTTTGGAATCTGAAGCAGTTTTGGACGTTTTGTTGCCCTCAGAGATCTGTTTTTTAGTGTGTAAATTTACAGAGTATGATATAAAATGAAAGCAAAACAGCAAATATTAGGACAATTAGGCAATTATTTTCAAAGAAATTTAAATTTTCCTATGCCACCCAAATCTAGGTTTTATGGCTTGAGTCCGACCAGTTTTGTGCGCATCATACAGGTCATGGAGACAAAACAAACTTGCGTATAATTAACCTCGTTGTTTATTTTTAAAATGAGTTCAAATAAACACAGATACGGTTTTACTGTCTAACCGGCTGTTACAATTCCAAATTTTTATTATGTGACATCCTTCTATTATCGTAACGCAAATGATTAATAAATACCAAAAAGGAAAATGACAGAAATGATAGGAAAGGATCGCCCCAAATATAGAACTTTCCGTAAATTATGGAATAATTTCATTGGAAGTACTTTATGAAAGACAAGCCGATAATATTTTTGTACCGATCATTAGTTCATTGATTTAAAATATCAGACATATTTCAAAGTTGAATATATGCTTAACCAGATGTACATTTTTAGTTCATTTGCTTAGGATCAGGGACGTAGATATGCGTCCCTGCTTAGGAATAGGACGGTAGGACTTGTAAATAACTTATAATCAAATATTTGACAGTGCTACAAGCAAGGGGCTAACGGCAGATCACGGAGAATGATTTTACGGATTACAAACCTATACTCATATTAGTTTTCATTCATTTAGATTCCATCGATATTTTCACTTGATTTGCATTATTTCTCGTCTTACTGGATTCCAAGTGCACAATTACAGCATTACCTAACTAAATTTATATATGGTGGAATACGGTGTAATAGACAATAATAGCTTAAACAAATAACATAAGGAAATAATACATGTCTAGTACAAATGTCTATTATTTCAACCTTTTCAATCAGTTGACATAATACATGAATATACATATATTTCATAAATAAAACTTATAAAGATACCAGGTATTGCAAGTTTGTGTACATTAATTAATTCCTTTTAGCTTCTATAATGACAACATAACTAGATAGACATCAGTAGTTTAGTTTTCCTTATCTACGTCACTGTTTTTTCCCAACGACATTTTTACAAGAAGGCGATTTCGAGTCCATCTACGTTTATATGGAAAATATTAGTCAATTATACTATAATTATTAAAAGTTTAACAAACACTTCACAAAATTCGTCTGTTTCAGATGCGCCAGCATGTGGAAACCAATTTAAAACGTCAACAATTCACACACATTTCAAGTAAAACAATGTTTTACCTTCAACATCTTTGAAATATCTTAAGTCTCTTTTACAGTTTGTACTGAACTGTTAAATAATAACATATAACTCAACTTTATATAGTTCATAGGGTATTCGTAATTAGCCAATAATAATGTAATTTGCATTATCTTAGGGAAAGTTTTAATATCACACCTTATCTAAACTGTCGAAATAAAATCATATATATCAATACAATAAAGGCAGACGGATGTTGATAGGCACACTATTGAATTATTTATTATTTAAAGACCATCGTGAATTGGAAAAGGAAACGTGTAATTAAAATACAGGAAGTAATTTAAACTCTTAAATAATCCTTTTATATGTCTTCATCGAACCGGAACTGATAATCAGTCAAGTTTTGCGTTTCGCCTATTATTATTATTATTGAACTATATTTAAAACATGTATTATGTTAATGGCAACAAACATATGTTTATATGCCAATAAACGATTTTGAACTTGTAATATTATATAACTATACATGAAATTAATTTAAAACTGTTCCTAATTCATGTGTTTTGTTACTATTTTGTACATCATATTGCTTTAAACATAATTATGTTTGTTTTATGCAATAATCAATTTGTTCTTGTACTATTAATATCGGAAGTATAATATTGTATCTGAATGTTACATTGAATGTCAATTATAAATGAGTATTCAATGAGATGCAGTTACATAACCACGAATAGCATTGCAGCGTAAGATTTTCAGACATATAATAAACAAACTATTTTCCGTCGACGGATGGCGAATAGCTAAAATAGACAAGTTATCTATTGGGACTAGAAACGACAATTATAAGGACTTATACATTGCGATATTAAAGATAAGAGAGGAATGGATAGTATAGGCGAATATGCATCTCTTAAATTCCACGGCCCCACGTAAACAAAGATTGGTTTTCCAGTTCATATTTAAAAATAATAAAATAAACAAGAGTTGCTGCAGGAATACCGGCGTTTATAGCGACATTAGTTGACCTTTGTGTAAAGTTAAGCAACGTTTATCGCGGTTAGTGCCTGGATGGGTGACCCACGATGACTTAACGCCGGTACACGTTACAAATGGTGGGTGTTATTAAAAAAAATATGGTTTTAATTTACATTTTATAAAAGAACTACTCGCATATAAATAGACTGGTTCACTAATCTTAATAATCCATTGCAGACTCGAACGAGAACCAGTCTAGTGACGAACTGCTACGGAAATATCCGAGAGCTGACGGTAAAATATGGCGCATACGCGTTGAAGACGATTGACACGGCGCATGCGCAAGCCCATTGCACCAGTGAGTTTTTTCACAACCAATATATGCACCCGCGCAATAATTTACCGACAAAAATATAAAATATGAGGTATTTTTCGTAAGAGTAAAACTCCAGTTCAAAGACCCATTCTATATGATCAATTTCGTGAACATCAAATATAGTGAGTATTTTCTATTCTAACCTTCAACAGTTTAAAATTGAGGCAAATGTTAGCCGAGCGTTTGAGCACAGCAGACACGTGCAAACAGCAAACCAGCTTATTTGTGTTTATTGTAAGAAGTATCATGTACTTATTACTTAATAAATGAATTGCATTGAAACTTATTTGTTCATGGTTTAAACGGTATGACACTTATCTTAATGCGAAATGGTCACCGGTAGACTAACCAGTAATAGGCAAGTAAATGTTAATTGTCCAAAGACTCACAGCTGACATGAACGCTGCAAGCAGTGAATAAGTTGTAACCAGAGACGTTTATATGTCTCTGTTGTAACGTTAATTGTCCAAAGAGACTCACAGCTGACATGAACGCTGCAAACACTGATCAAGTTGTAACGCCCTGTTTTCGAATTAAACACGATAACCTCTCGGTTAACAGGGTTTTTTCTCTCTAGTCTCTAATATACTTAAAGTTATCAATTCCATAAATAAACCACCAATCTTTCATCAGATTGAGTGAGGACTTTCTCATGTCATTCAGTTGCTGCCAAGAATTACATTCGGGCCTCATTTTACGAATACCTAGAATGGAAGCTCTGCGACGAGGGAAAATCCAGATAAACTTGTCTAGTGTAGTTAGAACATTCCCTGTTCGCAATCTTACCGTAACAGTATCTTGGAGGCCCATGGCGAACAGTTATCATCATAACGAACATCATTTTATGTACTTTGGCAGGAATAGTTTTAAAGGGACTGAATCCCAAATGAGAAAAAAGCGAAAAAAAAAAAGAAAATTGTTAAAAATTGCTATTACCTTGATGTTTTTGCATATAGGCATTGATATTTGCTGACTGATGTACTACAATATATGCACACTATTAATATTGCGGAGATCTTTCGTTATTTTGCTTTGTAAAATCTACTGGCTGTATATTTATCACGTGATCACTACAACCGAATTGACAATCTCCTTCACAGAGTTGTCAATCCTTACACTCACGCATACATGAATTTAATGAGTCGATAGTGTTAGAGAATGCCGAATTGAATCCACAAATTAAAATGAGCAAGAGGAAATTCCACGTTATTTTTAAACGGGAAAACACGGAGCGGACATTTTTTTAACTGCTTATTTCCTATGACATAGTACGACCTTCTACAACATTCCGTTACATATATACATCGACGTATTTTGGATTCATTAGAATAAGTATAAAATATGACGATTTTGGACCATTATGGTGTTCAGTCCCTTTAAAACCACCGAAGGTCATTATTGGTGTGACGTGGTTCATATGAGAAGGGCGTTTTGGGTCCCTCTTCGATTGCGTTGACAGTTGCAGTGATTCTATCACTAAAACTATATCGATGGCTTAACGAAGACATATGCAACAATTTGTCTTCTACCGATCAGTCAAAAATCGATAATCGGCGATATAGAAATAAGAAGGGCAGTGTAATAAATTTGGGCATAACTTTCTTAATTTTTATCATATTTTAATTTCGCATTCATATTTGGGAAGAACAAAATCTCTCGATTTCAAGTATGTGACTGTTGGTAATTAGGACATTTTAAACGAAGTCTAAGATGTGTGGAAAGTTTTTTTAATATTTTATTTCACACAATATAAACATGTACATAAGTACATGTTACAATACAAACAACAATTCAATATTTCGAATATATGTCTTCTATTTCGAAAAATGTTATGTATCATTCATTTCAATATTCTTGCAATATTTTCTATGCTACAACAAATAAATTAAAAGGAGGAGATCATGATAATGATGAGGAGGAAAGAGAAAAAGATGAAGTGTAGAAGAAGAGAAAAAGATGAAGTGTAGAAGAAGAGAAAAAGTAATAGGGTCGGACTGTGATTTAATTGGTATAACAAATTGTGTTGTTTTTATGTGTGGAAAGTTGTCCGAGACTTGGCCCAAAGTATGTTGGATGCTTGAGCATGTCTGTCTTCCATAACAACTGAACTGTTCTTAACCTTTTGCAATACAACTAGCATGTAATAAAACACATTGATACAGAAGAGGAACATGATGTTCCTAAATCGCTAACCTGATTTAATATAAATCAGTTTTTAATTTCCTTACGACATGCGCACAAGGAAACATGCAACGCCTCCTTGTGGTCATATTTATCAACGGATCATAATAATTTGAACAATCTTTGTAAATAGGTCCAGTACTTTTTGACAAGAAGACTTTTTTAAGATGTCACTATATATACATATAAGGAAAACAAGCTCCGTCCCTGGCGACCATGTTTTTACACGGATCGGAATTATTTAAACAACCTTCAAAGAAGGTAACACAATGAATATTTGTGCCAACTTATTTTCAAATGGGGCCAGTACTTTAGAGACAAGTAGAGTTTTTAAGTTTTCACTATACACATATATAAGGGAAACAAGCACCATGATTTTCAACGGAACAAGAGGAACATGATGGCCTTGGATCGCTCACCTGATTTAATATAACTTGGTAAATGGTCACCCAAGGAACACTTGTGCTTAGGTATTTCAAAATCAGGCCTTACAAGAATTGCCTTACAATTTTTTTTTTTTTAATTTTTCACCTTATATTCATACAAGGAAATTAAGCCCACCCCCTGCCAGTCATGTTTTTCAAGGGATCAGAATAATTTAAATAATCCTGAAAAAGCAAAGAGACGCCCAAGGAACTTCTGTGCCAAATTATTTCAAATCGGGCCAGTACTTTTGGACAAGAATATTTTTAAGTTTGTCATCATTTATACATATAGGGAAAACAAGCCCCGCTCCCCGGAGCCATGTTTTTCAACGGATCAGAATACTTGAACAATCTTGAAAGAGGGTCACCAAAGAAACAGTTGTGCCAATTTTTTTCAAATCGGGCCAGTACTTTTAGACAAGAAGATTTCTTTAAGTTTTCGCCATTTATACATTTAAGGAAACAAGTTCCGCCCCCTGGTGGCCACGTTTTTCAACGGATCACAATAATTTGAACACTCTTCGTAGAGGGCCACCCAAGGAACATGCTTGCCAAATTATTTTCAAATATGGCCAGTACTTTTGGACAAGGAAGATAGTTAAGCTTTTACTATACACATATAAGGAAAACAAGCTCTACCATCTGGCGGCCATGTTTTTCAACGGATCGAAATAATTTCAACAATCTTGGTAGGTCATCCAAAGAACATTTGTGCAAAATAATTTTAAAGTTTGTCCTTTCCGTTGACATGGCAACCAGAGTTCCTCATGGAATTCAAATATTTTAGGGGCCCACCAAAGGAACATCCCTGTAAAGTGAAAACAAAATAGGTCCAACGGTTTAGGAGGAGATATCGTTTGAATAAAAATGTTGACGGACGACGTACAAAGACCGTTCGCAATAACTCACTCTGAGCCTCTTGCTCAGATGAGCTAACACTTTTGGTAAAGGGTCACCAAAGGAATATTTTGTTAAAATATTTCTCAATTCGGGCCTGTACTTCGACAAGAAGATCTTTTTTTTACGTTTTGGCATTTTTAAGAGTGTCTGAATACACAGCAACCAAAGTTCTGCATTGAATTGGATTCTTTGAACAACATTTAAAGAGGACCACCTTAGGTGCAGAAGTCTTTGTAGGAAAATGTTAACAGACGAAGTGATAACTTTGTGATCAGGTGAGCTTAAAAAGAAAACAAGAGGGCCATGATGGCCCTTGAATCGCTCACCTGATTTTTTTTTTTTCACTTTAGCTATATAATCCCCGCCCCCTGGCAGCCATAGTTTCCGACCAATCAACTTGGCTTGAAGGAATCTGATAGAGGGTCACCCTAGGAACATTTCTACAAAATTATTTGAAAATCGGCCAGATACTTTTGGAGGAGAAGATTTTTTAAGTTTTCACTATAGCCATATAATGCAAAATAGCCCTGCTCACTGGCGGCCATGTTTTTTGACCAATCAACATGGCTTGAAGGAATCTGAAACTGGGTCATCCAAGGAACATTTCTACAAAATTATTTGAAAATCGGGCTGACACTTCTGGAGGAGAAGATTTTTTAAGTTTGCACTATAGCCATATAAGGCAAAATAGCCCCGCCCCCCTGGCGGCCATGTTTTTCGACCAATCAACATGGCTTGACAGAATCTGGTAGAGGGTCATCCAAGGAACATTTCTACAAAATTATTTGAAAATCTGCCAACCAGTTTGGGAGAAGAAGAATTTTGAAGTTTTTTTCGTTTTGTTGCCATGGAAACCAGAATTCTGCATGGATCCCAAAAATTTAAAGGAATTCTGGTGAGGTCATTGAGAGGATGCTTTCTGTGAAGTTTCATCCCAATTGACCCACTGGTTACTGAGGAGAAGATGTTGAAGATTTTTTAAGTTTTCACTTTGGCCATATAAGGCAAAATAGCCCCCGCCCCCTGGCGGCCATGTTTTTCGACCAATCAACATTGCTTGAAGGAATCTAATAGAGGGTCACCCAAGGAACATTTCTACACAATTATTTGAAAATCGGCCTGACACTTATGGAGGTGAAGATTTTTTAAGTTTTCACTATAGCCATAAAAGGCAAAATAGCCCCGCCCCCTGGCGGCCATGTTTTTTTACCAATCAACATGGCTTGAAGAAATCTGATAGAGGATCACCCAAGGAACATTTCTACAAAATTATTTGAAAATCGGCCAGACACTTTTGGAGGAGAAGATTTTTTAAGTTTGCAATATAGCCATATAATTTTGAAGTTTTTTTCGTTTTGTTGCCATGGAAACCAGAATTCTGCATGGATCCCAAAAATTTAAAGGAATTCTGGTGAGGTCATTGAGAGGATGCTTTCTGTGAAGTTTCATCCCAATTGACCCACTGGTTACTGAGGAGAAGATGTTGAAGATTTTTTAAGTTTTCACTTTGGCCATATAAGGCAAAATAGCCCCCGCCCCCTGGCGGCCATGTTTTTCGACCAATCAACATTGCTTGAAGGAATCTGATAGAGGGTCACCCAAGGAACATTTCTACACAATTATTTGAAAATCGGCCTGACACTTATGGAGGTGAAGATTTTTTAAGTTTTCACTATAGCCATAAAAGGCAAAATAGCCCCGCCCCCTGGCGGCCATGTTTTTTTACCAATCAACATGGCTTGAAGAAATCTGATAGAGGATCACCCAAGGAACATTTCTACAAAATTATTTGAAAATCGGCCGGACACTTTTGGAGGAGAAGATTTTTTAAGTTTGCAATATAGCCATATAAGGCAAAATAGCCCCCCGTGTTTTTACGGACGCACGCACACACGCACAGACGACGGATGAATCGCCATGACATAAGCCCTTCTGGCTTTTTGCCAGTAGAGCTAAAAATTGGCGTTAAAAGATGGTTCGTGCTTGGTCTTTTACATACATGTATGTAACTCGTTTGGTTAAAATTAAAAGGAAAACTTAAACACACACACGAATGTGAGCTCATCATATTTTGAAACCGAACACATTGGTTTCCTATGAATCAAGTATTCTTAATTTTTGAAAGTAGAGTAAAAACTCAATGTTGCGATGCATTTAATATTTTTACATATGAGCCGTCCCGCGAGAAAACCAACAGTGTGGCCTCTGCGTAATGGATCAGCCTAAGCATGCCGCGCAGGTAGACAAGTTAGACACTTTTCGCCTACTGTGGATTTTCTGTTTCAGGAATCATTACTCTATACCTCTATCCCCCTGACAATGAATGTGTAGTCCCGGATCAGTCTGCACGGACTATTTTTTCTAGACTGAAACAGTTTTTGAATAAGCAACATGTAACTGTAACTCGAGTAGTTTCAACTATGTTGAAACTGAGGTCTAGTTAGGGAGGGGTATTCAGCTCTTTCCCCCACAAATTCTCTCTTATTATTAAAGCAAACCTTATGTTGTGGGTACTCACAACAATGGGTTAGGGGGTCAAAAATGGATTTTAGAAAATTCCAAACGCCCCTTATCTAGAGCTCTGTTGAAATATATCTAAAATCCTTTGTTTAATGCTATTGTAGTTAATAGATATGTTTAACTGATTTGCCCATAAATTTGTCAATCCTAGTTTGTTTAATGTCATTTTAATGTTGTATGCCCAATTATTATCCTTTATAGGCATCCGTTTTAAGCGTATCATATACTTTTTAAATAATAGTTCACTCATTCACAGTGTCAATAATTTTAACCAATATTTAATAATGATAAGTTTTCTATATACATGCATTGGTATACGTCCAAGTTCACCATATAAAGCGTACAAGTTTGTAGACTGTTGTACACATAGTATTATTTTGCAAAATTTAGAAAATATTGCTTCAACATCAGGGATAGAATGAAATCCCCCAAACTTCGGCCGAGTAGTTAAGTATTGGTAAAATAAGAGAATCGAATAGATTAGTTTACACGGTTTTAAAGAATTTCAACTGGAGCACTAAATCCATGGCCATGTCATGTAAGGGAGATAATACATACATATTATCAAAAGTATCATAACTATAACGTTGTTCTCCATCCAGTTTTCTCTAGTGTCTAATTTAAGTAGCTATCTGAATAAACCATATCCAAAAACGTCACAGTTGTATGGTTTCTCACCTCTATGTTTACTTTTGTGTGCGGTAACCTTTTCTGTGCTTACATATTCAGATATCACATTTATAAGGTTTCTCACCTGTATGTTTTCTCTTGTGTGCAGTCAAATGTCCTTTTTGTTTAGAGGCGTATTCACAAATATCACATTTATAAGGTTTCTCTCTAGTATGTATTCTCATGTGTGTTATTAAATTTCCTTTGTGACTAAATGCATATTGACAAAGGTCACATTTATACGGTTTTTCTCTTGTATGTTTTCTTTTGTGTCTGATTAAATCACTCTTCCTTTTACTTGCATATTCACAAATATCACATTTATAAGGTTTTTCACCATGGTGTATTCTCTTATGTATAATTAAGGACAACTTTTCTGCACTTGCATATTCACAAACATCACACTTATAAGGTTTCGCATCTGTATGTTTTCTCATGTGTTTGATTAGAAGTTCCTTTCGACTAAATTCATATTCACAAATATCACATTTATAAGGTGATTCACCTGTATGTATTCTGTTATGTTTTATTAAGGAAGTCTTTGTTGCACTCTCATATTCACAAACATCACATTTATAAGGCTTTTCACCTGTATGTATTCTCTTATGCTGCTTTAAGGAACTCTTTACTGCGCTTGCAAATTCACAAACATCACATTTATAAGGTTTCTTAACAGTAACTGTATGTATTCTTACGTGAGTATTTAAATTTCCTTTATGATTAGATACATATTCACAAATATTACACTTATAAATTTTTATACCTGAATGCAATCTCAGGTGTGTGATCAAATTTCTTTTGTCACTGAATGCATTTTTACAAATATCACATTTATAAGGTTTCTCTCCTGTATGCATTCTCATGTGTCTGATCAAATGTCTTTTCTGAATGAATGTATATTCACAAATATCACACTCATAAGGTTTCTCTCCTGTATGCATTTTCATGTGTGTGGCCAAATGTGATTTTTGTCTAAATGCATATTTACAAATACTACATTTATACGGTTTCTCACCAGTATGTATTCTCTTGTGTAGGGTTAAAGCATCTTTTCTTTTACTTGTATATTCACACTCATCACATTTATAATGTTTCTCAATATTTTGATACATTGTCTGCTGTTGGATTATCAATTAAACTTCTATCTGTTCATTCAATCATCATATTCAAACTGTTTTTCTCCATTTTGATTACTGTTTTTCTTCATTCATATTGATTATCTTTTCATTTTTCTGAAAATGTAAAACAAGAAAATTAAATCATGGATTCTCAAATTTATCTGAAGCTTGAGCTTAACCCTTTCCCTCATACGACAATTCTGCAGCAGAAGACTTTGAACATATTTTGATAAAGTATGGAAAATCTCTATAATTGAAAGGATAACCTACGACTAAAAGTGGAAAGCATTGTGGCAAAAGGAGAAATTGCTTGTTTTGAGCAATTTCTTCTTTTGTCACTATGTTTTCAAAAACGCTTAACAGTTAATGTATGTATTCTAACGTAAGTATTTAAATTTCCTTTATGATTAGATACATATTCACAAATATCACACTTATAAGTTTTTATAAGTGTATATTCACACTCATCACATTTATAATCTTTCTCAAGATTTTGATACATTGTCTGCTGTTGGATTATCTCAGATTTGACTTCTACCTGTTCATTCAATCATCATATTCAAACTATTTTTCTCCATTTTGCTTACTGTTTTTCTTCATTCATATTAATTATCTTTTCATTTTTCTGAAAAGTTAAAACAAGAAAATTAAATCATGGATTCTCAAATTTATCTGAAGCTTGAGACAATTCTGCAGCAGACGACTTTGAACATATTTTGTCAAAATATGGAAAATCCCTATAATTGAAAGGATAACCTATGACTAAAAGTGGAAAGCATTGTGGCAAAAGGAGAAATTGCTCGTTTTGAGCAATTTCTTCTTTTGTCACTATGTTTTCAAAAAGCCATCTGCTGAAGGGGCGTTAGAAAGCGTCTATATGAGGGAAAGGATAAATATACAGACATCCAATGTAAAGATTTTTTAACTGTATGCATTATCTTGTGATTGCTTAGTAAAATCTTAGTTGTTCTTCCATATTGACACTTAACACAATTATATGGAATCTGCAATAAAACAATAAATCTAAATCAACTTGAGCAGTACTTTAAGGCGAGAAAAGATGCATCATGGTTTCTGATATAGGCACATCAGGAAGATTAACAATAATAGATTAGAACAGAACATTAATTTTGACGAATACCAAGTACATATGAGCCGTCCTGCGAGAAAACCAACATTGTGGACTCTGCGTAAAGTATCGACCTGGAGACTCTGTGAGTATTTTAAAAGAATCGACCCGGAAACTCTGTGAGTAAAGAATCGACCCGGATCAGCCTTATTATGCCGGGCAGGCTAACCCGGACCAAAACTTTTGGCCTCCTGTGGATTTTCTGTTTCAGGAATCATTACTCTATACCTCTATCCCCCGAGACGGAATGTGTCCGCCCGGATTAGCCTGCATGGACTGCGGAGTCTGACCTTGGTTGATACATTATGCAGAGGACATAATGTTAGTTTTCTGTATATGAATTGACAGACATGTATACTTATACAAAATATACAGACATGTAGGTTTGAAATGGAAGAAATAAAAATGTGAAACGGTTAAAAAATCACCGAATGAAAATGTATATATCAGAATTTATTTTCTGATGAAGAGGCTGAACCTCGAAACAAATTATTATTTTTGTATTTTTCCTCTACCTTCTAAAGCGATTTTAACAAAAAATGGCAGTTTTTTTAAAAAAAATATTGATTTGAACAGTTCAATTAATTTGGATAAATGGATGTTAATGAAAATAAGGTTTAACTACTCTCTGGCGTCAATGTAAGCAGGATATGACAAAAGCAGATGGTAAACATTTTCAATATCGTTTGTGTTACAACAATGACAGTATCTTTTATGGTAGGGCACCTGCGATTTTGAGTATCTGCCTATTACGACTCTGAGATCATGTGCAGAAAGTCTAAGCTGCGTCATATTAAATTGAAGATTTACATTTAAAATATCTAAATACTGCTGATAATAAAAGTTTGTTTTAAAAAAGATATATTATTTCAGTGAGGAGCTTTTATTAACCGAGCTGCGCTAGTCTTGTATAAAACAGTCTATAACACAGCTTTAACAAATAATGTAAGGAAATAATACATGTCTAGTACAAACGTCTATTATTAAAACCTTTTCAATCAGTTGACATAATACATGAATATACATGGATTTCATAAATAAAACAAATTTATAAAGATACCATGTATTACAAGTCTGTGTTACACTGTACATTAATTAATCCTTTTTAGCTTCTATAATGACAACAAAACTAGGCATTATGAATCTGTAAAAACTTCCATATATTGTGTACTATGCAGTAATTTGTCATAAGAATTCTCCATATATAGTACGAACTTGCAGTGGTACGATATTAAAGTGACACGAAATCTCCCACAGCCTGGAAAACATATATTTCTTATAGGAAGGTCTTTTATTTCAACCCATTGTTTGTTCCATTACATGTTGAACCAGGTTCACGGGAATGAAAGTAAAATCATATTTACCATTGACATACTGATGTGAAGAGTAAACTAGATGAAAACAAATAAAACGACAAAACGTATAAATGGCGGACTTTTATGTAAGGGAAGTAACTCCTGTAATCGGGTGTCTGAGGTTTCGTCTAAGTACCAGTTCGTCTAGCTTTGATGTTACTCATGTAATCTACTATTGCCGTACGTCTATCCCTTGATATGGATGTGTACGGTCATTTAAGCATATATATGCAACGGAAAAGAGAGCGGGAGAATATAAGTACCGTCGGAAAACTGCTCTTCTGGAAAAAAGAATTGGCTTGGCACACTTAATAAAGTAATTTATTTGTTAATGCGTGTTAGTGTGTCGCAATGTGTCAACCATAAAGCCATCAACTAGAATATGTGTATGGAGAGAATGAACTTAAGTAGAATGACCTGTGATGTTTGTCAACGTATATTTTGAAGAAAACAGACGACCAATCACGTTCACTTATTCTAAGGTTGCTTAGCAACTCTCCCACAATGCCTTGCAATGTACTTCCCTTAAAATGGCAGGCTCAGAAGTAAAGTTTACACATGACAATTCATTTAAACACAAATGTAGAATCAAAACTAATGATTAGAATAGCAGGAGTACAGGAATCAATCAGATAACAACTTTACTTACTAGGTATGTACTTAATTATACCTGACACAAAGGAACAGTGGAATAATCAGGGTTGAAATGTAGAAAGTTGATCTCCCGTAACCGATTCACTACAATATTTTGTCAAAAAATGGAAAATCTCTATAATTCAATGGTTACCTATGACTAAAAGTGGAAGACATTGTGCAAACGGAGAAATTGCTTGTTTGAGTAATTTCTTCTTTTGTCACTATGTTTTTAAAAAGCTGTCTGCTGCAGAGGCCTCAGAAAGCGTCTATATGAGGGAAATGGTTAATTAAAGGTCGCAATGCGGAACTGGGGCCATTGCAAACATCACAGCCATTCTAATTAAAAAAAAAAATTATAAAACCAAATGTAGCTTCTATTTATCTATACCTGATGTGCTTCTTGCAAAACCTTCAATTTTCTGCTTGTTGATGAATATAACGAGCAACACTAATAATTATCAAATTATATAAGGATTTTCTGAAATAAAATGGGCAAAAATCCCATTTTCTACTATTGCAATGAGTAGAAACTATTGGTCTTCTGAATCACCAAATGCACAGCACCTAGCATGAAAGTTGACTTCAGTGCAATCACCTGACAAGTGAATTTCTAGTAAACATAATTATAAATTCATATCTCAATATGTGTCAAAATTACTGACTTTGCAACATATTCATCTTTAGTTCATTCCTGTTACAAATATTAATAAACCAAACAGTGAACATCTGCGCAAATATATCTTTCAATAACGATCCACAAAAAGACTTACTCACGATTAATCAGTGTATTTCATAAGATGTCTTTCTTTCTAACATTGACTTCAGGGTATACATACAAACTGGAAAAACTGAAACATCAAGAAAACTAAACTTTTCAAAATCTGAAACTAAAACAAATGGAAATAGTTAACTGTATTAAAATGCACATGTGCCAGAATCTTTTTTTATACCAAACAACAATTGAACATTTTGAGTTAGTTTAAATGACAATATCAAAACGATATTTTGTTATGTACTATAAAACCTATATTTTGTCAATTTCCTTCAGTTTTTTAAATTAAAACCAATTTCAAGTTAAAAAAAATCTGTCTGAGTGACAGCTAAAACAATGTGACATTATTTGTCACTTAAATGACCAGTAACAAACTTTGTATTCTTTGTGAACAAGGAATGACCTGGCAAATGTGATTGAAAAAAATAATGACAACACCTTTAAAAGATACATATAATTGTTAAAATGTTATAAGATTAAGAAAAATCTCTATCAATAAAAAGTATCTAAAGAAAAGTATCTGGTATCAATGAAAAGAAACAAACAACTGAATTAAGAAAAATATAATCTCAAGTGAAATGTCTTGTATACTGTATATATTTCTTTTTAAAAATCCTTTTTAGCTCGACTATTCGAAGAATATGAGAGCTTTACTACTCGCCCCGGCGTCGGCGTCTGGTTAAAGTTTAAGGGCAAGTTGGCATTTTCATTCATAAGTATTTGTGCAAGGGCTTTCCTTTTTGAAATATAGTTACATCTTATACCTTTCTTCACATTGAATGCTAAAGATGCTGAGTGTGACCGTGACCTTTTGGGGAAAAAAACATGGTTTTCGGTTAAAGTTTGAGGGCAAGTTTTTTTTTTTTTTTTTTTTTTTTTTTCCTCAATAAGTACTTGTGCTAGGGCTTTCATATTTGGAATATAATTACATCTAATACCTTTCTTCATATTGTATGCTGAAGATTCTGAGTGTGACCTTCTTTTTGGGGTAAAATACATGATTTTGGGTGGTTAAAGTTTTAGGGCAAGTTGGCATTTTCATATAATTTTTAAATTTTTCTCAATAAGAATTTGTGCTAGGGCTTTAATATTTAGAATATAGTTACATCTTATACCTTTCTTCACATTGAATGCTAAAGATGCTGAGTGTGACCTTCATTTTGGGGTTAAAAACATGATTTTCGGTGGTTAAAGTTTTAGGGCAAGTAGGATTTTATTTTATTTTTTTAACTTTTTCTGAATAAGTACTTGTGTTAGGGCTTTCTTATTTGGAATATAATGACATATACTACCTTTCTTCACATTGTATGTTGAAGATGCTGTGTGTGACTTTTAGGGGGTAAAAAACATGATTTTTGTTTGATTTTGAGAATTTTAGATAAATTCATAATTTTTGGTTACATTCCTTTCTAATTGTGATCATTCATTTATCAAATTAATTCTTCAACATATCAAACGGGTTTTGCATGGTGTCAAACATTAAAGGTTTTGCTAATTTTGGACTCGGTCAGTTTTAACATTTGCTCAACGTTAAAGTTACATCATTCAAATCACTTAACATTTGTTAAGGACCATCGTACAATTAAGTTAGATAACTCCATTGTATCCTAAATATGGAGTGATGGCCCTTGATTGACTAAGGAAATTTGATAAGCGGCTTATAGTCGAGCGCGCTGTCCTCCGACAGCTCTTGTTACAATTCAAGTTCAGACTTCAAGTGTGTTGTCATTTTACTTCAAACTGAAGTTATACATTCTCAAACAAGTTCAAACAAAACAATGCAAGCATTTTCTTACATACCCTTTCATCTAAGCCACCTCTAATAGCAACGATAGTTGTCAACCTGTGATATGCTGACAGGTTGTCATATCTGTGCTTCATAAGTACACTATAGGCAGAAGCAAGCACAGGGATGATAGACTCTTTCACCTTCCCATTTACAGGCACTGCTATGCAAAGCATCACCTGCAGAAGAAAAGGGTCCCTACAATGTAATAAATAATAATAAATAAAGATAAACTGAAATGTTCTTAATAATGTGAATTTAATGTTATTATCTCATTCAACAGGAAAAGAAAACCGCCCAGAGAGTGCCCGGTAGCGCTGGAGGAAATATACTTATTAAAGGCTTAAATTTAATTAAATTCATGAAGCCTTTAAAATGCATGAATAGATATCCAAATGATTCATGTTTGTTAAGGCGCTTACACAAAGAGAATTGTGCTACCCATCTAACAGTCACAGGTTTGATTCCCAACAGAGGTATATTTTTGTCTACTTATAAATAAGTACAAGTATGCAAAGTAAAAAAATAATCTAATAATGCTACTAACACGTTTTATGACAGAAATTTAATATCTTAGCCTGTCCTAACAAGTGTTGTTATAAATGGACAATACAGAAATGTACACAGAGTAATGGAAATTATTAGTATGTATAGACTTCACTAGAATCTTGATTCTTGTTAAAATGACTTTCATACCTTTGCATCATCTCCTCTACTATTTTCTGAAGCAGACTGTCTGCGTTTTCTTCTAGTTGTCCTATGTTCCTGTACTTGTAGAGCACTGAACCAAACATTGCTGTTCTTGATGTCAAGGTAGATGATAGTGCCCGAAGCTCCTGCAGCATGACTGCATCTCCTTTCCTGCTGTTACTGTATTCGGTCATGTTTATATATACAGTCTCCAAAGCATTGAGAATAGATTGAGAAACTGGGCTCTTCACACTTGAATGTCTACTATAACCATGATCAATACTAATATTTTCTCTGTATTTTGACGGCTCTTAAACAGATGGCTTAGCTGTTGCGAAGTTAACCTGAAAATTGAGTTTCAGCTGCTTTCTGGACTTGACCGTTTGAGATTCTGAGACCGAGTGGGGGATCAAGACTGATTTAGGAGTCAATGGAAGGCGGCACATCATTTCACTCGAGCAACGCTACCCGACACATAATTCAAAGCTGAGCTCTTTAACTGTATTATAAAGTCATACGAATTCTCTATTTTTCCATATATATTATAGGTCGGCGAAATGGAGATACTGCATCGGTCAAAAGGAAATCCCATGTAATGTCTCGGATATATGAAGGGCTATAACATGGGTCTTTTTACTTTTATATCATATGGGTATGTTTTATAAATCATTAAATATTTAGAACTTGGAGTGGCAAAATAGAGAAAATATGCTGGCGAAATGGAGATAATAAGTTGATGAAATGGAGGCAATAGGCTGGTGAACTTGAGACCTTGCCTCCTTTGCCAAATAGAATAGATCACTTTTATGTCATTATATTAAATAAACATCAAAGCAAAGTATATCCCCCTTTATGCGACATTTATATTACATTGTTTTTGTCTCGCCCATGATAGTGGAGCGAGACATAGCAGTCACTTTTCCGGCGACGGCTGCCGCTTTTACAAATAGCTTTATCTCGGCAACCCCTGCTTGAATTTTTCTGAAACTTTGTCAGATGTATTGTTTGGTCATGGGACATATGTCAACGTCAAAATTGTCAGGGTCAAGGTCATAATTGTGCAGAACTTGACCTTTGTTAGGTAACTTAACCTCAAAACTTAACCTTTCTTATATCTCGGCAACCCCTGCTTGAATTTTTCTGAAACTTTGTCAGATGTATTGTTTGGTCATGGGACGTCTGTCAATGTCAAAATTGTCAGGGTCAAGGTCATAATTGTGCAGAACTTTACCTTTGTTAGGTAACTTAACCTCAAAACTTAACCTTTCTTATATCTCAGCAACCTCTGCTTGAATTTTTCTGAAACTTTGTCAGATGTATTGTTTGGTCATGGGACGTCTGTCAACGTCAAACTTTTCAGGGTCAAGGTCATAATTGTGCAGAACTCGACCTTTGTTAGGTAACTTAACCTCAAAACTTAACCTTTCTTATATCTCGGCAACCCCTGCTTGAATTTTTCTGAAACTTTGTCAGATGTATTGTTTGGTCATGGGACGTCTGTCAATGTCAAAATTGTCAGGGTCAAGGTCATAGTTGTGCAGAACTTGACCTTTGTTAGGTAACTTAACCTCAAAACTTAACCTTTCTTATATCTCAGCAACCTCTGCTTGAATTTTTCTGAAACTTTGTCAGATGTATTGTTTGGTCATAGGACATCTGTCAACATCAAAAATTTTAGGGTCAAGGTCATAATTGTGCAGAACTTGACCTTTGTTAGGTAACTTAATCTCAAAACTTAACCTTTTTATATCTCAGCAACCTCTTCTTGAATTTTTCTGAAACTTTGTCAGATGTATTGTTTGGTCATGGGACATCTGCCAACATCATAATTTTCAGGGTCAAGGTCATAATTGTGCAGAACTTGACCCTTTCTTATATCTCGGCAAACCCTGCTGGAATTTTTCTGAAACTTTGTCAGATGTATTGTTTGGTCATGGGACATCCATCAACGTCAAAATTTTCAGGGTCAAGGTCATAATTGTGCAGAACTTGACCTTTGTTAGGTAACTTAATCTCAAAACTTAACCTTTTTATATCTCAGCAACCTCTTCTTGAATTTTTCTGAAACTTTGTCAGATGTATTGTTTGGTCATGGGACATCTGCCAACATCATAATTTTCAGGGTCAAGGTCATAATTGTGCAGAACTTGACCCTTTCTTATATCTCTGCAAACCCTGCTGGAATTTTTCTGAAACTTTGTCAGATGTATTGTTTGGTCATGGGACATCCATCAACGTCAAAATTTTCAGGGTCAAGGTCATAATTGTGCAGAACTTGACCTTTGTTAGGTAACTTAACCTTAATACTTAACCTTTCTTATATCTCAGCAACCCCTGCTTGAATTTTTTCTGAAACATTGTCAGATGTATTGTTTGGTCATGATACATCTGTCAACGTCATAATTTTCAGGGTCAAGGTCATAATTGTATAGAACTTGACCCTTTCTTATATCTCAACAACCCCTGCTGGAATTTTTCTGAAACTTTGTCAGATGTATTGTTTGGTCATGGAACATCTGTCAATGTCAAAATGTTCAGGGTCAAGGTCATAATTGTGCAGAACTTGACCTTTGTTAGGTAACTTAACCTCAAAACTTAACCTTTCTTATATCTCAGCACAATTTGTAGCGTATCTGACTCGTGATCTGGAGGTCACGGGTTCGATACCCGGTTGCGGCGACATTCTTTCGGCGATTTTTCCATCGCCTCTTACCTCTGATCTATGTGAGAAAGTAGTCAGTGGCTTCGAAAGAATGTTGTGTAAGTACTGGTGTAGGAAAGCCAGGAACACATGAGTAGGTGCACTGACCGCCGTGATATGACCAAAGCTGTTGAAAGCGGCGTTAAACTCCAAACAAATTATATCTCAGCAACCTCTGCTTGAATTTTTCTGAAACTTTGTCAGATGTATTGTTTGGTCATGATATGTCTGTCAACGTCAACATTTTCAGGGTCAAGGTCATAATTGTGTAGAACTTGACCTTTGTTAGGTAACTTAACCTCAAAACTTAACCTTTCTTATATCTCAGTAACCTCTGCTTGAATTTTTCTGAAACTTTGTCAGATGTATTGTTTGGTCATGGGACATCTGTCAACATCAAAATTTTCAGGGTCAAGGTCATAATTGTGCAGAACTTGACCTTTGTTAGGTAACTTAACCTCAAAACTTAACCTTTCTTATATCTCAGCAACCTCTGCTTGAATTTTTCTGAAACTTTGTCAGATGTATTGTTTGGTCATGGGTCACCTGTCAACGCCAAAATTTTCAGGGTCAACGTCATAATTGTGCAGAACTTGACCCTTTCTTATATCTCAACAACCCCTGCTGGAATTTTTCTGAAACTTTGTCAGATGTATTAGTTGGTCATAGGACATCTTTCATTCAAAATGTTCAGGGTCAAGGTCATAATTGTGCAGAACTTAACTTTTGTTAGGTAATTTAACCTCAAAACTTAACCTTTCTTATATCTCAGCAACCCCTGCTTTTCAGTACAATAATATTTTCCCATGACTTATTTTAAAATTACTATGTTGTTATTTTATGTGTAAAAACTTACTATCATAATCATAGTGATTGCAATTATTTACAATTTAATGTAGTATTATTGATCACTCTTTACTTCATGTGTGAATAAATATATTAAGATATATACACATGTAGTGAGTTTATTATTTATCATGACATGTTGATAACAGTACATTGACAGACACTTACTTTTTCACATTTTATCAACTTTACTTTCTTTTTGCATAGTGATACCATTTAATATCTGATTTTCTTAGAAGGGCGAGACACCCTCAGCCCGAGGTCTTGTTATTCTTTTAAGTGATCACAACAATCTCACATAGCACATATAACTATTTAAATTACATACTATACATATAAACATTGTTTTTAGGGCAAATGTTGAAAAAAATGCTGTTTATCAACTTCTTACTTTTTAACTCAAAATACGTTCAATTAGTATTATTACTTTGTTGTTTTTTCATCCCAATATTTCTTCAGTATAGAGCAATCTCAATAACTGTGATACAACTCTTACATATAACTTATGTGTCCCTAGACAATCAAGATTTTTGTGCAGTCTTTTGGTTCACTTTAACTCAAAATGCAAATTCAAAATTAAACACGTATATTCGTTACCTTTGCAGTTCTCATGTTTCGAGACTGAATCTCTTTTGAGGACAGTGCATCCTATGGTGAACGTATTTGACTTTTGAATTTTTAGACAGAGGTCACAAAACATTGACTTTGAGGTTGATTCATATCTCAACCACGGATTGCTACATTTCCAGTTTTTAGCTCCACTGGCTGAAAGCCAGTCGAGCTTATGTCTTGGCGAATTGTCCGTCGTGCGTGCGTCTGTGCATGCGTTAACTTTTTCCTTTAAACAACTTCTTCTCCCTAACCACTTGGTCAATTTGGTTGAAACTTCATAGGAAGCATCCTCTCAATGTCCTCTCTTAAATTCCTTCAGACCCGGCCGGGTAGCTCAATTAGTAGCGTATCTGACTCGTGATCTGGAGGTCACGGGTTCGATACCCGGTTGCGGCGACATTCTTTCGGGCGATGTTTTCCATTGCCTCTCACCTCTGATCTATGTGAGAAAGTAGTCAGTGGCTTCGAAAGAATGTTGTGTAAGTACTGGTGTGGGAAAGCCAGGAAAACATGGGTAGGTGCACTGACCGCCGTGATATGACCAAAGCTGTTGAAAGCGGCGTTAAACTCCAAACAAACAAACAAACAAAAATTCCTTCAATTTTTATCTCCACTGGCTGAAAGCCAGTCGAGCTTATGTCATGGCGAATTGTCCGTTTGTCTGGGCGTGCATGCGTGCGTGCATGCGTTAACTTTTTCTTTTATACAACTTCTTCTCCCTAACCACTTGGCCAATTTGGTTGAAACTTCATGGGAAGCATCCTCTCAATGTCCTCTACTAAATTCCTTCAATTTTTTTTGATCCATTCGAAATTCTGGTTTCCATGGCAACCGAAAGAAAAAAATAGTGAGAACTTAAAAAATCTTCTTCTCCAAAAGTGTCAGGCCGATTTTCAAATAATTTTGTAGAAATGTTCCTTGGGTGACCCTTTATTAGATTCCTTCAAGAAATGTTGATTGGGTGAAAAACATCGCCGCCAGGGGGGGCAGGGCTATTTTGCCTTATATAGCTATAGTGAAAACTTAAAAAATCTTCTCCTCCAAAAGTGTTCAGCTGATTTTCAAATAATTTTGTAGAAATGTTCCATGGGTGACCCTCTATCAGATTCCTTCAAGCCATGTTGATTGGTAAAAAAGCATGGCTGTCACAGGGCGGGGCTATTTTGCCAATATGGCTAAAGAGAAAACTTAAAAAATCTTCTCCTCCAAAAGTGTCAGGCCGATTTTCAAATAATTTTGTAGAAATGTTCCTTTGGTGACCTTTTATTAGATTCCTTCAAGAAATGTTGATTTGGCGAAAAACATGGCCGCCAGGGGGCAGGGCTATTTTGCCTTATATAACTATAGTGAAAACTTAAAAAATCTTCTTCTCCGAAAGTGTTCAGCCGATTTTCAAATAATTTTGTAGAAATGTTCATTGGGTGACCCTCTATCAGACTCATTCAAGCCATGTTGATTGGTCAAAAAACATGGCCGCCAGAGGGCGGGGCTATTTTGCTTTATATGACCATAGTGAAAACTTAAAAAATCTTCTCCTCTGAAAGTGTTTGGCTGATATTCAAATAATTTTGTAGAAATGTTCCTAGGCTTACCATTTATCAGATAGATTCCTTCAAGAAGAAAAAAATAGTGAGAACTTAAAAAATCTTCTTCTCCAAAAGTGTCAGGCCGATTTTCAAATAATTTCCTAGAAATGTTCCTTGGGTGACCCTTTATTAGATTCCTTCAAGAAATGTTGATTGGGTGAAAAACATGGCCGCCAGGGGGCAGGGCTATTTTGCCTTATATAGCTATAGTGAAAACTTAAAAAATCTTCTTCTCCAAAAGTGTTCAGCTGATTTTCAAATAATTTTGTAGAAATGTTCCATGGGTGACCCTTTATCAGATTCCTTCAAGCCATGTTGATTGGTAAAAAAGCATGGCTGTCACAGGGCGGGGCTATTTTGCCAATATGGCTAAAGAGAAAACTTAAAAAATCTTCTCTTCCAAAAGTGTCAGGCCGATTTTCAAATAATTTTGTAGAAATGTTCCTTTGGTGACCTTTTATTAGATTCCTTCAAGAAATGTTGATTTGGCGAAAAACATGGCCGCCAGGGGGCAGGGCTATTTTGCCTTATATAACTATAGTGAAAACTTCAAAAATCTTCTTCTCCGAAAGTGTTCAGCCGATTTTCAAATAATTTTGTAGAAATGTTCATTGGGTGACCCTCTATCAGACTCATTCAATCCATGTTGATTGGTCAAAAAACATGGCCGCCAGAGGGCGGGGCTATTTTGCTTTATATGACCATAGTGAAAACTTAAAAAATCTTCTCCTCTGAAAGTGTTTGGCTGATATTCAAATAATTTTGTAGAAATGTTCCTAGGCTTACCATTTATCAGATAGATTCCTTCAAGAAGAAAAAAATAGTGAGAACTTAAAAAATCTTCTTCTCCAAAAGTGTCAGGCCGATTTTCAAATAATTTTGTAGAAATGTTCCTTGGGTGACCCTTTATTAGATTCCTTCAAGAAATGTTGATTGGTTGAAAAATATGGCTGCCAGGGGGTGGGGCTATTTTGCCTTATATGGCTATAGTGAAAACTTAAAATATCCTCTCCTCCGAAAGTGTCAGGCCGATTTTCAAATAATTTTGCAGAAACATTCCTTGGGTGACACTCTACAAGATTCCTTTAAGCCATGGTGGTTGGTAAAAGAAATAGCCACCAGGGGGCAGGGCTGTTTGGAGATTTGATTTTTGCCTTATGGCCGTGGAGCGATACTGGCCCTCTTGGGCCTCTTGTTTTTTTATCCATCCATAATTCTGGTTTCCATGGCAACCAAAAGAAAAAAATAGTGAAAACTTAAAAAATCTTCTTCTCCGAAAGTGTCAGGCCGATTTTCAAAATAATTTTGAAGAAATGTTCATTGGGTGACCCTTTATTAGATTCCTTCAAGAAATGTTCATTGGTTGAAAAACATGGCGGCCAGGGGGCGGGGCTATTTTGCCTTATATAGCTATAGTGAAAACTTAAAAAAATCTTCTTCTCCGAAAGTGTTCAGCCGATTTTCAAATACTTTTGTAGAAATGTTCATTGGGTGACCCTCTTTCAGATTCCTTCAAGCCATGTTGATTGGTTGAAAATCATGGCCGCCAGGGGGCGAGGCTATTTTGCCTTATATAGCTATAGTGAAAACTTAAAAAATCTTCTCCGAAAGTGTTCAGCCGATTTTCAAATACTTTTGTAGAAATGTTCATTGGGTGACCCTCTTTCAGATTCCTTCAAGCCATGTTGATTGGTTGAAAATCATGGCCGCCAGGGGGCGAGGCTATTTTGCCTTATATAGCTATAGTGAAAACTTAAAAATCTTCTCCTCCAAAAGTGTGGGGCCGATTTTCAAAAAAAATTGTAGAAATGTTCCTTGGGTGCCCCTTTATTAGATTACTTCAAGAAATGTTGATTGGTTAAAAAACATGGCCACCAGAGGGCGGGGCTATTTTGCCTTATATGGCTATAGAGAAAACTTAAAAAATCTTCTCCTCCAAAAGTGTCTGGCCGATTTTCAAATAATTTTGTAGAAATGTTCCTTGGGTGCCCCTTTATTAGATTCCTTCAAGAAATGTTGATTGGTTGAAAAACATGGCCGCCAGGGGGCGGGGCTATTTTGCCTTATATAGCTATAGTGAAAACTTAAAAAATCTTCTTCTCCGAAAGTGTTCAGACGATTTTCAAATAATTTTGTAGAAATGTTCATTGGGTGACCCTCCATCAGATTCCTTCAAGCCATGTTGATTGGTTGAAAAACATGGCCGCCAGAGGGCGGGGATATTTTGCCTTATATGGCTATAGTGAAAACTTAAAATATCCTCTCCTCCGAAAGTGTCAGGCTGATATTTAAATAATTTTGCAGAAACATTCCTTGGGTGACACTCTACAAGATTCCTTTAAGCCATGGTGGTTGGTCAAAAACATGGCCACTAGGGGCAGGGCTGTTTGAGATTTGATTTTTGCCTTATGGCCGTGGAGCGATACTGGCCCTCTTGAGCCTCTTGTTAGGTCACCTAAGCACGAAGTGCAAGGTAAGCTTATGTGATCACTCACCATCCGGCGTCTTTCATCGTCGTCATCTGTCCGTCTGTTAACAATTTCCTACAAATGACTTCTCCTACTAAACCAATGTACAGATTTCAAAATAACTTCACAGGAATGGTCCTTAGGTGGTCCTCTTTCAAAGTTGTTCAAAGAATTAAATTCCAAGTAGAACTTTGGTTGCTGCGGCATCAGAAAAGGGGAAAATTTCCAAATCTTAAAAAATCTTCTAGTCCAAAAGTACTGGCCCGATTTGAAAATTATTTTGCACAAAAGTTCCTGGGGCACCCTTTACCAGGATTTTTCGAATATTTCCCATCCGTTGAAAAACATGGCCGCCAGGGGGCGGAGCTTGTATTCCTTATATGTGCATTGTTAAAACTTTAAAAAAATTCTTGTCCAAAAGTACTAGCCTGATTTGAAAATTATTTTGCACAATTGTTCCTTGGGGCACCCTTTACCAAGATTGTTAAAATATTTCCAATCCGTTGAAAAACATGGCCGCCAGGGGGAGTTTGTTTTCCTTATATGTGCATTGTTAAAACTTTAAAAATCTTCTTGTCCAAAAGCACCTGCCTGAACTAAAAATTATTTGGCACAAATGTTCCTTGGGTGATCTTCTTTCAAGGTTATTCAAATAAATCTGATCCATTGAAAAACATGGCCACCAGGGGGGGTTGCTTGTTTTTCTTATATGTAAAGAGTAAAAACTTTGAAAACTATTGAAGTTCTATTAAATCAGGTGAGCGATATAGGGCCATCATGGCCCTCTTGTCTTGAAATTGTCTGCATGTTGAAAGCTTAGCTTTTTAGCTCACCTGAGCTTTGCTCAAGGTGAGTTATTGTGATCGCCTTTTGTCCGTCGTGCGTCAACTTCTTCTCCTCAGTAACCAGTGGGTCAATTTGGATGAAACTTCACAGAAAGTATCCTCTTAATGACATCACCAGAATTCCTTCAAATTTTTGGGATCCATGCAAAATTCTGGTTTCCATGACAACGAAATGAAAAAAACTTCAAAATTCTTCTTCTCCCAAACTGGTTGGCAGATTTTCAATTTTTAGCTCTACTGGCCAAAGGCCGGAAGGGCTTATGTCGTGGTGATTCGTCCGTTGTGCGTGAGTGTGTGCTTCCGTCCGTAAACAATTTCTTGTTAACACGATACAGTCTTCACTTTTGATTGTATCTCAACCAAACTTATACAGTAGTTAGATATCCATGAGAGCTTGGTTCCTTTCGAAAACCAGCCAGATCCGCTTATGCATGACTGGATTATGGCCCTTGGAATGGTCAAAATTGCTATAAAAGAGCTTGTTAACACGATACAGTCTTTACTTTTGATTGTATCTCAACCAAACTTATACAGTAGTTAGATATCCATGAGAACTCGGTTCCTTTCGAAAACCAGCTACAGATCCGCCAATGCATGACTGGATTATGGCCCTTGAAATGGTCAAAATTGCTATAAAAGAGCTTGTTAACATGATACAGTCTTCACTTTTGATTGTATCACAAATCTACCCATGCATGACTGAATTATGGCCCTTGAAATTGTCAAAATTGCTATAATAGGGCTTGTTAACATGATACAGTCCTTATTAGTCCCCTACCGGCGTGCCGAAGGGGACTCTTAGGTTTGCACTCCGTCCGTCAGTCAGTCAGTCAGTCAGTCCGGCAAATCAGTTTTCCGCACTTTTTTTCTACATGCTTTGAGGTATTGAGCTGAAATTTTGTATATGCCTTTGTAATCATGTGTCACAGATCAAGTTCGCGTTTCCTGGGATTTCGTCAATTTTTTAATGAGTTATGCCCCTTTTTGGACTTGGTGCAAACCAGTAGGGGACTATGGTATTGCTTGCAATCCAGTTACTTGTTTTTGATTGTATCTCAATCAAACTTATACAGTAGTTAGATATCCATGAGAGTTTGGTTCATTTCTAAAAAACGGCCAGATCTACCCATTCATGGCTGGATTATGGCCCTTGAAATTGTCAAAATTGCTATAATACAGCTTGTGAACACAATAGAGCTTCCATTTACTATCTGATCTTCACCAAACTTAGATGGTATTTGAATATTGATGACATATTGGTTCCTTTTGAAACAAGCCAGATCAATGCCAGTAGAGCATAGGCCCTCATGGGCTTCTTGTTTTTGGATGACCCTCTATCAGATTCCTTCAAGCCATGTTGATTGGTCGAAAAACATGGCCGCCAGGGGGGGCGGGGCTATTTTGCCTTATATGGCTATAGTGCAAACTTAAAAAATCTTCTCCTCTAGAAGTGTCAGGCCGATTTTCAAATAATTTTGTAGAAATGTTCCTTGGGTGATCCTCTATCAGATTCCTACAAGCCATGTTGATTGGTAAAAAAACATGGCGGCCAGGGGGCGGGGCTATTTTGCCTTGTATGGCTATAGTGAAAACTTAAAAAATCTTCTCCTCCATAAGTGTCAGGCCGATTTTCAAATAATTTTGTAGAAATGTTCCTTGGGTGACCCTCTATCAGATTCCTTCAAGCCATTTTGATTGGTCGAAAAACATGGCCGCCAGGGGGGGGCGGGGCTATTTTGCCTTATATGGCTATATTGAAAACTTAAAAAATCTTCTCCTCCATAATTGTCAGGCCGATTTTCAAATAATTTTGTAGAAAAGATCCTTGGGTGACCCACTATCAGATTTCTTGAAGCCATGTTGATTGGTCAAAAAACATGGCCGCCAGGGGGGGGCGGGGCTTTTTTGCCTTGTAGAAATGCTCCTTGGATGACCCTCTATTAGAATCCTTCAAGCCATGTTGATTGGTCGGAAACTATGGCTGCTAGGGGGCGGGGCTTTTATAGCTAAAGTGAAAAAAAAAAAATTCAGGTGAGTGATTCCAGGGCCATCATGGCCCTCTTGTTTAGAAGGAGGATTGTCAAAACATTCAAGTGAGCGCTTAGAAGCCATTTCGGCAATTGATACTGTGGTACAGTATTGGTAAACCTATATAGTGATTTCGATTTATAATTATTTTGTTTGGTGTTTTAAATTGATCATACCAACCTTTAATTAATTTAATCGCCGACAAACATCAAAATCCACCGGCCTTTAATTGCTTCTAATTTAACCGATTTACGCATTAGGTCACGGTCAATTATAGTGACTTGTTTTAAGTTTTCAATCAAGAAAATTAATAAGTAATTGGTCAGTCTCTAATTGTAAACAAATTAAAGTAGTTTGTTTAAAATATCAACTCTTCGTAGTTGCGCTTATGTCAACAGTTTGACATTGTACACAAACGCTATACACACGTTGACTGGTTTAAATTATTTTACCCGATAATTTACCCAATATTGATACACGATATCGTCTACACCCGTGAACCAGTCAGTTGTGTAGACAAGACTATTGATTTTATCAACTCGGAGCACGCTTTGCTCAAGGTGAGTTATTGTGATCGCCTTTTGTCCGTCGTGCAGTGTGTGTCGTCCGTCATCCGTCAACTTCTTCTCCTCAGTAACCAGTGGGTCAATTGGGATGAAACTTCACAGAAAGCATCCTCTCAATGACCTCACCAGATTTCCTTCAAATTTTGGGGATCCATGCAGAATTCTGGTTTCAATGGCAGCTAAATGAAAAAAACTTCAAAATTCTTCTCCTCCCAAACTGGTTGGCAGATTTTCAAATAATTTTGTAGAAATGTTCCTTGGATGACCCTCTATTAGATTCCTTCAAGCCATGTTGATTGGTCAGAAAACATGGCCGCCAGGGGGGCGGAGCTACTTTGCCTTATATGGCTATAGTGAAAACTTAAAAAATCTTCTCCTCCGAAAGTGTTGAGCAGATTTTCAAATAATTTTGTAGAAATGTTCATTGGGTGACCTTCTATCAGATTCCTTCAAGCCATGTTGATTGCAAAAAAAACATGACCGCCAGAGGGCAGGGCTATTGAAAACTTAAAAAATCTTCTTCTCCGAAAGTGTTCAGCTGATTTTCAAATAATTTTGTAGAAATGTTCCTTGGGTGACCCTCTATCAGATTCCTTCAAGTTATGTTGATTGGTCGAAAAACATGGCCGCCAGATAATTTTCAAATTTTGTAGAAATGATCCTTTGATGACCTACTTTCAGATTCCTTCAAGCCATGTTGATTGGTCGAAAAACATTGCGACCAGGGAGGGGGGGGGGGCTATTTTGCCTTATATGACCATAGTGAAAAATAAAAAACCTTTCTTCTCTGAAAGTGTCAGGCCGATTTTCAAATAATTTTGTAGAAATGTTCCTTGGATGACCCTCTATCAGAGTCCTTCAAGCCATGTTGATTGGTCGAAAATCATGGCCGCCGGGGGGGGGGGGGGGGGTGGGGGGGCTTATATAACTAAAGTGAAAAAAAAAAAAAAAAATCAGGTGAGCGATCCAGGATCATCATGGCCTTCTTGTTTACACATGTCATATATAAAACAATGTACTTTGTGTTTTGGCTTAATCATGGTGTAGTGTCTGTCATCTCTTGTGTATGTATTAACATTTTGCTTATGAACACAAGCGGATCCACCTTTTATAGGAACTTTTAAACAATTTAATCACTGATAGTGCTGACAGCAAGGGGCTAATTGCAGATTACATTTCTATGTGGACTTAACGATCCCGAATTTTTTTAACAAAAGCACTTCACAATTGCACTTGTTATGTCCATACATGTATATTAAAAGATATAGGAATTCAACGTGAGTCACTGTACACAAAGTTTTTGTGGCTACGGCGGTACTGAAATTTGACCCCATCTAATTTGCCTATTTCTGAGCATCTGCTTCTTTTTTGTGAATAAATTTGTGCAGAGAAGTCGAAGGACATTTGTACCAATGATATAAGGAATTTATGTGAAAAAAATAATAAAATATTTTTAAAAAAAACCTTGCCTATTGAGCCAGTGGGTACTGAATGGGACTAAAATTGATGTGTGTTTAACTTATAGATTAATTTTGTGTTTTGTAGGATGCTTTGTTTTACGATTTCCATCGTGAGCAGGCCTGGTCTAGATGGTTGTGAAATGTTAAGAATGGATTGCATAAAGAAAAAGAGGATGTTTTGCTTCTGTATGTATAAATTGGAATATTGTTTACAATTGACCATGAACAGTCACAGTAAAATTGTATTGATATAAGAATTTTAATTAGTATAAACAAAGACATATTTGTAAAAAAATTACATTAAAGGTATAAAAATAGTAATAAGTGATTATTAGTAGATCTGCTGACAAGAGCCATACAATGTGTAGGGGTATTGGAGTTGATGTTCATAAATTAATATAAACGGACAAATCAATACCAATATATAGAAATAGTTATGGAATCAATAAATCATGACTAACTTTTATATCTCCTGAGTCATTACCCGAGGTGGTGCCAACAATTTAATTATCCCTATTTTTGAGAACCGATGTACTAAGAGTATTAAATGATAATTGTAAATATTGTTTATTTCTCTCTATGTTAATGAAATAAAATCCAAGATAATCAATCACTATAATAATTAAACTAACCTTTACAGTGCTCCAGCAAAAGAGAAGGCTATTGAAAGCTGTCTTAATTTCTAATGAAACTGCTCATTATAAGCTGTCTCATGTGAATTTGTCTTGTTTTCCACTCTGAAATGGCTGTTGTACCTCTGATATGCAGCGCCTTTCCAACTACTATATTAGAGGCCGAATTAAGGCTACTTTACAATTAGGAAAAGCAAACTTTTTTCACTAATGAAAGGCAAAATTCACATAGCAAACAAATGACTTAAGTAAATAAGTCGTTAACAAAATAAATTGGAATATTCCTTGTTCCCAAAATTTCATAATACTTCATTTATACATAACATATAATTTTTCCTCACAATTTTGCAATTTATTTTGTCAATATTTTCATAATTTAGCAATTTTGCATGTTGAATTTCACAAAACCAATAGGCTAGGGCGTCTTGGATGGACAGGGGCTGATATGGTACTTGGTTATTTCCACAATAGACTTTGGAAGAATCCATTTTAAGCTCGCCTATTGGAAGAAATAGGGGGGGCTTATGTGATCACCCCAGCGTTGGTGTACTCATTCCCAGCTTGGTCAAGTTCTTTTCTCAGATACTGTGTATGCTGTTGCTTTGAAACTTCACACACTAATTCAGGGTCATTATATGACCCTGTATGTCAAGTCCCATAACTCTGGAATGGATTTTTACCGAATTGTGCCCCTTTTTGGACTTAGAATTTTGGTCAAACATTTGCGTGCAAGGCCTTCTCTCAGACACTGTGTATGCTGTTGCTTTGGAACTTCACACACTTATTCAGGGTCATTAGATGACCTTGTATGTCAAGTCCCATAACTCTGGAAAGGATTTTGAATTTTGGTCAAACCTTTGCGTGCAAGGCCTTTTCTCAGACACTGTGTATGCTGTTGCTTATCGTATATAAATAAATTTACAGATTTAAAAGGCCCAAAAGGGCCTGTATGGACTTGGTTAACATTTGCATGCAAGTATTGAAAAGGTGTTTTATCTTGCAATAGGTGATACTGTGTGACTTTACCTAATGCTATAACTGTTCTGAAGTAGACCCTTATAGATGATGGCCCTGATATATTGTCCTCCGACAACTCTTGTTAGAATTAAGCAGTGTATAAAAAAAAGTGTGTTGTTTCATGTATGCCTTGACTGTTATGCTCCCTGCGAAGAATGTTCAAGTCATCAGGATATTCTTTTTAATGTTGCTATCCGGGGGCTAGGCTGGTCTACTATATTATAAAGTAAATAGTTGAAGGTATAATTTTAAATCTTTTTCACAGTGATTCATTTAGAGTCATAACATATGTCCCTCATGCTTGTATTTATGTCTATATTTATTCTATTTTTTTAAGATTTTATCCTCTTATGGTATATAGTTTACTTCCATTTTCTTTACAGGTTGCGAAATATTGCTAATGCCGAGACAGAAGAAGTGTATAAAAGAAATCTATCCATTACAAGGACATCAGAGTACTGGCACAAACTGAAGGATTGGTTTCGAAAAAAATGGCTTGTCAATGACAAGGTACATGGGAATGAAAAAAAAGGGCTCATTTTATTCAAAAAAAGGTGTTTAGATGCGAAGTATAAGATTTAACCCTTTCCCACATATAATAAATCTGCAGCAGTCAACTTTGAAATTATCAAGTCCAAAATATAGAAAATCTCTATAAATGATAATACGAATATTGATTGGAGTTGAAATCATTTTGCAAATGGAGATATTGCTTATGATGAGCAATTTCTCCTTTTGCAACAATGATTTAAAAGTCGTCTGCTGCAGGGGCGTCAGAAAGTATCCATATGTGGGAAAGGATTAAAACAACGTAGGCCAAGGTATTAAGTGGTGCATATGAATTTTCAAGGGCATATAATGGTGCCTTGTTATAGCCATCATATCATTGATTTACATGCATTATCATTGCAATGCATGTTGCTATTGAGCTGATTGTGGATAATATGAAATTGCGGCATGTTTATCTCCCAAACTGTATCATCTAGAATCAGGAAGTCTTACAGCTATTTATTAACACCTTATTCTACACTTTTTGAGACCTCATAGCAATAGTGGGGAAAGTCATTGAATGTTTTTGTTTATTGACAGATGTTAAATTTAATGTTCTGTGTTTTATGTCGCTTTTAACAATTTTGCAGTTTTATCACGCCGTATCCTGGTTTACCAGTAGTACTGGTCTATATATCCTGAGACCAGTCAGTCAGTCAGTCGTAAAGCTTACCACACAAGCCTGATCCCCAAGGAGAGCAGCCATTACTACCAAGTCTGGTATGACTCAGCCAGGGATGAAGCCCACAACCTCCTTAACCCTAGGCGAATGCTCTACTACTATGCTATTGAGGCTGTCACAGAGTTCATTAATTGAATGATTGGGTTTAACGTCATTTTCAAAAACTTTTCTGTCATATCACTACGTCCAGTTCACTAACCAATGTATTTCTTGGATTTCTCAAATCATTACTCCACACAACCGATTTTTCAAGCAACTGGCTTCTCTTTCACTTTGAATTTAAACTCAGAACCCTTGGATTGACAGCCCGCTTTGCTACTGAATGAGCAACCAGGGCTAGTCAATTTTCGAGTTCAAATGATAAGAAATTTTGCTGTGTTGAAAAAATGTTTTTAGATTAATTTTATAAAAATCATTGTTGTACAAATTCTACAAGTTTAAACAATATGTTACTAATGTCAACTCATTCATTTTCAGAGATAGGTTTATGCCTTTCGACCTCTATTGAAAATAAACAAATGGAGTAGAGTGCCAACACAGAACCTTAAAGCAGTCCTACCTGCGTAATAGCAGCCAGGGAACGTTGACTGGTCTCATTGAGATATTGGTAGAAAAGTTTCTTCCAGATGTCAAAGCAAAGTATGTAGCTTAATTATAATGTGCCATTTTTAGATCACCTGTCCAAGCCAAAGATGTAAACAACTTCAAGCTCTATTTCCAAAATTTCACTGGTGAATCTCTGCCAAGATAGTCACTGCAGATATGGTTATAAAATATTGAGCAAGTTTTCCATATAACTGGACTTGCATACTAGTAGAATTATTGCCCCTTTTCAAAAAAACGTGTTCACCTACATCACCAACTTTCATTAATAAAGCATTATTGCAATGCTCAAATTTAAATGTAGATTTAAATTGGATGAATAAACTTACACAATTTAGGAAAGCCTTTATGATTTTTAATGTATATAAATTTAAAACAAGTTGTGACTGTCAACATGATGAAACATAATGCTGTGCCAGAGCTCTAGTAAAGAGGAGTATTCTTAGGTACTTCTAGATTTATTATTTTTACTTCTCCTGAAAACTTTATGTTGTGAGGTGTCATAAGAATTGCCTCAACAAGGTGATTCTTATTAAAGCCCACAAAATATATATTTTTTGGAGAAACAAGGAATATGTCCCCAAATTACTCATCCTTATCTTAAACCCATTCAAGTTAGTCTGGTTGGGCTCATTTATGTTAGCCATAACAACAGTATGATTGACAGTCTATGCTAAGTCATTGTACAGAGTTAGCCATTACAACGGTATAATTGACAGTCTATGCTAAGTCATTGTACAAGAGTTAGCCATAACAACAGTATGATTGACAGTCTATGCTAAGTCATTGTACAGAGTTAGGCAGAGTTAGCCATAACAACAGTATGATTGACAGTCTATGCTAAGTCATTGTACAGAGTTAGGCATTACAACAGTATAATTGAACCACGTCATTGTACAGAGTTAGCCATTACGTACAACAGTATAATTGACAGTCTCTGCTAAGTCATTGTACAGAGTTAGGCATTATGGCTAACTCTGTACAATAATGTGGTTCAATCATACTGTTGTAATGCCTAACTGGTACATATGGCTAATTCGCTATAGTAAAAATGTTTCAAAATTCTATAACCATAGACCAGATATTAACCCTTTCCCTCATATAGACGCTTTCTGACGCCTCTGCAGCAGACGGCTTTTTGAAAACATAGTGACAAAAGTAGAAATGCACAAAACATGCAATTTCTCCTTTTGGCACAATGTTTTCCACTTTTAGTTATAGGTCATCCATTCAATTATTGAGATTTTCTATTTTTTGACAAAATATGATCAAAGTCGTCTGCTGCTGTCTCATGAGGGAAAGGGTTAATACAATTTGGCAGATGCGCTCCTTTAGCAACTGATTAGCAAAAATATCCATGACATTGTGATCCATCAAAAAATTGTCTGTCTCTCCTTTTCTCTAAATTGCTATATTGTGAAAATGTAATACTTGAAATTTTATTTGTGGAAATCACATTAAACATTTCAAAATCATATAGCAGGAATGTTTCTTGTTTGATCATGTATGTGTATGCTCATGTCAGACTATTGCACTGAGATGAGGAATATACATGTTTTATATCGTAGGTACAATCAGCAGAACATCCAGGCAATGCCTGAGTACAGCACATACGTGAAAGACATACCTATGTTCTTGAAAAATAGACCAAAAAAGTTCATACGCCATTGTATGAAGAAAATGTTCCCCTCTTGTGAGACTTTCAACAATGACAATTTCGAAATCTTATGTAACAGTAAGGTCGCAGTTACATCTCCCGATTCTGGAAAAGTATACATAATAGATATCTGTTTGCCAAACTGTTCATGCCCTGACTGGCATAAGTTTCACTTGCCTTGTAAGCACATGCTTGGTATGTTTTCCAACTTACCAGCATACGGTTGGGATTTCCTTCCTGAACTATACAGAGAGTCACCTTTGTTCAGGATTGATTCCGAAGTTGTTCAACAAGAGTGTCAAGAGGCTCAACCTCCTAAATTTAAGGCCGGCAGTAAAATGACTAAACCCACAAACCTCGGAAAATGCGAGAGTGAACTGAAAAGTATACAGAGCCTGTTGTATAAAGCAAGTGAGCCACACATTGTACAAGCTCTAGAATATTTAACTGAAGTTAGGGTTCAGTTGCATGATGAAATGAAAAATTGCCTTCCAGTTTTACATCCAATATTGAAGAAACGAAAGCCGTTCAAGCCTCAGAAGAGGAGAGACAAAAGGAGCAAGTTAGAACTGGATGGATCAAATTGCAATGTATCAGTGGAAGGGATTTTCAATGTACCTGGTGAGTGCCAAACACTTTGGCTAATAGTATAAATGTCTAAATGATATAATTGTTGACTGATGTTACTATTTTTATACCGCCATATGAGGCCATATAGGATTATTGCAGTGTTTATTTCTGTGCAACCAACTGCCAGGAATTCAATGAAACTTTGCAAGAATGATGGGTAGCCTTGTATCAAACATTTCAGCCAATATTCATGGTACTTACTATAGCGCATCAGAATGTAAAATATGAAGCATTGGTTTGTTGCTAAACAACTTTTGAACAACCAGTTTTCTGTGTTCAGTAGAGTTATTGTTTAAGGGGGAAAAAACTACATGATAAAATTGAAATGATTGTTTCGGATAGAACTTAATACTTGGATGTAGGCGATATGCTGACATATTTTGCATCACCAAGATAAATATGGCCAAGAATTGAAGATGCGGGTACCGTAATTATTCCCACTGTTCTTTGTCTTGCAAATTTATTGATTATGTTTCGAAACTTCATATCTGATCAACAGCTGAGGGATGTCTTTTTTTTTTTTTGAAATGGGGAGATCTGTAATCCATCGGTATTTACATCAATAATGTTTTATCCTGTTGTAAGTATTTTTAGCTCGACTTTTATATAATCATGTATACTGCTACTACGTTTTAACTTTCTTTTTTATGAAAATATATAGGAATATCAATCATCATCATGCAGTTGTACACCTTTGATCTAATGAATGGATTAACCCTTTCCCTCATATTGACGCTTTCTGACGTCTCTGCCGCAGACAGCTTTTTGAAAACATAGTGACACTACTTTTGCCACAATATTTTTCTACTTTTAGTCATAGGTTATCCATTCAATTATAGAGATTTTCTACTCTTTGATAAAATATGTTCAAATTCGTCTGCTGCAGAATTGTCGTATAAGGGAAAGGTTTAGTTAAACCCTTTCCCACATACATCCAATCTACAGCAAATAAAGTATTTAGGCCAAAATATCAAAATGTATATGATTTAACCTATAATTAAATGTTGTGAAAATTGTAAAGCCACAATAGCTCAGTTGGTAACGAAATGGGCTATTAACCCTTTCCTTCATACATAAATTCTGCAGCAGACGACTTTGCTTGGCCATGTATTTTTTCTGATGGTTGGCATTAGTCACTGTGAATAGCATTCATCATCTTCCTCAATGGGTTCTAAATAGTCTTATGTTGGAAGGTAGCCAGTTGCTTGAAAATGATATTGTGTTGAGTACTGGTACTTGAAAACCAAGAACACATGGTTACATTGCAAAAAACTGTTGGAAATGGTGTTAAACTGGAATAAATCAATCTTGCATTTAAAATTGAAATGTATTTAAAAGATGAAATTGCTCATTATGAGATTTTGGAAAGGTTAAAATATTCGGCACAAATATGTATATAAATATTGATTGTCATATATGCATGCTCCAGGGCTATGATTTTAAAACACTGGAATTTTGCCCTTGTCAAAAAAATAGTTGAATAGTGGTTTATCAATGAACAATGCTCTGCAAATACCAACCTGAATGTAATTATTTTACACATGTGGAAAAAACAATGCCAGCGCATTTATGCTAAGAAGCAAAATGGATACTGCTTTATAAACGTTTCTGAAAACCTTCAAGGACTTATTTGTGAACGGTGTAGATTCAGATCAGACTGCACATATGTGCTGGCTGATCTGAATCTTCAGTTTGAACATGCTTGATGGTCGGATTTTTAAGACTGCCGCTTCAATAAAAGGATACATTTCAGGTTTCTAGACAGATAATTAAACATAATTAATAAATCTATGCAAATTACTGTTTTTTACAGACAATTTATTTGAGAAAGTAAAAGATATTAGAATAAACGTCGATTTGTCTAAGGTTATCTCCATCAAGAAGTCACAAGGGTTTGTAGAAAGCTTTTCTACCTTTTATTTGTTATCTATACTCCTTTCCCTCATATAGATGCTTTCTGATGCCTCTGCAGCAGACAGCTTATTGAAAACATAGTGACAAAAGAAGAAATTGCTCAAAACTAGCAAAATATGTTCAAAGTCGTCTGCTGCAGAACTGTTGTATGAGGGAAAGAGTTCCTATGTAGTTGTTTGGGCATGTATACAACTTTCACATCAATGATTTCTACTAACTTTTGTGTTGCCTGACTGACTTGGCAGTCTGACACAAAGGGATCTCTTCTCCATCATCAGCTTGTCGCGCTTTCACTTACCGACCAAAAGGTAGGCTTGAGTCCTTTGAACACTCGTGATAGAATCTCAGTCCTTTATTCAGACTATCTGTGCTTCCCTGAAGATTTTCTCAATTTTGATGAGTCCGAAAAAAATATATCATGTACATTATTCAGTTTCCAATCTAGAATTCCAAAACAAGGGGGACATTTTATCGTAAAATTGATTTTATGAACAAATTGAGGCATTTTTCCTCCTTTGTCTATGTAAAAAAAGATCCCCCCTTCCTTACAAATCTAGGTGGGAATATTCATAACAGTGTGATAATAAGCACGACCCCCCTCCTAGATTGGACACTGTTTGTTCAACCTTTTCCCTGATTCAGAGAACTTTGGACATTTTAACAGAAATTGACTTTTGAAAAGATTGCTGGAAAGTAAATAGACTGCCAGCCCCTCGTTGAAAGACGAATGATGCTTGTTACAATGCCTTTTGTTAAACTCACAACCTTAGATCTGAAGCCTTCATCCTTATCGACTGACCATTCGTGGCTCAAAGAGGAAATAAGATGAACTGCTTGTCTCCCTAATTATGTAATAGTTTGTTTTGGTGTTGCCTGTCCGTCATTTGGAAATCTGTCTGTCACCCTTTCATTTACTGACATATTTGAAGGCAACCAATATGTTCCTTTAACCCTTTCCAACATACAGACTCTTTTTGGCTAGGACAATTTGTCCTTTTGCCACAATGTTTTCAACTTTATTCAATATTTTTTTTTTCATTTATAGAGTTTCTAAAAGATTTACCCAAATGGTTTCCAAGTCATCTGATGAAGATTTTTTTGTTTATTCTTACAGAGTGATGAGCTCCATGGAGATCATTCTGAAGAAACTTGGTCACATGATAGACAGTTATCTCCCCCACATGTTACAAATCATTGTTGGACTCGGGACCCTCAGTACGGTGTGTTTGGAGATCAGGGATAGACTTGTCCCTTTTGTCCTGAACCCGTTAACGAGAATCAGACAGATGACTTTGTCCAGGGTCATGCAGGTACACTTAACCTTTGTTTACTTTAACCCTTTCCCACATGTATACAACAAATCTGCAGCAGAAGACTGTGAAAACAACTAGGCAAAAACATGGAAAAGTTCTATAAATGTAGGTATAACTACTAAAAAAAGTTTAAAACATTGTGGCAAAAGAAGAAATTGCTAGTTTTGAGCAATTTTTACTTTTGACATAATGTTTTGAAAAGTCGTCTTCAACAGAGGGCTGAGAAAGCATCTCTATGCAGGAAAGGGTAAAGACATGCAGCAGAATACTTTTGAAAACATTTTGTAAAAAAATGAATTTGTTCATAATGAGCAATTCTCCTTTTGTTACAATGTTTTCCATTCTTTTCAATAATTATACATTTTAATTTTTATGCCCCCGGAATCTCCGATTCGGTGGGCATCTAGTTTTTGGCCTGTCTGCACGAAAAAAACTTTAACCTTGACCACTTCTTTTGAACCATAAATGGTACGGCTACCATATTTCACATGTGTATTCCTTGTGACATGAACTTTCTGTCAGTACCAAAATTTTTGACCTTGCGACCTTGACCTTTGACCTAGATGTTGCCATTCTCAAAAAAACTTTAACCTTGGCCATTACTTTTGAACCATAGCAGGTACGGCTACCATATTTCACATGTGTATTCCTTGTGACATGACCTTTCTGTCAGTACCAACATTTTTGACCTTGCGACCTTGACCTTTGACCTAGATGTTGCCATTCTCGAAAAAAACTTTAACCTTGGCCATTACTTTTGAACCATAACAGGTACGGCTACCATATTTCACATGTGTATTCCTTGTGACATGACCTTTCTGTCAGTACCAAAATGTTCACCTTGCGACCTTGACCTTTGACCTAGATGTTGCCATTCTCGAAAAAAACTTTAAGCTTCACCACTACTTTTGAACCATAACAGGTACGGCTACCATATTTCACATGTGTATTCCTTGTGACATCCTTGTGACATGACCTTTCTGTCAGTACCAACATTTTTGACCTTGCGACCTTGATCTTTGACCTAGATATTGCCATTCTCAAACAAAGGTTTAACCTTCACCACTACTTTTGAACCATAACAGGTAAGGCTACCATATTTCACATGTGTATACCTTGTGACATGACCTTTCTGTCAGTACCAAATTTTTTTGCCTTGCGACCTTGACCTTTGACCTAGATGTTGCCATTCTCGATAAAAACTTTAACCTTGACGACTACTTTTGAACCATAACAGGTACGGCTACCATATTTCACATGTGTATACCTTGTGACATGACCTTTCTGTCAGTACCAAAATGTTCACCTTGCGACCTTCACCTTTGACCTAGATGTTGCCATTCTCGAAAAAAAACTTTAACCTTGACCACTACTTTTGAACCATAACAGGTACGGCTACCATATTTCACATGTGTATATCTTGTGACATGACCTTTCTGTCAGTACCAACATTTTTCACCTTCACCTTTGACCTAGATGTTGCCATTCTCGAAAAAAACTTAAACCTTCACAACTACTTTTGAACCATAACAGGTACGGCTACCATATTTCACATGTGTATTCCTTGTGACATGACCTTTCTGTCAGTACCAACATTTTTGACCTGGCGACCTTGACCTTTGACCTAGATGTTGCCATTTGGGGGCATCAGTGTTTCACAAACACATCTTGTTTTATTTTCGTTTTTGCCTAGATATTTTAACAGTCTTCTGCAGCAGATTTGGTGTATTCAGGAAAGGGTGTAAACTTATGTTGTGGGTATTCAAAAAATTTGCCTCTGACTCGGAAATTATTGTTTTGAGTACCTAACAAAAAGGTTTTTGGAGTTCAAAAAAGGATTTAAAACCACAATTCCTTCTTTTCTGTAACAAAAATCCTTTCCCTCATACAGAATGATTTTGATGTTCTTCAGCAGAATTATGAAAATATTATGAGAAGAAGAGAAATTGTCCAGGAGGAGAGGTCTTCTTCTTTTCTCATTTTATATCTGTCACAAAAAGGTCAACTCATTTTTTCCAAAAACCCAATTATTTGGACGTTTCAGTGAGACGATTCTTTTGAGTACCCGCAACATCGGGTTCGGTTGAGTTATAAGAGAGATATTGTTGGGAGAAGACCAGTTTACACCCCCTTATGCAGATCTGAGCACCTTGTCCAGCGAATAAGTCTTATCAGAAAGAACCTTCTAACAAGATTAACCCTTTCCCTCATATAGACGCTTTCTGACGCCTCTGCAGCAGACGGCTTTTTGAAAACATAGTAACAAAAGAAGAAATTGCACAAAACGTACAATTTCTCCTTTTGTCACAATGTTTTCCACTTTTAGTCATAGGTTATCCATTCAATTATAGAGATTTTCGATTTTTTGACAAAATATGTTTAAAGACGTCTGCTGCAGAATTGTCGTATGAGGGAAAGGGTTATGGAAGAAATAGGTGAAGAGTGTACAGCTTATTCAGACTGCAATTATTCAGGTTCAACTGGATCTACACCGTTTACTTGATTTAACCCTTTCCCACATAAAGACGCTTTCTAACGCCTCTGCAGCAGACGTCTTTTAAAAACATTGTGACAACAGTAGAAGTCCCTCGAAACAAGCAATTTCTCCTTTTGCCACAATATTTCAACACTTTCATATATTTATACTTTTATTTATGGAGATTTTTCATATTTTTGCAAAGATGTGTTCAAAGTCTTCTGCTGAAGATTTGTTGTATGTGGGAAAGGGTTAAACTTTATAATTCCATTCTAAATAAAGTTCTTGTCAGATTTCAAGATAATTTAGCACAAATATTCCTTAACTGACCCTTTACATAATTTGTTCGGTTAAAAAAAGATAACCTGTAGGTGGCATCAGAAATGGGGTAAATGAACTTTTAGCTTCAATCAACATTTCCTCTTAAGCCATTGGACAGATATCAACCAAACTTAAGAGGAATGTTCCTTTGGTGATTTTCATTCAAATTGTTGAAAGATTTAACGCCTTATTTCAAATGGCCTTTACTGATAAGCTATTTTATTAACAATGTCCACTTTTTGCAGTTTCATTTGTACTCCTGATCAAATTTTCCCAGACATTTGCAGTAATACATTTGCTACTATACTATCACTCAGGTGACCGATTTATGGCCATTTCGGCCTTCTTGTTTTAATATAGTGAAAAAATATTTTCGACAATGTTTACAATTTAGCAGAAGGATCAAAATAACCTATCAGTAATATGCTTAAACATTCACATTGAAATTCCAGTTGTGTTGAAAGAAATATAGTGGACTAAAAATTGCAAAATGAATGTATGCACAGAGATGACAGCTCTATAATATAAGGAGCAAGTGCTTATCTTGGAAGGGTAAATACCTTTATTACACTAGGGCTAAATTTGGACACAACAACAATCTGACTTTACATTATTTATTTGTCTCATTCCCCGCACACCCACATCCTTTGGTGCACACCTTTGCAATAATTTGAATAAATGTAAACATAACTTAATCTCATAAAGTGTGGCAGTTATGGTCCATGTCTAGCGGACAACCCCAGAGAGATATGTGAAGTGAGGGAGTAGGCCGTGACTCCCCAAGTACTCCTCCTAAACCTCCATGGATGACTCCTCCCATGAAAGTGGCCAGCGTAAGATTCAATCACTGGACCAATAAATCAACCTGTCGGGGGCACTCCCCACGACATATATATCCCAATCAGCCTCCCCGGATGTTATCCTCACGTGAAGGCGGCCTAGCGTTAGACATTCAATCACTAGACCTAAACCACCGTTTAATGGCAATAATCCAAAAATTATGGAAAACACTAGCTGATTTTAGACAGTGCAAACTTTAATTATAATGCAACCCTTGATGATAGTTAGTATATCCACATATCTCTCCGGAATTTCCCGCCACACGAACCATAGTTCGCCCCAAATTCCGGAGCATACGGATCACAAGTATAGCTTTTCCAAAGCCTCACACATTGACAGAAGAAACATATCGTTGCCAACATCTGATAGATGCACACCATCTGCAAAATAAAAACCTGGAGTGTCGCTTTTAATTTCCTCGTGTGCTAGAAAAACACCCCCCAGATAACACGCCAGTCTCCTCATAAATCTGTTGAGCAACTTCCTTTTCTTTTCAATTTTGTCGATCGGCATCTCCGATCTTGACCAATTAAGCCGAGGCAACATGGCAGATAAAACTAGAGAAGTTGAAGGCATTAGTTTAGATAGATCCAACATATCATTTTTTATAACATTCCTTAAATTTTTACATCCTACTGATTCTATATCATTTGACCCAACGTGAATGACCAGAACTTTAGGCGCAGCATTATATAACGAAAGATATTGGATCCTGTTCATAAGCTCCTCCCAATGCATCCCCCTATGGCCAGACCATCTTATCTGTGACACCCCTCTTACGTCCAAGTCCTTGCTTGTCATCCTGAACTTAGCACGTTCTTCTGCCCAATGTATATAGGAGTCTCCGACTATCCATAAGTCTGCAAAATACTTAGCTTGATGTTAGCAAGCATGCCCTACTCAAGAATTACACATTATCTAATGTATCGCTGAAATGCATTAGAAGTCCATCTACCCATTTGTTTAATGACATCATTAGATACGCCTTTATGATGCAACCAGGTAGCAGCGCCAATACGGAAGGAAAGCGTTTTATATTGCCTTCCGTCATGTAACTCGGCACTTTTGACGACTTTTGACAGTACCGCACCAAACTGATAACTATTTAATGGCTTACAATTTGAATGACAAAAAAGGCTCTGACAAGTTGCACTGTTAGTTCTGCTTTGAAGATATGATTTCATAGCAGAAAAAGGACATGATATACCTCCAGTTGCGGTTATGTGCACAAACTGAGGTGACCCACACTGATTAGTTTTGGACTTACATAAGCGCACAATAAATTTATCCTTATTCATCTGAATGTCATCTAAGCTCAATGGAGATTGAACATGATCGGTAGATGACCCAACCAGTTCACTTACCCTAAAAAGCCCAAAAAATGCCAGTGTATAAGCAGCCCTAAAAAGTAAAATTTCATGTTCAGAGTAACAAATCATTTCAAGTTGTCCACATATGATGATCAATATGTCCAATGTGATAGGGAACCTACTGTCAACAGATGATCGTGACCGTCTGTAGCCTTCTAAAATCTTTGAGATGGTAATTTCAGACGAACAATCTGGCAAACCTAAAATTTTGTGATGGAACCTAATGGCCGAAATATATGTAGAAGCTGTATTATATGCATAGCCCTTCTGGAAAAGGAAGGAGATAAACATTTCCCATTGGGAAAGTGGGGCTGGTAACCTACAGCTTAGATTATAGGACTTCCGGAAATTGTCAAAAGGATCCATTGCTTGCTTATATACGGTTTTAGTGTGTATTGACAGTCCAGCTTTTTTCTGACACCATGCTTGGATTGTCTCTTGCCGATTTCGAATTATCAGCGTAAAAAGAAACCATGGGACCTTCATAATGCAAAGGGAAACCCGAAGCAAAAGTATTATTTATTCCGTTCGCTGCAAGCTTATCTGGGTAAATACTCAAATATTTTAACATGTGGGCTAATTTTACTGGTGTATGTGCCAACTGAAAATCATTTCCTCTGGACATGTTGCGGTCATCCAAGAAATGGCTGATTGCCCTGAAAAGTGTTGTCTACTTGTCGATTACAGTTCTGTTGTGCATGTGAACCCTTGCATGCTAGACAAACATGACTGTATTTACAATTCTTAAACGAACAACCAGGAACAGAATTAAAAGCAAAGCAAGGTCGGACCACAGGGCTTCGATTCCCATTGACTGATTGACTTGTTGTACTGGAAGATCTTGGTTGAGTCGAAGCTAGCAAAGTCATCGTTCTCAACCATAAATCAGGGTGAATTTTAGACCATGACATGGGCTCTATAGCTTGTCTCAACCTAAAAAATTCATCATATGCTCTCCAAGCAAAGGAGCCAAAACATCTTGATTCCGCATCCCTTATTAAAGACATGTATTGCAGAAGTTCGCCTGCTTTTCCTGGATACTTCTTTATCAAGATAGATGAAAAAATCAAAAATGCATCTGTCCACTCACGTATTGACTGGACAGACTTACTTGTTTTGGATTTCACGTCAATTTGACCACCCTCGTTTATGGAAAATGTTGTGTTGGTAGCCGAATCAGTTTTATTCAACAACAACGCCAAATTTACAAAATCTCCAGACCAAATTTTAGACGCCAGCTCATTACTAACATGCATTGTTAACAGATCATCAGCACATTTTAAATTAAAAGGTATAGAGAAATCTCTCTCAACGCAAGTAGGCGCTGCTTGGAGCAGAGCCGCGAAAGCATTATGCACATTGTTACCCGTTTCGTTATCCTCAATACCACCCAATCTCACAAACTCCGTGTCGTTTGTCGCTGCACTCTGCTCTCTCGGATTCGTTCTCTGCCTCCTAAGGCCTTCTCTTGGCATGTCTGTTCCGTGTGGATTCCTTCTCAGCCTTCTAAGACGTTCGCGCGGCATGATGATGTTGGATTTTTTTTCGATAGAAAACACTTGCGTTCCGTAAACCAGATATTGGTGAACTGAATGCTAACAAAACAGGAAGTCGTCGAAACCTGAAGTCACCGTTTTTGCTCAGCAGACAACCGGGAACCCGGCGTCCTGTACGTTCTGCACTCTGTAATTATTACCTTTTCGTAAACAAGCTGCCGCAAATTTAGCCAGGTAATAAAGTTGCCTATTTGTATCAATAGCCTGGTATGATAAACTTTTATCTTTATCAGTCTACTTATTTTTAGAAATGATGTAATCGCTGGAACTACTTTTTCTGAAATATAAATGAGCCGTTCCACCAGAAAACTATCGAACCGGATCAGCCTCAGCGTGCCGTGCAGCCTAACCCGAACAGACACGTTTCGCCTCCTGTAGATTTTCTGTTTAAGGAATCATTGCTCAATACCTCTATCCCCCTGAGACGGAATGTGTCGGACCGGATTAGCCTGCGCAGACTGATCTGGTTTGATACATTACGCAGAATCCATAATGTTGGTTTTTATCGTGGAACGGCTCAATTATGTTGATAGTATAGCAGTCAAAGCAATGAACAAACATAAAATAACAATCAGAAATAAAGTTATTATTGTTTTAATTACATTTCAACAAATTGTACAATGCAAATACAAATCGAAAAGAATATCGTTATATAAATCACAAGGAATCTGCATGTTCAGTCTTACTTGATGAACTGTCTTTCTTCGTTGAAAATGTAGCATACATAGACCTGTTTATTCTCACGTGATCAGTTCATAGGTAACATTGTTTAAATACAATCTGAAGCGAGTAATGTCCTATCTATGTTTCCACAAGTAATTTTAATACACTTAAATGAATCCACGTTTAACGACAAATGTTTAATTTCTATCGTCAGTCTGTGTTCTATCACAAGAAAGGGTTTTCGAACAGCCTCATCTACCCATGGATTCCTCTTTCATACAGCAGTTCCGACAGAAAATCATTAGGCCCTATGCGTTCGAGATATCCAGAAAATGTTTCTTCTTGTTAAATAACTGTATCATTTACGTACAGCTAGTGTTTAAATGATCATTCTTAAAACTAAAAGTTTCGTAACGTGTCTTCGACATGACTACCCACAACAGTGACGGTATCCTTTTCCAAAAATGAATGTCTCCAATCTAAACGACGACTAAGCCTAAGCATCACACTGGTCTTGAATATAGTCATCTGTATTTAAACTTTGAGTGTTACTTGAACTTCCATAGCCTGAACTAACTTTATACATTGACTTTCAGATCCAACACAACTATTCATTTTCAAAACACGGGGGTTGACATACATTTGACCTATCTTGTGTACTGAAGCGACGGCCAATCCGCAATACTTACACTTCTACTAAGAATATGTTCGAGTTAATATTGCCATTTTAAGGTATTATGTCACACCAGATATACAAATTAAGTAGTAATAATCGAGAAATATGGAGTTGAAGTCGGAACTCTTTAGCTTCCGTATGTCGTGTGTACACAATGTAATTCGGCGCGGATTTATGCACGCGCGTGACGTCATTCTATTGAAGGTGAGGTCATTCATGAATGGGCTTTTGTAATTGTGTATGTTATTTATTAAAACCAGTTAAAATGAATGTAGATTTACCTGAAAACATAATTTTACATGCAAGATAAATAGAATATTACGTCCCTGACTTTCGACATGAACTTTATCAGACTCGGCTGTGAGAAAGGATCACTGTCTCGCCAAAGGCTCGCCAATTATCAATTCTCCCAACCTCGTCAGATAAAGTTCATATCTTACGTCAGGGACATAATATTCTCTATATCCCACATCAAATAAAGATACTTTATGTTGGGGGATTATCTGGTCTTTTCCCAACAATACTTCTCTTATTACTCAACCAAACACTATTTTTGGCTACCAAGATGATCATCTCATTGAGAAGATACATCAACACAGTGTTTAAAGATAAATTGGGGATTGATCCCTTTCTCACTTGCAGACTCACTCGGATGCATCTAAAGCAGACAACAATATGGCAAAAGGAGAAATAACTCTTTTTAGTAATTAAAGTTTCATTTATATAGATTATTTGATATTTTTGCCTAGATGTTTGAAAGTCATCTGAAGGAGATTTATAGTATGTTGGAATGGGTTAACCTTTTCCCTCATACGACAATTCTGCAGCAGACGACTTTTTCAAAAAATGGAAAATCTCTAAAATTGAATGGATAACCTATGACTAAAACTGGAAAACATTGTGGCAAAAGGAGAAATTGCTCGTTTTGAGCAATTTCTTCTTTTGTCACTATGTTTTCAAAAAGCCATCTGCTGCATCTTAAAAGTCCAATAAGTTACCAATTATATATTGTAAATATGCATGCTTTGCTCAAGGTGAGTTATTGTGATCGCCTTTTGTCCGGCGTTCGGCATCCGTCGTGCGTCAACTTTTTCTCCTCAGTAACCAGTTGGTCAATTGGGATGAAACTTCACAGAAAGCATCCTTTCAATGACCTTACCAGATTTCCTTCAAATTTTTGAGATCCATGCAGAATTCTGGTTTCCATGGCAACGAAATGAAAAAAACTTCAAAATTCTTCTTCTCCCAAGCTGGTTGGCAGATTTTCAAATAATTTTGTAGAAATGTTCCTTGGATGACCCTCTATCAGATTCCTTCAAGCCATGTTGATTGGTCGAAAAACATGGCCGCCAGGGGGGGGCGGGGCTATTTTGCATTATATGTTTATAGTGAAAACTTTAAAAATCTTCTCCTCCGAAAGTGTCTGGTTGATTTTCAAATAATTTTGTAGAAATGTTCCTTAAGTGACCCACTTTCTGATTCCTTCAAGCCATGTTGATTAGTCAATAAACATGGCCGCCAGTGGGCAGGGCTACTTTGCATTATATGGCTAAAGTAAAAACTTAAAAAATCTTCTCCTCCAAAAGTGTCAGGCTAATTCTCAAATAATTTTGTAGAAAGGTTTCTAGGGTGACCCTCTATCAGATTCCTTCAAGCCAAGTTGATTCATTGGAAACTATGGCCGCCAGGGGGCGGGGCTTATATAGCTAAAGTTAAAAAACAGGTGAGCAATCCAGGGCCATCATGGCCCTCTTGTTTACTCATTCCTACCCTGGTGTTGTAATGGGTTGTCACAAAGGACTCATGAAAGTGTTCTCTGTTGCCATTATATAACCTAAATACTGTTAAAAATCTTTTTTAATAAAGTACCTTTCCAACAAACAATAAACTGCTGCAAATGATATTATTGTAGAATAGAGTTTGAAACGGGGTAGTATTAAAAGGGTCCTTTACTAGCTGTTTTTGGATGAACAAAATAGAAATATTTTCTTGTTTGAAATTTCAATGTTACTTGTATATTAAATTATGCAACCGCCACAATTTGTTAATTCCTTTCATAGCTCTTTAACTTGTGAAAATGTGTTTACCATGTGAGATATTATTTGATCTTACACACTAAAAAACAACAAACAAAGAGCTGATTTTTCTCAGAGCTTATGTATTTGTCCTTAATAGGGAGGTGGCAAAGGAAGAGAAGACAGTTGCACCCACCCTTTTAGAAAAGAAAGCCGAACATGCATTGTTGCTGCAACATGAATTGCCAAGAGGAGGACTTAAGCCAAAGGTTAACAAGAAAACAAACTTACATGTGCTGGTAGAGTTTGGATTAGAGATAGGTCTATGAAAGTCTTGGAGCAAGTTCTTCTTTTGTTTCCTACAATCTTTTTAAAAGGAATGGTTTAATAATTTTAAGTTATAGAACTATGTATATACATGTGTGTGTATATGTCAGTGTTCAATCCCCCTTTATATATTGTTTGATATAACTTTATCTTGACAGGCTTCAAACTTCAATGGATCACAGTACTATGTCACAATGTACTCTTCTCCTAATACAGATGACTTCTAATGCCTTTTGAAATAGAAGCCTTTGAATAAAATTGTGTTTTCATACAACGTTATTGCCCAAAACTTGCAACGGCTAAGACTAAATCGGAGCTGTAAATAAAGTGCATATTTCAGGTTCTTAAATCCTTACTTTAGACTTAACCCTTTCCCACATACAGACACTTTCTGAGGCCTCTGCAGCAGACAATTTTTTAAAACATTGTGGAAAAAAGAGAATTTGCTCACAATGTTTTCAACTCTATTAAATATATTTTTTTCAATTGAGATTTTGCGTAGTTTTGCCGAGGTGTTTTCAAAGTCACCTGCCGCAGATTTATTGTATGTGGGAAAGGGTTAAGCCCTATCACTGCACGAAAATTGGGATTTAATTTAGAAGTAAATTTCCTTAAATTTGCTTAAATTCCGAAATTTACTTGATGTGCAAGTAAATTTCGGAATTTAAGGAAATTTAAGGAAATTTACTTCTAAATTAAATTCCAATTTGCATGCAGTGTATGTTATTGGTTCTAAAAAGAAATGGTTGTATAGTAAATACTCAAAAGAGTTGATCTCTTTGAGACTATTATTTTGACTACCACCATCCAAGGGCTTGATTGAATGATAAAAAAATAAGTGGATAGAAGACCAGCTTACTCATATCCCTTCTTCACCTGGATGTAGATATATTTGATTGTGTTAAGTATTACAGTCATGTTTGGCTTCTTTGCCGTTTTTGCCTATATCTTATTTTACACTGGCTTACATGCTGTTTTATATTTGATGTTGAGTATCGCGTACATCATGTTTGATTATTTTTAGCTCACCTGAGCTTTGCTCAAGGTGAGTTATTGTGATCGCCTTTTGTCCGTCGTGCATCGTGCGTTGTCCGTCGTGCGTCAACTTCTTCTCCTCAGTAACCAGTGGGTCAATTGGGATGAAACTTCACAGAAAGCATCCTCTCAATGACCTCACCCGATTTCCTTCAAATTTTTGGGATCCATGCAGAATTCTGGTCTCCATGGCAACGAAATGAAAAAACTTCAAAATTCTTCTTCTCCCAAACTGGTTGGCAGATTTTCAAATAATTTTGTAGAAATGTTCCTTGGATGACCCTCTATAAGATTCCTTCAAGCCATGTTGATTGGTCAAATAACATGGCCGCCAGGGGGGGGCGGGGCTATTTTGCCTTATATGGCTATAGTGAAAGCTTAAAAAATCTTCTTCTCCGAAAGTGTCAGGCCGATTTTCAAATAATTTTGTATAAATGTTCCTTAAGTGACCCATTTTCAGATTCCTTCAAGCCATGTTGATTGGTCAAAAAACATGGCCGCCGGTGGACAGGGCTATTTTGCCTTATATGGCTATAGTGAAAACTTAAAAAATCTTCTCCCCCAAAAGTGTCAGGCTGATTTTCAAATAATTTTGGAGAAATGTTCCTAGGGTGACCCTCTATCAGATTCCTTCAAGCCAGGTTGATTGGTCAGAAACTATGGCCGCCAGGGGGCGGGGCTTATATAGTTAAATTGAAAAAAAACAGTCAGGTGAGCGATCATGGGTCATCATGGCCCTCTTGTTCTCTGATAGTCTCGTTGTTTATTGTTCAATTTTATTATTTCATCATTTACAGATTTTCAATTATTAAGCGCACAAAATGACCTTAGTTGTCGACCCCATTCATTCATTCATGTAGATATATTTGTATAGTAGGATGTGATTATCGTGTAAATGCACTTCAGATGCTGAACTCGTGTATGAAAAGACAGAAGATCAACACTCACAACAATGAACACTTGGAGATGTTGGATCCTCTAGTTCCTCTACTCACCGATTGTCTCTTCTCTAAATATGCCAAGGTAAGTCACCAGTGAAAAGAAATTTATCTTATTAGTTCACCTGAACAGGTTTGAGTTGTCCATGACCCTGTTTCTTATCATGTAAGACTTACATATAGCGCCTAATATATTCACCGATGCTTGATTGATTGGATTTAACGCCGTTTTCAATGACCGTGGCATGGTGTCCGTAAACTATTGCTTGTGAACGCGATACAGTCTTCAGTTTTGATAGTATCTCAATCAAACTTATACAGTAGTAAGATATCTATGAGAGCTCGGTTACTTACGCAAACCAAATAGTCAAAATTGCTATAATACAGCTTGTGAACGCGATAAAGTCTTCAGTTTTGATTGTATCTCCATCAAACTTATACAGTTGTTGGATATCCATGAGAGCTCGGTTTCTTTTGCTAACCAGCCAAATCCGCTCATGCAAGACCGGATAATGGCCCTTGAAATTACCAAAATTGCTATAATACAGCTCGTGAACACAATAGAGCCTCCATTTACTATTCGATCTTCACCAAACTTATATAGTAGTTAAATATTGATCTGAGCTTAGTTCCTTTTGCAAACTAGCCAGATCCGTCCATGCAAGGCTTGATTATGGCCCTTGAGTTTGGCAAAATTGCTATAATAGAGCTTGTGAACACAATAGAGGCTCCATTGACTATCTGATCTTCACCAAACTTAGGTAGTAGTTAAATATTGATGAGAGCTCGGTTCCTTTCGAAAAGCAGCCAGATGTGCTCTTGCATGACTGGATTATGGCCCTTGAAATTGTCAAAATTGCTATGATACAGCTTGTGAAGACAATAGAGCCTCCATTTACTATCCAATCTTCAAAATAAATACATGCTCTGGATTGACAATGACCAACGAACCATCCTAGTAGAGCATAGGCCCTCATAGGCCTCTTGTTCAGTCATATCACGGCGACCAGTTCACCTACTTGTATGTTTCCTGGTTTTCTCACACCAGTGCTTTCCTGGTTTTCTCACACCAGTGCTCCACACAACATACTTTCCAAGCAACTGACTGTTAGCCCATTGGTGAAAGACGAATGACGCTTGTTACAGTGACTTTTGTTAAATGCAAATACATCACGAGAAGAGGTGTTGTGTACCAAACTATGGGATATCAAAAAACTGATTGACAGTTATATCTAAGGCTACATGAAGGGAAGTATTACTTATCTAGATGATGTCACTGTGACCCTCACTTTTTACCCACTTGATAAAAAAAACTTGTGCAGACCATGTTTCCTATTCATTACATACACCAAACACTCTCCTTGGTTTGGTGGTCAGAGCATCAGCATTAAGTGTACAGTCTGATTATAAAGACTTAAAAAAAAGTAGTAATGGTTTCCCTTGTTTGCACTCAGGGTTTGCAGGGATAGCATTACAGATGTACTGGTATATTATCCAGGAGAGGCCATGATATTACTGAATTACTATTGGAAACAAGTGAAAAACATCATTCAAACCAAATTTTGGTAAGCACATACATCTTGGAATGAGGTTGACCTGTGTAGATACATTTGTTAACCCTTACCCTCATATAGATGCTTTCTGACGCCTCTGCAGCAGACAGCTTTTTGAAAACAAGGCGACAAAAGAAGAAATTGCTCAAAACGGGCAATTTCTCCTTTTGTCACCTTGTTTCTTTTTAACCCTTTTCCTCATATAGACTCTTTCTGACACCTCTGCAGCAGACGGCTTTTTGAAAACATAGTGGCAAAAGAAGAAGTTGCTCGAAACAAGCAATTTCTCCTTTTGCGACAATGTTTTCCACTTTTAGTCATAGGTTATCCATTCAATTATAGAGATTTTCTAAGTCGTCTGCTGCAGAATTGTCGTATGAGGGAAAGGGTTAAAGGGGGTTTTCAAAAATGTTCAGGTATGTTTTTCAAAGTCGTCTGCTTCAGATTTGTTGTATGTGGGAAAAGGGTTAATTACAATTTTAATTTTACCTTTAGACACGGGACCAACACCCCCTAACCTACTCCACCCATTAGGGACTACGGTTTGTCTTCAAATCTTATCTTTTTTATTTACAGGTGAATTCTTTTACCTTAAGAAATCTCTACTGGATGATGAATACTAACTTGCCGTCCTTAAAGCAGAACCTAAGAAAGATGGCAGACGGAATATTTACGCTTCTACGTGAAAATGTTTCGGCAGGTACAGCCAAGGGAGATAATCAGGAGTTACTGACCATGTTGTTTAAGGTTCGTTTAAGGTTATGAGCCACATTGTATTTTGGTATTCTATCGACTCTGCATATGCACAGTCTTCACTGTCAACTTCTATGTAGAAAATATCCGGATGCATCTTCTGCAAAAATATTCTTAACCCTTCCCCACATACAACAAATCTGCCACAGATGACGTTTAAAGCTTTGGATCAAAACTATGAAAAATGTTTTTAAATGAAGCTAAAAAATTTAAGAAAAGTTCAAAACATTGTGGCTAAATTGGCTCATCATAGTAATTTCTCCTATTGTCACAATGTTTCTGTAGATGCACAAAAATGTGTCTTCAGGTTGGAAAAGGTGCAATGTAGTGCCACTTGTAACAGAGAAGCAATAAGATCCCACAGCTCTTATGTATATCAGATAAATATTGAGTGAAACATTGTATAAATGGTAATTACAGGCAGTGACTGTGTTGGTGCGAAATGTAAAGTATCACATGATCGAGCAAGAGAGGTTAGAGGTACTGCTTACTTTCTGTGAGGAAGACCTCTATGATTATAACAGACAGAGTACAGCTTTCTCACTCTTCAAGGTTAGTTATACTTATCTATTTTACAATGAATGTGAAACAAGCTTTCAGTACTGGCCTGGATTGTGTTGAATAATCCAAAAAGAGAGAACCCTTTCAAGTATGGTATGAGAAGTTTTTAACAATACACCACTGTCCTGAATTGGTAAAGTTTAAGCCTTTACCAACTTGCAGAGGCAATTTCATTATTTGACATAACGGTATTCCAAGAGAATTTGGTAGAAATGTTCTTTGAATGACCCTCTACAAAAATTATTCAAGCCATATTGATTTCGTTGAAAAACAGGGCAGCAAGGTCGCATCAGGAAAGGCGCAAAATGACAAACTTTATACATGTAATTCCATTCTTGTTAAAGTTCTTGTTAGATTTCAAGATACAAATGGCCTCTACTGATAAGCCATTTTACTATTTCTTCAACAGTGTTCACTCCTTGCAGTTTCATTTGCACTGCTGATCAAATTTCCCCAGATGTTTGCAGTTAAATATTTGCTGCTAATTTACTATCATTCAGGTGGCGATTTAGGGCCATCTTGGCCCTTTTGTTTATTTATAATTTTTGTTAAGTGATTCATACCAAATCAGAGTTTTTCAAAACAATTAGAGATATTGCTAAAACAACTTTTTACCATCATTACTTCGACCAACAGCAAAGAATGCATAATTCAGTAAAGTTTTTTGTAAGAATTATGACCATTATCGACTTATAAAGTACTTTGCTTATAAATAACAGGATATCGTGGGAGACAGTGGTGCAGAGGTAGAGCGTCGGCCTCTTGTATCAAAGGTCCCTGGTTCGAGGCCCATAATGAGCGGTTCCTGACTTTGGGATATTTCCGCACAAACAGGACTTGTACTGGTAAAGTTTCCAGGCAGACATCGAGCATGATTAATATAAGTTGAAAGCTTGTTTCGCAATCGATGTAAAATAAATAATCATTAAAAAAAAGATATGACAAAGTACTTGGTTATGTTTTCTGCACCACTCAAAAAAGTTTTGTTTTATTGGCAAGCACAAAAAAGCTGAGTGTGCTGTCCTCCGACATCTCTTGTTTTGAAAGTCCTTGTCTGATATTAAGAAAATTAAATAGGAATCTTACCTCAGTGATCCTTTACTTAATTTGTTCAAGCCGTATTGATTGGTTACAAAATCATAGCAACCATCATCACAAAAGGGGTAAATTGAACTTTTAGCTACAAATGACAACTCCTACCATTCCACTCGACCAATTTCAACTTAACTTCACAGGATTTTTCTTTGTTGGTCTACTTTCAAAATTGTTCAAAAATTAAATTCTGTGTAGAACTTTGGTTGCTGCGGCATCAGAAATTGAGAAAAAAAAAACCTATAAAATTCTTTAACAGTGTCCACTCTTTGCAGTTTCATTTGCTCTTCTGATCAAATTTTCACAGATATTTGCAGTTAAATATTTACTACTAAATTCAGGTGATCGATTTAGGGCCATCTTGGCCCTCATTAGTTAATGAGGTTCACATTGCGGATGTCAATCTTAGAGTATTTTAAGACGGAGTATTATGGTCTTGTTATGTAGTTGTGGTCTTGTTATGTAGTTGTGGTCTTGTTATGTAGTTGTGATCTTGTTATGTAGTTGTGGTCTTGTTATGTAGTTATGATCTTGTGTAGTTATGGTCTTGTTATGTAGTTATGATCTTGTTATGTAGTTATGATCTTGTTATGTAGTTGTGATCTTGTTATGTAGTTGTGGTCTTGTTATGTAGTTATGATCTTGTTATGTAGTTATGATCTTGTTATGTAGTTGTGGTCTTGTTATGTAGTTATGATCTTGTGTAGTTATGATCTTGTTATGTAGTTGTGGTCTTGTTATGTAGTTATGATCTTGTTATGTAGTTATGGTCTTGTTATGTAGTTATGATCTTATTATGTAGTTATGATCTTGTTATGTAGTTATGATCTTGTTATGTAGTTGTGGTCATGTTATGTAGTTGTGGTCTTGTTATGTAGTTATGATCTTGTTATGTAGTTATGATCTTGTTATGTAGTTATGATCTTGTTATGTAGTTGTGGTCTTGTTATGTAGTTGTGGTCTTGTTATGTAGTTGTGGTCTTGTTATGTAGTTATGATCTTGTTATGTAGTTGTGGTCTTGTTATGTAGTTGTGGTCTTGTTATGTAGTTATGATATCATTTTACTTAACTCTTTCCCTCATACGACAATTATGCAGCAGTCGACTGAACATGTTTTGTAAAAAGAGAAAATCCATTCAAAACCTATGAGTAAAAGTAGAAAACATTGTGGCATTGTCAGATAGCGTTTATATGAAGGAAAGTGTTAACAAAATATGTAATATTTAGATAAAACATTGATATCACCGTTTATTGTGCTTATATATTATTGTATATGGGTATTTTTAATATATTTAAGTGTGTTGAAACCACAGAGTAATTATTAAAAGTTTCTTGTTACTTATTATATGAGATATGATGAATACTATGTATCATAATAGAAGTGCATTTTGTATTTGGGAGGCTAATTTGTTACATGAATATTTGTAATCAGTTGTAGATGAAGTTTGGTCAAATAAAGAACTGTTGACAAGTTCAGTTTTAGGACAAGTTGGACCGTATTCAATCAGTGATAGTTCCATTTTCTATTTGAAGACAACTCTGTCAGATAAGGTAAGTTTGTTGATCCTGACTTTGAGAGGAGCACAGTGTAATACAAGGACCATTCAAAACATCTGTAGACAATTTTCATTCGGCACCCTCAAAATATCAGATAAATAAAAAGCAATTAATATAAAACAGAAGCACATGTAATACACATAGTTTCATCAAAATCGGATCAGTAATAAACCTACTAATGCCAGGTGACATAGCAACTTGGGAAATTTAGCAACTGTCACTTATTATACCCCCCGGCAAACAAAGTTTGGGGGGGTATATAGGAATCACCCCGTCTGTCCGTCTGTCTGTCCGTCTGTCTGTCCGTCTGTCTGTCTGTCCGTATGTCCACATTTCTTGTAAGCACTACTCCTCCTAAACGGCTCAATGGATTTGGTTCAAACTTTACATGAAGGTTACACATCATATGTAGATATGCATGAAGGAAGATCATATGCCTCGGATTCTTCCAAGGGCAGATAATTCAACTTAGAGGTTACCTGCGAGGGACTCCTGTGCACATACCTCCACATTTCTTGTAAGCACTACTCCTCCTAAACGGCTCAATGGATTTGGGTCAAACTTTACATGAAGGTTACACATCATATGTAGATATGCATAAAGGAAGATCATATGCCTCGGATTCTTCCAAGGGCAGATAATTCAACTTAAAGGTTACCTGCGAGGGACTCCTGTGCACATACCTCCACATTTCTTGTAAGCACTACTCCTCCTAAACGTCTCAATGGATTTGGTTCAAACTTTACATGAAGGTTACACATCATATGTAGATATGCATGAAGGAAGATCATACGCCTCGGATTCTTCCAAGGGCAGATAATTTAACTTAGAGGTTACCTGCGAGGGACTCCTGTGCACATACCTCCACATTTCTTGTAAGCACTACTCCTCCTAAACGGCTCAATGGATTTGGTTCAAACTTTACATGAAGGTTACACATCATATGTAGATATGCATGAAGGAAGATCATACGCCTCGGATTCTTCCAAGGGCAGATAATTCAACTTAGAGGTTACCTGCGAGGGACTCCTGTGCACATACCTCCACATCTCTTGTAAGCACTACTCCTCCTAAATGGCTCAATGGATTTGGGTCAAACTTTACATGAAGGTTACACATCATATGTAGATATGCATGAAGGAAGATCATACGCCTCGGATTCTTCCAAGGGCAGATAATTTAACTTAGAGGTTACCTGCGAGGGACTCCTGTGCACATACCTCCACATTTCTTGTAAGCACTACTCCTCCTAAACGGCTCAATGGATTTGGTTCAAACTTTACATGAAGGTTACACATCATATGTAGATATGCATGAAGGAAGATCATACGCCTCGGATTCTTCCAAGGGCAGATAATTCAACTTAGAGGTTACCTGCGAGGGACTCCTGTGCACATACCTCCACATCTCTTGTAAGCACTACTCCTCCTAAATGGCTCAATGGATTTGGGTCAAACTTTACATGAAGGTTACACATCATATGTAGATATGCATGAAGGAAGATCATATGTATCGGATTCTTCCAAGGGCAGATAATTCAACTTAGAGGTTACCTGCGAGGGACTCCTGTGCACATACCTCCACATTTCTTGTAAGCACTACTCCTCCTAAACGGCTCAATGGATTTGGTTCAAACTTTACATGAAGGTTACACATCATATGTAGATATGCATGAAGGAAGATCATACGCCTCGGATTCTTCCAAGGGCAGATAATTCAACTTAGAGGTTGCCTGCGAGGGACTCCTGTGCACATACCTCTACATTTCTTGTAAGCACTACTGAGTCAAACTGTATATGAAGGCTACACATTATATGTAGATATGCATGAAGGAAGATTTTTCTCCTCAGATTCTTCCAAGGGAAGATAAGCAAAGTAGAAACTTTACCAATGTATCCGATGCTTTGGGAGGGGAGCGGGGGGTATTCTTTAGTGAGCTTTGCTCACAGTATTTCTAGTTTAACTCCTCCTGCATGTCCATTGTAATCAAATAATGATTCTTAGACATAATTTTAAAAGAAAATTAACACAGGGTTTTCAAAATGAACTGATTGCCGATCAAAATTATCTGTTAAAATCACTTTTTGATCTGTTAGTTTTGCTCCCCTGGGCCCTCTACAAGGGATTTGCCCTTGACCTGACCCTAAGCCTGATCTGTTACTTTTCTCATTTGATCTGTTACAACAAAACATTTTGACAACCCTGTAACATATACATGTGTATTTATCATGGCACAAAGTTTTAATATCACAGAATGTCGAAGTGATTGAAATATTCCAAAAATACTCCTTGTTTCCCCATTTTTATGCCTACAGAATTTATGGCTTTTGTCGTACTACCAAACTGCGCATTTATATAAGATCCATAGTTATAGAATTATTGAAAAGTTTTCTAAAAAGGAATCTTTGACATGTTTGATATACATGTACTAAGGAAAGTATTTTAGCCAAATTTGTTTTAGATTCGATTTTCAAAATAAGAAAAAAGAAAAGTGACTTTGTATTTTTTGAAGATTTAGGGAACTATTGTGCTCAAGTTTAACTCTTTCCCACATACAAAAAATCTGCAGCAGACAACTTTGAAAACGTCAAGGCAAAAGAACAAAATAATCCCTTAAAATGAAAGAGCAATTACTGAAGAGCTGAAGACATGGTGACAAAATGAGAAATTGCTCGTTTTGAGCAATTTCTTCTTTTGTTGCCATGTTTTTCAAAAACCGTCTGCTGCAAAGGCGTCAGAAAGTGTCTATACGGAAAGGGTTAACCGTTTTGTAGCTTTTTATAATTTCTCAGTAACTTAGTAATTTTCTTAAACAACTACCGGTACTTCAGTGATGCTATCACACTACACTCAAAAGTCTCCATCAAGTGTATCATTGTTAACAAGAATACTAGGAATCTGTTTGTTATTTATAACCAAGTGTAAATTTAAACTAAAAAAAAGTCAATGATAGAACTTTAATATAGTCAAGTATTCTGTAAATTATCCAGCTCTCATTTATAAACATTGTTATAGGTCATAGATGCCTTTTTAGCTCACCTGAGCTTTGCTCAAGGTGAATTATTGTGATCGCCTTTTGTCCGGCGTCCAGCAACTTCTTCTCCTCAGTAACCAGTGGGTCAATTGGGATGAAACTTCACAGAAAGCATCCTCTCAATGACCTCACCAGATTTCCTTCAAACTTTTGGGATCTATGCAGAATTCTGGTTTCCATGGCAACGAAATGAAAAAAACTTCAAAATTCTTCTTCTCCCAAACTGGTTGGCAGATTTTCAAATAATTTTGTAGAAATGTTCCTTGGATGACCCTCTATCAGATTCCTTCAAGCCATGTTGATTGGTCGAAAAACATGGCCACCAGGGGGGGGGGGGGGGGGGCGGGGCTATTTTGCAAGGTTAGCTATTGTGATCACATTTTGTCCAGCGTCCGTCTGTCGTCCGTAGTCAACATTTGAGCTTGTTAACACTCTACAGGCTACATTTTGCATCCAATCTTCATGAAAGTTTATCAGAACATTCATCTCCATCAAATCTTGGACACGTTCGAAACTGGGCCATATGAAGTTAAAAACTAGTTCACTAGATCAAATTAAAGGGAAATCTTGTTAACACTCAGGAGGCCACATTTTCAACTTTATCAGAATGTTTGTCTTGATGATATCAAGTCCATGTTGGAATATGGATCATATTAGGTATAACAATATAGATCACGAGGCCAAATGAAGGAAAATCTTGTTAACACTGTGGAGGTTGCATTCAGAATAATTGTCTGGACATTGCAGTACATTGTACAATTAAGGTGAGCGATCCAGGGCCATCAGGGCCCTCTTGTTTACTTTTTTCGGTTAAGATTTTTGTAACACCCCACTTTTTTTCAAAACCATTAGAGATATAGCTTTTACACTTATAAAAATATTTTGACCATCAATACTTCCACACACAGCCAAGAGTGCATTATTCAGTAAAGGTTTTTAGCTCACCTGAGCTTTGCTCAAAGTGAGTTATTGTGATCGCCTTTTGTCCGGCGTGCGTCGTCCGGCGTGCGTCGTCCGGCGTGCGTCAACTTCTTCTCCTCAGTAACCAGTGGGTCATTTGGGATGAAACTTCACAGAAAGCATCCTCTCAATGACCTCACCAGAATTCCTTCAAATTTTTGGGATCCATGCAGAATTCTGGTTTCTTCTCCCAAACTGGTAGGCACTTTCCTTCAAGCCATGTTGATTGGTCGAAAAACATGGCCGCCAGGAGGGGCGGGGCTATTTTGCCTTATATTGCTATAGTGAAAACTTAAAAAATCTTCTCCAAAAGTGTCAGGCCGATTTTCAAATAATTTTGCAGTAATGTTCCTTGGATGACCCTCTATCGGATTCCTTCAAGACATGTTGATTGGTCGGAAAACATGGCGGCCAGTGGGCAGGGCTATTTTGCCCTATATGGCTATAGTGAAAACTTAAAAAATCTTCTACTCCAAAAGTGTCTGACCGATTTTCAAATAATTTTGTAGAAATGTTCCTTGGATGACCCTCTATCAGATTCCTTCAAGCCATGTTGATTGGTGAAAAAACATGGCCACCAGTGGGCGGGGATATTTTGCCTTATATAGCTATAGAGAAAACTTAAAAAATCTTCACCTCCAAAATTGTCAGGCTGATTTTCAAATAATTTTGAAAAAATGTTCCTAGGGTGACCCACTATCAGATTCCTTCGAGCCAAGTTGATTGGTCGGAAATTATAGCCGGCAGGTGGCAGGGCTTAAATGGCTTAAGTGAAAAAAAAAAAATCAGGTCAGCGATTCTAGGGCCGTCATGGCCCTCTTGTTTTAAGAATTATGACCCTTTTTCGACTTATAAAGTACTTTGCTTATAAATAATATGATAAAGTACTTGGTTATGTTTTCTGTAACCCCCAAAAACGTTTTGTTTTATTTGCAAGCACAAAAAAGTTGAGCGTGCTGTCCTCGGACAGCTCTTGTTAACTTCACTTTTTAGCTCACCTATGCACAAAGTGCAAGGTGAGCTTTTGTGATCGCTCACCGTCCGTCGTCCGTCGTCGTCGTCCGTCCGTTCACATTTTCCTACAAACAACTTCTCCTCCTAAACCAATTAACCAAATTCAAAATAATTTTACAGGAATGTTCCTTGGGTGGATCTCTTTCAAACTTGTTCAAAGAATTCTATTCCATGCAGAACTTTGGCTGCCACTGCAACAAAAAAGGGAAAATTAACCAAAACTTAAAAAATCTTCTTGTCCAAAAGTACTGGCCCGAAAATTATTTTGCACAAATGTTCCTTGTGGTACCTTCTACCAAGATTGTTCCTTTGGGCACCCTTTGACAAGATTGTTCAAATATTTCCGATCCGTTGAAAAACATGGCCGCCTGTTTTCCTTATATATGCATTGTTAAACTTTAAAAATCTTCTTGTCCAAAAGTACTGACCCGATTTGAAAATTATTTTGCACAAATGTTCCTTGGGGCACCTTTTACCAAGATTGTTCAAGTATTTTCGATCCGTTGAAAAACATGGCCGCCAGGGCGCGGAGCTTGTTCATAGACTCATATATGGAAAAACCTTTAAAAAATTTCTTGTCTAAGAATTTTCTTGTCTAAAATTTGAGGCCTTTAATATTTGGTATGTAGCATCGCCAGGGGGCGGAGCTTGTTTTCCTTATATGTGCATTGTTAAAACTTTAAAAAATCTTCTTGTCCAAAAGTACTGGCCCGATTTGAAAATTATTTTGCACAAATGTTCCTTGGGGCACCCTTTGACAAAATTGTTCAAGTTTTTTCGATTCGTTGAAAAACATGGCCGCCAGGGCGCGGATCTTGTTCATAGACTCATATATGGAAAAACCTTTAAAAAATTTCTTGTCTAAGAATTTTCTTGTCTAAAATTTGAGGCCTTTAATATTTGGTATGTAGCATCATCTAGTGGACCTCTACCAAAATTGTTCAAATTATAGCCCTGGGGTCAAAAAATGACCCCTCCCCTGGGGTCTATTGTTTTACATAGACTCATATAGAGAAAATTTAAAAAAAAAATCTTTTCTGAAAGTAGAGGGCCCCGGCCTTTGATATGTAGCTTCGTCTATTGGACCTCTACCAAGATTATTCAAATTATAACCCTGGGGTGAACAATGACCCCATCCCGGGGGTCACTTGTTTTACATATACTAATAGAGTGGAAAAACTATAAAAATCTTCTTGTCTAAAAGTTTAATATTTGAAATCTAACTTCATCTAGTGGACTTCTACCAAGATTGGTCAAATTATTATAGCCCTGGTGTCAAACATGGCTCCACCCTGGGGATCACTTGTTTTACATAGACTTGTTAAGGTAAACAATTTTAAAATATTCTTGTCCATTTGCCATGAATGTTCTTTGGGTGCCCCTCTACTAAGACTTCCAATTATTTTGATAGGATGATAAACATGGCCACCAGGGGGTGTTGCTTGTTTTCCGTATATATGTATAGACAAAGAACAATGAAAACTTTTTAAGTTTGATTAAATCAGGTGAGCGCTATAGGACCATCATGGTCTTCTTGTATATGACATACACTGTACATTTAAGTATGTTATGAAAGGGGTTCAGGGGCCATACCAATTAATATTATGTCACATGTAAGTAAACATGGTTCTAATGGGGCGAAAGACATTGGAAACCTAAATTGTAAAAGGCGTACACACATAATTCAACTGGTTATTTTTAGCTCACCTAAGCACGAAGTGCAAGGTGAGCTTTTGTGATCACTCACCGTCCGGCGTCCGTCGACGTCGGTGTCTGTTAACAATTTCCTACAAATGACTTCTCCTACTAAACCAATTGACAGATTTCAAAATAACTTAACAGGAATGGTCCTTAGGTGGTCCTCTTTCAAAGTTGTTCAAAGCATTTAATTATACGTAGAACTTTGGTTGCTGCGGCATCAGAAAAGGGGAAAATTGTCAAATCTTAAAAAATCTTCTTGTACAAAAGTACTGGCCCGATTTGAAATTTATTTTGCATAAATGTCCCTTGGGGTACCCTCTACCAAGATTGTTCAAATATTTCCGATCCGTTGAAAAACATGGCCGCCAGGGGGCAGAGCTTATTTTCCTTATATGTGCATTGTTAAAACTTTAAAAATGTTCTTGTCCAAAAGTACTGGCCCGATTTGAAAATTATTTAGCACAAATGTTCCTTGGGGTACCCTTTACCAAGATTGTTAAAATATTTCCAATTCGTTGAAAAACATGGACTTTTTGTCCAAAAGTATTGGCCCAATTTAAAGATAATTTTCGCAAATGTTCCTAATGGGGGACCTTCTACCAAGATTGTTCAAATGAATCCGATCCATTGAAAAACTTGGCCGCCAGGGACGGGGCTTGTTTTCCTAATATGTGCATTGTAATATCTTTGAAAATCTTCTTGTTCAAAAGTACCTGCCTGATTTAAAAATTATTTGGCACAAATGTTCCTTGGGTGACTTTCTACCAAGGATGTTCAAATAAACCCGATCCTTTGAAAAACATGGACACCAGGGAGGGTTGCTTGTTTTCCTTATATGTATAGAGTATAAAACTTTGAAAACTATTGAAGTTCTTAATCAGGTGAGCGATATAGGGCCATCATGGCCCTCTTGTTTCAATCAACCGCTCTAATTTTCTATTTTTCCAATCAATATCTATTCATTTTGCAGTTGTATGATTAATTGCAACATATGCCATGAAAGGTATCACATTGATTGCATGAATTTGAAGGATGTATGCAAAGGCGATGAAATATATGTCTGTCCAGGCTGCAAGGTAACTCCTGTACCTACAAAAGAGAAAACATCAGAAGAACCAAAACTCTATACTGGTAGGTTACACTTGATTACTATTCCATAATCAAAAGGTAAACCAAGATAAATAAGGAGACTTAACTACTTGTATAGCCCTTCCGCTCATAGAGACGCTTTCTGATGCTTCTGCAGCAGACGACTTTTGAAAACATCGTGGCAAAAGTATAAATTGCTCATAATAAGCAATTTCTCCTTTTGTCTCAACTTTTTTAACTTCTTTTAATAACTATACTTTATATATTGAGATGTTACATTTTTTTGCCTGAATATTTTTAATGTCGTCTGTTGTAGGGGTGTTGTATGTGGGAAATAACAGTTTCACAAGTTTTGATTAGCTAATCAGACATTGTGTTCCTTTTAACCCACATACATCAAATATGCTACAGTCAACTTTGAAGATATGTAGTCCAAATATTGATACGCTCTATAAATGTAAGAACAATTTATGCAATAAAGTTGAAAGGAGAAATTGCTCATTATTTTTGCTGCAAAGTTGTCTGCTGCAAATGCGTCAAAAAGCATTCTGTATGTACATGTAGGTAAGAGTTAACCCTTTCCCTTATACAACAATTCTGCAGCAGACGACTTTGTACGTATTTTGTCAAAACATAGAAAATCTCCATAATTGAATGGATAACCTATGACAAAAAGTGGAAAACATTGTGACAAAAGGAGAAATTGCACGTTTTGTGAAATTTCTTCTTTTGTCACTATGTTTTCAAAAAGCTGTCTGCTGCAGAGGCGTCAGAAAGCGTCTATATGAGGGAAAGGGTTAAAGTTAGTATAACTTCATATTTAGATTGTGAATGTATGTAAAGCATGTACATGTATTTAAAACACAATTATAATCTTGCATGTAGACATTTCGATGATATTTGGTTGGTAGTTAAACTATGACCAGATTCAGGCTAAGTTTGACTTTGAGTCCAATTAGATATATCGTAGCTGAGTTACTGCCCTTGGACTTTTTGTATATTTCACAGTGTCATATATTTAGAGATTGCGCAGTTTAGGATTATGTTGCCAGCATTCATGTTGTTCCAACACATTTCTAGTGACTTATAATTTCGTGTACTGCATGCTAAATCTTCCTGTCTTTTTAGCTACGGAAACACACTGGTTTTTTTTACCCTTTCCCACATACAACAAATCTGCAGAAGATAACTTTGAAAACATCTTGCCGAAACTTCTCTTAATCCTTTCTCACATATAGACGCTTTCTAACACTGCTGCAGCAGACAACTTTTGAAAACACTGTGTCATGATGTGCAATTTTACCTTTTGCCACAATGTTTTGAACCACATTTACTAATTATACTTGCATTTATAGAAATATTTCATATTTTTGCCAAGATATTTTCAAATTCGTCTGCTGTAGTATTATTGTATGAGGGAAAGGGTTAATGAAAGTGTAATTATTGAAACAAATTGAAAACATGAGCAATTTCTCCATTTACCACAATGGTTTCAAAAGTTGTCTGCTGCAGGTGAGAAAAGATAAATGACAACTAGCACAGAGGATATGAACAAGATAGTCACAGTTTGAAACATGGACTGTAAAGTCGGGCTTTTTATTTGCATTCACAAACATCTTTATGCATCTTATAATATATTCACTACTTATTGGATAATGTTTAACCTGTTCCCTCAAGCAGACGCTTTCTGACACCTCTGAAGCATACAATTCTTGAAAACATTGTGGCAAAAGAAGAAATTGATCATGATGAGCAATTTCTTCTTTTTCCCGCAATGTTTTCCACTTTTAGTCATTGGTTATCCATTCTTCTGCTGCAAATTTCTTGTATGTGGGAAAGGGTTTATCTGTCCCCACATGCAATAATTCTGGAGCATACATCTTTGAAAGCATCTTGGTAAAAAAGGGGAAAATCTCTGTAATTTAAAGTGTAGATATGAAAACATTAGGAAAAATTCTCATTTCAAGCAATTTCTACTTTTGCCAGATTATTTTCAAAAGATGTGTGCTGCACATGATTCACAATGCATCTTCATGTGGGAAAAGGACTAAATTGCTAATTTAACAAATGATATATAATATACAATAAACTTTGCTTGTTTTTAACCCTTCCCAACTGCAGACGCATTTAGACGCATTTAGACGCAACAGCAGCAGTCGACTTTTGAAATCATTGTGGCCGAAGGTGAAATTGCTCATGATGAGCAATTTCACCTTTGGCCACACTGTTTTCAACTTTATTTAACAATGAAGCTATCTTTTATAGATTTATTAGCTTATGTCGTGGCGATTTGTCCGTCGTGCATGCGTGCGTCCGTCCGTCCGTAAACAATTTCTTGTTAACACGATACAGTCTTCACTTTTGATTGTATCTCAACCAAACTTATACAGTAGTTAGATATCCATGAGAGCTCGATTCTTTTCGAAAACCAGCCAGATCCGCCCATGCATGACTGGATTATGGCCCTTGAAATGGTCAAAATTGCTATAAAAGAGCTTGTTAACCCGATACAGTCTTCACCTTTGATTGTATCTCAACCAAACTTATACAGTAGTTAGATATTCATGAGAGCTCGGTTCCTTTTGAAAATCAGCTAGATCCGCCCATGCATGACTGGATTATGGCCCTTGAAATGGTCAAAATTGCTATAAAAGAGCTTGTTAACACGATAGTCTTCACTTTTGATTGTATCTCAACCAAACTTATACAGTAGTTAGATATTCATGAGAGCTCGGTTCCTTTTGAAAACCAGCCAGATCCGCCCATGCATGACTGGATTATGGCCCTTGAAATGGTCAAAATTGCTATAAAAGAGCTTGTTAACACGATAGTCTTCACTTTTGATTGTATCTCAACCAAACTTATACAGTAGTTAGATATTCATGAGAGCTCGGTTCCTTTCGAAAACCAGCCAGATCCGCCCATGCATGACTGGATTATGGCCCTTGAAATGGTCAAAACTGCTATAAAAGAGCTTGTTAACATGATACAGTCTTCACCTTTGATTGTATCTCAACCAAACTTATACAGTAGTTAGATATCCATGAGAACTCAGTTCCTTTCCAAAACCAGCCAGATCCGCCCATACAAGACTGGATTATGGCCCTTGAAATTGTTCAAATTGCTACAATTGAGCATGTGAACACAATAGAGGCTCTATTTACTATCTGATCTTCACTAAACTTAGGTAGTAGTTAAATATTGATGAGAGCTTGGTTCCTTTTGAAAACCAGCCAGATCCGCCAAGACTGGATTATGGCCCATGAAATTGTAAAAATTGCTATAATACAGCTTGTGAACACAAAAGAGCCTCCATTTACTATCCGATCTTCACCATACATACATGCTCTGGATTGAAAATGACCAAAGAACCATACCAGTAGAGCATAGGCCCTCATGGGCCTCTTGTTTCAGGTTTTTGTCACAATGTTTTCAAAGTCGTCTGCTGCAGATTTGTTGTATGTGGGAAAGGGTTAATATCCTTTCCTTCTTACAGACAACTAAGCCTGCCTCTGCGGCAGATGGCTTTTGAAAATAATCTGGCAAAAAAAAAAAATTGCTTGAAATGAGCAAAAAAAGTATTTACAATGTAAATGGCACTTGGCTGTTTATGTTCTGAAAGCTGTTGGTTTGCAAAGATTGAAAGAAATGTATAGAAAAATAGAACATTGGCTAGTAAAGACCTCGGGAAGGGGATCGAATGAGTGGATTTTCTAATGCAAAATCAAAAATTCAAATGTAATACTTTCATTTGAAAAAATTTACCATACATTTGCTAAGATGTTTTGAAAATTGTCTGCTGCAGATTTGTTGAATGTGAGAAAGGGTTGAAACTGTCCCTTATAAATATGATTCCTGCAGAAAAGGTTTGCAGATAATAAATATGCATTATCCAAAAGATTACATTTAAGAATTGAAAACATTCTGGAAATAGGTAAAATTTCGCGTTTTAACCCTTTAAAATGATAGTTCAGTAATTGAATAGAGATGAAAACATGGTGGCAAAAGTAGAAATCAATTTCTTCTTTTGATGCCAAGTTTTCAAAAGACATCTGCTGTCAAATGGGATCAGAAAGCGTCTATATGTGGTAAAGGGTTAACCCTCTCATATATAGATGTGTGTTGATTCTTTTGCAGCAGACGACTTGTGGAAACATTGTAAAGAGCAATTTCTCCTCTTGTCACAATGTTTTCAACTTTATTCAATAATAATTCTTTCCCCTGCAGAGATTTTCCTCTGAAGCTGTCTGCTACAGATATGTTGTATGTGGGAATGGGTTAAAAACCATTTCATGTCCGATAGAATATCACTGGCATTGGGACAAAAGAGGTCTAGACGTTTCACCCTCATCTGTGGCGTCATCTAAACATGTACTGTTCGTAAACACATGGGATGAGTCCCATTTTCATCTTTAACCACAATGTTTTTAAATGTTGTCTGCTGCAGATGTTTCAAAATGCATACAATAAAACTGCAGCAGACTACTTAACAATTATCAAGTCCAAATTATAGAAATCTCTATAAATGTATAAATGATAGTAGGATTATTATGCGCAATTTCCCCTTTTACCACAATGATTTCAAAAAGCCTTCTGCTGCAGAGGCGTCAGAAAAACGTCTTTATGTGTGAAACATATGTGTCCATGCTTTCAGGAAGATGAGAAGATAATAATGGTATATTCTAAATTTTGACATCCACCCAAGTTGTTCTAAAGGGGTTTTGATCCCTTTCCCACATACAACAAATCTGCAGCAGACAACTTTGACAACACATTGCCCAATATATGAAAAATGATCATTTGTTAAATAAAATTGAAAACATTGTGACAAAAGGAGAAATTGCTCATAAAGAACAATATATCCTTTTGTCACAATGTTTTCAAAATGTCGTCTGCCTTTAATGCGTCAGAAAGCATTTGTATTTTGGAAAGGGTTAAGGAAAGCATTCTGTTGCATAGTCTTTTTACATCCTGTTTAGCTCACCTATGCATGAAGTGCAAGGTGAGGTATTGTGATCACATTTTGAGCTTGTTAACACTTTACAGGCTACATTTTGCATCCAATCTTCATGAAAGTTTATCAGAACATTCATCTCCATCAGATCTTGGAGAAGTTCGAAACTGGGCCATATGAGGTCAAAAACTAGGTCACTAGCTTGAAATTTGGTCAGAATGTTGAGCTGAATGATATCTAAGCCATGTTCAAATATGGCATGCCGGTTCAAAAACTAGGTCACTAGGCCAAATTGAAGGGTAATCCCTTTCCCTCATACGACAATTCTGCAGCAGACGACTTTGAACGTATTTTGTCAAAACATAGAAAATCTCCATAATTGAATGGATAACCTATGACAAAAAGTGGAAAACAATGTGACAAAAGGAGAAATTGCACGTTTTGTGCAATTTCTTCTTTTGTCACTATGTTTTCAAAAAGCCGTCTGCTGCAGAGGCGTCAGAAAGCGTATATATGAGGGAAAGGGTTAACACTGTAGAGTCCACATTTTCAACTTGAGCATGTTGAAACTTTATTAGAATGTTTGTCTTAAAAATATCTAGGTCAAGTTCGAATATGAGTCATATTGGGTCAGAAACTGACTAAGAATTGAGATGATATGGTTGTAATATTATTTTTGCTGGTATGATATTTTCAGTGAAATCTGATTCTGAATGATCCATTTGAGGAGTATGAACCTTTCTTACATACAGACGATTTCTGACGCTTCTCCTGCAGATACCTATGGAAAACAATGTCACATTGTTTTTAACTCTATTCAATGGTTATATTTTCTTTAATTTATAGAGATTTTTTTTTATATTGTTGCCAATATGTTGTCAAATTCATCAGCTGCATATTTGTCGTATGTTTCTTACATACAACAAATTATGAAAGCATAATTATTGAATAGTATTCAAAACATTGTTGCAAGGAGGAGAAATTGCTCATTATGAAAATGAAATGACTTTAGTACAACTAAATGTTGTTTAACCCTTTCCCTCATACAACAATTCTTCAGCAGATGACTTTGAACAAATTTTGTAATAAAATAGAAAATCTCTATATTTAAATGGATAACCTATGACTAAAAGTGGAAAACATTGTGGCAAAAGAAGAAATTGAGCAATTTCTTCTTTTGTCACTATGTTTTCAAAAAGCCGCCTGCTGCAGAGGCGTCAGAAAGCGTCTATATGAGGGAAAGGGTTAAAAACGCATCTTGTTGAAAATACAGAACTCATCATGGTATTCTCTTTGTTTTTCAGGAAGCATAAAAAGCGTCACAAGAAAGATTCAAACGGACATCACCATCACCATGGCAGTCATCATAATCGTCATCTCCCAACGATACCATCATCGCCGACGAAAAAGTCTGGAAAGAAAGACGGCTCGGTGGCATTTTATATTGATGAAGAAGAAAGCGACAAGGACGATCATAGTGATAAAGAGCTGATATCCGCCCCGGAAATTGTTGTGGATCCTCCAAGTGATAGTTCAAGGGCATAGGATTTCAAGGTCATAGTTGGAGGTCATAGGATTGAAAGTTCATCTCCATAGTAATATAATAATGTTGAAATGGTTTAACAGTTTGAGTCCTTCACGTGAAACCTAATTATAGAACTTTTTCTGTATATAAAATGATTGGTTTCAGATAACGTTCAACTTTTGAGAGAGAGAAAATACAGAAAATAATGTATTGTTATCTAATGTGATGTTCGAAGTTCAACAGCCAGTTAATAGACCCAAAAATGTTTTTCTCATTGTTTAACCCTTTCCCACATACGACAATTCTGCAGCAGACGACTTTGAACATATTTTGTCAAAAAATAGAAGATCTCTATAATTGAATGGATAACCTATGACTATAAGTGGAAAACATTGTGGCAAAAAGGAGAAATTGCTCGTTTTCAAAGAGCCGTCTGCTGCAGAGGCGTCAGAAAGCGTCTATATGAGGGAAAGGGTTAAGGCAGCTGTCAGAACTGTTCTTATACAGCCATTCCAATGTAAACAATGTGTCAGACAGGGAATTGTGGTACGTAAAATCATATGAAAAATCTTGTGACCAATGATAGTCTCTATGCAGGCCATTTTTTCTATGCGTGGTCTTTCAACATCAGTTTTAAGGCTTTCCCTCATATAGACGCTTTCTGACGCTTCTGCAGCAGCTTAATATTTTTTTAAGTCATTCAGAAATCATCTTGCTTTAAAATTGGTAATGTATTACATCTGGGACGACATATACGTATTAGTCGTCCCAGATTACATGTAGCAATGTGATGATTTGAACAACACAATAAGAAACTAGCGTTAATCTGTCTTAACTGTCGGCCAGGTCGTTTTTGTGTTCATATTTACCCTGTTCCAATTACAAACACATTTTTATACATCTGCAGCAGAAGACTTCTGTAAACTTTTTTGGCAAAGGGAGGTATTCTCATAATGAGTGTTTTCTCTTTTTTCCACAATATTTCCAACTATATTCAATAAGAAACTAGCGTTAATCTGTCTTAACTGTCGGCCAGGTCGTTTTTGTGTTCATATTTACCCTGTTCCAATTACAAACACATTTTTATACATCTGCAGCAGAAGACTTCTGTAAACTTTTTTGGCAAAGGGAGGTATTTCTCATAATGAGTGTTTTCTCTTTTTTCCACAATATTTCCAACTATATTCAATAATTTTACTCTCATTTTTAGAGACTGTTCATGTTTTTATACGCCGCCGGAGGCGGTCGTATATTGGCGTCATCTTCTCCGTCTGTACGTCCGTCCGTACGTCCATTTCTTGTGAACGAAACTCCTCCTACGTTTCTGACCGTATCTTTTCAAAACTTGGTCAATGTCATAACTATAATGTGTAGATGTGCATGAAGCGGCGATTTTCCGGTTCATTGATATTTGCAAGATTTATGTCCCTTGTAACTTATTATGACTTTAGGGTATTTATTTAGTGATCAGTTTTAAAATGTGATTGTTATTTTAGCAATGTAGCCAGGGTTTATCATGTTTTATTATTGATTTTCTCATTCATTCTCATTTGCTTGCTTTTAATTCTTGCTAAATAATTGAGCATACAGTGGTCTAGATGCAGAAGGTTCATACACTACTAGGTTTTAAAACAAGATATAATTAGCCCTTGTAAAATTCATTCATTATAGAATGTTGAAAATGTGATTGTTATTTTAGCAATGTAGCCAGGGTTTATCACGTTTTATCATTGATTTTCTCATTCATTCTCATTTGCTTGCCTTTAATTCTTGCTAAATAAATGAGCATACAGTGGTCTAGATGCAGAAGGTTCATACACTACTAGGTTTTAAAATAAGATATAATTAGCCCTTTCCCACATACAGACGCTTTCTGAATCCACTGCAGCAGACAACTTTTTCGTTAGCATAGAGACTGACTATAGCTCAAGTCAGAATAAATGGACCATGAGTACTGGTAACATTCCCAGTAAACACCATAATATAAATGAAAAATTATTGAAAACCCCTAATAAACAAACAATTATTGAAGAGACATTTTCAAAGAGAGCAAAATGTGTCTAGAGTTATTTTGCCCATTATGGTCTGTGTGAGCCTTTTTATTATAGCAAGGATTAAAACATTTAATTCATTTGTATAGAAACTGTTGTCTATAGAAAAAAGCTACATATCTTACATTGCTAAAACTTTAAAACATTTAACCCTTTACATCATACAACAAATCTGCAGCAGACGACTTTGAAAGCATCATTTGGGGAAATATGGAAAATCTCTCCAAACAAAAGGACAGCTTTTGAATGGGGTATAAATTATTGTTCGAAAAGGGTAAATTGCCTATTATGAGCAATTTTTCTTTTTCCTACATTGTTTTCAAAAGAGTCCCTGCTGCTGCAGATATGTCAAAATATGTCTGTATGTGGGCAAGGGTTAAAAGAATCAACTTCATTTATAAATGAATAAATTTAAATGCACTTTGTCATGTGATCAAGTCCAAGCCAATTATGTTAACCGTTTTTCCCTCTTATAGACTCTCTCTGAGGCCTGCAGCAGATGGCTTTTTATACGGAGGCGGTGGTATATTGGCGTCATCTCCGTCTGTCCGTCCGTATGTCCATTTCTTGTGAACGCAACTCCTCCTACGTTTCTGACCATATCTTTAACTATAATGTGTAGATGTGCATGAAGCGGCGATTTTCCGGTTCATTGATATTTGCAAGATTTATTTCCCTTGTAACTTAGTCTCTGTAGCTGATTGATATTGCAGCCTTGTGAACGCAACTCCTCCTATGTTTCTGACCGAATCTTTTCAAAACTTGGTCAATGTCATGACTATAATGGGTAGATGTGCATGAAGCGGGGATTTACCGGTTCATTGATATTTGCAAGATTTATGTCTCTTGTAACTTAGTCTCTGTAGCTGATTGATATTGCAGCCTTGTGAACGTAACTCCTCCTATGTTTCTGATTTTCCGGTTCATTGATTTTTGCAAGATTATGTCCCTTGTAACTTAGTCTCTGTAGCTGATTGATATTGCGGCTTGTGAACGCAACTCCTACGTTTCTGACTGAATCTTTTCAAAACTTGGTCAATATCATAACTATAATGGGTAGATGTGCATGAAGGGGCAATTTTCCGGTTCAGCGATTTTTGCAATAGTTATGCCTTTCGAAACTTGGTCTCTTTAGCATATTCACTTGAGAACGCAACTCAAGTTTCCAAACAGGTAGAAGTGCATAAAGCAGGGATTATCCGGTAGAGTGATTTTTGCAAGAGTTATGCTCAGAAGGAAAAAAGGATACATATCGACACTGCCATTTGACCTACTTTCATATCGGAAGCCTCTATAGAGTTCTATCTATGTTTATATGTATCCTATTTTCACAAATGTGACAAGTTTGAATGCAACGACACAATTCACGTTGACGTCAAATGAGACCATAGACTTGCACCTTGTCCATCCTGATTTGTGCACATGCACTGAAAGCCACTAGAAATGGCCGATTCTTTCCAGCTAAGGTAGGGATAGTGTTTTTTAGTGGTGCCTGTGTTCTTACATTGCTAAAACTTTAAAACATTTAACCCTTTCCATCATACAACAAATCTGCAGCAGACGACTTTGAAAGCATCATTTGGGGAAATATGGAAAATCTCTCCAAACAATTCACGTTGATGTCAAATGAGACCATAGACTTGCACCTTGTCCATCCTGATTTGTGTGAGGAATTTGGCGGGAGACTTGAAGGGCCGGGATGTCACTATGAAGCCGACGTGTTTTTCTTGTCTCTTCTCCTGTTTATATTGACTTTTACAGTGGCATATGCACTGAAAGCCACTAGAAATGGCCGATTCTTTCCAGCTAAGGTAGGGATAGTGTTTTTAAGTGGTGCCTGTGTTCACTTCTCAGTTGTCTGTCAAGTTTTCACTTACTTGTATTACATCAATTTAGGTTAACAGTTTTACCCCTTTCCCACATACAAGAAATCTGCAGCAGACGACTTTGAATTTTTTTTTCAAAAATGGAAAATCTCTATAATTGAATGGATGGATAACCAATTACTAAAAGTGCAAAATATTGTTGCAAAAGGAGAAATTGCTCATCATGAGCAATTTTTTCTCTTGTCGCAATGTTTTCAGAGGCGTCAGAAAGCGTCTGTATGAAGGAAAGCTGTTCAATTATCTAAATTGAAAATTCTTTTTGTCAAAGTATTTTAACCCTCCCTTTATCACTTTCATACCCATTTTGATGCATCTACAGCAGACAACTTTTGAAAACACTGTGGCAAAAGGACTAATTACTTATGGCACAGTGTTTCAACTCTATTGAATAATTACACTTTTATTTATGAAGATTTTCCATATTTTTTTCTATATATTTCAGAGGTTGTTTTCAAAATATCTAGACAAAGGTTTAGAAAATCTCTATGAAGGTATAATTACTGAATATAGTTGAAGACATTATGGCAAAAGATTTTTTTTTTATTGTGAACGATTCCATCTTTTTCCACACACACCGTTTTCGCATGTTGTCTTTTGCAAATGAGTCAAAATGTGTCTGCAAGCAGGAAAATAACTTCTTATTATCTTATTATGAACAATTTTATCTTTTGCCACACACATTCGCTTCAACTGCGTCAAAATGCATTTGCAAACTGGAAAGGGTTAAATTTTCGTATTAGGCATGTGTATTCTTAGTGATGAAATCTTTTCAGATATCCCTTTCCCACACACTTCAAATCTGTAGCAGATGACTTTGAAAAAATATTTGCAAAAATATAAAAAAATCTCTGTAAAGGAAAGTGTAATTATTTTCCCACAATGTTTTCAAAAGTCGTCTGTTGCAGAGGTGTCAGTGTCAACATGTGTGAAAGGGATATTTCAATATTATTGATATTGTGTCCTTGACCTTTGACCTACTTGTATTGCCAACTCAAGCACATTTGTGTTTCACAAACACACCATATCAAGATCTCGGGCATGGCCCCGGTAGCTCAGCTGATAGCGACGAGTGGTGTCAATTCAGCGGTTGTGAGTTTAAACCCCTGCTGTGCCAACATTCTTTCCAACGTTTGATTAAAGTAAATGTGACAAGCATCACTCATCCTCCACCAATGGGCTAATAGTCTATCTGGAAAAGCAGTCAGTTGCTTGGAAAGATTGTTGTATGGAGTACTGGTATGAAGAAGCCAGGAAACACATGGGTAGGTGAACTGGCTATCGTAATATGACTGAAAATTTTTTGAAAACGGCGTTAAACCACAAGCAATCAAGATCTTGGTGTGATTGTCTCCCAATATAATTTTGTATTTTTGTATCGTGAAAACTGGACAATATTTGGAGCTCTGTTTGGTTACATTATGTATGCTATTTGCTGGTGCGTATTGTGATAAGTAATTCTGCAATTGTGATAGCTATTGGAGTTATGTTGTTATATTATGTATTTTATTTGCAGGTGCGTATTGTGATAAGTGATTTTGCAGTTGTGATAGCTATTGGAGTGGCAGTAGGAACAGACGCTGGACTAGGACTGAACACCCCTAAATTGGAAGTCCCTGATAAATTCCATGTAAGTGATATTTCTATGTGAATTATTCCTTTCCCACATATAAGAAATCTGCAGCAGACGACTTTCAACAACAACGACCTAAAACTATAAAATATCTCTATTGTTATACCCCAAAAAAACAAAGTTTTGGGGGGTATATAGGAGTCACTGTGTCGGTCGGAAGCCATATTTTGTCCGGCCTATTTCTTACAAACCACTGGGTGGAATTCAATAAAATTAACATGAAGCTTCTATACCAAGAGAAGATGTGCATACCCTAAAGGTCTTACAATTGCATGTTATTTTACAGAGTTATAGCCCTTTTACGTCTGTTTGTCTGTCTGTCTGTCAGTCCCACCTAACCTTGTCCGGCCCGCATCTTAACCATGCATTTGAACGAAACTTGGCACAAACGTTCACCATGATGAGGCGGCGTGTCGCGCACAATACCCAGGCCTGTGCCTCAAATGTCAAGGTCACACTTAGAGGTCAAAGGTCAAAATGAGTACTATTTGATAGAACTGTACCTTGTCCGGCCTGCATTTCAACCATGCATTATAGGATTTCAAAGAAACTTAGCACCATGATGAGGCCCTCATATAGATGCTTTCTGATGCCTCTGCAACAGACGGCTTTTTGAAAACATAGTGACCAAAGAAGAAATTGCACAAAACGTGCAATTTCTCCTTTTGCCACGATGTTTTCCACTTGTTGTCGTAGGTTATCCATGTTTTTTCTATGTTTTGACAAAATACGTTCAAAGTCGTCTGCTGCAGAATTGTCGTATGAGGGAAAGGGTTAAATGTCCTTCCGCTGCATTTAAACTCTTAAGAACTTGTGAGTTACATTTATACTGCTCCTCGTTTCCCTTTCTTCTGAACTGGTATTTATCTACAGTATTGCAACTCTGCTGCAATTTGTCGTATTGTGATTCTGCAATTCTTCTCTGTGCGTCAACCATGCGCGTCTCAAACCCTTCAAGACGGCTGGTAATTAAAGTTTCCATCTGGGAAAGTAAATTATTTTGCTCCTCCATTTTAGCATGTGGTCCTCTATTCAACTAAATTGAACATGTCTTGCCTGTACGCGACTGACTGGTAGAATGATTTGCTTACACAAACTGCGCACGGGTTCACCTGTGCGTAAACAACATACCCACAATTTAAATATTTTGTCCATTGCCCTATTGCAACTGAATGGCTATACATTTTATAAAATTTATTATATATACTTCAATTTCTAGTCTGCCACAAATGTGATGTGACAAAAAAAAGAAACAGGTATTTATTTGATATAACACATACTGTTTTCAGTTAAAAGCAAGCCTTGCTGATTATCAACCCATGAAAAAGGTAAGAAACTCATCTATTCTTCTTTCAAAAATGTTTTCTTGATTTTTAACTCCACTGGCTGAAAGTTTATGTCATGGCGAATTGTCTGTTGTGAGTCTGTGCGTCTGTAAACTTTTTTTGCATCCAATCTTCATAAAAGTTTATCAGAACATATATCTCAATCAAATCTAGGCCGAAACTGGGTCATGTCGGGTTCAAAACTAGGTCACTAGGCCCAATTTAAGGAAAATCTTGTTAACACTCTGGAAGTCGCATTTTTGGCTTGAGCATGTTGAAACATTGTCAGAATGTTTGTCTTAGTAATATCTAGGCCAAGTTCGAATATAGGTCATATTGGGTCAAAAATAAGGTCACTAGGCCAAATTTAAGAAAAATCTTGTTAACACTTTGGAAGCCACATTTTAAACTTGAGCATGTTGAAACTTTATCAGAAAGTTTGTCTTGACGATATCTAGGCCAAGTTCGAATATGGGTCATGTTGGGTCAAAAACAAGGTCACTAGGCCAAATTTAAGAAAAATCTTGTTAACACTTTGGAAGCCACATTTTAAACTTGAGCATGTTGAAACTTTATCAGAAAGTTTGTCTTGACGATATCTAGGCCAAGTTCGAATATGGGTCATGTTGGGTCAAAAACTAGGTCACTAGGCCAAATTTAAGAAAAATCTTGTTAACACTTTGGAAGCCACATTTTAAACTTGAGCATGTTGAAACTTTATCAGAAAGTTTGTCTTGATGATATCTAGGCCAAGTTCGAATATGGGTCATGTCCGGTCAAAAACTAGGTCACTAGGCCAAATTTAAGGAAAATCTTGTTAACACTCTTGAAGCCACATTTGAAACTTGAGCATGTTGAAACTTTATCAGAAAGTTTGTCCTGATGATATCTAGGCCAAGTTTGAATATGGGTCATGTCATGTCAAAAACTATGTCACTAGGCCAAATTTAAGGAAAATCTTGTTAACACTCTGGAAGCCACATGTTTGGCTTGAGCATGTTGAAACTTTGTCAGAATATTTGTCTTGATGATATCTAGGGTAAGTTCGAATATGGGTCAGGTCAGGTCAACAACTAAGTCACTAGGCCAAATTGTAGAACAATCTAGTTAACACTATAGAGATCGCATTTTTGACTTGAGCTTCTTGAAATTGTGTCAGAAAGTTTGTCTTGATGATATTGCCATTGGCGCTGAAAGAGTTATGTCTTTAAAAATAGCCCATTCTCAGGTGAGCGATTCCAGGGCCTCATGGCCCTCTTGTTTCTAATTATCATGTCTGTTTTGTCCTCATCTCTCATCAATATTAATTTTTCTTTTTCTTTTAACCCTTTCCCACATATGTTTTTTGACGTCTCTGCATTTTGAATTTTATTTTGAAAACATTGTGGCAAAAGGAGAAATTGCTCATAATGAGCACTTTCCCATTTTGCCACAATTTGTTCAACCCTATTGAAAACTATCCTTTCAATTATATAGATTTTCCATGTATTTGTTTAGTTGTTTTTAAAGTCATCAGCTACAGATTTGTTGTATTTTGGAAGAGGTTAAATTATGTTACATAGGATTCACTGTGGCTCGTTCTCTTTAAGTTTATTATTGTGTCAACTTTTTCACTAAACGAGCTTGAAGTATATGAGATCCATGCATCCATATGATTACAAGAAGTTGTTTTCTTTTAGTTATCAAGGTTGTACTGAGGTTTAACTTGTAAAGACGTTCATTGTAGAAAAATCCCCAACCTGTAAGTCAAAGAGCATTGTGGGGTATGTACTATGAATCATGCAAAAAGCGTTGCTGTAGTTGAAACACATTTTGAATTATTGTATTTCATTACAGGTCACATCTGTGAACAGTGAAGACTCAGGTGAGTCTGTGCATATGTACAGTCTCAGCAGTCTGGGTTGTCAGTTTGCATGTAGTATGTAGTATAAACAGCAATGATGGTTATGTCACATCTGACAATAAACAGGAACTGTAGTTCAACAGTTGTTAAATAGCTACCGTATCCCTTTACGTGATATCAGTACAACAAGACGCGCACCACACAACTTTTTTATCATCTTTTTTTCTTGTTCCTGTTTTATATGTGTTAAATTATTCCTGCCTGCAGACATATTTCGATGCATCTACAGCAGATGACTTTTGAAAACATTGTGGCAAAAGATTATATATTGAGCATGCAGTTTCTCCTTTTGTCGCATTTATTTTAATGATAAAACATTCATTTATGGATATTTTACATACTTTTTGTCTATATGTTGTTCAAAGTCAACTGATGCAGATTTGTCGCATGTGGGAAAGTGTTGAACACTGGACAACAGTTGCAAACACTATGGAAGAAAATCATTGCTTAATTGTTCTTAACCCTATCCCACATATAAATGCTTTCTGACTTCTCTGCAGCAGACAATTTTTGAAAACATTGCGACAAAAGGAGAAATTGCTCAAAACAAGCAATTTCTCCTTTTGCCTCAATGTTTTCAATTTTGTTCAGTGATTATGCCTTCATTTATAGATATTGTCCGGGTTTTTGCGAAGATCTTTTCAAAGTCGTCTTCTGCAGATTCCTTGTATGTGGGGAAGGGTAAATAAGCAGTCTCTCAATTCCCATATGTTTGACAGATGTCTCCCCAGTCTCAAAATCATGTGAACCAATCACAAGAAAACTAACGTTTAAGACTTTGCGACCAGCCTGGGCTGCGAAACAGTCTGATCAGCTCTAATTTATTATTTATTACTTGTTCCAAATATTAATAATGGCTGGATAATTTGTTTTTAAAAGTTGTTTTTTGTGTGTTATGTTAATGTCTCTTGAAGTGCACTGTGTATTTAAACTCAGTATTCTATTTAACCTCTATAAATTATATGTGTCCTCTCTGTTAATTAACCCTTTCCCTCAAATAGACGCTTTCTGACGCCTCTGCAGCAGACGGCCACAATGTTTTCCACTTTAAGTTATACTTAGGTTATCCATTCAATTAAAGAGATTTTCTATTTTTTGACAAAATATGTTCAAAGTCGTCTGGTGCAGAATTGTCATATGAGGGAAAGGGTTAATACATTCTATTAGAATTATAATTAAGATAAGGCCAAAAAAATAGAGAAGAGAAAGCTTGATGAATGCATAAAAATGATATGATGTAGGTTGATGGAACCAATGTTTTGAAGCCTTTTTTACTAATGAAGACTAGTCTCTATACTGTTGGTTGCTCAACTCAACATTTTAATCTTGATATTCCTAGAATTGGTTATGGACTCTTCCATGTGTATAGCTGGATAAGTCCATTTTAAAAATTCAGCATTGCAATGGTTAAGCTTTTACTGGTACCTAATATGATTGTTTTTTATTTGTCTGCTTTGAAAGACCATGTAATAACTAAGGAAAGAAGAATGAATGTATATTGTTTTATGGCGCATCGACAGCTAAGGTCATTTAGCCCGCAATTAATTATAATTATTCATGATCCCTCGGTAAACAAACCAGTACTAGGCTAGAAAATGTGCCTTGCCCAAGGGCACTCCACCATGACCGTAGTGCCGCGACTGGGGATCAAACCCGGTTTCGAAATCCCCGACGTGGTCGGATTCCAGGAAAGAAGAAGTCAATATCTTGACAACTGCAATCATGGCAGTACAACTCTGATGCAGATTTAACCCTTTCCCACATACAACCAATCTGCATGGGATGATCGAAAATATCTTCAGGGAAATATGGAAGATGATTATATGTGAAAGTATATTTATTGAACATAGTTGAAAACATTGTGTGGCAAAGGGAGAAATTTGTCATGAGCAATTTCTGCTCTTGTCACAATGTTTTCAATAGTAATGCTTACTGCAGATGAGTCTAAAAGCCTCTGCAAGTGAGAAAGGACTAAAAAGGAGAAGTGGCTCAAAACAAGCAAAATCATTAAAAATCTTCTTTGTCAGTTAAACAGGTAATTGAGAACATTTTTACACAAAAGTTTAATTATTTTGGATTGGTGCACAAATGTTTTTTATCATTTTAACCCTTTCCCTCATATGGCAATTCTGCAGCAGACGACTTTGAACGTATTTTGTCAAAACATAGAAAATCTCCATAATTGAATGGATAACCTATGACTAGAAGTGGAAAACATTGTGACAAAAGGAGAAATTGCACGTTTTGTCACTATGTTTTCAAAAAGCTGTCTGCTGCAGAGGCGTCAAAAAGCGTTTATATGAGGGAAAGGGTAAAACATTCATCTTCTACTAGATATATTATAGGAGATTTCTATTTTGCAAACAATGTAATAGGTTGACTATAATATAATATTTTTAGAGAACGATTTTAATTAATGTGGCTTAATCAAACACAATTCATAAATGTATTAGCTCTGCTCAAGAAAAACCAACCAAATTGACATATGCTTCCAATGATGATCAAGATGAGTCTGAACATCCATACTGTTTTAGCTGGATCTTCACTGTCAGCCAATGTATCATAAAAGCTTCCAGTAAATTTCTATCTGTCGGATGTGCAGATGGATCTTTTATCAATACTTATCACAAATACATACTGGTTGTTTTTTCCTGGAGCAGGGTTCATATCTTGTCATGAAGTAGGTATTGCACAGCAATATTAATCTGATCTTGAGCTTTGTGTTAATATGGATATTATCCCAAATCTGCAGCAGACCACTTTGAAAACATCAGGGTGGAAATATGAAAACTCTCTATAAATAAAAGTGTAATTAATGAAGAGTGTTCCAAACATTGAGGCAAAAATTAGAAAATTGTAATCTGCTGCAGATGAATCAAAATGCATTTGCAAGTCAAAAAGGTTTAACCTGAATCCGACCTTTGTTATTGGAACATTTCTAGTATCTTCATCAAATTAGATTGGATGATTTTTTAAAAGACATGATTACAGTCCAACCTGTGTTTAAAGATCATCTATCGGAAAAGACAATCTAGTCTTTGTTCAAAATGGGTTTTTATTGCAGGGTCATTTATACAGAAAAAGTAAAAGTATGGTCACTTTAGACAGGGAATTGCTATTCCAAGGTGGTCTTTAGCACAGGTTCGACTGTATCTATAACAATTTGAACAAATGTCAGGATAAGGTCAAAGTTGTCTAGTAATACATGTACTCCCTTTTTACATGAAGTCATCTTTGTTATATTTTAGCACTCCAATGTGATCCCCCACTTCAAAGTAAGCGCAGAACCCCAGGGCCACCTACAACATTGAGTAATGGATTTCATCAGAATGGATCTGCTCACAATGACTTTGCCTTGCTAGGTAATCGGGATAAATTTACGGAAAACGTGAAGTACAAAGTTCGCCCAGCACAACAATCCAGAGATATTTCCCCACCAAAACAGATGAAGCTGAAAAAGTTATTTCTTTGAATTTAAACGTTTGAATGGGACAGATCAAGAGAGGCCACACCTCTTGTTTTTGTGTTGCTTGCCTTGGCAGGTCAACATGAAGGGATCACTTTTACGTTATTTGTCAATCATGCTTCACTTACTGACACATTGGCAGTGGACATAATGTATTCGTCCAAACAATCTTGCATCTCACAAACCTGGCTTCAAAACTATAAAAGTTTCATCTATGCTCATAATTTGTGCTCAAGTTCTTGAAGCAAATTTACTCTTGAAATTTACTAATCAAATGTCTTATTTGGAGCACAGAGTTCATTTTGCTGCACAGAGAATGTATTATAGTTTGGGGCCTGATTAGAATCTCTACCTTTCATGTTTAATTTCTATACTTGACAAGACGTTTTTGACTATCTCTGGTGCAGCGGTTAGAATGTCTGTCTATGGAGAAGGAGACCAGGGGGTTCAATCCCCTGTCAGGGGGTTCAATCCCTTGTCAGGGGATTGATTAATTGTTTGGTGTTTAATGCTACTTTCAACAATTGTTCAGTTATATCATGGTATTTCCTGGGTAAGTTACCAGTACTACTGGTCCATTTATCCTGACACCAGCCAGTCAATCAGTCATAATGTTTACCACGTAACCCTGAGCACCAAGAATGGCTGCAATTACTACAATTTTTGTGATCGCCTTTTGTCCGTCGTCCGTCGTCAACATTTGATTGTTAACACTCTAGTGGCAACATTTTGCATCCAATCTTCATGAAACCGCATTTTTGGCTTGAGCATGTTGAAACTTTGTCAGAAAGTTTGTCTTAATGATATCTCGGCCAAGTTCGAATATGGGTCATGTTGGGTCAAAACGTAGGTCACTAGGGCAAATTTAATGAAAATCTTGTTAATGCTCTGGAAGGCACATTTTTGGCTTGAGCATGTTAAATATTTGTCAGAATTGTCAACTAGTTTGTAGCTCTACCGGCCAAACGCCAGAAGAGCTTATGCCGTGGCTAGTGTCTGTTGTCTGTGCATCCGTAAACAATTTCTTGTGAACACGATACAGTCTTCAGATCCGCCCATGCAAGACTGGATTATGGCCCTTGGAATTGTCGGAAATTTTATAATAGAGCTTGTGAACACAATGTTAAATATTGATGAGAGCTCGGTTCCTTTTGCAAACCAGCCAGATCCGCCCATCCAAGACTGGATTATGGCCCTTAAAATTGAAGTTTGAAAGAATGTTGGCAGAGCTGGAGTTCATACTGTAACTCACCACCTCTAGATGTTCTGCCCAAGTCGCAACAGACTGTTCATGAACATTGGACCAAAATTTGATTGTCTTAAAATAAAACTTTAGTTCTCCACTCAACCATTTTGCAATGTCCCTTTCCAACATAAAACAAATCTGGAGCAGATGACTTTGAAAACATCTGTACAAAAATATAAAAAATCTCTGGCTTGTTTTGAGCAATCGCAATGTTTTTCAAAAGTCGTCTGCTGCAGAGGCGTCAGAAAGCGGCTGTTTAAGGGAAAGGGTTAAAATATATGCTGCAGTTTCTGATTGACATATTACAGCTTGAGGTAAACTTTAATATTCGAAAAATATGAGAGCTATACTACTCACCCTGGCATTGCCTTCGGCGTTCACGTCACACCTTGGTTAAGATTTTGCATGCAAGCCTTTTTTAATGAAAATCTTGTTAACACTCTGGAAGCTTGAACATGTTGAAACTTTGTCAGAAACTTTGTCTTGATGATATCTAGGCCAAGTTCGAAACTGGGTCATGTCGGGTCAAAAACTAGGTCACTAGGCCAAATTAGCAAATGTGAGCAATGCAATACCCATCAGTAACCATTTATTTTAACAACAGCTGCTTTAAAACAACTTGACAAATTTTAACTGAACCGCACATAAATACTTTTTTGATGTCCTCTTTCAAAATGTTCAAAGGAATACATTCTGTGTTGAATTCTGGGAACTGCAGCATCAGAAAAGAAATAAAGTGACACTTTATATTATAAAGTATATTTCTGTATAATTTGGCAGGAAAGTTCCTTAAATATGTAACCCTCTATAAGAAATATTCAAATAATATTGCCGGGTTGAAAACTAGGTCACTAGGCCAAATTGAAGGAACATAATGCTGCATTCTTTGCTTCAGCAGCTTGAAACTTTGTCAGAATGTTTGTATTGATAATATCTAGTCCATGTTCGAGTATGGGTCATATCTGGTAAAATAAAATAGTTCACTAGTCCAAATGAAGGAAAATCTTGATAACACTGCTTTTTGAATCTTTGTCAGAATAATTATCTTGATGAGTTTGCATTGATCAAACACTTTTTCACATAGTTTTCTTAATTCTGTATTAAAAGTGTTACTAGGTATATAATAAAAGGAAAATTATTTTGCAGTAGCTTAGTATTGTCTACTCGGGGCGTGGTCAAATTGACATCTCTCTTCACATTCGGTCTCGCGTGATATCAATTTAACACGCGCCTCATTGTACAATACAAATCCATGTATCACTAGTGCAACATTATAGTCCCTATGTAAGGTTACTTTTGTATTTAAAATGTAGAATCATTAGTTGAGTAAACATGTTTTCCCATGATTGTTTGCAAGCTGATTTGTTATCATGGCCCTCTTGTTTTCAGAACTGTTACATAAATTCCTTTGAACTTACAATACATGTTTACAAATCATTAACCCATTAACAGACAAGAGAATGGGGAAGGTTTTATAGAGTCACCCTACCTTTTTTTCAAAACATTAAGAGATAATGACTTTAACCCTTTCCCACATAGGCAAACCTATAGGCAAAACCATGAAAAATCTCCATCATTGATGGTTCAATTGTTAAATTGAGTTGAACATATTGTGTCAAAAGGAGAAGTTTCTGATCATAAGAAATGTCTTCTTTTGCCACAATGTTTTTAAGAAGTCGTCTGCTGAAGGGGTGTTAGAAAGTGTATATATGTTGGAAAGGGTTAAACCTACAATTCTTATCAACCATCATTACCTCCATCAGCAGACAAAAGTACATAGATCTTTCAATGTTTTTGTCAGACTTAGAAAATACCTTGAATTTTGCTATAACATAATTATTGTCTTAACCCTTTAGGATATTGCTGTAAAACATGGAATATTGTTTACCATCATAACTAGCAAAGTAATGGTAACTCTGTGAAGGATTTTTTTTATTAATGCCCTTTAATGATTTTTAGCTTGACTATTCGGATTATGAGAGCTATTCTTCTCAACCTGGCGTTGGCGTCACACTTGGTAAAGATTTTTCATGCAAGTACATATATTTCAACATTGCTCAGTTTCAACTTGATGTCATTTCGAAACCGGGTGTCCCGGGTTCGATCCCCAGTCGCGGCACTACGGTCATGGTGGAGTGCCCTTGGGCAAGGTACATTTTCTAGCCTAGTACTGGTTTGTTTACCCAGGGATCATGAATAAGTGAACTGTCGCCGTGACATAACTGAAATAATGTTGAAAGCGGCGTAAAACTCCATTAAATAAACAAATCAATCAACTTGATGTCTTGCATTGAAACTTTCTACTATGCTTCCCAACCAGCACACGTATGTACATAATCAAGTAAGATAACTTTATCCTGCATTAGTGCAAGTTAAGGCCCCTTTTTTACTGCTAAAAAATTCTGGCTAAAGTTTTGTTTGCAACTACATTAACAGTCCATATCTCAGTAACAACCTAATGCATTGCATTGAAACTGTCCACAACCTTCCCCAACTATGACCCATACATAAATAATCAAGTTAGATAACTCTATCCTGCATATAATGCAATTTATCATCCTTTAAGAAATTCTGGTTAATATTTTGCGAGCAACTACAAGTTATCTCGGTAACTAATAAGCAGTAGAATATAGTCGAGCGCTCTTCTCCTCAGTGACCAGTGGGTCAATTGGGATGAAATTTCCCAGAAAGCATCCTCTCAATGACCTCACCAGAATTCTTTCAAATATTTTTGATCCATGCAGAATTCTGGTTTCCATGGCAACAAAACCAAAAAGACTTTAAAATTCCTCTTCTCCCCAATTGGTTGGCAGATTTTCAAATAATTTTGTAGAAATGTTCCTTGGATGACCCTCTATCAGATTCCTTAAAGCCATGTTGTTTGTTTGAAAAAACATGGCCGCCACAGGGCGGGGCTATTTTGCCTTATATGGCTTTCCTGAAAACTTAAAAAATCTTCTCAGAAAGTGTTTGACCGATTTTCAAATATTTTTGTAAAAATATTCCTAGGGTGACCCTTTATCAGATTCATTCAAGCCATGTTGATTAGTGGAACATGATGGTGAGCGATCCTGGGCCATCATGGCCCTCTTGTTTAAGTTTATCATACCTTACCACTTTCTTTCAAAACCATTACAGATATTGTCTTGAAACTTACAATACTTATTAACCATCATTACTTTCAGCAAAAGACACAAGAGTACAAGCCCACTCTTTCACTTAACCATTTCAAACTGATATTAGTGTTCAGGGACTTGACTTAATCTCTTTTGCTGATACATGTAACCATTGTTTACACTGACAAATACAAATGTTTTGCCTTTGACTGCAAAATAATTTGTTTTATTGGCAAGCACTAAATCAATCCTAATGGTTAACTCTTGTTAAATATATACTAGTATCTCGTAGACTGTAGTCGTCTCATTCTTTCATGAGCTGAAATGCAATGTGTGACATACATGTTTTTCTTTAGTGAAACCCCCCCCCCCCAGTGGGGGATGGGTATTAATCCTGTAAGACTTTCCTGTTTATTTTGCTCTTTTTTTAGCTCCTTCTTGAATGAGAGATTTAAAAATCAAATTGATTAACAACATGCGAACATGCACATCAGAAGAACAGTCTATCCTGTGGAGAATATGTACTAGTGGTAGGTATAAAACTGTAATTTTATCGTCAATTTTGTGAGATCTTGACCTGGCATGAAGGGTTTTTTGTTAAATAAACATAATATGTTGTACAAGTTTTTGATTGCCGGACTGCCAGTGTTGAACATTGAAACTACAACTTTATATCCCAATAAGTGAAAGTTAGTAGGGGGTTGGATGTAGGAGTTGTCCTTTCGTTTGGTCGCTGCTTCAGGTTCGGACTGTAATTTTAACATAAGTATTGGGAATTAAAAGTAACTGAGCACCTAGTGACGATGTGTTGTGTGCAAATATCACTAAGAGGCCATGTCCGTATTCTAATTAAAGAGGTACCTTTAAAAAAGGACCTTTGTACTGTGACAATATTGATTGCTTTAGTTATTTATTCTGTCATTTATAAAGATCAAAAAAGATCACAAGATGTATTACTGTTTAGGTTGGCTTATTATTTAAATTTAAAGTATTGCATTTTTAGATTGACTTTTGAAAAAAAAAAAGAGAGCTATTGTCATAACCCTGGCATCGTCGGTGGCGGCGATTGACTTTTGAAAAAACGAGAGCTATTGCCATAACCCTGGCATCGTTGGCGGCGACGGCGGCGTCTTGTTGAGGTTTTTTGTTCAGGTCAGTTTTTTTTCTGTTTTCTATCAGTCGAGCGTCTGTGCCATACGCGGTGCTCTTGTTTTTACCCTTTCCCACATATAGCTGCTTTCTGATGTCTCTGCAGCAGAAGACTTATGAAAATATGTATGTGAAAAAGGGTTAACAAAGAAATTAATTATGCTTACATTTAAGTGACATTTTTCTTTTAAGCTACAGTACATGTATACTGTATATTACCAAATCATGAAAAACATTTAAATTAAAATTATTTGCACTATATCTTGATTAATTGACCGGATTGCTCTAGCAATTCCGATCTATAGATTGGCGATGTTTCAGGTTGAGGCAAAATCTCAGCACTGGAAAGTGTTACAAACTTGAAACTTTGCCTGAAGGTAACCAGTAACAAGTTGATTTCTATGGTTGGCGATGGTCAAATTGCCGACGATCCGGACTTACCGTCTTCAGCGGTTTCTTGTTTTGCAATGCCTTGATATCGGAATTATTAGATCACTTTTAACATAATTATGTTGTTTTAGCTTGCAAAGCGCTACATTCATGGGAAAGGTTTACTATTTGATATTGAAATAGAACAATGCCGAAAACGAATTGGAGCCCTTATTTTGGCAAATACAGGTAATTATTATTTATCTGTAACTTATAAATAGGTGTAATAGCCACCATCATTAGGAAACATAATAGTTTTGCATTCAACTAAATTCGATCATCAGTATGTCTCTGTCTGTCCACATTCAGTTTTTAGCTCTACTGGCCAAAGGCCAGAAGAGCTTATGCCGTGGTGTGGTGTCCGTCGTCCGTGCGTCCATAAACAATTGCTTGTGAACGCGATAGAGTCTTCAGTTTTGATTGTATCTCAATCAAACTTATACAGTAGTTAGATATTCATGAGAGCTTGGTTCCTTTCACAAACCAGCCAGATCCGCCCATGCAAGACTGGATTATGGCCCTTGAAATTGTCAATATTGCTATAATAGACCTTGTGATCACAATAGAGGCTCCATTTACTATCTGATCTTCACCAAACTTACACAGTAGTTAGGTATCCATGAGAGCTTGGTTCATTTTGCAAACCAACCAGATCCGCCCATGCAGACTAGATTATGGCCCTTGAAATTGTCAAAATTGCTATAAAACAGCTTATGAACACAATAGAGCCTCCATGTACTATCTGATCTTCACCATACATACATGCTCTGGATTGAAAATTACCAAAGAACCATCCCAGTAGAGCATAGGCCCTCATGGGCCTCTTGTTTTAATTTCATGTCCAAAAGCCCTGGCTGGATTTTGACATTCACAAGAGTGATGGGGTTACGCAGCCTATCTGTGCATATCATCGGCTTATTTGAGTTATAGCCTAAACATCTTCAGCTCATCATAGAAACTCATGCTGGGCTAATGTTATCAATGTCCATCAGTTTGTATACAAATTACATTTCTTCTAAAACTGCAAATCCAATGTAAATTTAACCTCCTAGGAATGACCTTGCATGAGCGTCCTCTTTTAAATTGTTCACAGATTTAATGCATTATTACAATTGTCCTTTACTGATTAGTTGTCTAATTTGCAGTTTCTTCCCACTGTTGATCAAATTTTCACCTTTATACAGTTAAGAACATCATGAAATTGACAATCTGAGCGGAACGTGATTGGAACAAAGTTGGAACGCTTTATGAGCGGAACGGAATTTTGCGCTCTGAACGAAACAATCATAATGATTGCAAAAATCCAATCATTCGCTCATTGAACGGTTGCAACAACTATCCGATAATTATTTTACGAAACTATTTTATTAAAAGTCATATTTGTATGCAAAACTTTTGATTAATAAGACACTCAAGCATCCGATTGAATTAGAATGTAACAAATATTATTAATATGATCATTTTCGTAATACGATTTGCTACTCTAGATCGTTTGTTGATATTTAGGGTTAAGTAAAAAAATATATAAACAAAACGAAATTAATTTAAGCCAATCAAATCATTGAACGGATTTTGATCGAAAATAAGCGTTCCGAGTGAGCGTAAAAAAGCGCTCAATCTGAACGGAACGGAAAAAAGCAATCACAATGTTATGAATGAGTGAACACTTTGAGAGCGGATTGGAACGTGAGCGGAGCGTGAACGGTAAATTTGTCAATTTCAAGATCTTCTTAACTGTAAGCAGTAGCATTTATCAGGTGATTGATTTAGGGCCATCTTGGACCTCTTGTTATTCACTGCACTCTTGGTGAAATTGGTATGATTCCTGTAAAAAGCAGAGTATTGTAGATGTGACTATGCTATATTGTATATATGTTTCTGTCAAATGACAAAGTGACTGTGGGCTGTGAAGAGGGCGATGGTTCTAAGGTCAGAAATTGAATTGTTACAATTCCACCCTTCATAATTTGAGTTTGGTGCAGAAAGTAACATTAATGGAGTTTACTCCTGTCACCTATAAGAATGAAATACACCCTTAGAAGAAGTAATGTCACTCAGTCTTTCTGAAATGTGCAGGATCAAACCATTATGTCAAGAGTTATCTGCCCTTGTTTGGAAAATTATCAAAGACAGCTTTGATCCTCTTTTTGAAAAATGAGAATAATCAAAGCGTTGAGACAAAAGTTATCTGCCATTGATTGTAAAACATGGATATTCCATTTTGTTTACACTTGAGCATCAATGTTATACACAATGTATAATGACCAATAAGACATTGATCAGGTTCAACTCTAAGCTAATTTGGTGCATGAGGTCGATAGTAAATAAAGGCCTTCTTCACTACTTTTATACTGTAGCATCCACATTTCTGGAGTAAAACTCAAAATGCATGCACAGACCACCTCTTGTGGACCAATTTTCATTGGAAACTTCAGCTAACATGAGCAGAATGTGGTCAAAAACAGCTTTTGTGATCACCCTGTGTTAGTCGTTGGTTGTGCATTGTTTTAGCGTTAAATGATATAATGAAGTCTATTGAAAAAATGTTGGTATAGTCAGAAAATCAGAAGTCTTGTTGAAAAGTTTTATTTTATAATTAATTGTGTGTATTTGTAGGGTAAACCGTACTTCCTGAGGACTCCTTAGCCAAAGGTATATTTATCATTTTCATTCAGTAGTAGACAATACTAACTCTTAAAACTATGATTAAATAAATTATTTATCCTTTCAATGTATTATTATCGGAATTTGACAAAAGGTATTTTTTTATGATTCCTAAAATTAGAGCATCTGTGCATTTGGTTGCGGCAATGCAAGCCTGTTTTCATTTTACACCCCTGCCTCTTTCCAAAGAATGACAATAATATGACATTTAAGCATTTTATCAGGAAGCATTCATTGGTTCAATATATTGCTTTATCTTGTATGCTGCAACATTTTCCTGCAGATGATATAAAAAACCATTTACCAAGTCAATATTAATATGCATGTTTGCTTACGGACATATTTTGGGGAAGCTTAAACCCAAACTGGTAGGCAGTTCCCTTCAAGCCATGTTGATTGGTCGAAAAACATGGCCGCCAGGAGGGGCGGGGCTAATTTGCCTTATATGGCTATAGTGAAAACTTAAAAAATCTTCTCCAAAAGTGTCAGGCCGATATTCAAATAATTTTGCAGAAATGTTTCTTGGATGACCCTCTATCAGATTCCTTCAAAACATGTTGATTGGTGAAAAAACATGGCCACCAGTGGGCGGGGATATTTTGCCTTATATAGCTATAGAGAAAACCTAAAAAATCTTCACCTCCGAAATTGTCAAGCTGATTTTCAAATAATTTTGAAAAAATGTTCCTAGGGTGACCCTCTATCAGATTCCTTCGAGCCAAGTTGATTGGTCGGAAATTATAGCCGGCAGGTGGCAGGGCTTAAATGGCTAAGTGAAAGAAAAAAAATCAGGTCAGCGATTCTAGGGCCGTCATGGCCCTCTTGTTTTAAAATAATGACCCTTTTTCGACTTATAAAGTACTTTGCTTATAAATAATATGATTAAGTACTTGGTTATGTTTTCTGTAACCCCCAAAAACGTTTTGTTTTATTTGCAAGCACAAAAAAGTTGAGCGTGCTGTCCTCGAACAGCTCTTGTTAACTTCACTTTTGAGCTCACCTATGCACAAAGTGCAAGGTGAGCTTTTGTGATCGCTCGCTGTCCGTCGTCGTCGTCCGTCCGTTCACATTTTCCTACAAACGACTTCTCCTCCTAAACCAATTAACCAAATTCAAAATAATTTTACAGGAATGTTTCTTGGGTGGATCTCTTTCAAACTTGTTCAAAGAATTCTATTCCATGCAGAACTTTGGCTGCCACTGCAACAAAAAAGGGAAAATTAACCAAAACTTAAAAAATCTTCTTGTCCAAAAGTACTGGCCCGAAATTTATTTTGCACAAATGTTCCTTGTGGTACCTTCTACCAAGATTGTTTAAAATATTTCCGATCCATTGAAAAACATGGCCGCCAGGGGGCGGAGCCTATTTTCCTTATATGTGCATTGTTAAAATTTTAAAAATCTTCTTGTCCAAAAGTACTGGCCCGATTTGAAAATTATTTTGCACAAATGTTCCTTGGGGTACCTTCTACCAAGATTGTTCAAATATTTCCAATCCGTTGAAAAACATGGCCGCCAGGGGGCGGAGCTTATTTTCCTTATATGTGCAGTGTTAAAACTTTAAAAATCTTCTTCCAAAAGTACTGGCCCGATTTGAAAATTATTTTGCACAAAAGTTCCTTTGGGCACCCTTTGACAAGATTGTTCAAATATTTCCGATCTGTTGAAAAACATGGCCGCCTGTTTTCCTTATATATGCATTGTTAAACTTTAAAAATCTTCTTGTCCAAAAGTACTGACCCGATTTGAAAATTATTTTGCACAAATATTCCTTGGTGCACCTTTTACCAAGATTGTTTAAATATTTCCGATCCGTTGAAAAACATGGCCGCCAGGGGGCGGAACTTGTTTTCCTTATATGTGCATTGTTAAAACTTTAAAAAATCTTCTTGTCCAAAAGTACTGGCCCGATTTGAAAATTATTTTGCACAAATGTTCCTTGGGGCACCCTTTGACAAAATTGTTCAAGTATTTTCAATCCGTTGAAAAACATGGCCGCCAGGGCGCGGAGCTTGTTCATAGACTCATATAGGGACAAACCTTTAAAAAATTTCTTGTCTAAGAATTTTCTTGTCTTAAAGTAGAGGCCTTTAATATTTGGTCTGTAGCATCATCTAGTGGACCTCTACCAAGATTGTTCAAATTATAGCCCTGGGGTCAAAAAATGACCCCTCCCCTGGGGTCTATTGTTTTACATAGACTCATATAGAGAAAATTTAAAAAAAATATCTTTTCTGAAAGTAGAGGGCCCCGGCCTTTGATGTGTAGCTTCGTCTATTGGACCTCTACCAAGATTATTCAAATTATAACCCTGGGGTGAACAATGACCCCATCCCGGGGGTCACTTGTTTTACATATACTCATCGAGGGGAAAAACTATAAAAATCTTCTTGTCTAAAAGTTTAATATTTGAAATCTAACTTCATCTAGTGGACTTCTACCAAGATTGGTCAAATTATTATAGCCCTGGTGTCAAACATGGCTCCACCCTGTGGATCACTTGTTTTACATAGACTTGTTAAGGTAAACAATTTTAAAATATTCTTGTCCATTTGCCATGAATGTTCTTTGGGTGCCCCTCTACTAAGACTTCCAATTATTTTGATAGGATGATAAACATGGCCACCAGGGGGTGTTGCTTGTTTTCCGTATATATGTATAGACAAAGAACAATGAAAACTTTTTAAGTTTGATTTAATCAGGTGAGCGCTATAGGACCATCATGGTCTTCTTGTATATGACATACACTGTACATTTAAGTATGTTATGAAAGGGGTTCAGGGGCCATACCAATTAATATTATGTCACATGTAAGTAAACATGGTTCTCATGGGGCGAAAGACATTGGAAACCTAAACTGTAAAAGGCGTACACACATAATTCAACTGGTTATTATTAGCTTACCTAAGCACGAAGTGCAAGGTGAGCTTTTGTGATCATCCGGCGTCGTCGGTGTCTGTTAACAATTTCCTACAAATGACTTTTCCTACTAAACCAAATGACAGATTTTCAAAATAACTTCACAGGAATGGTCCTTAGGTGGTCCTCTTTCAAAGTTGTTCAAAGCCTTTAATTCTACGTAGAACTTTGGTTGCTGCGGCATCAGAAAAGGGGAAAATTGTCAAATCTTAAAAAATCTTCTTGTACAAAAGTACTGGCCCGATTTGAAATTTATTTTGCATAAATGTTCCTTGGGGTACCCTCTACCAAGATTGTTCAAATAGTTTTGATCCGTTGAAAAAACATGGCCGCCAGGGGGCAGAGCTTATTTTCCTTATATGTGCATTGTTAAAACTTTAAAAATCTTCTTGTCCAAAAGTACTGGCCCGATTTGAAAATTATTTAGCACAAATGTTCCTTGGGGTACCCTTTACCAAGATTGTTCAAATATTTCCAATCTGTTGAAAAACATGGCCGCCAGGGGGCAGAGCTTGTCCTTATATGTGCATTGTAAAATCTTTAAAAATCTTTTTGTCCAAAAGTATTGGCCCAATTTAAAGATAATATTGCAAATGTTCCGAATGGGGGACCTTCTACCAAGATTGTTCAAATGAATCCGATCCATTGAAAAACTTGGCCGCCAGGGGCGGGGCTTGTTTTCCTAATATGTGCATTGTAATATCTTTGAAAATCTTCTTGTTCAAAAGTACCTGCCTGATTTAAAAATTATTTGGCACAAATGTTCCTTGGGTGACTTTCCACCAGGGAGGGTTGCTTGTTTTCCTTATATGTATAGATTATAAAACTTTGAAAACTATTGAAGTTCTTAATCAGGTGAGCGATATAGGGCCATGATGGCCCTCTTGTTTCAATCAACCGCTCTAATTTTCTATTTTTCCAATCAATATCTATTCATTTTACAGTTGTATTATTAATTGCAACATATGCCATGAAAGGTATCACATTGATTGCATGAATTTGAAGGATGTACGCAAAGGCGATGAAATATATGTCTGTCCAGGCTGCAAGTTAACTCCTGTACCTACAAAAGAGAAAACATCAGAAGAACCAAAACTCAATACTGGTAGGTTACACTTGATTACTATTCCATAATCAAAAGGTAAACCAAGATAAATAAGGAGACTTAACTACTTGTATAGCCCTTCCGCTCATAGAGACGCTTTCTGATGCTTCTGCAGCAGACGACTTTTGAAAACATCGTGGCAAAAGTAGAAATTGCTCATAATAAGCAATTTCTCCTTTTGCCTCAACGTTTTTAACTTCTTTTAATAACTATACTTTATATATTGAGATGTTACATTTTTTTGCCTAAATATTTTTAATGTCGTCTGTTGTAGGGGTGTTGTATGTGGGAAATAATAGTTATATTCACACAGTTTCACAAGTTTTGATTACCTAATCAGACATTGTGTTCCTTTTAACCCACATACATCAAATATGCTACCGTCAACTTTGAAGATATGTAGTCCAAATATTGATACGCTCTATAAATGTAAGAACAATTTATGCAATAAAGTTGAAAGGATAAATTGCTCATTATTTTTGCCGCAAAGTTGTCTGCTGCAAATGAGTCAAAAAGCATTCTGTATGTACATGTAGGTAAGAGTTAACCCTTTCCCTTATACAACAATTCTGCAGCAGACGACTTTGTACGTATTTTGTCAAAACATAGAAAATCTCCATAATTGAACCGATAACCTATGACAAAAAGTGGAAAACATTGTGACAAAAGGAGAAATTGCACGTTTTGTGAAATTTCTTCTTTTGTCACTATGTTTTCAAAAAGTTGTCTGCTGCAGAGGCGTCAGAAAGCGTCTATATGAGGGAAAGGGTTAAAGTTAGTATAACTTCATATTTAGATTGAGAATGTATGTAAAGCATGTACATGTATTTAGAACACAATTATAATCTTGCATGTAGACATTTCGATGATATTTGGTTGGTAGTTAAACTATGACCAGATTCAGGCCAAGTTTGACTTTGAGTCCAATTAGATATATCGTAGCTGAGTTACTGCCCTTGGACTTTTTGTATATTTCACAGTGTCATATATTTAGAGATAGCGCAGTTTAGGATTATGTTGCCAGCATTTATGTTGTTCCAACACATTTCTAGTGACTTATAATTTCGTGTACTGCATGCTAATTAAATCTTCCTGTCTTTTTAGCTACGAAAACACACTGGTTTTTTTTACCCTTTCCCACATACAACAAATCTGCAGAAGGTAACTTTGAAAACATCTTGCCGAAACTTCTCTTAATCCTTTCTCACATATAGACGCTTTCTAACACTGCTGCAGCAGACAACTTTTGAAAACACTGTGTCATGATGTGCAATTTTACCTTTTGCCACAATGTTTTGAACCACATTTACTAATTATACTTGCATTTATAGAAATATTTCATATTTTTGCCAAGATATTTTCAAGTTCGTCTGCTGTAGTATTATTGTATGAGGGAAAGGGTTAATGAAAGTGTAATTATTGAAACAAATTGAAAACATGAGCAATTTCTCCATTTACCACAATGGTTTCAAAAGTTGTCTGCTGCAGGTGAGAAAAGATAAATGACAACTAGCACAGAGGATATGAACAAGATAGTCACAGTTTGAAACATGGACTGTAAAGTCGGGCTTTTTATTTGCATTCACAAACATCTTTATGCATCTTATAATATATTCACTACTTATTGGATAATGTTTAACCTGTTCCCTCAAGCAGACGCTTTCTGACACCTCTGAAGCATACAATTCTTGAAAACATTGTGGCAAAAGAAGAAATTGATCATGATGAGCAATTTCTCCTTTTTCCCGCAATGTTTTCCACTTTTAGTCATTGGTTATCCATTCTATTATAAAAAATTTCCATTTGTTGACAAAATATGTTCAAAGTCGTCTGCTGCAAATTTCTTGTATGTGGGAAAGGGTTAATCTGTCCCCACATACAAGAATTCTGGAGCATACATCTTTGAAAGCATCTTGGTAAAAAAGTGGAAAATCTCTGTAATTTAAATTGTAGATATGAAAACATTAGGAAAAAAATCTCATTTCAAGCAATTTCTACTTTTGCAAGATTATTTTCAAAAGATGTGTGCTGCACATGATTCACAATGCATCTTCATGTGGGAAAAGGACTAAATTGCTAATTTAACTCCTCCCAAACTCCAAGGACAATTTCCGTGAAACATCACAGGACTGTTCCTCTGGTTGGCCTCTTTCAAAGTTGTTCAAAGATTTAAATTCCATTGAGAACTTTGGTTGCTGCGGCATCAGAAAGGGGACAAAATGTCCAAACTTTAACAATCTTCTCCTCCGAATCTGCCTGTCAGATTCGAATATAATTTGGTAGAAATGTTCCTTGGGTGACCCTCTATAAAAATTGTTCAAGCCATACTGATTGGGCGAAAAACATGGCAGTCAGGCGGCATCAAAAAAGGGGCAAAATGACAAAATTTGAAAATTCCATTTTTATGAAAGTGCTTGTCTGATTTTAAGAAAATATAATATGAATCTTACTGTAATGATCCTCTATTTAATTTGTTTAAGCCGTTTTGATTGGTTACACAATCATAGCAACTAGGCGTCATCACAAAAGAGGTAAATTGAACTTTTAGCTACAAATGACAACCAACTCCTACCATTCCAATAGAACAATTTCCACAAAACATCACAGGAATGTTCCTTTGGTGGTCCTCTTTCAAAATTGTTCAAAGATTAAAATTCCAATGAGAACTTTGGTTGCTGCGGCATCACAAAAGGGGACAAAATGTCCAAACTTTAAAAATCTTCTCCTCCGAATCTGCCTGTCAGATTCAAATATAATTTGGTAGAAATGTTCCTTTGGTGACCCTCTATAAAAATTGTTCAAGCCATACTGATTGGGCGAAAAACATGGCAGTCAGGCGGCATCAAAAAAGGGGCAAAATGACAGAATTTGAAAATTCCATTTTTATGAAAGTGCTTGTCTGATTTTAAGAAAATATAATATGAATCTTACTGTAATGATCCTCTATTTAATTTGATTAAGGCGTTTTGATTAGTTACACAATCATAGCAACCAGGCGTCATCTCAAAAGGGGTAAATTGAACTTTTAGCTACAAATGACAACCAACTCCTACCATTCCAATAGACCAATTTCCACAAAACATCACAGGAATGTTCCTTTGGTGGTCCTCTTTCAACATTGTTCAAAGATTAAAATTCCAATGAGAACTTTGGTTACTGCGGCATCAGAAAGGGGACAAAATGTCCAAACTTTAACAATCTTCTCCTCCGAATCTGCCTGTCAGATTCAAATATAATTTGGTAGAAATGTTCCTTGGGTGACCCTCTATAAAAATTGTTCAAGCCATACTGATTGGTCGAAAAACATGGCAGTCAGGCGGCATCAGAAAAGGGGCAAAATGACAAAATTTGAAAATTCCATTTTTATGAAAGTGTTTGTCTGATTTTAAGAAAATATAATACGAATCAAGAATGTTCCTTTGGTGGTCCTCTTTCAAAATTGTTCAAAGATTTAAATTCCATTGATAACTTTGGTTGCTGCGGCATCAGAAAGTGAGAAAAATACCCAAATTTTAAAATCCTTTTCCTCCATAATCTACTTGTGCGATTGCAAGATAATTTGGTAGAAATGTTCCTTAAGTGACCCTCTAAATAAACTGTTGAAGCCATATTGATTTCGTTGAAAAACAGGGCAGCAAGGCGGCATCAGGAAAGGTGCAAAATGACAAAAACTTTATAATTCCATTCTTATTAAAGTTCTTGTTAGATTTCAAGATATAAATGGCCTTTACTGATAAGCTGTTTCTTGAGAAGTGTCCACTCCTTTGCAGTTTCATTTACACTCCCTGATAAAAAAATTCCCAGATATTTGCAGTTAAATATTTGCTACTAATTTACTATCAATTAGGTGATCGATTTAGGGCCATCTTGGCCCTCTTGTTTTCAGGTTTTTGTCACAATGTTTTCAAAGTCGTCTGCTGCAGATTTGTTGTATGTGGGAAAGGGTTAATATCCTTTCCTTCTTACAGACAACCAAGCCTGCCTCTGCTTGAAATGAGCAAAAAAAGTATTTACAATGTAAATGGCACTTGGCTGTTTATGTTCTGAAAGCTGTTGGTTTGCAAAGATTGAAAGAAATGTATAGAAAAATAGAACATTGGCTAGTAAAGACCTCGGGAAGGGGAATGAGTGGATTTTCTAATGCAAAATCAAAAATTCTTTCATGTAATACTTTCATTTGAAAAAAATTACCATACATTTGCTAAGATGTTTTGAAAATTGTCTGCTGCAGATTTTTTGAATGTGAGAAAGGGTTGAAACTGTCCCTTATAAATATGATTCCTGCAGAAAATGTTTGCAGATAATAAATATGCATTATCCAAAAGATTACATTTAAGAATTGAAAACATTCTGGAAATAGGTAAAATTTCGCGTTTTAACCCTTTCCCTCATATAGACGCTTTCTGACGCCTCTGCAGCAGACAGCTTTTTGAAAACATAGTGACAAAAGGAGAAATTGCTCAAAACAAGCAATTTCTCCTTTTGCCACAATGTTTTGCACTTTTAGCCATAGGTTATCCATTCAATTATAGAGATTTTCTAATTTTTGACAAAATATGTTCAAAGACATCTGCTGCAGAATTGTCGTATAAGGGAAAGGGTTAAGTAATTTCTCTTTTTCCCCACAATGTTTTGCAAGTAACACCTGCTTCCAATAGTTCATATATCACACTTGTTTGGGATAAATGCTCCTGAAAATTGCTGATTATAGTATGGCCACATTGCTTAATACGGTGTGTTCCCGGAACGTCGACTCGATTTAATCCCTAGCTGATCAGTAGAGCGGATCGGGGGGACCATTAGAGGGTAATTATGTGACAGGTATTATAAATAAGACTAATGCAGATTTTTCTAAGAATGAGAAATTTAAATTGTATTTATGCATAAACAAGAAATATATACATGCGAAATTTAAAACATTGGAGAAAATCTTTTTTTTTTTTAAATTTAATAATGCAGAATTTCCTAAGAATGCGAAATTTGAAACATTTGAGAAAAGCTGCACGTCGGACGAGTGTCTTTACACATTCGTTGTCTTTATACGGAATTTGGAGACCGGTTGCTTGTGCTCTTCGCCAAATGCACTGGGTAAAATGGAAGAAACACCCCTTTGTGTGAATACCAGGGAACCTCTGTAGTATGGCACCGTGGGCAGCTGTTTCGAAATCAAGTACGGTGGAATCTCAGACTGATGTCGTTCATCTTTTCTTGGAGGAGGCTAAAGAATCGTCTGTACGTAGCTTGGCTCTTTTCTTGCAAGAAGGAGTAGACAACTGGCATCATTTTACCGGCAATCTGTACATGGATCGAATAGATCTGGTGGAAGAGGCTGGGGCATGTGTAGAACGTTCCGTCGCAGTAAAACGTGTTGGATGCGGCTCTCGGTTGTGGCGAAGGAAAGCATACGGTTGTTCTGGTCGTCGAATAGTAGAAATCTGTCACCAGTGGCTGTTTCTGTCCATTTGGCGTCTAAGAATATATCTGTCTTAGTCTTTGGAAGTGGGGTTTCTGTTTTCTGCGGGCTCGGTACAGCATGGACTTTGTGGAGTTAAGAGTAGGTGAACATCGTGGGAATTGGTCTTATTTCTTCTGCGCAGCGCCGAGATATCTTGCTCATGATCTGTTTGGCAACAACGTTGGAGTGGTCTGCCGGGTGGTTATGGTTTTGTCTCCCGAATCCTGTCGGTATGTCGTTGAATGTAGACAGGAAAGCTTGGCAACCTCGTTCGACACATCTCCAGAACACTGTGTCTTCTCTTCTACGGTTTACGCGATAAATGTATCCGTCAAATGTCAAGCTATGACCCCCTTTTCTGTTGATGATATACTGAGCGTTCAGCTGTGCGTTTGTCATGATTGACTAAGTGAGTGTTGGATTGTTTCATCATTTCATTTATACGTAATTTATTCGTATGTTTCTAACGGTTTGAACTAAATTAACATCAATTAAGTAACAGAACAGTTTATTTTTGTTTCAAAGAAAAAAGATCTAAAGGCAGTTTTTAATTAATTCGTTTAACAGAGACCTTGGCAGTTTGAACTTATTTACTTACGACTAGAAAAAAATACCTTAACGATTAAAAGAAAACAACTTAAATGTAACATGTATTTAAATTGTAATTATTCTGATCAATTACCGTCTATCCTTCAGATAAATTTACAGTATGAATTTAATTAATAATGTTAAAAAGTTATTCTTTATTAAAATGCATTTAATGCGTGCATCCTTAAAATCAAATAAATTTCTATAGTTCTATACCCCATTAGGTACCCCCTAATCCCGGATTAGTGAAATATGTTAAGCGGAACGAGTCGACGTTCCGGGAACAAACCGCTTAATACATATTTTATACTTGATTACACAGAAATCTTTCAAAGGGAATACCGGTAGTTCTAAAAATTAAGAGGTAATCCTAGAATCAAAACTACATTTTTTGTAAAACTGCATGTTTTCAATAGTTATCATTCAGTTCCTATGTTGTTTCATTTATTACATGATATTAGTTTAAGCTTAACCCTTTCCCTCATACAACAATTCTGCAGCAGACGACTTTGAACATATTTTGTCAAAAAATAGAAAATCTCTTTAATTAAATGGATAACTTATGACTAAAAGTGGAAAACATTGTTGCAAAAGGAGAAATTTCTTGTTTTGAGCTACATAGGCGTCAGAAAGCATCTATATGAGGGAAAGGGTTAAGCTTAACCCTCTCCCACATCCAACAAATCTGCAGCAGATGACTTTGAAAACATAACAAAAAAAAATTAGAAAATCCCTTTAAATGATAGTTCAGTAATTGAATACAGATGAAAACATGGTGGCAAAAGTAGAAATCAATTTCTTCTTTTGATGCCAAGTTTTCAAAAGACATCTGCTGTCAAATGGGATCAGAAAGCGTCTATATGTGGTAAAGGGTTAACCCTCTCATATATAGATGTGTGTTGATTCTTTTGCAGCAGCCGACTTGTGGAAACATTGTAAAGAGCAATTTCTCCTCTTGTCACAATGTTTTCAACTTTATTCAATAATAATTCTTTCCCCTGCAGAGATTTTCCTCTGAAGCTGTCTGCTACAGATATGTTGTATGTGGGAATGGATTAAAAACCATTTCATGTCCGATAGAATATCACTGGCATTGGGACAAAAGAGGTCTAGACGTTTCACCCTCATCTGTGGCGTCATCTAAACATGTACTGTTCGTAAACACATGGGATGAGTCCCATTTTCATCTTTAACCACAATGTTTTTAAATGTTGTCTGCTGCAGATGTTTCAAAATGCATACAATAAAACTGCAGCAGACTACTTAACAATTATCAAGTCCAAATTATAGAAATCTCTATAAATGTATAAATGATAGTAGGATTATTATGCGCAATTTCCCCTTTTACCACAATGATTTAAAAAAGCCTTCTGCTGCAGAGGCGTCAGAAAAACATCTTTATGTGTGAAACATATGTGTCCATGCTTTCAGGAAGATGAGAAGATAATAATGGTATATTCTAAATTTTGACATCCATTCAAGTTGTTCTAAAGGGGTTTTGATCCCTTTCCCACATACAACAAATCTGCAGCAGACAACTTTGACAAACACATTGCTCAATATATGAAAAATGATCATTTGTTAAATAAAATTGAAAACATTGTGGCAAAAGGAGAAATTGCTCATAAAGAACAATATCTCCTTTTGTCACAATGTTTTCAAAATGTCGTCTGCCTTTGATGCGTCAGAAAGCGTTTGTATTTTGGAAAGGGTTAAGGAAAGCATTCTGTTGCATAGTCCTTTTACATCCTGTTTAGCTCACCTATGCATGAAGTGCAAGGTGAGGTATTGTGATCACATTTTGAGCTTGTTAACACTCTACAGGCTACATTTTGCATCCAATCTTCATGAAAGTTTATCAGAACATTCATCTCCATCAGATCTTGGAAAACTGGGCCATATGAGGTCAAAAACTAGGTCACTAGCTTGAAATTTGGTCAGAATGTTGAGCTGAATGATATCTAAGCCATGTTCAAATATGGGTCATGCCGGTTAAAAAACTAGGTCACTAGGCCAAATTGAAGGGTAATCTTGTTAACCCTTTCCCTCATACGACAATTCTGCAGCAGACGACTTTGAACGTATTTTGTCAAAACATAGAAAATCTCCATAATTAAATGGATAACCTATGACAAAAAGTGGAAAACATTGTGACAAAAGGAGAAATTGCACGTTTTGTGCAATTTCTTCTTTTGTCACTATGTTTTCAAAAAGCTGTCTGCTGCAGAGGCGTCAGAAAGCGTATATATGAGGGAAAGGGTTAACACTGTAGAGTCCACATTTTCAACTTGAGCATGTTGAAACTTTATTAGAATGTTTGTCTTAAAAATATCTAGGTCAAGTTCGAATATGGGTCATATTGGGTCAGAAACTGACTAAGAATTGAGATGATATGGTTGTAATATTATTTTTGCTGGTATGATATTTTCAGTGAAATCTGATTCTGAATGATCCATTTGAGGAGTATGAACCTTTCTTACATACAGACGATTTCTGACGCTTCTCCAGCAGATACCTATGGAAAACAATGTCACATTGTTTTTAACTCTATTCAATGGTTATATTTTCTTTAATTTATAGAGATTTTTTTTTATATTGTTGCCAATATGTTGTCAAATTCATCAGCTGCATATTTGTCGTATGTTTCTTACATACAACAAATTATGAAAGCATAATTATTGAATAGTATTCAAAACATTGTTGCAAAGCGGAGAAATTGCTCATTATGAAAATGAAATGACTTTAGTACAACTAATTGTTGTTTAACCCTTTCCCTCATACAACAATTCTGCAGCAGATGACTTTGAACAAATTTTGTAATAAAATAGAAAATCTCTATATTTAAATGGATAACCTATGACTAAAAGTGGAAAACATTGTGGCAAAAGAAGAAATTGCTCATTTTGAGCAATTTCTTCTTTTGTCACTATGTTTTCAAAAAGCCGCCTGCTGCAGAGGCGTCAGAAAGCGTCTATATGAGGGAAAGGGTTAAAAACGCATCTTGTTGAAAATACAGAACTCATCATGGTATTCTCTTTGTTTTTCAGGAAGCATAAAAAGCGTCACAAGAAAGATTCCAACAGACATCACCATCACCATGGCAGTCATCATAATCTTCATCTCCCAACGATAGCATCATCGCCGACGAAAAAGTCTGGAAAGAAAGACGGCTCGGTGGCATTTTATATTGATGAAGAAGAAAGCGACAAGGACGATCATAGTGATAAAGAGCTGATATCCGCCCCGGAAATTGTTGTGGACCCTCCAAGTGATAGTTCAAGGGCATAGGATTTCAAGGTCATAGTTAGAGGTCATAGGATTGAAAGTTCATCTCCATAGTAATATAATAATGTTGAAATGGTTTAACAGTTTGAGTCCTTCATGTGAAACCTAATTATAGACCTTTTTCTGTATATAAAATGATTGGTTTCAGATAACGTTCAACTTTTGAGAGAGAGAAAATACAGAAAATTATGTATTGTTATCTAATGTGATGTTCAAAGTTCAACAGCCAGTTAATAGACCCAAAAATGTTTTTCTCATTGTTTAACCCTTTCCCACATACGACAATTCTGCAGCAGACGACTTTGAACATATTTTGTCAAAAAATAGAAGATCTCTATAATTGAATGGATAACCTATGACTAAAAGTGGAAAACATTGTGGCAAAAAGAAGAAATTGCTCGTTTTCAAAGAGCCGTCTGCTGCAGAGGCGTCAGAAAGCGTCTATATGAGGGAAAGGGTTAAGGCAGCTGTCAGAACTGTTCTTATACAGCCATTCCAATGTAAACAATTTGTCAGACAGGGAATTTTGGTACGTAAAATCATATGAAAAATCTTGTGACCAATGATAGTCTCTATACAGGCCATTTTTTCTATGCGTGGTCTTTCAACATCCGTTTTAAGGCTTTCTCTCATATAGACGCTTTCTGACGCTTCTGCAGCAGCTTAATATTTTTTTAAGTCATTCAGAAATCATCTTGCTTTAAAATTGGTAATGTATTACATCTGGGACGACATATACGTATTAGTCGTCCCAGATTACATGTAGCAATGTGATGATTTGAACAACACAATAAGAAACTAGCGTTAATCTGTCTTAACTGTCGGCCAGGTCGTTTTTGTGTTCATATTTACCCTGTTCCAATTACAAACACATTTTTATACATCTGCAGCAGAAGACTTCTGTAAACTTTTTTGCAAAGGGAGGTATTTCTCATAATGAGTGTTTTCTCTTTTTTCCACAATATTTCCAACTATATTCAATAATTTTACTCTCATTTTTAGAGACTGTTCATGTTTTTATACGCCGCCGGAGGCGGTCGTATATTGGCGTCATCTTCTCCGTCTGTACGTCCGTCCGTACGTCCATTTCTTGTGAACGAAACTCCTCCTACGTTTCTGACCGTATCTTTTCAAAACATGGTCAATGTCATAACTATAATGTGTAGATGTGCATGAAGTGGCGATTTTCCGGTTCATTGATATTTGCAAGATTTATGTCCCTTGTAACTTATTATGACTTCAGGGTATTTATTTAGTGATCAGTTTTAAAATGTGAGTGTTATTTTAGCAATGTAGCCAGGGTTTATCATGTTTTATCATTGATTTTCTCATTCATTCTCATTTGCTTGCCTTTAATTCTTGCTAAATAATTGAGCATACAGTGGTCTAGATGCAGAAGGTTCATACACTACTAGGTTTTAAAACAAGATATAATGAGCCCTTGTAAAATTCATTCATTATAGAATGTTGAAAATGTGATTGTTAGTTTAGCAATGTAGCCAGGGTTTATCATGTTTTATCATTGATTTTCTAATTCATTCTCATTTGCTTGCCTTTAATTCTTGCTAAATAAATGAGCATACAGTGGTCTAGATGCAGAAGGTTCATACACTACTAGGTTTTAAAACAAGATATAATTAGCCCTTTCCCACATACAGACGCTTTCTGAATCCACTGCAGCAGACAACTTTTTCGTTAGCATAGAGACTGACTATAGCTCAAGTCAGAATAAATGGACCATGAGTACTGGTAACATTCCCAGCAAACACCATAATATAAATGAAATTATTGAAAACCCCTAATAAACAAACAATTATTGAAGAGACATTTTCAAAGAGAGCAAGAGAGTTATTTTGCCCATCATGGTCTGTGTGAGCCTTTTTATTATAGCAAGGATTAAAACATTTAATTCATTTGTATAGAAACTGTTGTCTATAGAAAAAAGCTACATATCTTACATTGCTAAAACTTTAAAACATTTAACCCTTTCCATCATACAACAAATCTGCAGCAGACGACTTTGAAAGCATCATTTGGGGAAATATGGAAAATCTCTCCAAACAAAAGGACAGCTTTTGAATGGGGTATAAATTATTGTTCGAAAAGGGTAAATTGCCTATTATGAGCAATTTTTCTTTTTCCTACATTGTTTTCAAAAGAGTCCCTGCTGCTGCAGATATGTCAAAATATGTCTGTATGTGGGGAAGGGTTAAAAGTATCAACTTCATTTATAAATGAATAAATTTAAATGCACTTTGTCATGTGATCAAGTCCAAGCCAATTATGTTAACCGTTTTCCCTCTTATAGACTCTCTCTTGAGGCCTGCAGCAGATGGCTTTTTATACGCCGCCGGAGGCAGTGGTATATTGGCGTCATCTTCTCCGTCTGTCCGTCCGTACGTCCATTTCTTGTGAACGCAACTCCTCCTTCGTTTCTGACCATATCTTTAACTATAATGTGTAGATTGCATGAAGCGGCGATTTTCCGGTTCATTGATATTTGCAAGATTTATTTCCCTTGTAACTTAGTCTCTGTAGCTGATTGATATTGCAGCCTTGTGAACGCAACTCCTCCTATGTTTCTGACCGAATCTTTTCAAAACTTGGTCAATGTCATGACTATAATGGGTAGATGTGCATGAAGCGGCGATTTTCCGGTTCATTGATATTTGCAAGATTTATGTCCCTTGTAACTTAGTCTCTGTAGCTGATTGATATTGCAGCCTTGTGAACGTAACTCCTCCTATGTTTCTGATTTTCCGGTTCATTGATTTTTGCAAGATTATGTCCCTTGTAACTTAGTCTCTGTAGCTGATTGATATTGCGGCTTGTGAACGCAACTCCTACGTTTCTGACTGAATCTTTTCAAAACTTGATCAATATCATAACTATAATAGGTAGATGTGCATGAAGCGGCGATTTTCCGGTTCAGCGATTTTTGCAATAGTTATGCCTTTCGAAACTTGGTCTCTTTAGCATATTCACTTTTGCAAGAGTTATGCTCAGAAGGAAAAAAGGATACATATCGACACTGCCATTTGACCTACTTTCATATCGGAAGCCTCTATAGAGTTCTATCTATGTTTATATGTATCCTATTTTCACAAATGTGACAAGTTTGAATGCAACGACACAATTCACGTTGACGTCAAATGAGACCATAGACTTGCACCTTGTCCATCCTGATTTGTGCATATGCACTAAAAGCCACTAGAAATGGCTAATTCTTTCCAGCTAAGGTAGGGATAGTGTTTTTTAGTGGTGCCTGTGTTCTTACATTGCTAAAACTTTAAAACATTTAACCCTTTCCATCATACAACAAATCTGCAGCAGACGACTTTGAAAGCATCATTTGGGGAAATATGGAAAATCTCTCCAAACAATTCATGTTGATGTCAAATGAGACCATAGACTTGCACCTTGTCCATCCTGATTTGTGTGAGGAATTTGGCGGGAGACTTGAAGGGCCGGGATGTCACTATGAAGCCGACGTGTTTTTCTTGTCTCTTCTCCTGTTTATATTGACTTTTACAGTGGCATATGCATTGAAAGCCACTAGAAATGGCCGATTCTTTCCAGCTAAGGTAGGGATAGTGTTTTTAAGTGGTGCCTGTGTTCACTTCTCAGTTGTCTGTCAAGTTTTCACTTACTTGTATTACATCAATTTAGGTTAACAGTTTTACCCCTTTCCCACATACAAGAAATCTGCAGCAGACGACTTTGATTTTTTTTTTCAAAAATGGAAAATCTCTATAATTGAATGGATTGATAACCAATTACTAAAAGTGCAAAATATTGTTGCAAAAGGAGAAATTGCTCATCATGAGCAATTTCTTCTCTCGTCTCAATGTTTTTAAAATAGTCTGCTTCAGAGGCGTCAGAAAGCGTCTGTACGAAGGAAAGCTGTTCAATTATCCAAATTGAAAATTCTTTTTGTCAAAGTATTTTAACCCTCCCTTTATCACTTTCATACCCATTTTGATGCATCTACAGCAGACAACTTTTGAAAACACTGTGGCAAAAGGACTAATTACTTATGGCACAGTGTTTCAACTCTATTGAATAATTACACTTTCATTTATGTAGATTTTCCATATTTTTGTCTATATATTTCATAGGTTGTTTTCAAAATATCTAGACAAAGGTTTAGAAAATCTCTATGAAGGTATAATTACTGAATATAGTTAAAGACATTATGGCAAAAGATTTTTTTTTTATTGTGAACGACTCCATCTTTTTCCACACACACCTATTTCGAATGTTGTCTTTTGCAAATGAGTCAAAATGTGTCTGCAAGCAGGAAAATAACTTCTTATTATCTTATTATGAACAATTTTATCTTTTGCCACACACATTCGCTTCAACTGCGTCAAAATGCATTTGCAAACTGGAAAGGGTTAAATTTTCGTATTAGGCATGTGTATTCTTAGTGATGAAATCTTTTCAGATATCCCTTTCCCACACACTTCAAATCTGTAGCAGATGACTTTGAAAAAATATTTGCAAAAATATAAAAAATCTCTGTAAAGGAAAGTGTAATTATTTTCCCACAATGTTTTCAAAAGTCGTCTGTTGCAGAGGTGTCAGTATTGTGTCCTTGACCTTTGACCTACTTGTATTGCCAACTCAGGCACATTTGTGTTTCACAAACACACCATAAGTAGTCAGTGGCTTCGAAAGAATGTTGTGTAAGTACTGGTGTGGGAAAGCCAGGAAAACATGGGTAGGTGCACTGACCGCCGTGATATGACCAAAGCTGTTGAAAGCGGCGTTAAACTCCAAACAAACCAAACAAACATACCATATCAAGATCTCGGGCATGGCCCCGGTAGCTCAGCTGATAGCGACGAGTGGTGTCAATTCAGCGGTTGTGAGTTTAAACCCCTGCTGTGCCAATATTCTTTCCAACGTTTGATTAAAGTAAATGTGACAAGCATCACTCATCCTCCACCAATGGGCTAATAGTCTATCTGGAAAAGCAGTCAGTTGCTTGGAAAGATTGTTGTATGGAGTACTGGTATGAAGAAGCCAGGAAACACATGGGTAGGTGAACTGGCTATCGTAATATGACTGAAAAATTGTTGAAAACGGCGTTAAACCACAAGCAATCAAGATCTTGCTGTGATTGTCTCCCAATATAATTTTGTATTTTTGTATCGTGAAAACTGGACAATATTTGGAGCTCTGTTTGGTTACATTATGTATGCTATTTGCTGGTGCGTATTGTGATAAGTAATTCTGCAATTGTGATAGCTATTGGAGTAATGTTGTTATATTATGTATTTTATTTGCAGGTGCGTATTGTGATAAGTGATTTTGCAGTTGTGATAGCTATTGGAGTGGCAGTAGGAACAGACGCTGGACTAGGACTGAACACCCCTAAATTGGAAGTCCCTGATAAATTCCATGTAAGTGATATTTCTATGTGAATTATTCCTTTCCCACATATAAGAAATCTGCAGCAGACGACTTTCAACAACAACGACCTAAAACTATAAAATATCTCTATTGTTATACCCAAAAAAAACAAAGTTTTGGGGGGTATATAGGAGTCACTGTGTCAGTCGGAAGCCATATTTTGTCCGGCCTATTTCTTACAAACCACTGGGTGGAATTCAATAAAATTAACATGAAGCTTCTATACCAAGAGAAGATGTGCATACCCTAAAGGTCTTACAATTGCATGTTATTTTACAGAGTTATAGCCCTTTTACGTCTGTTTGTCTGTCTGTCTGTCAGTCCCACCTAACCTTGTCCGGCCCGCATCTTAACCATTTGAACGAAACTTGGCACAAACGTTCACCATGATGAGGCGGCGTGTCGCGCACAATACCCAGGCCTGTGCCTCAAATGTCAAGGTCACACTTAGAGGTCAAAGGTCAAAATGAGTACTATTTGATAGAACTGTACCTTGTCCGGCCTGCATTTCAACCATGCATTATAGGATTTCAAAGAAACTTAGCACCATGATGAGGCCCTCATATAGACGCTTTCTGATGCCTCTGCAACAGACGGCTTTTTGAAAACATAGTGACCAAAGAAGAAATTGCACAAAACGTGCAATTTCTCCTTTTGCCACGATGTTTTCCACTTGTTGTCGTAGGTTATCCATTCAATTATGGAGATTTTCTATGTTTTGACAAAATACGTTCAAAGTCGTCTGCTGCAGAATTGTCGTATGAGGGAAAGGGTTAAATGTCCTTCCGCTGCATTTAAACTCTTAAGAACTTGTGAGTTACATTTATACTGCTCCTCGTTTCCCTTTCTTCTGAACTGGTATTTATCTACAGTATTGCAACTCTGCTGCAATTTGTCGTATTGTGATTCTGCAATTCTTCTCTGTGCGTCAACCATGCGCGTCTCAAACCCTTCAAGACGGCTGGTAATTAAAGTTTCCATCTGGGAAAGTAAATTATTTTGCTCCTCCATTTTAGCATGTGGTCCTCTATTCAACTAAATTGAACATGTCTTGCCTGTACGCGACTGACTGGTAGAATGATTTGCTTACACAAACTGCGCACGGGTTCACCTGTGCGTAAACAACATACCCACAATTTAAATATTTTGTCCATTGCCCTATTGCAACTGAATGGCTATACATTTTATAAAATTTATTATATATACTTCAATTTCTAGTCTGCCACAAATGTGATGTGACAAAAAAAAGAAACAGGTATTTATTTGATATAACACATACTGTTTTCAGTTAAAAGCAAGCCTTGCTGATTATCAACCCATGAAAAAGGTAAGAAACTCATCTATTCTTCTTTCAAAAATGTTTTCTTGATTTTTAACTCCACTGGCTGAAAGTTTATGTCATGGCGAATTGTCTGTTGTGAGTCTGTGCGTCTGTAAACTTTTTTTGCATCCAATCTTCATAAAAGTTTATCAGAACATATATCTCAATCAAATCTAGGCCGAAACTGGGTCATGTCGGGTTCAAAACTAGGTCACTAGGCCCAATTTAAGGAAAATCTTGTTAACACTCTGGAAGTCGCATTTTTGGCTTGAGCATGTTGAAACATTGTCAGAATGTTTGTCTTAGTAATATCTAGGCCAAGTTCGAATATAGGTCATGTTGGGTCAAAAATAAGGTCACTAGGCCAAATTGAAGAAATCTTGTTAATGCTCTGGAAGCCACATTTTAAACTTGAGCATGTTGAAACTTTATCAGAAAGTTTGTCTTGACGATATCTAGGCCAAGTTTGAATATGGGTCATGTTGGGTCAAAAACTAGGTCACTAGGCCAAATTTAAGAAAAATCTTGTTAACACTTTGGAAGCCACATTTTAAACTTGAGCATGTTGAAACTTTATCAGAAAGTTTGTCTTGACGATATCTAGGCCAAGTTCGAATATGGGTCATGTTGGGTCAAAAACTAGGTCACTAGGCCAAATTTAAGAAAAATCTTGTTAACACTTTGGAAGCCACATTTTAAACTTGAGCATGTTGAAAGTTTATCAGAAAGTTTGTCTTGATGATATCTAGGCCAAGTTCGAATATGGGTCATGTCCGGTCAAAAACTAGGTCACTAGGCAAAATTTAAGGAAAATCTTGTTAACACTCTTGAAGCCACATTTTAAACTTGAGCATGTTGAAACTTTATCAGAAAGTTTGTCCTGATGTTATCTAGGCCAAGTTTGAATATGGGTCATGTCATGTCAAAAACTATGTCACTAGGCCAAATTTAAGGAAAATCTTGTTAACACTCTGGAAGCCACATGTTTGGCTTGAGCATGTTGAAACTTTGTCAGAATATTTGTCTTGATGATATCTAGGGTAAGTTCGAATATGGGTCAGGTCAGGTCAACAACTAAGTCACTAGGCCAAATTGTAGAACAATCTAGTTAACACTATAGAGATCGCATTTTTGACTTGAGCTTCTTGAAATTTTGTCAGAAAGTTTGTCTTGATGATATTGCCATTGGCGCTGAAAGAGTTATGTCTTTAAAAATAGCCCATTCTCAGGTGAGCGATTCCAGGGCCTCATGGCCCTCTTGTTTCTAATTATCATGTCTGTTTTGTCCTCATCTCTCATCAATATTAATTTTTCTTTTTCTTTTAACCCTTTCCCACATATGTTTTTTGACGTCTCTGCATTTTGAATTTTATTTTGAAAACATTGTGGCAAAAGGAGAAATTGCTCATAATGAGCACTTTCCCATTTTGCCACAATTTGTTCAACCCTATTGAAAACTATCCTTTCAATTATATAGATTTTCCATGTATTTGTTTAGTTGTTTTTAAAGTCATCAGCTACAGATTTGTTGTATTTTGGAAGAGGTTAAATTATGTTACATAGGATTCACTGTGGCTCGTTCTCTTTAAGTTTATTATTTTGTCAACTTTTTCACTAAACGAGCTTGAAGTATATGAGATCCATGCATCCATATGATTACAAGAAGTTGTTTTCTTTTAGTTATCAAGGTTGTACTGAGGTTTAACTTGTAAAGACGTTCATTGTAGAAAAATCCCAACCTGTAAGTCAAAGAGCATTGTGGGGTATGTACTATGAATCATGCAAAAAGCGTTGCTGTAGTTGAAACACATTTTGAATTATTGTATTTCATTACAGGTCACATCTGTGAACAGTGAAGACTCAGGTGAGTCTGTGCATATGTACAGTCTCAGCAGTCTGGGTTGTCAGTTTGCATGTAGTATGTAGTATAAACAGCAATGATGGTTATGTCACATCTGGCAATAAACAGGAACTGTAGTTCAACAGTTGTTAAATAGCTACCGTATCCCTTTACGTGATATCAGTACAACAAGACGCGCACCACACAACTTTTTTATCATCTTTTTTTCTTGTTCCTGTTTTATATGTGTTAAATTATTCCTGCCTGCAGACATATTTCGATGCATCTACAGCAGATGACTTTTGAAAACATTGTGGCAAAAGATTATATATTGAGCATGCAGTTTCTCCTTTTGTCGCATTTATTTTAATGATAAAACATTCATTTATGGATATTTTACATACTTTTTGTCTATATGTTGTTCAAAGTCAACTGATGCAGATTTGTCGCATGTGGGAAAGTGTTGAACACTGGACAACAGTTGCAAACACTATGGAAGAAAATCATTGCTTAATTGTTCTTAACCCTATCCCACATATAAATGCTTTCTGACTTCTCTGCAGCAGACAATTTTTGAAAACATTGCGACAAAAGGAGAAATTGCTCAAAACAAGCAATTTCTCCTTTTGCCTCAATGTTTTCAATTTTGTTCAGTGATTATGCCTTCATTTATAGATATTGTCCGGGTTTTTGCGAAGATCTTTTCAAAGTCGTCTTCTGCAGATTCCTTGTATGTGGGGAAGGGTAAATAAGCAGTCTCTCAATTCCCATATGTTTGACAGATGTCTCCCCAGTCTCAAAATCATGTGAACCAATCACAAGAAAACTAACGTTTAAGACTTTGCGACCAGCCTGGGCTGCGAAACAGTCTGATCAGCTCTAATTTATTATTATACCCCCCGGCAAACAAAGTTTGGGGGGGTATATAGGAATCACCCTGTCTGTCCGTCTGTCTGTCTGTCCGTATGTCCACATTTCTTGTAAGCACTACTCCTCCTAAACGGCTCAATGGATTTGGTTCAAACTTTACATGAAGGTTACACATCATATGTAGATATGCATGAAGGAAGATCACACGCCTCGGACTCTTCCAAGGGGAGATAATTTAACTTAGAGGTTATCTGCGAGGGACTCCTGTGCACATACCTCCACATTTCTTGTAAGCACTACTCCTCCTAAACGGCTCAATGGATTTGGTTCAAATTTTATATGAAGGTTACACATCATATGTAGATATGCATGAAGGAAGATCATACGCCTCGGACTCTTCCAAGGGGAGATAATTCAACTAAGAGGTTATCTGCGAGGGACTCCTGTGCACATACCTCCACATTTCTTGTAAGCACTACTCCTCCTAAACGGCTCAATGGATTTGGTTCAAACTTTACATGAAGGTTACACATCATATGTAGATATGCATGAAGGAAGATCACACGCCTCGGACTCTTCCAAGGGGAGATAATTTAACTTAGAGGTTATCTGCGAGGGACTCCTGTGCACATACCTCCACATTTCTTGTAAGCACTACTCCTCCTAAACGGCTCAATGGATTTGGTTCAAACTTTACATGAAGGTTACACATCATATGTAGATATGCATGAAGGAAGATCACACGCCTCTGATTCTTCCAAGGGGAGATAATTTAACTTAGAGGTTATCTGCGAGGGACTCCTGTGCACATACCTCCACATTTCTTGTAAGCACTACTCCTCCTAAACGGCTCAATGGATTTGGTTCAAATTTTACATGAAGGTTACACATCATATGTAGATATGCATGAAGGAAGATCATACGCCTCAGACTCTTCCAAGGGGAGATAATTCAACTTAGAGGTTATCTGCGAGGGACTCCTGTGCACATACCTCCACATTTCTTGTAAGCACTACTCCTCCTAAACGGCTCAATGGATTTGGTTCAAACTTTACATGAAGGTTACACATCATATGTAGATATGCATGAAGGAAGATCACACGCCTCGGACTCTTCCAAGGGGAGATAATTTAACTTAGAGGTTATCTGCGAGGGACTCCTGTGCACATACCTCCACATTTCTTGTAAGCACTACTCCTCCTAAACGGCTCAATGGATTTGGTTCAAACTTTACATGAAGGTTACACATCATATGTAGATATGCATGAAGGAAGATCACACGCCTCGGACTCTTCCAAGGGGAGCGGGGGGTATTCTTCAGTGAGCTTTGCTCACAGTATTTCTAGTTTATTACTTGTTCCAAATATTAATAATGGCTGGATAATTTGTTTTTAAAAGTTGTTTTTTGTGTGTTATGTTAATGTCTCTTGAAGTGCACTGTGTATTTAAACTCAGTATTCTATTTAACCTCTATAAATTATATGTGTCCTCTCTGTTAATTAACCCTTTCCCTCAAATAGACGCTTTCTGACGCCTCTGCAGCAGACGGCCACAATGTTTTCCACTTTAAGTTATACTTAGGTTATCCATTCAATTAAAGAGATTTTCTATTTTTTGACAAAATATGTTCAAAGTCGTCTGGTGCAGAATTGTCATATGAGGGAAAGGGTTAATACATTCTATTAGAATTATAATTAAGATAAGGCCAAAAAAATAGAGAAGAGAAAGCTTGATGAATGCATAAAAATGATATGATGTAGGTTGATGGAACCAATGTTTTGAAGCCTTCTTTACTAATGAAGACTAGTCTCTATACTGTTGGTTGCTCAACTCAACATTTTAATCTTGATATTCCTAGAATTGGTTATGGACTCTTCCATGTGTATAGCTGGATAAGTCCATTTTAAAAATTCAGCATTGCAATGGTTAAGCTTTTACTGGTACCTAATATGATTGTTTTTTATTTGTCTGCTTTGAAAGACCATGTAATAACTAAGGAAAGAAGAATGAATGTATATTGTTTTATGGCGCATCGACAGCTAAGGTCATTTAGCCCGCAATTAATTATAATTATTCATGATCCCTCGGTAAACAAACCAGTACTAGGCTAGAAAATGTGCCTTGCCCAAGGGCACTCCACCATGACCGTAGTGCCGCGACTGGGGATCTCAAACCCGGTTTCGAAATCCCCGACGTGGTCGGATTCCAGGAAAGAAGAAGTCAATATCTTGACAACTGCAATCATGGCAGTACAACTCTGATGCAGATTTAACCCTTTCCCACATACAACCAATCTGCATGGGATGATCGAAAATATCTTCAGGGAAATATGGAAGATGATTATATGTGAAAGTATATTTATTGAACATAGTTGAAAACATTGTGTGGCAAAGGGAGAAATTTGTCATGAGCAATTTCTGCTCTTGTCACAATGTTTTCAATAGTAATGCTTACTGCAGATGAGTCTAAAAGCCTCTGCAAGTGAGAAAGGACTAAAAAGGAGAAGTGGCTCAAAACAAGCAAAATCATTAAAAATCTTCTTTGTCAGTTAAACAGGTAATTGAGAACATTTTTACACAAAAGTTTAATTATTTTGGATTGGTGCACAAATGTTTTTTATCATTTTAACCCTTTCCCTCATACGACAATTCTGCAGCAGACGACTTTGAACGTATTTTGTCAAAACATAGAAAATCTCCATAATTGAATGGATAACCTATGACTAGAAGTGGAAAACATTGTGACAAAAGGAGAAATTGCACGTTTTGTCACTATGTTTTCAAAAAGCTGTCTGCTGCAGAGGCGTCAAAAAGCGTTTATATGAGGGAAAGTGTAAAACATTCATCTTCTACTAGATATATTATAGGAGATTTCTATTTTGCAAACAATGTAATAGGTTGACTATAATATAATATTTTTAGAGAAAGATTTTAATTAATGTGGCTTAATCAAACACAATTCATAAATGTATTAGCTCTGCTCAAGAAAAACCAACCAAATTGACATATGCTTCCAATGATGATCAAGATGAGTCTGAACATCCATACTGTTTTAGCTGGATCTTCACTGTCAGCCAATGTATCATAAAAGCTTCCAGTAAATTTCTATCTGTCGGATGTGCAGATGGATCTTTTATCAATACTTATCACAAATACATACTGGTTGTTTTTTCCTGGAGCAGGGTTCATATCTTGTCATGAAGTAGGTATTGCACAGCAATATTAATCTGATCTTGAGCTTTGTGTTAATATGGATATTATCCCAAATCTGCAGCAGACCACTTTGAAAACATCAGGGTGGAAATATGAAAACTCTCTATAAATAAAAGTGTAATTAATGAAGAGTGTTCCAAACATTGAGGCAAAAATTAGAAAATTGTAATCTGCTGCAGATGAATCAAAATGCATTTGCAAGTCAAAAAGGTTTAACCTGAATCCGACCTTTGTTATTGGAACATTTCTAGTATCTTCATCAAATTAGATTGGATGATTTTTTAAAAGACATGATTACAGTCCAACCTGTGTTTAAAGATCATCTATCGGAAAAGACAATCTAGTCTTTGTTCAAAATGGGTTTTTATTGCAGGGTCATTTATACAGAAAAAGTAAAAGTATGGTCACTTTAGACAGGGAATTGCTATTCCAAGGTGGTCTTTAGCACAGGTTCGACTGTATCTATAACAATTTGAACAAATGTCAGGATAAGGTCAAAGTTGTCTAGTAATACATGTACTCCCTTTTTACATGAAGTCATCTTTGTTATATTTTAGCACTCCAATGTGATCCCCCACTTCAAAGTAAGCGCAGAACCCCAGGGCCACCTACAACATTGAGTAATGGATTTCATCAGAATGGATCTGCTCACAATGACTTTGCCTTGCTAGGTAATCGGGATAAATTTACGGAAAACGTGAAGTACAAAGTTCGCCCAGCACAACAATCCAGAGATATTTCCCCACCAAAACAGATGAAGCTGAAAAAGTTATTTCTTTGAATTTAAACGTTTGAATGGGACAGATCAAGAGAGGCCACACCTCTTGTTTTTGTGTTGCTTGCCTTGGCAGGTCAACATGAAGGGATCACTTTTACGTTATTTGTCAATCATGCTTCACTTACTGACACATTGGCAGTGGACATAATGTATTCGTCCAAACAATCTTGCATCTCACAAACCTGGCTTCAAAACTATAAAAGTTTCATCTATGCTCATAATTTGTGCTCAAGTTCTTGAAGCAAATTTACTCTTGAAATTTACTAATCAAATGTCTTATTTGGAGCACAGAGTTCATTTTGCTGCACAGAGAATGTATTATAGTTTGGGGCCTGATTAGAATCTCTACCTTTCATGTTTAATTTCTATACTTGACAAGACGTTTTTGACTATCTCTGGTGCAGCGGTTAGAATGTCTGTCTATGGAGAAGGAGACCAGGGGGTTCAATCCCTTGTCAAGGGATTGATTAATTGTTTGGTGTTTAATGCTACTTTCAACAATTGTTCAGTTATATCATGGTGTTTCCTGGGTAAGTTACCAGTACTACTGGTCCATTTGTCCTGACACCAGCCAGTCAATTAGTCATAATGTTTACCACGTAACCCTGAGCACCAAGAATGGCTGCAATTACTAACATTTTTGTGATCGCCTTTTGTCCGTCGTCCGTCGTCAACATTTGATTGTTAACACTCTAGATGAAACCGCATTTTTGGCTTGAGCATGTTGAAACTTTGTCAGAAAGTTTGTCTTAATGATATCTCGGCCAAGTTCGAATATGGGTCATGTCCGGTCAAAAACTAGGTCACTAGGCCAAATTTAAGAAAAATCTTGTTAACACTCTGGAAGCCACATTTTTGGCTTGTTGAAACAATGTCGGAAAATTTGTCTTAGTGATATCTAGGCCAAGTTCGAATATGGGTCATGTCAGGTCAAAAACTAGGTCACAAGTCCAAATTTAAGGAAAATCTTGTTAATGCTCTGGAAGGCACATTTTTGGCTTGAGCATGTTAAATATTTGTCAGAATATAAGGAATATCTTGTTAACACTCTTGAAGCCGCATTTTTTTTACTTGAGAAATTTGTCTTGATGATATTGAAGAGCTTATGCCGTGAACACGATACAGTCTTCAGATCCGCCCATGCAAGACTGGATTATGGCCCTTGGAATTGTCGAAATTTTTATAATAGAGCTTGTGAACACAATAGAGGCTTTATTTAGTATCTGATCTTCACCAAACTTAAATAGTAGTTAAATATTGATGAGAGCTCGGTTCCTTTTGAAAACCATCACTGTAGATTATCAAGTTAGATAACTCTGTAACTGGGTCACTAGGCCAAATTTAATGAAAATCTTGTTAACACTCTGGAAGCCGCATTTTAAACTTGAAGATGTTGAATGATATCTAGGCCAAGTTCTAATATGGGTCATTTGTTACGCATTTTAAACTACAATAAAACTATCACAGGCTCTGATTTATTAGGAGTTCCCCTTTTTTGGTAAAGAAAATGAAGCATTTTCCATTTATGACTTTCTTTGAAGACAATCTTGAGTGTAAATTAAATGTGTTTAGCTACATTTTGAGACCTTATAGTTTTAACTGGTAAAACACCTGGTCTAGCCAGGAGTTCTGAGTTCAAATCTCAGTGGGGAACAAAAGGACACTGTAGCTAAATACATACAATTTAATCAATTAACTGGAATTTATATTTGGTTTTAGCAAATGTGAGCTTTGTGATAATCACCATCCATCATGCAATACCCATCAGTAACCATTTATTTTAACAACAGCTGCTTTAAAACAACTTGACAAATTTTAACTGAACCGCACATAAATACTTTTTTGATGTCCTCTTTCAAAATGTTCAAAGGAATACATTCTGTGTTGAATTCTGGGAACTGCAGCATCAGAAAAGAAATAAAGTGACACTTTATATTATAAAGTATATTTCTGTATAATTTGGCAGGAAAGTTCCTTAAATATGTAACCCTCTATAAGAAATATTCAAATAATATTGCCGGGTTGAAAACTAGGTCACTAGGCCAAATTGAAGGAACATATGCTGCATTCTTTGCTTCAGCAGCTTGAAACTTTGTCAGAATGTTTGTATTGATAATATCTAGTCCATGTTCGAGTATGGGTCATATCTGGTAAAATAAAATAGTTCACTAGTCCAAATGAAGGAAAATCTTGATAACACTGCTTTTTGAATCTTTGTCAGAATAATTATCTTGATGAGTTTGCATTGATCAAACACTTTTTCACATAGTTTTCTTAATTCTGTATTAAAAGTGTTACTAGGTATATAATAAAAGGAAAATTATTTTGCAGTAGCTTAGTATTGTCTACTCGGGGATACAAATCCATGATAACTAGTGCAACAGTATAGTCCCTATGTATAATGAATATTTAATACGTTACTTTTGTATTTAAAATGTAGAATCATTAGTTGAGTAAACGTGTTTTCCCATGATTGTTTGCATGCTGATTTGTTATCATAAGACAAATAAATAGTGGTTTACTTTATATTGAATAATGGCAATGTTGACAATCATCAATTTGTATCGTAAATACGTACATGAACATATCGATAGATCAATAGATTAAAGATTAATTTAAAAATAAACGTTGATTAATGTGTTTTGTATTTGTTCAATTGTATACATCATTCGTTGACAAAAAATACTTTATAAGGCGTTGAACATTATTATTTATCATTGACACATTTACGAGTCATATTTCCTAAAGAAAGATAAAACAAAAACTGTTTTGTGTTCGATAATGATTCAAAGTAGAAGATTGTGTTTGTATAGTTATTTTACAATAGTATTCCAGTTATATCACTGTATTTCCAGTGTAATTTACCAGTAGTACTGGTCCATTTATCCCGACTCAAGCGAATAAGTCCCAATACTTACCCCATAATGCCGAGGACCAAGAAGGCAATATAATTTGTTATTATTTTATATGACCTTACCGAGAATCGACCCACGGCTTCTCGCAATGATAACTATTAGATCTAGCCCGATGCCGTAACATAACTGATATACCATTGAAAACGGCGTTAAACTCCAATAAATCAATCCGCTTTGAATACTCGTGTGTATGATATGCTCCGACGTGATTTTTTGCATAATCTTCATTCACCCTGTTTTCGGCCAGACCACCGAAATTCCCAAAGGATTTCTGATTGGTAATATGATTAAAGTGTATGCCACACACAGTCCATTCAGTTACAATGAGTTATATAACTTTGCCGATGCTAATGCAATGTATGTATACGCATATATGTCATTATAGGGGAGAGTTTAGCATTCGTTGAACCAACAATAAAAGATATTTGATCTTTGGAAACTTGAAAGGATCCGTTTGCTTTCTAGGAAATTATTATTATTTTAAAAAGATATAATGAGCCGTCCCGCGAGAAAACCAAACATTATGGCCTCTGCGTAATGTATCGACCCAGATCAGCATGCGCAGTCCGCGCACACTGATCCGAGCTGACACATTTCGTCTCAGGGGGATAGACCATGTTGGTTTACTCGCGGGACGGCTCTAATTATGTTTTAAGATTACTTGTTTTTGCTTTACGATAGTTTTATAATGTTTTTGAGACTTTCCCTAACTTGTTTTTGTTTATTTACTATACTTGTGCTATGCTTCTCTCGTTTTTAGCTCTACTGGCCAAAGGCCAGAAGGGCTTATGTCATGGTGATTTGTCCATCGTGCGTGCGTCCGTAAACAATTTCTTGTTAACACGATAGTCTTCACTTTTGATTGTATCTCAACCAAACTTATACAGTAGTTAGATATCCATGACAGCTCGGTTCCTTTCGAAAACCAGATCCGCCCATGCATGACTGGATTATGGCCCTTGAAATGGTCAAAATTGCTATAAAAGAGCTTGTTAACACGATAGTCTTTACTTTTGATTGTATCTCAACCAAACTTATACAGTAGTTAGATATTCATGAGAACTCGGTTCCTTTCGAAAACCAGCCAGATCCGCTCATACATGACTGGATTATGGCCCTTGAAATGGTCAAAATTGCTATAAAAGAGCTTGTTAACACGATACAGTCTTCACTTTTGATTGTATCTCAACCAAACTTATACAGTAGTTAGATATCCATGAGAGCTCGGTTCTTTTCGAAAACCAGCCAGAGCCGCTTATACATGACTGGATTATGGCCCTTGAAATGGTCAAAATTGCTATAAAAGAGCTTGTTAACACGATACAGTCTTCACTTTTGATTGTATCTCAACCAAACTTATACAGTAGTTAGATATCCATGAGAGCTCGGTTCCTTTCGTAAACCATGAGCATGTGAACACAATAGAGGCTCTATTTACTATCTGATCTTCACCAAACTTAGATAGTAGTTAAATATTGATGAGAGCTTGGTTCCTTTTGAAAACCAGCCAGATCCGCCAAGACTGGATTATGGTCCATGAAATTGTAAAAATTGCTATAATACAGCTTGTGAACACAAAAGAGCCTCCATTTACTATCCGATCTTCACCATACATACATGCTCTGGATTGAAAATGACCAAAGAACCATACCAGTAGAGCATAGGCCCTCATGGGCCTCTTGTTTATGTTTAACTTACTTGTCATATTGTTTATGTTTTAATTGCCGGATTTTAGTTTCTAACATATATAATCTTTAATGGTTTTACTTAAGCACTCAAAATGAGCTTTGATGTCAACGGGAATTAAATCATTCGCTCCCGGAAGTTAAATCTAGCGTTAGTATCACACGTGCTCCAGGAAAACCAATGTATGGAAAAAGACCTGCCCGCATATCCATAAATATTTAAATCTATTGTTTTACAAAGCTTTCTTGATTATTGTGCGAATAGTGCAGAGCAAGATCATACAGGACGGATGCGATGTCTGATTTGGATCTTCATTTGGCAAAGATACCTTAATATCGGTTTTCGCAGAGCATCCATCACATACAGATATCCTTGCTCATCCAAGTTATCTTCTCTATATGAACTGTGTTTGTCAGAATTGTATTGTATATGAGCCGTTTCATGAGAAAACCAACATTGCGGACTCTGCCTAATATTTCGATCCGGATCAGCCCGAGCATGCCGCGCAGGCTAACCCGGACAGAGAGTTTTCGCCTCCTGTGGATTCCGTTTCAGGAATCATTACTCTATACCTGTATCCCAATGAGACGGAATTTGTCGGACCGGATTAGCATGCTCGGACTGCACAGGCTAATCTGGGTCGGTACATTACGCAGAGTTCATCATGTTGGTTTTCTAGAGGAACGGTTCATATATATTTTTATTTCAATAGATTACTGATATATTTCAGTGGATTGTTTCTTTATAAACACACTGTTTCAACAGTGAGAGCCAAGCCCCGGTAGCGACGCGGGATGTCAATCTCTGGGTTGTTAGTTCGAATCCCGGCTCGACCAACTTTCATTCCGAGGATTGACAAAAGTCAATGCGACATGCGTCATTCGTCTTCCACCAATGGGCTAAGTCTATGTTGAAAAGCAGCCAGTTGCTTGGGAAGATTGTTGTGTGGAGGACTGGTGTGAGAAAACCAGGAATTGCATGAGTAGGTGAACTGGCCGCCGTGATATAATTGAGAAATTGTTAAAAACGGCGTTAAACCCCAATCAATCAATCTCAATTGATAATGTCCACTGTTTGCTCCGTCTTCATCCAGTCTCAACACATTCCTCGGTAAGTGAAAGCATGACATGAACAGGACAGAAAAATTATCTGTTTAGATTGGGTTGGTTGTTTTTTGTTGTTGTTTCTGCACGGGGTTTTACACATTTTCACCAGTTATATCACAGCGTTTCCTGGGAAAGTAACCAGTAGGCCTACTACTGGTCCATTTATCCTGACACCAGCGAGTCAGTCGTTAACCCCGAAATCCTGAGCGCCAAGGAGGTCAAGCCATAACTAGCATTTGTTTAGATGGAAGATACTGATAATCCCTATCATTAAAGAGCTTTTCCACCTCGATGGTGTAGTGGTAGTAGAGTGTCTGCCCCAGTAGCGGGAGGGTCGCGGGTTCATATCCAATACTTAAAAATGATAGATATGGCTGCCCTCCTTCTTGCCCAGGGTTGTGGATAAAGCATTACGACAGACTGGCTGGTTTCAGGATAAATGGATAATTAGTTCTGGTAACTAACCTAGGAAACGACGTGATATCTGAACAATTGCTTAAACCTGCATTAAACACATAACAATAAATCACTAGAGAGCTGCAGTGGAATCGCTTTAACTCGATCATAGGAAATTTCGAATACTTCTTTTAACTCGAACTGTTTCTCTGAACATGTCTGTCTATTGAAAAACAGTGAAGCAGCAATTTTGATACTAGCAATCAGAACTACTGATGTGCTGTTATCTTGAAAACAAATTTTCACTGGGTTTCTTTTTCGACACAAACACTTAATAATGATTGATTGATTGTTTGGGGTTTAACGCCGTTTTTAACAATTTCTCAGTTATATTACGGCGGCCAGTTCACCTACTTGTGCATTTCCTGGTTTGCTCACACCAGTACTCCACACAACAATCTTCCCAAGCAACACTTAATAATGAAAATAGTGAATTACGAAACTGTTAATGAAAAAAAAAGCGATTTAAGCACACATCCAGCGATGACTCGAGCACGCCGATAAATCGAAGTAATTTATTGATCCCTTTCGAGTTCGAGTTATCGCGATTCCACTGTTGGTGTTCACTCAGTAATGTATCGACCCAGAGCAGCCTGCACAGTCCACGCAGGCTAATCCGGGCCGACACATTCTGTCTCGGGGGAATATAGGTATAGATTAATTATTTACAATCCACAGGAGGCGGAAAGTGTCTGTCCGGGTTAGCCTGCGCGGCATTCTTAGGCTGATCCGGATCGATACTTTACAGAGAGTTTACAATGCTGGTTTTCTCATGGGACGGCTCATTTCCGTCTCGAACCGAAATGATTACAATTGTGGCTTTTTGGGGAAAAGTTTTCGAAACCTGATCAAATTGATGATCTGGCTCTACACAAGGCGGAAATTACCGATGATTGGTTCACCGAAATTTATTAGATGATGATCATGGAACAAGGGTGTAGTAACACGGACGTAACATCATCAACATTTTGTTTTCATTTATTTTTATGCCCCCCCCCGGAATCTCCGATTCGGGGGGCATATAGTTTTTGGCCTGTCTGTCTGTCTGTCTGTCTGCACAAAAAAACCTTTAACCTTGGCCATTACTTTTGAACCATAACAGGTACGGCTACCATATTTCACATGTGTATTCCTTGTGACATGACCTTTCTGCCAGTACCAACATTTTTGACCTTGACCTTTGACCTACATGTTGCCATTCTCGAAAAAACCTTTAACCTTGGCCATTACTTTTGAACCATAACAGATACGGCTACCATATTTCACATGTGTATTCCTTGTGACATGACCTTTCTGTCAGTACCAACATTTTTGACCTTGCGACCTTGACCTAGATGTTGCCATTCTCAATTTTTTTTTTAACCTTCCCCACTACTTTTGAACCATAACAGGTAAGGCTACCATATTTCACATGTGTATACCTTGTGACATGACCTTTCTGTCAGTACCAACATTTTTCACCTTGCGACCTTGACCTTTGACATAGAAGTTGCCATTCTCGAAAAAAACTTTAACCTTGACCACTACTTTTGAACCATAACAGGTACGGCTACCATATTTCACATGTGTATTCCTTGTGACATGACCTTTCTGTCAGTACCAACATTTTTGACCTGGCGACCTTGACCTTTGACCTAGATGTTGCCATTGGGGGGCATCAGTGTTTCACAAACACATCTTGTTTTCCAAAGCAAATATAAATATATCAACACATAAATAAATATCAATTTTTATCACAACACATGCGAATAGATAAACAATTTACTTAATTTATATAAAAACATATATACAACATAAAATGACAGGATTTCTAAAATCATTTTGAAGCTTCAACTTTTTATTGTAATGCCATCTCTTTTCTTCCTAAGCTTTCATGATGCAGAATTTAGAGAATTGAAATTATTGTGAGAGAGGCAGACACTGTTGGCTTTGAACAGATTCTTCTTGTTCTCATAATGTTTTCAGTCTGCATCCGCGAAAGTAATTGTTTCACACTATTATGTATTAACAGTGAACATGTCGAAATCGAAAGCAATATTTAAACATTTTGTTTTAGTTTTTCTGTTTTTTTGTTTTTATTTCGTTTTTATTTTTTATTAATATTATTATTATAAATAAATTCTTTGTTTCAATATAAAATGAAAAGAAATAATCAAATACCGAGCATTATATTTTAGCTCAAAACATCTAAATGATTAAAAGAAAATTAATATATGGATATCGTGGAACATCGTGGACTTCGTGGAACATCGTGGACTTCGTGGGGTTCGGGGAACATCGTGGACTTCGGGGAACATCGTGGAACATCGGGTAACATCGTGGAACATCCGGGAACATCGTGGAACACCAACAAAACCGCAATAAACCACCAACAAAACACAAATAAACCCCAACAAAACACAAACAACAACAAAACCGCAATAAAACACCAACAAAACCACAATAAAACCCCACAACACATCACACCCCCAACAACACCACATCACACCCCCCAACAAAACACCAATAAAACACAACAAAACCCCAATAAAACCACAACAAACACCAACAAAACACCAATAAAACACCAACAAAACACCAATAAAACACCAACAAAACACCAATAAAACACAACAAAACCCCAATAAAACTGTGCCTTGATCTGTGTCTTGATCTGTGAATCTTTCATCTCGGTTGGTTATATCTGGAACGTAAATGAAACCTGTAGACGCATTTCGATGCAATTGAAGCAGTCGAGTATTGAAAACATTGTGACAAAAGTAGAAAATGCTCAACAAACGTCCTAACCCTTTCCCACATGTAGACTCATGTTGATGCATAGGATGCGGCTTTTGAAAACATTGTGACAAACGTAGTAGACATGGTTCAAATCGAACAGTTAATGCTCCTTTTCCCACATTTATTCGAAACGAGCAAGTAATTAATCCTTACCTTGTCGCTGCGTGAAGGAGGCGTAGTTCTGAAGTCCACCAGTGTGCTGTGCCTTGGTCTGTGTCTTTGATCTGTGAATGTAAATGAAACCTGTAGACGCATTTCGATGCAATCATTGAAGCAGTCGAGTATTAACAACATTGTGACAAAAGTAGAAAATGCTAAACAAACTTCCTAATCCTTTCCAACATGTAGACGCAATGTAGATGCATATGATGCGGCTTTTGAAAACATTGTGACAAACGTAGTAGACATGGTTCAAATCGAACAGTTAATGCTCCTTTTCCCGCATTTATTCGAAACGAGCATGTAATTAATCCTTACCTTGTCGCTGCGTGAAGGAGGCGTAGTTCTGAAGTCCACCAGTGTGCTGTGCCTTGGTCTGTGTCTTTGATCTGTGAATGTAAATGAAACCTGTAGACGCATTTCGATGCAATCATTGAAGCAGTCGAGTATTAACAACATTGTGACAAAAGTAGAAAATGCTAAACAAACTTCCTAATCCTTTCCAACATGTAGACGCAATGTAGATGCATATGATGCGGCTTTTGAAAACATTGTGACAAACGTAGTAGACATGGTTCAAATCGAACAGTTAATGCTCCTTTTCCCGCATTTATTCGAAACGAGCAAGTAATTAATCCTTACCTTGTCGCTGCGTGAAGGAGGCGTAGTTCTGAAGTCCACCAGTGTGCTGTGCCTTGATCTGTACCTTGGTCTGTGTCTTTGATCTGTGAATGTAAATGAAACCTGTAGACGCATTTCGATGCAATCATTGAAGCAGTCGAGTATTAACAACATTGTGACAAAAGTAGAAAATGCTAAACAAACTTCCTAATCCTTTCCAACATGTAGACGCAATGTAGATGCATATGATGCGGCTTTTGAAAACATTGTGACAAACCTAGTAGACATGGTTCAAATCGAACAGTTAATGCTCCTTTTCCCGCATTTATTCGAAACGAGCAAGTAATTAATCCTTACCTTGTCGCTGCGTGAAGGAGGCGTAGTTCTGAAGTCCACCAGTGTGCTGTGCCTTGGTCTGTGTCTTTGATCTGTGAATGTAAATGAAACCTGTAGACGCATTTCGATGCAATCATTGAAGCAGTCGAGTATTAACAACATTGTGACAAAAGTAGAAAATGCTAAACAAACTTCCTAATCCTTTCCAACATGTAGACGCAATGTAGATGCATATGGTGCGGCTTTTGAAAACATTGTGACAAACGTAGTAGACATGGTTCAAATCGAACAGTTAATGCTCCTTTTCCCGCATTTATTCGAAACGAGCAAGTAATTAATCCTTACCTTGTCGCTGCGTGAAGGAGGCGTAGTTCTGAAGTCCACCAGTGTGCTGTGCCTTGATCTGTGCCTTGGTCTGTGTCTTTGATCTGTGAATGTAAATGAAACCTGTAGACGCATTTCGATGCAATCATTGAAGCAGTCGAGTATTAACAACATTGTGACAAAAGTAGAAAATGCTAAACAAACTTCCTAATCCTTTCCAACATGTAGACGCAATGTAGATGCATATGATGCGGCTTTTGAAAACATTGTGACAAACCTAGTAGACATGGTTCAAATCGAACAGTTAATGCTCCTTTTCCCGCATTTATTCGAAACGAGCAAGTAATTAATCCTTACCTTGTCGCTGCGTGAAGGAGGCGTAGTTCTGAAGTCCACCAGTGTGCTGTGCCTTGGTCTGTGTCTTTGATCTGTGAATGTAAATGAAACCTGTAGACGCATTTCGATGCAATCATTGAAGCAGTCGAGTATTAACAACATTGTGACAAAAGTAGAAAATGCTAAACAAACTTCCTAATCCTTTCCAACATGTAGACGCAATGTAGATGCATATGATGCGGCTTTTGAAAACATTGTGACAAACGTAGTAGACATGGTTCAAATCGAACAGTTAATGCTCCTTTTCCCGCATTTATTCGAAACGAGCAAGTAATTAATCCTTACCTTGTCGCTGCGTGAAGGAGGCGTAGTTCTGAAGTCCACCAGTGTGCTGTGCCTTGATCTGTGCCTTGGTCTGTGTCTTTGATCTGTGAATGTAAATGAAACCTGTAGACGCATTTCGATGCAATCATTGAAGCAGTCGAGTATTAACAACATTGTGACAAAAGTAGAAAATGCTAAACAAACTTCCTAATCCTTTCCAACATGTAGACGCAATGTAGATGCATATGGTGCGGCTTTTGAAAACATTGTGACAAACGTAGTAGACATGGTTCAAATCGAACAGTTAATGCTCCTTTTCCCGCATTTATTCGAAACGAGCAAGTAATTAATCCTTACCTTGTCGCTGCGTGAAGGAGGCGTAGTTCTGAAGTCCACCAGTGTGCTGTGCCTTGATCTGTGCCTTGGTCTGTGTCTTTGATCTGTGAATGTAAATGAAACCTGTAGACGCATTTCGATGCAATCATTGAAGCAGTCGAGTATTAACAACATTGTGACAAAAGTAGAAAATGCTAAACAAACTTCCTAATCCTTTCCAACATGTAGACGCAATGTAGATGCATATGATGCGGCTTTTGAAAACATTGTGACAAACCTAGTAGACATGGTTCAAATCGAACAGTTAATGCTCCTTTTCCACATTTATTCGAAACGAGCAAGTAATTAATCCTTACCTTGTCGCTGCGTGAAGGAGGCGTAGTTCTGAAGTCCACCAGTGTGCTGTGCCTTGATCTGTGCCTTGGTCTGTGTCTTTGATCTGTGAATGTAAATGAAACCTGTAGACGCATTTCGATGCAATCATTGAAGCAGTCGAGTATTAACAACATTGTGACAAAAGTAGAAAATGCTAAACAAACTTCCTAATCCTTTCCAACATGTAGACGCAATGCAGATGCATATGATGCGGCTTTGAAAACATTGTGACAAACGTAGTAGACATGTTTCAAATCGAACAGTTAATGCTCCTTTTCCCACATTTATTCGAAACGAGCAAGTAATTAATCCTTACCTTGTCGCTGCGTGAAGGAGGCGTAGTTCTGAAGTCCACCAGTGTGCTGTGCCTTGGTCTGTGTCTTTGATCTGTGAATGTAAATGAAACCTGTAGACGCATTTCGATGCAATCATTGAAGCAGTCGAGTATTAACAACATTGTGACAAAAGTAGAAAATGCTAAACAAACTTCCTAATCCTTTCCAACATGTAGACGCAATGTAGATGCATATGATGCGGCTTTTGAAAACATTGTGACAAACGTAGTAGACATGGTTCAAATCGAACAGTTAATGCTCCTTTTCCCACATTTATTCGAAACGAGCAAGTAATTAATCCTTACCTTGTCGCTGCGTGAAGGAGGCGTAGTTCTGAAGTCCACCAGTGTGCTGTGCCTTGATCTGTGCCTTGGTCTGTGTCTTTGATCTGTGAATGTAAATGAAACCTGTAGACGCATTTCGATGCAATCATTGAAGCAGTCGAGTATTAACAACATTGTGACAAAAGTAGAAAATGCTAAACAAACTTCCTAATCCTTTCCAACATGTAGACGCAATGCAGATGCATATGATGCGGCTTTTGAAAACATTGTGACAAACGTAGTAGACATGGTTCAAATCGAACAGTTAATGCTCCTTTTCCCACATTTATTCGAAACGAGCAAGTAATTAATCCTTACCTTGTCGCTGCGTGAAGGAGGCGTAGTTCTGAAGTCCACCAGTGTGCTGTGCCTTGGTCTGTGTCTTTGATCTGTGAATGTAAATGAAACCTGTAGACGCATTTCGATGCAATCATTGAAGCAGTCGAGTATTAACAACATTGCGACAAAAGTAGAAAATGCTAAACAAACTTCCTAATCCTTTCCAACATGTAGACGCAATGTAGATGCATATGATGCGGCTTTTGAAAACATTGTGACAAACGTAGTAGACATGGTTCAAATCGAACAGTTAATGCTCCTTTTCCCACATTTATTCGAAACGAGCAAGTAATTAATCCTTACCTTGTCGCTGCGTGAAGGAGGCGTAGTTCTGAAGTCCACCAGTGTGCTGTGCCTTGATCTGTGTTTTCATCTGAATCATCTTGGTCGGTTATATCTGGAACGTAAATTAAAGAGAGAGAGAGATAGAGAGAAATGAGAGAGGGGGAGGAAAAGTGAGAGAGAGTAAGAAAGAGGAGATGAGAATTGTTGTTGTAGAATTTGATTGATTGATTGATTATTTATTTTGATTTATTTGATTTTTATTTATTTTGATTGTTTTATTTATTGTTGATTGATTTATTTTTGATTTATTGATTTATTTATTTTATTGATTTATTTATTTTGATTTATTAGTTATATTTTTATTTATTTTGATTGATTGATTTATATATTTATTTATTTATTTTTATTGATTGATTGATTTATTTTTTTTTATTGATTTATTTATTTTTATTGTATTTATTTATTGGATTGATTGATTGATTGATTTAGAGAGAGAGAGAGAGAGAGGGGAGAGGGGGAGAGAGAGAAGAAGAAGAGAATAGAGAAGAGAAGAAGAAGAAGAAGATAGAGAGAGAGAAAGTGAGAAAGATAATAAAAAAAGAAAGAAAGATAGAGAGAGAGAGAAAGTGAGAAGATAATAAAAAAAGAAAGAAAGATAGAGAGAGAGAGAAAGTGAGAAAGATAATAAAAAAGAAAGAAAGATAGAGAGAGAGAGAAGTGAGAAAGATAATAAAAAGAGAAAGAAAGATAGAGAGAGAGAGAAAGTGAGAAGATAATAAAAAAGAAAGAAAGATAGAGAGAGAGAGAAGTGAGAAAGATAAAAGAAAGAAAGATAGAAGAGAAGAGAAGAGAAGAGAAAGAGAAGATAAAAGAAAGAAAGATAGAGAGAGAGAGAAAGTGAGAAAGATAATAAAGAAAAGAAAGATAGATAGAGAGAGAGAGAAAGTGAGAAAGATAATAAAAAAAGAAAGAAAGATAGAGAGAGAGAGAAAGTGAGAAAGATAATAAAAAAAGAAAGAAAGATAGAGAGAGAGAGAAAGTGAGAAAGATAATAAAAAAAGAAAGAAAGATAGAGAGAGAGAGAAGTGAAGATAATAAAAAGAAAGAAAGATAGAGAGAGAGAAAGTGAGAAAGATAATAAAAAGAAGAAGATAGAGAGAGAGAGAAAGTGAGAAAGATAATAAAAAAGAAGAAAGATAGAGAGAGAGAGAAAGTGAGAAAAAAAGAAGAAGATAGAGAGAGAAAGTGAAAGATAATAAAAAAGAAAGAAAGATAGAGAGAGAGAGAAAGTGAGAAAGATAATAAAAAAGAAAGAAAGGATAGAGAGAGAGAGAAAGTGAGAAAGATAATAAAAAAAGAAAGAAAGATAGAGAGAGAGAGAAGTGAGAAAGATAATAAAAAAGAAAGAAAGATAGAGAGAGAGAGAAAGTGAGAAAGATAATAAAAAAGAAAGAAAGATAGAGAGAGAGAGAAAGTGAGAAAGATAATAAAAAAAGAAAGAAAGATAGAGAGAGAGAGAAAGTGAGAAAGATAATAAAAAAAGAAAGAAAGATAGAGAGAGAGAGAAAGTGAGAAAGATAATAAAAAAAGAAAGAAAGATAGAGAGAGAGAGAAAGTGAGAAAGATAATAAAAAAAGAAAGAAAGATAGAGAGAGAGAGAAGTGAGAAAGATAATAAAAAAGAAAGAAAGATAGAGAGAGAGAGAAAGTGAGAAAGATAATAAAAAAAGAAAGAAGGATAGAGAGAGAGAGAAAGTGAGAAAGATAATAAAAAAGAAAGAAAGATAGAGAGAGAGAAAGTGAGAAGATAATAAAAGAAAGAAAATAGAAAGAATAGAGAGAGAGAGAGAAGTGATAAAGAAAATAAAGAAAGATAGAGAGAGAAAGTGAGATATAAAAAGAAAGAAAGATAGAGAGAAGTGAGAAAGATAATAAAAAAAGAAAGAAAGATAGAGAGAGAGAGAAGTGAGAAAGATAATAAAAAAGAAAGAAGATAGAGAGAGAGAGAAGTGAGAAAGATAATAAAAAGAAAGAAAGATAGATAGTAGAGGAGAGAAGAGAAAGATAATAAAAAAAGAAAGAAAGATAGAGAGAGAGAGTAGTGAAAGATAATAAAAAAAGAAAGAAAGATAGAGAGAGAGAGAAGTGAGAAAGATAATAAAAAAAAGAAAGAAAGATAGAGAGAGAGAGAAAGTGAGAAAGATAATAAAAAAGAAAGAAGATAGAGAGAGGAGAAGTGAGAAATTAAAAAAGAAAGAAGATAGAGAGAGAGAAAGTGAGAAAGATAATAAAAAAAGAAAGAAGATAGAGAGAGAGAGAAGTGAGAAAGATAATAAAAAAAGAAAGAAAGATAGAGAGAGAGAGAAAGTGAGAAAGATAATAAAAAAAGAAAGAAAGATAGAAGAATAAGGAGAAAGAGAGAAAGATAATAAAAAAGAAGAAAGATTAGAGAGAGAGAAAGTGAGAAAGATAATAAAAAAGAAAGAAAGATAGAGAGAGAGAGAATGAGAAGATAATAAAAAAGAAAGAAGATAGAGAGAGAGAGAAGTGAGAAAGATAATAAAGTTTGTTTATGATTTGAGTATGTAGGATTTGTGATAGTAATTGTGATGTGTTTGAGTTGATGTATATTGATAGAATGAGTGAGTAGAGAGTTAGTGATGAAAGATGATATATATTTTATAGAGGAAGATGAAGTGTGTGTGAGTGATTATATATTATTTTTGTTTGATTGTTAGTGTTGAGTTTGTGAGATAGTATTTATGATATTATTAATTTAGTTGGAGAGAGTGTGGGTGTTTGGTGAGTTTTTTTTTGTTGATAGATTGTGTTGGTGTTGGTGTTTGTGATGTTTTTTTGTTAGTTTGTAGTGTTAGTGTTGTGTTTGTGTTGTTTTTTTGTTTGTTTGTTGTTGTTTGTTGTGTTGTTTTTTTGTTTGTTTGTTTTTTGTGTGTTTGTGTGTTTGTTGTGTGTTGTTTTGTTTTTTTTTGTGTTTGTGTTGTTTGGTGTTTTTGTGTTTTTGTTTTTGTTTGTTTTGTGTTGTGTTGTTTGTGTTGTTTGTTTTGTTTGGTTGTTTGTGTTTGGTGTTTGTTGTTTTTTTTGTTTGTGTTTGTGTTGTTTGTTTTGTGTTGTGTTGTTTTTTTGTGTTTTGGTTTGTGTTGTTTTTGGGTTTGTGTTGTTTTTTTTGTGTTGTTTGTGTGTGTTTGGGTGTTTGTGTTGTTTTTTGTTTTTGTGTTTGTGTGTGTTTGTTTTGTTGTTTTTTTTTGTTTGTGTGTGTGTTGTTTGTGTTTGTGTTGTTTTTTTTTTTTTTTGTTTTGTGTTGTTGGGTTTTGTTGTTGTTTTTTTGTTGTTGTGTGTTTTGTTGTGTTTTGTGTTGTGTTTTTGTTTGTGTGTGTGTGTTTGGTGTTTTGTGTTGTTTTTTTGTTTGTGTGTTTGTTTGTTTTGTTTGTTGTTGTGTTTGGTGTTGTGTGTTGTTTTTTTTGTTTGTTTTTGTTTGTGTGTGTTTTGTGTGTGTGTTTTTGTTTTGTGTTGTTTTTTTGTTTGT